>CAWUFW010006528.1:0-600000 GCA_963921515.1 Calotriton arnoldi | reverse complement strand
TTGTTCGCCCTAATTTGGCAGGGTATGCCCAGATGTGGTGTCCCTTGCTAACTTTACCACTGGATTCAAGCTAGCCTGGCTGATGAGGGGTGTTACCCCGTAACCGGTCCCAGAATTATTGTTTCTGGTCCAGGAAGATCTGGCTTGGCAGTTCGGTCTGGACTGTTCCCATGAGGCACAGGGTCACAACTGATTTGCTTTTGGCTGGGTCTGAACTGTGGTGGCTAAGTGAGCTAAAGAACAATATTGGATTCAGCCCAGATCTGTGACTGGGGGTGAGTGTCTGAAAAGTTTCAGCGCTCCATCCATCATCTCCTTATGTTAGCTTTGTACACCCTAAGTTGGCAGAGTATGCCCAGCCATGGGTCCCTTGCTTACATGGCCACTGGATTCAAGCTAGCCTGGCTGATGAGAGGTGTTACCCTGAAACCGGTCCCAGGATGCTTTTTTCCATTCCAGGTAAGACCTGGCTTGGCAGTTCTGTCTGGACTGATTCGCATACGGCTGGGTCTGAACAGGTGTGGCGAAGTGAGCTGAAGAAGGATGATGGATTCAACCCAGATCTGTGACTGAGGGTGAGTGTCTGAAAAGTTTCAGCGCTCCGTCCTTCATCTCGTTGTGTCTGCTTTGTTCGGTCCAAGTTGGCATGGTATGTCCAGACGTGGGTCCCTTGCTCACTTTGCCACTGGATTCAAGCTAGCCTGGCCGATGAGGGGTGTTACCCCGAAACTGGTCCCAGGATGCTTGTTTCCGATCCAGGGAAGACCTGGCTTGGCAGTTCGGTCTGGACTGTTCCCATAAGGCACAGGGTCAAGACTGATTTGCATATGGCTGGGTCTGAACTGGAGTGGCAAAGGGAGCTGAAGAACGGTATTGGATTCAACCCAGATCTGTGACTGGGATGAGTGTCTGAAAAGTTTCAGCACTCCGTCCATCATCTCCTTGTGTTTGCTTTGTTCGCCCTAAGTTGGCAGGGTATGCCCAGACGTGGGTCCCTTACTCACTTTGCCACTGGATTCAAGCTAGCCTGGCTGATGAGGAGTTTTACCCCAAAACCAGTCGTAGGATGCTTGTTTCGGGTCCAGGGAAGACCTGGCTTGGCAGTTTGGTCTGGACTGTTCCCATGAGGCGCAGTGAGCTAAAGAACGATGATGGATTCAACCCAGATCTGTGACTGGGGGTTGAGTTTCTGAAAAGTTTCAGCGCTCCGTCCATCATCTCCTTGTGTTTGCTTTGTTTGCCCTAAGTTGGCAGGGTATGCCCAGACGTGGGTCCCTTGCTCCCTTTGCCACTGGATTCAAGCTAGCCTGGCTTATGAGGGGTGTTACCCCAAAACCGGTACCATGATGCTTGTTTCCGGTCCAGGGAAGACCTGGCTTGTCAGTTCGGTCTGGACTGTTCCCATGAGGCACAGGGTCAAGACTGATTTGCATATGGCTGGGTCTGAACAGGGGTGGCGAAGTGAGCTGAAGAAGGATGATGGATTCAACCCAGATCTGTGACACAGGGTGAGTGTCTGAAAAGTTTCAGCACTCCGTCCTTCATCTCCTTGTGTTTGCTTTGTTCGGTCTAAGTTGGCAGGGTATGTACAGACGTGGGTCCCCTGCTCACTTTGCCACTGGATTCAAGCTAGCCTGGCTGATGAAGGGTGTTACCCCAAAACTGGTTCCAGGATGTTTGTTTCCGGTCCGGGGAAGACCTGGCTTGGCAGTTTGATCTGGACTGTTCCCATGAGGCACAGGGTCAAGACTGATTTGCATATGGCTGGGCCTGAACTGGAGTGGCGAAGTGAGCTGGAGAACGATATTGGATTCAACCCAGGTCTGTGACTGGGGTGAGTGTCTGAAAAGTTTCAGCACTCCGTCCATCATCTCCTTGTGTTTGCTTTGTTTGCCCTAAGTTGGCAGGGTATGCCCAGACATGGGTCCCTTACTCATTTTGCCACTGGATTCAAGCTAGCCTGGCTGATGAGGAGTTTTCCCCCAAAACCAGTCCTAGGATGCTCGTTTCCGGTACAGGGAAGACCTGCCTTGGCAGATTGGTCTGGACTGTTCTCATGAAGCACTAGGTCAAGACTGATTTGCATATGGCTGGGTCTGAACTGGGGTGGCAAAGTGAGCTAAAGAACGATGATGGATTCAACCCAGATCTGTGACTGGGAGTTGAGTTTCTGAAAAGTTTCAGTGCTCCGTCCATTATCTCCTTCTGTTTGCTTTGTTCGCCCTAAGTTGGCAGGGTATTCCCAGACGTGGGTCCCTTGCTCACTTTGCCACTGGATTCAAGCTAGCCTGGCTGGTGAGGGGTGTTACCCCGAAACCGGTCCCAGAATGCTTGTTTCCGGTCCAGGGAAGACCTGGCTTGGCAGTTCTTTCTGGACTGTTCCCATGAAGCACAGGGTCAAGACTGATTTGCATATGGCTGAGCCTGAACTTGGGTGGTGAAGTGAGCTAAAGAACGATGATGGATACAAACGAGATCTGTGACTGGAGGTGAGTGTCCGAAAAGTTTCAGCGCTCCGTCCATCATCTCCTTGTGTTTGGTTTGTTCCGCCTAAGTTGGCAGGGTATGTCCAGACGTGGGTCCCTTGCTCACTTTGCCACTGGGTTCAAGCTAGCCTGGCTGATGAGGGGTGTTACCCCGAAACCAGTCCTAGGATGCTTGTTTTCGGTCCAGGGAAGACCTGGCTTGGCAGTTTGGTCTGGACTGTTCCCATAAGGCACAGGGTCAAGGCTGATTTGCATATGGCTGGGTCTGAACTGGGTTCACGAAGTGAGCTAAAGAAGGATTATGGATTCAACCCAGATCTGTGACTGGGGGTTGAGTTTCTGAAAAGTTTCAGTGCTCCGTACATCATCTCCTTGTGTTTGTTTTGTTCGCCCTAAGTTGGCAGGGTATGCCCAGACGTGGGTCCCTTCCTCACTTTGCCACTGGATTCAAGCTAGCCTGGCTGATGAGGGGTGTTACCCTGAAACCGGCCCAGGATGCTTGTTTCCGGTCCAGGGATGACCTGGCTTGGCAGTTCGGTCTGGACTGTTCCCATGAGGCACAGGGTCAAGACTGATTTGCATATGGCTGGGTCTGAACTGGGGTGGGGAAGTGAGTTAAAGAACGATGATAGATTCAACCCAGATCTGTGACTGGGGTTGAGTGTCTGAAAAGTTTCAGCGCTAAGTCCACATCTCCTTGTGTTTGGCATATTCCAGCTGTTACCTGCTTGTTGTTTGCTGCCTGCACTGCTGCTGTCCAGTTCCTTCCCTCCCCATTCCAGCCAATTCCTATCCCAGCCCACCACAGTCCTTACTTAATGCATGCCTCAGTGCGATCGCGCCACCGGCGAAGAAGGTGCGCTAAAAGCAAGCACGTCTGTGAATGTCCGCACCTGGACCGTGCTAGGAACTTTGGTCCTCCGGGTGCCCACAGATGCTGCCCTGAGGAACTCCTTAATCTCAACCATTGAAACTTCCAAGACCGCTGCTGCCTCACCACACTCCACAGTTGGTCCTTTCACATGCTTACACTGCTGTTTCACCTGCTGTCGCACTCTTACACCCTCCAGCCACACCCACTCACACAGCACCACTCCAGACTCCACCACCCGCACCCACACTTCACACAACACCTCACCCGCTCACCAACAATCACTCACATGCATGATCCTCAACACCCACTCTCTCAACAAGTATGGAACTGAGGTCTGAGACCTCATTCACTTCCACACACCTGACTTCACCTAACTGACTGCGATCTAGCTCAATCCTTTGTCTGCCCCTGACATAGCCATCACCATCCCACCAGGATAAATGTTCCTGCACCAGGACTGAACCATGAAACCAGGTGGTGACATCACCATCATCCACAGAGAAACCATCTAATGCACCACCACCAATGACCCAAAAACTACTTTCTTGGACCACCTACATTTCAAGCTCCAGACGGATGGCAAGACCACCCTCAGGGGGATCCTTGCATACCGGCAACCGGGATCCAGGAGCAGCTTCAGCAATCTCCTCACCGACCTCATCACCCCATTCACAATAAACTCCAAAGACCTTTTACTCCTAGGTGACCTTAACGTTCATTTTGACGACCCCGCAGGTTCTAACACCACAGACCTACTAGACAGCCTATAAAACATAGCACTCACTCAGGTCGTGAAAGGGCCCATGCTCACAGCAGGACAGGATTAGGGGTGGGCAGAACTCACGAAGTTTCACCCCGTGAAATTCCGAGGAGTTACCTAAAAACTCAGCGAGATTCCACAGAGTTCTGTGAGTGGCGGGATTCGGTACATCGTGCTGCTCGCACTGATTTTTAGCACCCGGGAGCTTGTCCATGCTGTACAAACAAGCACGAACGGCACCACGCGGCGCTTGAGAGGGCGCTGCTTCTTTCTGCTGCTTGAGTAAATGTTCTACTTGAGCAGCAGCTTTGTCAACACGAGCGGCAGCTTTGTCATCCATCTCGCACCAGTTGCCGGAGATTCTCTGGAAATCCATGCTCCAAGTGGAGCACGGAGTGGGCAAAACTCCACGAACTCTACCAGATGAGCTGAGTTCACTGCCAACTCATAGACAGGACCCTATCTTCACCTCCAGTGACCAAATCAAGGTCAGCCACGTCTCCCCGCTGACTTGATGGGCCACTTAATCACATACACGCCCTCACCACACCCATGGAGTGGCTATGCACCCCCAGCCGCAGCTAGAAGAAGGTGACCGAAGTCGCATGGCTCAACGCCCTCCAGCCCTACTTCCCTATGTTATCCAACTACACCAACAGAAACACAGACTGTTTCAATAACTGGATCTCCACCAATGACAACATCCTCACATCCCTCATAAACACCAACCCGTTGAAGATAATTAAATACACAAGCTGGTACACCAACACACTCAGAAAGTCCAAGAGGCGATGCAAGTAGTTAGAAAGAAAATGGAGAACCTCATAAGAGCCTGCCTCCAGGAAGGCCTACAAGACCTCACTCAGGAGCTACCACCACAAACTGAAATATACCAAGACGAAAGCTCTGACCCATAGGGTTGAAGCCAGTGACAACAAATACCAAGAACTCTTCCCCATGGTTAAGGAATTCACCTAACTCCATCACCCTCTTAAAAGGACTCTGCAACCAACTCTCTGACTTTTTCCATGACAAGATATCTAAAATCTACAGGAACTTCGACCCTCGACCACACCCTACGTCACCTCTGACCTCCATCATTAAGGTCACCCCACTCACAGAGTGGGCCCCGATGACCAACAAAGACACAGTGACTATAATGGCATCCATCCACTCGGGGGCCCCCACGGACCCATGTCGCCACCGCTTCTTAAACATAGGGACGCTCACAATAACCACGTCACTCACAACCATCATTAGTACCTCCATCGCCACAGCCACTTTCCTGACACCTGGAAACACGCAGAAGTCTCCCTGCTTCTCAAGAACCCATCCGCTGACCCTGAAGTCCTCAGTAACTACAGACCCTTCCCAGCCATAGTCATAGAAAAGGCCATCAACCATAAGCTTTCCCACTATCTTGAACATCATGAACTGTAGGACAGCTCGAAATCAGGTTTCCGCAGAAACCACAGCACAGAGACGGCCTGCACCGCAGATTCATACGACATTCGCACCATACTAGATAGAGGCCACACTCCTGCACTCATCCTCCTGCACCACTCTGCTGCCTTTGACACAGTCTCCCACTACACACTCATCTCCAGACTCCATGAAACTGAAATCCAAGGACCAGCTCTCAAGTGGATAGCCTCCTTCCTGACCGGAAGAATGCAATGGGTCAAGCCCCCTCCATTTACCTCAGAACCCAAGGATTTCATTTGCAGGGTCCTGCAAAGCCTCTGACTCAGCATGACTCTCTTCAACGTTTACATAACTTCTCTAGCAAACATCATTCGTACCCATGGACTCAACATCATCTTTTATGCCAACAACACCCAGCTCATCATATCCCTCTCATAAGACACCAACACCACCAAAAGTAATTTCAAAATGTGCATCACCAACGTGGCCAACAGGATGAGAGAAAACTACCTCACACTCAACGCTGACGAGACGGAAGAACTGATATTCAGCAACAATAACTCCACCTGGTAGCCCAAGGAACTAGGCCCAACCCCCTCACCCTCTGACCACGCCAGAAAGCTGGGCATCATCCTGGACACCAGCCTCACCATGAGACATCAAATCAACACCATCACCTCCGCCAGCTTTCACATACTTAGCATGCTCAGAAAAATCCTCAAATGGCTCCCTACTGACACCAGAAAGACTGTAACCCAGGCCATCACCATAAGCAGACTGGACTACAGCAACGCCCCCTACTATGGCTTCGCCGCACACCTGCCACCCTAGCTGCAAACCATCCAAAATGCCGCCACCAGACTAATCTTCAACCTTTCTCATCACACGCACATCACAACTCAAAACTCGGAAAATGTATGCCCTCAAGTAGCATGCTAAAACTTTCCATTTATAAACAGCTATGCGACTCAGAGTCAAAACAACAACCCCACCTCTCAATGATTATTTCTTTGTCTAGAATGTCTCACCATAGAGCAGGAAAATGGCAGATGAAACACTGGATCATCCAGTGATCATTGGTACATGCTGGATGCATTGCAGGTATGGGTAGTGAGGGAGTGCTAGGTCATGCAGTGTTGAGGGTGCATGGTGCTCCCCCAAGTGCAGGCCAGCAGTGGGCGCAGGTGGACTGAGCTGGCCTGAAACTTTGTACGGAGGGGTGGGTTTCAAAGCAGGTGCTGAATCGGATGGCTGCTATGTGGCGCCAATCCCTTGTGACTCTAAGCAGCCGTCCGCAGAAGCAGGGGAAGTGCCCACTGCCATGGAAACGCAATGACACCGTGCTTTTTTTAAACTAGCTACTCATAGTTTAAAAAACAACATGCGAAATTGATAGGGGAATCACTACAACACCCCATTCAATTTGTGGAAAAGGCTGCTTTTATTAGGAGGAAGCTGGGCTAACCTATACATTCTTCTGCTTAGTGGCTCAATCTAATATGCATATGCCCTAAGCATGGTCCTAACATTTACTTCTAATCCTTTGCCCTCCCCTACCAGTTTCCCACCCCAACAAACCCACCCTACTTTCTCCCCAACAATTCTAACCTTAGCTAAACTTTTTGATTTAATTTCCTCACATGCTCTCCTTTCCATTTTCTGCTAATTTATCAGTCATATACCCTGCCAGCTCCTGGAGCCGGCCCTCCTCTTGATTCTCTGTACTTCCTCTCTGTTCCATTCCTTCATCTATCTGCCTTTCTCTCACTTCTCCATCTCTTCATTCTTTGACCATCACCGCCACCAGAAAATCTCTCCCCAAAGGTGTTCTTTCTGTTTCCCATTCACTGTCTCCTTTCAAGTCATCCATTCTCCTATCCTCTCAAGATTGACAAATGCACTCCATCGTGAGGGAATAACAAAGAGATGTCAAAAACAATCTCACTATGTTTAATAACCCTCATCACCTTCGCCTTGCAATACCCTAACACTTCTCTGTTAATTGTTTTGCAAGCCCTGTCTATTGTTTCCTAGCCTCCCCTGATGTCTCTGGCATCAGGTATCCTCTCACGCAATCACTTCTCCACCTCCCTAATCCCTTCAGATGGCTCTCACTCAAGCCCACTCGATACTCTTCAGTTGCATCTCCTATCCTGAACGATTCCATCCACTCCATCCACCACCTCTCAAACACTTCTGCAAAACTCCAATATTTGCTTGTTGTTACTTTTGAGTTGTCAGTTTGCATTATCAATGGTCCTGGCACCCATCCTCTCACCCCCAAGAATCGATTCACCATCCTCACTGGGAAAATAACTTCTTCCCTTTACTTTCACAGACACACCATATCCCCCTTTCCATTCTGATTCGTCTAGCTGTGCTGATGCCGAAACCCATACTCACCATATCCTCCACTTGCAAGCCTGTTATACTTTTTGCCTCAACCAGCTGAGATTTGAAAAATGGCCCAAAAAATAATACAGTGAACATGGTCCTGAACATTAACCCTTTCCAGAAGAAGGAGCAAACAATTCTCGCCTTGGGCACAAAAACCCTCAAACTTTCCATTGTGTCCAGTTCCCTCAACTCTCCCCTCCTAGCCCCCTCCCTCTGAATTACCCATCCAGTATCCTCCTACCCACTCCCCGGCCCCAACATGGATCATACCTCTAAAAACAACTTCCATAGAACGCAATACCCACCATCTTCCTCCCAGTGGTTACTGGTGCCAATCCTTTCACAATCTGTTCCATCACAAAGTTGACCATGCCCATTTGCCTCTTCTCCACCCCCATTCTGAATTGTCCCTTCGTGTTGCAACTGATCCCAGAAACTCTGTCCACCTCAGCCTGTATGACTTCCTAGTTGACCTTGCTATAGACTTGTCCACAAGTTGCATTGCTCTCACAGTCTGAACTCCCACAGGTCCGAGGGCACAGGCATGCACCTCTCTTCCGTTCAGGGAGCCAAATCATAGGACTTCGCGCATTAGGAAGGAGATAACACATCAGCTACCCTGTTATCCATCCCAGCAATATGCCTCATTCTGAAATAAATGTTCTTCTTCGGACACATCAATGTCAACTCTCTCTAAAGTCGCGATGCATATTCATTTTTTCTTGTCATCTTGTTCATCATACACACCACTGAGGCATAATCAATCATTAACGTCACCTTTTTTTATCCCTCTGGAGAATCGTACTGTCACCTCCACTGGTAAAAAGTCTAAGAAGGCTATACTGTATCTGTTGTTACTCTATGCCAGTGGCCATTTATCTGCACACTACTGTCCTTTCCAGCATACGCCAAACCTTTCTGCACCTATAGCATCAGAGAATATATCCACTGTCCTTGTCAGTGGGTTGTCCAACCACTAAAATGTGACTCTGTTGTATTGTTTAAAGAATGTTATCCACATCTCGTCTCACCTTTCCTGTCACTCTCATCTATGGTACGGTTTCATAACACCCCTCATGGCAAAGGCGGCCGCCTGCAGGAAGCTCTGCCAGGGGCTGGCACCCTGCATGCAAAATTCAGGTGTCCTAGCACTTGTTTAATTTTCCATAGCTCACACTTTTCTTTTTTAATCACCTCTCATATTAGCGTCATCGAGACCTTCAGCTTGTCCCCAAGTAGCCGTGAAAGCATTGCTTTTGAGTCTAATTCAGTCCCAGAAATGTCAACCATGCACACAGGCTTTCAGTCTTCTCCAGGGCCAAGAGTATGCCATGTTGGTCAGTCACCCACTCCAGCATCTCCATCAATCTACCACATTTACCCCGTGCAACTGCTCTGCCCAACATCAAGAAGTCATCCAGGTACTGTGGCACCTCCCCACTCCCCCCTACTTGCTTCACCTCCCACTTTACAAATGTGCTGAATTATTCTAGTACTGCACGGGCTACAAAACACACCATTATCATTGCCTTGTCCACATAGTATTATCCTTGAAAGTGTAATTGAAAATCGTGAGGATGAACTGGTAGCAGCCAAAATGCTGACTTTATATTGCCCTTTCTCATATCAGAGCCTGCACCACACTGTCTTACCAGCTCAGTTGCCTGGTCGATGGTGGTATTATGTACCTAGAAATCACTCCATTCAATGAAATCGTTTATGGGTGTTCCCTCTGGCTAGTAAAAGTGGAGCATGAGAGGGAACTTGCCCACTGTTTTCTTCAGCACTTTACAGAGCAGCCAAACAATCAATGACATAATTGGGAGCTTTTGAAGCGGGCCTGCCATCCTGCCACTTTCCGCCTCTCTTGGAATTTTTCTGTAACCAATTGGATTTTGTTCTTGCAAGATCTCATATGGTATGAACTCCTTCCCTCCTTAGTCCTTTCTAAGGAACCCTAAACCCTGTCTAAACCTTTACCACCGAGACATAGTTGCTTCCCTCTCAGGGTACCGTAGCAGCCTTGGCCTCATCGTTTCAGGGTGTTTTCCATTGAACTTCGAGTGTCGTGCTGGAATTGGCATGTGATTGGTGACAGGCAGCTTTGTTAAAATTCCAGCAGACTCCTACTGGTTCTATGATAATAGTAGTTTAGTAGTCAATTAAAACCATAAACACAATTCAAACATATAATTCAGAAAGATTAAAAATGAATACAAAAAAAGACTAACAAGATTTGTCATTCATCTACTTTAGCCATTGTGCATCTTGTCACCAGACCTTCACATTTTTAACTTCCCTTCCTAACTATACAAATAAAGATGCCAAGTACAGATATTAGATGGATTGAAATGGCTGATCGGGGACTGGCCTTTTCCCTATTGGATAAAATGCAAATTTGCAATGCAGACGGTTGGATTTTACATAGAGAAATCGCTATAGCTAATTAAAGTCCTTATATGCTCGACATCCCCCGACGCAGCCACATCACACCCCACCTGAGAGACCTGCACTGGCTCCCTGTCAACAAGAGGATAACCTTCAAGCTCCTCACCCACGCACACAAAGCACTCCACAACTCCGGACCAGCCTACCTCAACAGACGACTCAGCTTCTACACCCCCACCCGCCAGCTCCGCTCCACCAGCCTCGCCCTCGCCACAGTCCCCCGCATCCGGAAAACGACCGCCGGCGGCAGATCCTTCTCCCACCTCACCGCCAAGACCTGGAACACCCTCCCCACCAACCTTCGGCAGACCCAAGACCTACTGGCCTTCAGAAGACTCCTCAAGACCTGGCTCTTCGATCAGTAGCAGCACCACCCCCCTCTTCCCCCAGCGCCTTGAGACCCTCGCGGGTATGTAGTGCGCTTTATAAGTGACATGATTGATTGATATGCAGGACCAAAGCAGGTATATGCACCATACTAAATGGGCAATGGGTTTACCCCCCTGTAAAGGTGCAGATGTGCAAAACTACTCATCATTAAAATGCCAATGTGCAAGATAAAAAATTGCTGGGTTAAACAAATTTTTGCCTTAGCATTGCGGGATAGGGAACAGCAATTATAGTGGTCCCTAGCAGCTCGTCCTTGGTGTTTACCTACTCATATGAGTTTTACCTTAAAGCTACGGTTTTGTTTTAGCCTTATGTGAGTTTCAAAGACCCCCTCAGGTTTACTTAACACTCAACCTATATGCTAATCAATTTTTGAAAATGGTCAAAAACTGGACGAGTCTAATATTCAGCATTATGTTACTTGGGTCCATTGACTCCACAAGTGCAGTCCTACAGGACCTAATTCCCCAGTCGAAGAACTCTCGTCTTAATAGAGTTCTTCGTTGATCGATCAATACTGGACAGATACATACAATGTGGAGCAAAGTCTCGTTCCCCTGATGGTATAAACAACAGGTCCGATCTTTACTTAATCCACCCATCCTCCATTTTGGCATGATGTCTAGTGTGGGTATCTCGTCACGTCTCAGGGCCAAAAATAACTGTTTGATCCTCCGGTGAAAAGGTGCTGCAATTAGGAGTGATTCTCTTAGGGTAGAATATGATTTCAGCACCAACCACCCATGACGACATCTAGACAAACTTCCCTTATCTGCCGTCCAACTTTTCAATCTCGTTGATTTAGTTACCAATTTCTTAAAAGTTTGCCCAGGAATTTTAGAGTTCCACAGGTCACCCAGTTCCAGCATCCTAATGCTATTCTCAAGATGTTTCATATGGAGACCATTTCCTTGTTGTAAACTGATCTCGGACCAGACTAAGTTAGGCAGAGTGTTTTCGGCTGCTGCACGTAGGTTATAACAGAGCTTTACAAACGCCGCCGGCCTGGCAAGTGTCTGTTTTGTAAGTAGAAATTCTAGCCGGAGCTGTGCAGCCGACCTGGGAAGCCTAAAGGTTTGTTTATAGGCTCTTATCAAGAGTTTATCAAGCAGAGGAGCCTCATCACCTAGCATTATCTCCGATTCGTACACAAGAGTTGGCATCAATTTGACTTTCATAACTGTTCCCATGGGTTTCAGGACGTGGCCTCGAATAGATCTGGCCAGTGACGAGAATCCATAATTGATAGCCTGTGCTTTCGCCCTTATCGCCTTCTTCTGGGAAGCAAAGGTGCCGTTTGCGTCTACTTTGACCCCTAAGTATACGTAAGTGGTAGCCTCATCAATTTCAATGTATTTCCCTTAAGAAGCCATTTTTGACTTTTTTGAGGGGCACGATTGCATGCCATCACACTTGTTTTTGTAAAATTTTCTTGTAGGCCAATCTTTTCAGTACAAGTCCCAAGGGAATTAAGCAGCCTTTGAAGGCCTATTTGAGTATTACTGAAAAGTAAGTCCCCCAATGCTCGGTGTGTGAGAAATCTGCCCATCTAGCTCTGTTGAGAGATCAGCCAAATACAAATTAAAAAGAAGGGGGGCTAAGACATAGCCCTGTTTTACGCCAGTTGAGATTTGCACTTTCTTTGATACGCATGTGCCATCTCCAATTTTTATCTTGACCCATGTATCCAAGTATACCAGCCCAATTGCTCGTAAGATGTTGGATGGAATGTCCCAGCGCTGAAGTTTGGCCTATAGATTGTTCTGAGGGACACAGTGAAAGGCCGCCTTAAAATCAACGAAGCACATATAGAGAGGTGTTCCTGTTGCTTTTGCTCTATTTGTAAATAGGCTCAGGGTCATAAGATTAGTTAAAGTGCCTTGGCCCCTTAAGAAGCCAGTTTGATTTAGTGGAAGTCTTCCGTTGTCATGTGACCAAGATTGCAAGTCATGCAATAGTAACGTTGAAAAATATTTCAGGTCAACATCCATGAATGAATGAATGGAGTATTTCTAAAGCGCGTACATATACCCTAAGGCGTCTAGACGCTGATGCAGTTGTAGCTAACTGGTGGGCAGATTATCAAGGTTAGATTTCCAAGGCAAAAAGCCAGGTCTTCAAAGCTTTATGGAAAGGAAGGTGTAACTCTAAACCGGATATGGATAAAGGAAGAGTATTCCAGAGCTTAGCTGCTGCGACCGAGAAGGCTCTTCCTCCCCATCGTGCTCTTCTGTGTCTCGGAACTACCAGCAGATTCTTATTGGTTGATCGTAATTGTCTATTAGGGACATACCGGTGGAAGATGTTTCTGATTCCTGCTGGTCCTATATTGAGAAGTGCCTTATGAACAATGCACAAAGTTTTGAATAGAATTCTTTTTCATGCTGACAGCCAATGCAAATTCTTGATGGCGGCCGAAATTGAGTGGTATTTAGGAATGTCCAGTATTAGTCTAGCTGTAGCATTCTGTACCAGCTGGAGTTTATTGATAGTGGCCCTGTTGGATTCTAGAAGGGGGAATTACAATAATCCAACTTAGAATTAGTGAGACAGTAACTTGTTTCCGTGAATCAAGGGAAAGAAATGGAAATATCTTTCTAAGGGTCCTTATGACCCAAAAGCAAGAGGATACCATCCTATTAACCTGGAGGTTGAAGGATAAACTGGTGTCAACTATGACACCAAGGTTTCTTGCAGATTCAACCGGCGAGGGGCATAATCCCAAAGTTTCTGGCCACCAAGAGTGGGTCCATTCCGGGTGATGAATACCAAACATCAGAACCTCTGTCTTGTCGCTGTTTAGTTTAAGATAGTTGTCCCTCATCCAGAGAGCCACCAACTTCATACAGTTATTAAAATTGGCGGCTGAGGCTTCTACATCTTGAGTGATTGACACTATTAGCTGCGTGTCATCTGCATAAAATATTACATCAAGCCCGAATGATCTGACCAATTGTGAAAGAGGGGAGACATATATATTAAACAGTGTGGGGCTCAGGGAGGACCCCTGAGGAACACCGCAATAGTTTAAGACAGGGTCAGAAATAAATTGGTCCATCTTAACTCTTTGAGATCTGTCAGTCAAAAAAGAGGACAGCATCTTCAGTGCACATCCAGAGATACCTATTTGTTGCAGCCTATTGATCAACTTATTGGGGGCGATGGTATCGAAGGCTGAGGACATATCCAAAAGGATCAGCATCGCAGATTGCCCAGCATTGACAAGCATGCGTATGTTATTGATTGCAGTTATTAAGGCTGTTTCCGCTCCATGGCAGGATCTAAATCCATACTGGGAAGGATCAAGAAGATGATGTTGCTCCAAGAATGTATTTAATTGGGAGTTAAGATGTTTCTCCAAAATCTTAGCTGGAACAGGGAGTAGGGATATTGGTCGATAGTTTTTAAAGTCGGTGGGGTCAATATTGTCTTTTTTTTAAAAAAAGCTTAATGACCGCAGTTTTCCAAGTAAGTGGAAAGCATCCTGAATTAATGGCTAGGTTTAGAGTTTCTGTTAGATGGGGAACAATAATCTCCCTACCTATCCTCATCCACTTGGGGGAGCATGACTCTAGTGAGGAGCCAGATTTAATCCCTTCCAGAAGATGGTCGGTCTGGTCATTAGAGAGGGGAAGAAAGGCCATAAGGGGGTGGTCGCTTCCCAGACACTGGGGAAGGCTAGCAGATGAGGGGTTAGTATTTTGGTCCTCGATGGGGGCCATGGCATTACTCTTCTCCAATGAGGAGTAGATTTTAGCAATCTTAGAGTGAAAGCAGTCGGCCAGGCCATCACAGGAAGCCTGTGTGCTCTCCTGATGGCCCGAGGAGGAAGGGATTGATAATTTGTCGACCAGCCTGAAGAGGTCTCCAGTGAATTTGAGAGTTGATGTCGTCTGGGTATAGAAGGCTGTTTTTTCTGCTCTAATGGCTAATTTATATTCTGCAAGCTTAGCTTTGTACTTTGCTTTTTCTGCTGTTTCATACTGTTTACGCCAGATGCGTTCTTGGTGATGACAGGATTGCTTAAGTAGATTGAGTCTTTCCGAGAACCAGGGGGCCATGGGTTTTTTTCTTCCCACATAAGTTTCTTTAAGGGGGGCTAGAGAGTCAACTGCTGCATCTAACCAGTTGGAATACTCTATTCCCGCATGATTGGGATCACTACATTCTGTCCACTGCTTTTGTTTTAGGACCTGAGTGAAGGTTTCCGTGTTGATGTTTTTAAGGCTTCTTTTGAACACCTTATTGTTTCCATTTACGCGCAGCTTTTTTGTTATTGGGAGCATTAAAAAGAACAGTATGGCATGATGATCTGACCATAACAAAGGAAGGGATTTCCCTCCCTAATACGCAGCTCGTTGGTGAAGATACAATCCAAAGTATGTCCAGCACAGTGGGTAGCAGAATCTACTAATTGCGAGTAACCACAACTCGACATAGCCTCTTTGAATGTCTGAGAAACCTTGCAAGACTCCTTATCAATATGATAGTTAAAGTCTCCCAGTAAGGTAAAATTGAGCCCCAAATAGGGCTCAATGAGGTCAGCAAATTCCGTGATAAAGGCAGATGTAGGCCCTGGAGGTCGATAGGTTAAAATTCCTGCAAAAGATTCTGTCGAAGAAATTTTAATAGTAAAGGTTAATGCTTCGCACACGTCAGAGGCTGTTGACAGGGCTTTTATATGGCAGGAAAAAGAATCCTTAAAAATGATTGCTAAACCCCCTCCAATTTTCCCTAATCCATCAAGCCTCGAAAGGTTATAATTTGGTGGGACTGCTTCTACAAGGTCAGGACCGGAGGACTCCTTGGCCCATGTTTCTGTGATGAATACCCAGTCTGGCATATGTTGGGAGACAAATTCAAAGAATTTAATTTAATTTTTAATTAATGATCTGGCATTAACCAGGAACCTTGTGTGTGTTGTCCCACATTGATTTAGAGAAGGGGGTCAAAACATGAGGGTTATTAAACTTAGAGGAGGTAAATTGATGACGGCAGCCCATACAAGTAAACCTACCCTCTTTAGTAAGTGTATTAAAGTTATTGGGAAGTGTGCATTCATTATTCACGTTCCCTCGCAGGGCAAGAAGTTGTCTTTTCGTGTAGCTGCGGGCTTGGGATTGTTTTAGGTGGTGAGAGTCAGGGTTTCTGGCGCTGGGCGCGGTCCAGACGCGGACGGGCGCAGACGGGCTTGCCTTAGGCGCGCCCGCTGCGCGCGGCCGCTGCACGTCCGGCTCATTGGTGGCATTCATGGGCAGTGCACTAAGCTGCTAACCTAGCCGGAAGTGCCCGGAAATGCCCTGAAGGAGGCAAGTGAGTTCCGGCTCCCTCCGCTCAAACAAAATCGCGGCGGATCGGGGAGTCGGAAACTCAAGCCTCAATAGACAGACGGCTGCAGGAGCAGAATGCAGCCCCCAGGCGCAAGGTAACTGATAGTTTTTAAAAAGATAAAAGCCTCCTAAAAATTATTTCCCCCGTAAAGCTGCAGTAATACAGCGTGTGTACCTTCGTGCTCCTCACCCTCACAGCAGCTTCAACCGTTGCACGTCCGGCCCATTGGTGGCATTTATGGGCCATCAACGCAATTAGTCTGTAGTTGCTGGGTGAACATGCCGAGCCTTTTTTTAAAATGGGGTGAAGTATTGAGCCCCTCCAGCTGTCAAGGATTACGTCATTTTTCAGAATGTAATTAAACATTGACTCCAAAAAACCTGCCCATTGTGGTGTAAAGTGCTTAAACAGTGCCTAGGGTAGCCCATTAGGGCAAGGGGCACAATCTGCCCAAGACTTTTTGATGACTTTCTCTACCTCCGCCACTGTGATCATCTGCTGTGCCACAGTGTCTTTATTGGGACAGTAGGGGCTAGTTATGAGCGTCAAACCGCTCTTAAAGTGTAACTCCAGATATTGAGCCCATTCCATCTCACTGATGTTAGCATTGTTTGCTGCTTCAGGGCCTTTCTCTTTCCTATACATTTTCTGCCAGAATATTTTTTAATCATATGTTTTAGAGGCGTGTAGCGGCTGGGCCCATAATGTTTCTTGTTTAGCTTGTTTATACGTCCAGATCTCTTTTTTTAGGCGCCGTCTCTCGTTACGGAATTGTTGTAATAATCCTGGCTCTACTGGATTTTCACATGATTGTCAGAAGAGTTTGCCTGTTTTCTTTTTTCTTTTCGGGATGTAGGGGGCATAACTAACGATTTACAGTGGACAAGTCGAGACCCCTTTTTGTGGCTATTCACACTGTGACTTTTGGTCATGTTATTGGAAAGAATTTCCCATGGCACTATTGGATTGGGACCCATTTGGGCTAGATCCTGTAAGCTTGAAACTGCATCCTCTGCTATGGAGTTAACAGTACAAGAGGTCCACTTCAAGCGTTTCAGATTTTCTAAGCAAGTTTCCCATGACAACATGCGAACTGCCTCGTGTTTACGGATGGTTGCGTTCACCATGATGACCTGAGTATTGTGGTCACTCTCAACACGATGAGATATGCTATAGTCGCAAACCTGATTGTAAAGGGGCATTGAAACTAGAGTATAATCTAAGATTGAGACCGCATTTCCCCAAACTCTTGTCCAGGCAGGTGGAATATCAGCTGGCTTCTGACCATTTAATGCCAGCAGACCCAATAGTTCTCAGCCCTTTATGAATTCTTCACCAGATTTATCCCTCCGTATTTTCAATGGCATTACTTGCTCAGGGAGGGGGCCAACTACATCAGAACGTTCCACCGATGGAAAGTGAAATAAGTTGAGGTTAAAGTCTCCTGTAACTAGCCAATGTGAAATATTATGACTATCTTTCAGTTGCGATAGATAGGCTACCATTTTTTTTAGACGATACTGCTTTTTTTTTTAGGATTAATGTATAGGTTAATGAGGATGATCGATTCTTTGGAATTATTAGCAAAACCCTCCATTTTCAATACCGACATATTTGGGTCATCTACGTACACTTCTGCTGTTTTACTCACTAGATCAGGGTTTATGTAAATTGCCAGGCAGCCTTTCGCCCTTCCATAAGTGCTCCTTCTTTCTCCGGTTTCATGTATTCTTTATAGCCAACGCGAGGGATACTGTTTTGTGCCCAGGTTTCCTGAAACATTAGAATGTCAAAAGATCCCAGAAATCCTGTGAATACTGGATCCGTGCAGTTTGTCTGCAGACTGCTGATGTTCCAAGAACAGACTGACAAGCCACCCTGAGCCATTACTGGTGGCCACCCCTCCACTCAATCTTGGTTGCTCCCAGTTCGAGACAGGGCTCTCGGTAGCCAACCCCAGGTGTTTTGATTCTCCTTGTTTGTTACCAATCTTCGCTGCTGGCCGAGATCTGTTTCATTGGTTACTTTAATTGTTACCTTTGTAAGGTTCGGGTTATTTTTGTGATGAGTCAAGAGGGAGGGCCCACCGCTGGCTCCTCTTAATACAGACAAGTTGGAGGCCACTTGCTCATCTAATGGTGGCCCTAATAGGAGCACGTGGGGGTATCTATCCCCATAGTAGGTGAATACTTCAATGCCCCAGTCTTTTAGGTGCTTTCTCTTTTCCAAAATCTGGGCCAAAAGCACCGGAAATCAGAAGGTGACCAGGGTGGGATCCGTGTGCTGTCGCCCTCTTGCGAGCATGAACTTGATTGATAAAATATCATCAGACTTGACATAGTCCATGCCCAGTAGGGCTTTGATCAACTTTAGAATACTTGAACGGTTTAAGACATCTTGGGAGCCTCTTGATTTAAATTCCGGGATCCTTAACAGCTTCTGCCCAGTGCTGTTTGAGCAACTTGATGGTCGTCAATGCCGAAATTATCCCTTGATGTTAATAGATTATGGCCGGTGTTGGCTCTATTTACTACCAGCTTTTAAGGTTCCGGGAGACCCTGCTCTTCTATAGGCTGAGTCTGGGTTTCTTCCTCCTTTCGCTCTTTAACTTGTGATTTCTTGATACAAAGTGTGGGGACCTGTCGGATAGTTTCTTGCGCTCCAGATATTCTCCCAATCAATGAACTACAAGTCGCAAGGGGCGCACTGCATGTGGTAAAAGATGCCCTCAGTTTTACAGGAGATGCTGGTTCTATTCTGGCTGCCCCCACTCCCCCCACACCTACTCGGAGTGGAATTTCCTTGAAAGGGTGGGTAGGGTAGAGGCAAGCTTCTCACTGTGTATACCAGTATTAGCAGCCTGGCCAGAGTTTGATATTTAAGTCACCCATGATTTCATAGCATTGCACACTGCCTTGAGTGAAACTCTTCATTGTATTGGAGTCACACAAGCCTCCTGGAACATATACTTTCTGACCTCGCCACATCCATGTATTTCTACAATGCCAATTGGTTCTCAGAGAAAAATATGGTGAAAGCTGGTGTCCATGTATTTATATTGCCTGGTACCTCAGACTTTTAGCCAGTTCTCTCTCTTCTGCTTTAGGACCCTCTTTGCACTTAGTCTGTCTGTGCAGTAGTATGAAGATGTAAAAATATTTGTTTGCCCAAATCTTTTCTTTGGTGCTCAACAAGAGTTGGCCTCCTAATGGCTCCTACACCCCATGTAAGAAAGTTTTGTTCCCCCATCATGTTCCCCTTCTGCTTTATATTTACTCTGTCCTTCCTTGCTTGTCTTCCCCTGCCACTGTCCCTCCTTGGGTTCCATGTCACCACGTCCCATCATACTCAGATTTGCACCTTCTCCAATGGGTGTCCTGTCACCTTCAGATGCCACTGCCTGATGATCTTCCGTCCCTTTGGTGCATCCCTCCATCTGCACTTCTGTTGACGTGGTCCCATGACTCCCACCATGCCCTTAGCATCTCAGCAAATCCTCTCTTGCTGCCACTCTTTCTGCGGTCATCCTGCCAGTAGCACTCTCTCTGCTGTGTCCCTCTCCGGTGACAGCCGGTCTCACCAGGCTGCTCACCAATTCCCTCCATACTCACATTCTGTGTTCCCTCACTCCATCTCTCCAATCTCCTAGTTTGTTTCTCCCTCTCTGGCCTCCCATCTTCCATTCTTCAAGCTAAACCTTGCCATTTGCCCTTGTGCACATCACATCCTTCTGCCCCTGTGACCTTGTCACCCCTATAACGTTACTGCCTCTCTCTTGGTGTTTCTGACCTATGATGCCAACCATAGACATTCATCCTGTCACTGAAGTCTCCTGACCCCTCTGGTGTCTGCCCTTAATATCCTCTGCATTGTTGCTGTTAGAGCTTCCTACTTCATCAATGCTCAACTCGTCTTCGTGAATCACACAAACCTTATGCTGCTACATCGCGCAGTCCCTCCAGTGCTTTTTCACTATTGTAACTGTAGATCTGTGGCAGGCCCATGCTCCACCACCATTCCATCATTCCACTGCTCATCACTCACTTCTACTGACCCCTCACCTTCCCCTTCCTCCCTCCACTGTCCCCGACTCGTCATATCATCCATTGGCTTCTAGGCAGCCATCCCCTGCTATCTAGCCTCTGGCCTCGTGTAAGGGACGCTTGCAAGAGTCTGCCTTCCCCATAGGATTGGGAGCATAGAATTAAGTTTACAAAATTGATGGATGTAATGCTTGAATTAAACTCAGCCACTGGCAATTACTCAGGCTGCATCCCAGTCATTGTTATTTTGTACACCATGCCACCTCAGTTTGGACCGAGCTGTATGCATATCAGTCGTGACCCTGCTCCAATGGGAACAGTCCAGCACAAACTGAGCAGCCAGGTCTTCCCTGAACTGGATCATAAGCAACCCAGACTAGTTTTGCCCTTATTAGAGCTTATCAGTCGGGTATCCAATTCCTGTAGCGCAGTGTGCATGGGCCCACATCTGGGCATACCCGTCTTACTTAGGGTGTCATAGAAAAAAGAGATGGATGAAATTGCTCTCTACCACTGGGGCCGTATGCCAGTTGGCTGGGTGCAAACCGAGGTGGAATGGTGTGCAAGATGACAAAGAACTGAGATGCGGACACCCTAGCTCCTTTCACTGCCCACCTGGTATCCTCTCCCTGTTCCAAGTGAGGTACTACCCACGGTAGGCTCACCTGCACTTCTGTTCCATCTCTGTGCTGACTGGTGCATTTCTGTTGCCACCCCTTACTGAACCTTTTTTTTACTCACACCTTGTTCCTCATCCTGCTGTGCACCCTCAACAGCATTATGCCCCAAGCGCCTGCCCCTTCTTTGGGGCAGGTGCTTGTGGGACTTACCCCTGCTAATGTAGCAGCTGACATGCAAACCCATGCATTAAATCTCTTCAGCTCACTGCCATCGGATTGGGAGTGATGTAGTCTCTACCGGACTTTGCTGCTCCCCAGTTGGCTTCTCTCTCCTAGTAAGCAGAGTAAGGGATGTACTGAAGGCACAAAATAAGCATTTTGGGTAAAGAACAACAGAAAAGGGTCTCCACTTTAGATTTGCACAAATACTTAAAGTACAGAAATGCATAGGCTGCCCGCCATAGGCAATCAATAGGCATACAAGTTAATAAAGAATATAGCAAAGAACTCGGTAAAGTTTTAATATAAGTCCAGCATAGATTTGCCTGCTCAGAACGGGGAAAGGTTCTACTCCCCACATGCAGAAATCACACTCTTTCAAAGGGCTTTAGACCAAAGATTCATACATTTCCCACATTCATACATAGTTCCCCACTCTTAACCAATAGGAAACAAGCCAAGAGCAACATTTGCAATGAAATACATTTGAAGATTCTCTCACTAATTTTAATTCATGGAGCTCTAATGTTTACAATATATGTTCTCAGCACATAAAATGTTACATAGTATTAACCCTGGGCGGAGTTTGTGGAGTTGCCCTACGCGAAACTCCGCGAAGTGGAAAAAACACTCCACCGCGCTACGCGGAGCTCCGCAAGCGCCAGAGTGTGATAGAAAAATGACGTTTGCGGTGATTATTAGTGTCGGATGCTTGTCCGCACTGTGCAATCATCGCGAACAGCACCATGCACAGCGCAAGCGGGCGCTGCTTTCCTTTCTGCTGCTCGAGTAGATTTTTACTCGAGCGGCAGCTTTCTCAATGCGAACGGGCAGTTTCTCAACGTGAGCGGTCGCGAGCATACGCGACCACTCGCAATGAGAAACCTGACCCCCCCCCGCGTTGAGAAATCTCGCCGGGAGGTTTATTTTCCACGCTCGCGCTCGCCAACTTGATGTTGACGATCGCGAACGAGGAAAAATCTCGCCGGGAGGTGGATTTTCCTCGCTCGCGCTCGCCAACTTGACGTTGACGAACGCGAGCGAGGAAAAAAACTCCACTTCGCTACCCGGGGCAGAGTTTTTGGGATCTCCGCGAGCTCCACATAACACGGAGTTCCGAAAACTCCGCAAACTCCACGAGCAGAGTGGAGTTCACCGCCCAGGCCTACATAGTATGTTATTCAGTCTGGGACAGTCTTTCTGTCCTTGGGAAAGTACATTCTGCTCAGGTAGCTACGAGTAATTGTTTTCTCAGCTGGAAAGTCTTTATTGTAATACAGACTAAACAGTAGCTCAAATCACATCTCAAACACTAATATCACCAAAAAGATGGCCAACGTGACTAAGGTTGTCCTAATTCAGAGAAAGCAAGAATCATCAAGAGCTAAGCATTAATTTTTTCCTAATGTAAGCAATCCATTTTAACACAGCCCTCTTGGACCTGAGGCCACCAGTGGTTGTACCTGTAAGGCAGGAGGAAGCATGCCGGCTGTCCTCAACAACACAATTATGCACTCCACATGCTCTTTTGAAGGAGCTATTTTCCCCGACATCATCTTCCTTGCGGAGCCACAGGAAAAATGCACCTGCTGACCCTGCAGCGTGATGACGCCATATGTCATTCTGACAGCTGCCCGCTTTACGGCACTCCTCTTCCCCTCCCCCCAAAGACCCTTTGGGCGTTGAAGGTGCTACCCACCCCACCCATGGAACCACCTTGCATGCCGGCAGATTTCACAATTTCGCATACCTTAGTGTAATGTCCATCCCCGAATGAGGAACGAGGTCCGTGGGGATAAAGCAAATGTAAGGGGTGGGCCAGTAGAGGCCCGCCGCATGTAAGCAGTTTGGTTTTGCTCATGGGGCTATGGAATAAAAGAGGCAGGTGGGGCTGCGTGAGCGGACGCGCACCAGCCTAACACACTATTGGGCATATGTGCAAGGTGTTAATGCCACCGTAGCGTCAATTTTTTGACTTTACGGCAGCTTTTTTTTATCACCGTATTTACAAGTTGCTGCTAACCACAGCAGCAGTTTTCATGCGTAAACGTGAATTTTTAGGATCGCCACTTCTGTTAGTGGGACTTAACGAAAATGAGATGCAAGGTAGGCATTCCCCTGCAAAAACTGCTGCTAACCCCACTTCGCAATATTTACAAGGAATTCCTTGTATGGTGCAAAACCCAGGTGGAAAAGACTAGGCCTATTGTCTCCACAGAAGGTGTATGGCAGGGGTGCAGCTTAACCCCTTTCCTTTTTCTAATTTACACTAATGGCCTAGAGGCATTTTTATTAGAGAAGGAAATCGATTTCCCCCGAATTGGAGGTAATCCGGTCACGCTACTATCGTACGCGGATGACACTGTGCTAATGGCTATGACAGCAAACAGCCTCCAAAAATCACTCAATGCTTTTACAGATTTTATGTTAGCGCTCGATTTAAAAGTCAATTTTATTAAATCGTATATTATGGTGTGTGGCCCCAAATCGACTAAAACTAGAAGGTTTGCTGTAAGGGATAAGACTATTAATAAGCTGACCAATTTTACATACTTGGGGAACATTTTTAATAACGCTATGAATTGGACCAAGGCCACTCCGCAGCCCTCATCCTACTCGACCTATCAGCAGCCTTCGACACCGTCTCCCACCGCACACTCATCGCCAGACTACATGACGCCGGCATACAAGGAACAACCCTAGACTGGATCCAATCATTCCTCACCGGAAGAAGCCAAAGAATCAGACTGCCGCCCTTCCACTCCGATCCCCTGGAAATCACCTGCGGAGTCCCACAGGGATCATCACTAAGCCCGACCCTCTTCAACATCTACATGGCCCCCCTCGCCGCCATCGTCCGACAACACGGCCTCAACATTGTCTCCTACGCAGACGACACACAGCTCATCCTCTCTCTCACCAAAGACCCTGCCACCGCCAGACTCAACTTCCAGAAAGGAATGCAGGAGGTCGCAGTCTGGATGACCAACAGCTGCCTTAAGCTCAACGCCGAGAAGACAGAAGTCCTTGTCCTCGGAACCACCCCTTCAGCATGGGACAACACCTGGTGGCCGACAGCCCTCGGAAGCCCACCAACCCCCTCGAACCACGCCAAAAACCTCGGCATCGTACTCGACTCATCCCTCACCATGAACCGACAGATCAACGCCGTCACCTCCAGCTGCTTCAACACCCTCCGCATGACCTTCAAATGGATCCCCCCGGAGTCAAGGAAGACAGTCACCCACACACTCATCACCAGCAAACTGGACTGTGGAAACGCACTATACGCCGGCATAAACAAGTCCCTACTCCGAAAACTCCAGACAATACAGAATACCGCCGCCTGACTCGTCCTCTGCATCCCCCGCGTGAACACATCAGCCAACACCTCCGAAGGCTCCACTGGCTCCCCGTGGAGAAAAGAGTCACCTTCAAAATCCTCACCCACGCCTACAAATGCCTACACAACACCGGACCCAAATACCTCAACGACAAAATCAACTTCCACATACCCAAAAGAGACGTCCGATCTTCCAACCTCGCACTGGCCAAAACCCTGCGCATCCGCAGAGCCAGAGCAGGTGGAAGATCCTTCTCTCACATGGCAGCCAAAACCTGGAACGAGCTCCCAGCAGACATCAGACTCGCCCCCTCCCTGAACACCTTCAGGAAGGCCCTCAAGACCTAGCTCTTCGGCTAACGGAAATGCGAACCACCCCCCCCAGCGCCTTGAGACGCTCACGGGTGAGTAGCGCGCTTAATAACCCCATATTGATTGATTGATTGATTGATTGATTAATTGAATTGGGATCCTCTTATCACTGCAAGGGTGCAACTTACTACTGGGTTGTGGAGGGTTTATTCCGCTTTGCCTGTAAGTTAGGACACAAGCCGATGACAGCGCTGGTTACCCTTTATAAAGCCAAATGCCTATCTGTCGCATCTTATGGGGCAGGAGTGTGGGATTACCAAAAAAGCTGCCATCTTCAGGTTTTGGTAAAACAAATTCATAAAAAGGCTACTCATGACCCCAAACATTGCCCACACATTCTCTTGCCATCGTGAGCTGGGGTTGGAATTTGTAGAGGATCGAATACATATTGTCCCTCTGCTTTTATGGGCAAATATTTGGCTGTCTGAAGAATTAATGTTCACAAGGGAAGTCATTAAGGACTGCATTAATCTAGATAGTGCATTGTCGATCCCCTGGCTCCGATTTGTGAGAGATTTGTGAGAGATAAACTACATGAGATAGGTCTGGGGCACTACTATGACAACCCTGCTAGCAGTCACTCAAATGCGAAAGTCATTATAAAAGAGGCGCATCATTTTGGAGTAACCGAGCGCCGCTCTCAAGTTGTAGTGACAGGTCCCGCACGTCTGCTTCTGGCACAACAGCAATTTTATCTAACTTTTACTACCAACGCACAGCCCCCATTTCTTTTAACTGGACTACGTTTATGCACTTTGCACTTTCTAGTGGCATTTCCAAAACAATCAGGATGGGTCGACAATTTTTCACCTAGCCCGGGCAATAACCTTGCAGCTCAGAGCACGTTGCACTTTATATTGTTCTGCCCTCTTTATAAAGAGCCGAGGGGAAAATCTTTAGCCCTACTTTAGAGGGGAATTCGGCCTTGTACCTGTACCAAAGGTTTTGCACTCTTTGGCTACTTCTGTCATTTGCACTGCAGTGACTAATTATTTTAAAGTTGCAATGGTTATTAGAAAACGCTATGAGTCACAATAGATGATCAAGAACACTGTAACTTTTTAAATGATAATCTTTTATATATGCATGAAATTTTATGATTGGCAAAGCAGCCTGTTGTACTGGGTATATGTTACTAGGATTATTTTCCTTTTTAAACTGTTTGAACACTATGAAGTTCCCCCACATTCTCTTGCCATCGTGAGCTGGGGTTGGAATTTGTAGAGGATCGAATACATATTGCCCCTCTGCTTTTATGGGCAAAAATGTGGCTGTCTGAAGAATTAATGTTCACAAGGGAAGTCATTAAGGACTGCATTAATCTAGATAGTGCATTGTCGATCCCCTGGCTCCGATTTGTGAGGGATAAACTACATGATATAGGTCTGGGGCACTACTATGACAACCCTGCTAGCATTCACTGAAATGCGAAAGTCATTATAAAAGAGGCGCATCATTTTGGAGTAACCGAGCGCCGCTCTCAAGTTGTAGTGACAGGTCCCGCACGCCTGCTTCCGGCACAACAGCAATTTTATCTAACTTTTACTACCAACGCACAGCCCCCATTTCTTTTAACTGGACTACGTTTATGGACTTTGCACTTTCTAGTGGCCTTTCCAAAACAATCAGGATGGGTCGACAATCTTACACCTTGCCCATGCAATAACCTTGCAGCTCAGAGCACGTTGCACTTTATATTGTTCTGCCCTCTTTATAAGGAGCCGAGGGGAAAATCTTTAGCCCTACTTTTGAGGGGAATTCGGCCTTGTAACTGTACCAAAGGTTTTAATTTCTTGCACTCTTTGGCTACTTCTGTCATTTGCACTGCAGTGACTAATTATATTAAAGTTGCAATGGTTATTAGAAAACGCTATGAGTCACAATAGATGATCAGGAACGCTGTAACTTTTTTAAATGATAATCTTTTATATATCCATGAAACTTTATGATTGGCAAAGCAGCCTGTTGTACTGGGTATATGTTACTAGGATTATATTCCTTTTTAAACTGTTTGAACACTATGAAATGCTCCTTTTATCGATTTTATCTATGCTGCTGTACAAATATGCTATGAAAGTTTTAAAGTGTATTGTATATATGGCAAACTTTTATGGTTCTTGGAACCGAATAAAGTTATTCTTGACTTGACTTGAGATGGAAAGTAGGCGTTCCCGTGCAAAAACTGCCGCTAACCCCACTTCGCCATATTTACAAGGAATTCCTTGTATGGTGCAAAACCCAAAAAACTGCCTCTAACTCCAGTTAGAGACAGTTTTTTAAGACCAGAAAATAGCTGCTCTTAAAAATGGTGCAAACACTTCAGAAGGTTTTGGTGCTGGACAGCACTGCAAGGAATGTTGCTGCACTGCCCTGCGACAAAACTACAGGGCAGGAATGTGCACCATCAATAAGATAGGGTGCATTCCTGGTCCTCATTCATGAAAAGTGTTGCATCGCTGCGACAAAACAGAGTTGCAACACTTTTCACTACGCCCTTCTTGCGACACCATGGATGCGCTGTATTCACTATATGGCGCTTCATGTCGCAATTAATGACAGATACGTTGGAATCCTGACGTATCTGTCAGCGCTAAAGTCACACATTGCTGCAGTTGTGTCACAAGCATGATGCAACTCCAGCAATGCATGGGGCCAGCCTATCCCTGTGGCACTGCGTCACCCTTACGCTTGCCATGAGGCATAAGGTACTGACGCAGTGGCATCCTACAATTGTTGCAGTGAAATCTGATGGATTTCAGTGCACCACTCCTATGTGGCTTTGTTGTGTGGGAATGCCCACCCTGCATACATCATACCTGATGCAGGTATAATGTGGCACAAGGCTTCACAAGGTCACGCCTAGATGCGTCACTTTGCAAACACGGCGCAACGTGGTGCAAGAATCAGCATTATTCTTGCACCAAGTACGTCAAGAAAATGATGCAATGGCGAGGTGAAACTGTCAGAAGGGGCTCATGAATAAGCCTCTCTGTCTTTTTCCCCTATGTTGGCGCACAATGGCTGCCATGCGCCAACGCAGGCACCCTTGCGCTATGGTGCAAGAGTGACTGTGTTGCGGAGTTAATTGATGTTGTGGCTCCATCTCTTCTCGAGACGTCTGCAGGTGAGGCTGGACTAGTGGAGGGCGGGAGTGAACCAGTTGGCCTTCTTGGAGTGTTGTTTGCCTGGTCTTTTCTTGAGGGGTGCCAGCGCAGTTAGAGATCAATCGGTGGAGGTTGTGCGCTGCGGTGTTGGCGTCTGTAAGTGTTGGCGGAGTGGTGGTGCTGATGGAGTTGACGGGAAGTTCTTCGGTGGCCTTGATCCAGCTGCGATGGGGGGGCTATGATGGCGATAGTGTGCGGGGGCGTGGTGAAGGAGTGATGTAAACAATGATGGTCGGTATAGGAGAGTCTTGTGATGTCGCTGTAGTTGAAGTTCCTGCTGGTGGAGAAGACGGGCTTGAGCGTGTGTCAGGCTATGTGAGTTGATGCGGTGACTAGCTGCTTGAGTCCCATGTTGGTGAGGTTCCCCTGGAGGGGGGTGGTGTTCTGGTCACTGGGGTTGTCCAGGTGGAACTTGAGGTCCCTGAGTAGGATGTAGTCGGTGGATGGGAGAGCCTGGGGTGCGATGAGGTCTACAATGGCAAAGGTGAATGGGACTTCATGGCCCGGGGAGCCTGTAGATGAGGGTGCTGCTGAGGGTGGTGTCTGGGTTGGTCCGGATCTGGAAGTGGAGGTGTTCTGTGGTCACCGTCAGGTCATTATAGTGCGTGGTCAGTCAGAGTGTGCTTTTTTAAACAATCGCAATGCCTCCTCCCGGGCGCTCTGGGTGGTCCATGCGGGTGAATTTGTAGCCGTCGTGGATGCTGATGGCGATGTCTGGTCCAGAGCAGAGGTTGGTCCAGGTTTCTCTGAAGAGGTGGTGTCGAGGAGGTCCCAGATTCCGGTTGCGTGTTTGTGGAGGGACCACACGTTGAGGAGGATGCAGTTGAGCCGGTCAGCTGCGCTGTTGGACGGCTGGCCGGCAGGAGGCGCTGGTGTATTGATGTTGGAGAAGATACGTTTGCAGTTTCGACAGGCGCAGGGTGCAAGAGGATTCTACAGTGTTGCTAGATGGCAGGTGGTGTGGCATCCAGGGTTGATGGCGGGGAGAGTGCTGGCGTCGTGGCGGTGGAGTGTCAGAGAGGAAGGGTCCTTGGTGCTGGGCACGGTCCAGGGGGGTCGGATGTAGACGAGCTTGCCTTTGGCGCACCAGTGGTACGCCCGCAGCGCATGGCTACTCAGCGGCCACCATTAAGTAGTGCTGCAGGGGGACTGGACAGCTGGGAGGTGGGAAACGCGGAAAAGGACACTGGAGGGGGCGGGCACGCGGGGGGAGCGAGGGTTGTAAATATATATTTTTTAAATTCTTACCCCGAGGCCGGGTCCCGCGTCTTCTGTGCTCCTGCTCTCCTGAGTCTGCTTCCAGGAACAGGAAGCAAGCTGCCAGGCTCCCTCCCCTAAGCCAATCACAACACTGCAATCCTGCATTGTGATTGTTCTTGAGCGCCGTGACAAGGCATTCAGCCAGGGGCTGGAGGGGTGGGCATGTACTCCATTCAGGCTGTAATGCAGCCTGCATTGCAAACAGGGAACTGCTTTGGGCGGCCTGAGAGGGCCGACCAAACAGTCATTGCGCACTTGAGTGGGCATACCACTCCGCTCCTGCCCTGCTCCATGAGTAGAGCAGCCTCACCCACCCTCCTGCTCGCAAAAGAAGCATAGCATGAGTACATCAGAAAGTTATCATCATGTTATGTTTCCTCTTCTTGCACTGCTTGAAAGCAGTGGGGCGACGCTCTTTCGCCATAGCGGATGAGCCGCCACTGAGGGTGCATCACCCATGGGTGCTAGGCCTGGGCCCAACTCGACCCCCGGGCCTCGTCCGCTACTCGCCCCACCCTCTCCTCACCTGGACATTGACACCTTGGCGCAATCCGCTGCACTCTCTCCAAATTTGTGACTCAGCCAGCAGGAGCCTCAGCCAGGTGGGATTTCACAAGCCTCGGTACAGCAGTCGCCATCAAGTCCGCCGGGGAACCTCTGGATGCAGGTGAAGTTGGCATGAAGTTGCAGCGCTCCCGCCACACAAGGACTGTGCAGCTCAGGGGCCTCACCCTCCACAGCGTCTGGCCAGTGCAACATCCTCCGGCCTGTGATGCAGAGAGGCGTGGCCTACCATTGGTAATCTCCTCCGTGCACCCCGGTGTAGTGGTGGCGCATGGTATGCGAGGCAGACCTCCCGATGTTGGTTCGCTGGATCGCCTCTACCGTTCCCAGCTCCAAGGGGCACCAGGCGCTCTTCTCACACAGGTCAGCAACGTATCTCCATGAGACCTGGCAGACTTCACCACCAAGTAAGGGCGATCGCCGACGCCTCAATGTCTACCGCCATGGCCCAGCAACTCCACAGCACCTCAGCATCCCACTCCGGGTCACAGATGCAGGCTCAGTGAGGCCTCCGGGCCCCGGGGACTGTCAGCGTTTCCAGGTTTTGGATGCCATGGTGTTGCAAGGAGTGCGCAATGATAAGTGATGCATTACTGGTTTTGCCCAGCGATGCGCCTCTTTTCATGATTGTAGCCCTGAATTTCCTCTTCCTCTGGGACTCTGGCTGGTCATACTGGCTGCTGTGGGGGGGGGGTTGTTGATCTGTGCTGCACTTGGCCCTGGCTTCTCCATTCTGCATTCCATTGGTTTTGTTTCCTATTTTTCATTGGAGGCGGACTTATAGGCAATTTTTGCTTCTAGGGCAAAAAAAGTCACGTTGGGCTGACTAACGTGAGTTTTTTTGCCGCTAATGGACCTTTCGTCAGTTTTCGCCCGCTAACGTCAGTATTTGTATCGCCTTCACACTAGTGTTAGCGGCAGTTTTCACTGCGGCTACCTGAAACTATCGCCATGTAGTGACGTATTATAAATACATCGCTAACAGGGCGATAGTTTTGGTGATAGGCCGGGTTAAGAAAACTGCTGCTAACTAGCTTTAGCGTTAGTTAGCGGCAGTTCTTTTGCATATGCCCCAATGTCTGAGTGATTCTTTTGCCACCACACTGTGCCTGCTTTGTTAGGACCACCTGGCACTAGCGACACACCACCACATTGAGCAGAGCTAGTGATAGGGCCCTGCAGCATTAAAGAAGGCGTGCCAGATTTGGCACGTCCTTTCATGAACTTGCTAGCAGCCTAGGGACTGTGCAAAGAAGAAGGTTCAAACAATCCTGAAAAGGCATAGCTTTTTTATTCAGGATCCCATAACACACATTTTTAAAACTGTTATAGAAAAGTAATGGCTTTTTCCACTGAGAACTGCAGGCATTGCATTGTTAGGATTAGCGCCCTGTCACTCAAATGCATGTATTGTATTAAACTCTTTATGTGATCAACACAGCAAAAAACACCATTTTGAATTTAAGCTTACACTGGGGACATGTGTTCCTTAGTGTTCAGGTCCTGTTACCAATGTTCCTATACCTTGAAACTATGGAAAAATTCTGCAAAATATATCAGACTGTCAGAGTGTCAATGAAGGCTGCTGCCGGATGAGGACAGAGAAAGGCGAGAAGCTGCTGGAACGATTCACGTGGGTGGAGTTCACCTTAAGAAATTGTCTTACATGGTAAAAATTCCCCCCTAAATTAAAAAAGATTATCTAAGACAATACCTAAAGCTGCATTCTGTCAACAGTCCAAGCTTCTGAAAGGGACAATAGCACAACTTGGGTGGTGCCAGAGTAGCAGAAAAGCGAAAATTGTGGGTTTCAAGGGCTCGATTTCTTTTTCACTACTTTCTTGATTATGGTTTCATTAAAAGCAGTGTTTCAAAGTATTTGCAGCTTTAGCAGCAGTTCTCAGCAGGACAGATACAGTGTTAACATGAAACAGCTGCAAACTCGAATCCCTTCCAACCACCATCCATGGCAGAACAATCTGCATTTTGTGTTTTGGGCAGAAACAAACCCCCATAGTAATTCAAGTTGGTGATAACCAGTCATTTCTTGCCTTGTAATCCACTGTCCATGGAAGGTATGTAAAAGATAAGGAAAAAACTTGAACAGAAAGTAGAGATAGAAAATAAAGCAACAGTAGGCAGGGTGAGTGTAGGGAGCTGCTTCATATTCTGGTGGTATGTCAGTGTGAGGTTGTGTGGGCCAGCATTAAAAGACAAGCAAGCACATGCCTATGTTTTAAGCCATTGAAACCATTTTACTTCTTTGCCAAGTGATGCTGAATATGTGTTGTATGTGTTTCCAAGCCACACAGTCAACTTAGTAAATTGCGAACTTCCCTTATCCAGTTGTAAACAGAATCGGCCTAAAAGGAAAAAGTCCAACAAGTAATTAAGCAGTTCACCTGATTATTAGCCCCCCTGGCAGCATACCATACTAGATAATGAGTCTGGCTGTCGCCCGTGGTTGGCCATTGACCTTGGCTTCGCAGTGTGCTTGAGGTCTCCTCTTTATCAATAATCAGGGCAGTTTTGTGGTTGTGGAGAAGGTGGTGATAGTGGGCTGCCACCCCAGCATTGTTCCTCACATCCGGGCAGGGAAGGGGGTTGGGGGATTACTGATCTGGTATGCCCTCTGTACACACATCATCCCCATCCTTCTGTGCTTCTGGTTCAGGTAAGCAAGATGACCCTCAAGCCCAATGGTGAATAGGCTGTTCTGACTTCTGAATCACATCCCTGGTAATCCTAACGGTCTATTTCAGTAGTCAGTATGGTGTCCTTCTTCTGCCTGAGAAGCTGGAAATTAGCACCAAGTCTGCTTCTGGAATGTCCATTAGTATAGCCCTCTCATCAGGGGCTGGCTGGGTCATTGTGTTATTTTAATTTTTCTGCTATCTCCTCATTGTGTATGGCATTGTGGACTCATGTAGGATGAATGGGTTTGGACCTTCTTTTCTTTTCCACATTATAAAACTGACAGGTGCAGATGTATTCAATCGAGTGATTTCATGAAGGAACAAGAAGACTGACAACTCCAGGATCATCCCCTGCTTTTCCATCACCCTCACCACTTCCTTTGGGGTGGGCATGAATCACTACTGGCTTCACACCACCAATAAGTTATTTTGCTAAGAGAAATCCCCATAGACATTGCTGAAATTCCTCTTCTTGAAATTGGCATGCATCTGCCATCAGCAGCTAGTATATTTTCACATTTCAGTAGCACTGCTACTGCCAATGCAATAGGCACAATTTTGACCTCTGGGTATCGTAAATGTTCATCCAAGATGACTGTTATCCACTGCACATCCAGGGGTTTGCAGAATTCTAGGTTGAGGTTCTCCTATGGTTCTTGGCTCAAGTTCTTAAGATATGATGGAGGGCCTTTGACAGTTGCCGACAATCACCCTATGACGGGGATATGGGAATGGCAGATCTGCACCGTTATTACATTGCCTCCCAGGTGACTGTGGTAAACGACTGGCTTAATGGGGGTTGGAGAGATCTGACCTACAGGGCCCAGTTGGCCCTGTTGGGACTTGATCGAATTATGGGCATCCTGTACAGCTCTCCAATTCCCCAGTCCCTCACGGACATTACACATGTGGTCTTCTTGAGCTGGAGGGCAGCGCTCTGCCTTATGGCTGGGACGGTTCACTGACAGAATATCGACGTCAAAAATATAGATGTAAAAATATCGAGGTAAAAATATAGAATGCAAAAATATCGACTCCCTACACTTAAACAGGTAAGCACAAAAATATCGAAAAACAAATTTCGATGTCAAAAATTTAGTTGTACAAAAAATCGATTTTTATATATATATGAAATAAAATAATAAATATTAAATCTGTTAAATAATAAAATTAGTTAAAAAAATAAAGTAGATTTAATTCACATTTTAACAAATATAACAAATAAACTTAATTAAAAAAAGTTAAACACACAAATAACAATTAATATATATATATATATATATTTACTTTAAAACAATTAATAAACTATTAATTTAAATTTATTTAATAATTTTAAAATTATAAAAAATTACAAATATATGTGTATATATGTATTTTGTTTATTAAGAATGGATTGCGCGGCAGCTCACTAAAAGCAACACTTTGGTAAAACTGCAGATTCCAGAAGGCCGTGCGAGCGGCCACGCCCACTGGGGGCTGGAGTTCGTTATTAAATGCAGTGGCACCTGTGGTCCCGCTATCCTGTTACAGAAGCCTCTGAAGAAGTGAAGTGTCACGAAACGCGTCAGGCTCGATGGACTAATGCTGAGAGATGTGTTCCCTGTTTGCTGCAGCCTTCATTAAAATTCCTTTAGCGCTACCAACCTGAGTGCAGGCTCTTCCGTGGGGTAACTCTTTTGCGGACTTATATATATATATATTCACTGAAAAAACCATAGGTTTTAGGGACAGTTATAGTTAGTTGGACATTGCACTCGTACAAAACCCGTGAAATTCCCCTGTTATAGTTAGTTCAGCTAACTATAACTCGCGCCCCGCAATGCACTGCTGATGACGTCACATATTACATCACTCATGACATGGTCAGTGACATCACTGATGACATCACTGATGACATCTCAAATGACATCACTGATGACATCACTGATGACATCATCCAGTGACTGTGTGTTTCTGTAAAGTTTAAATATGTTTAATATATATAGGGAAAGGCGTATTGAAGAATGAGTGGGTGTATAAGTGTCTGAATGGATGATTTAGTACGTGAGTGACTGACTCTACAAGTGAGTGATTAAACGTATCTTACTGAATGCATGGGTTAGTGACTAAACTGTGTGAATGTCTGTATCCGTCTGTTTGTTGGTGTGTAAGTGGATGCATGGATTTGCGAATAGCTACATGAGTGTCTATATGGGTTATTGATTGGTTCTCTGAGTATCTGTATGGCTGCCTGAGTGTTTGTGTGGGTGGGGTGTGTGTGACTCTATACATAGATGTGTGAGTGGGTGATTCACTGGGTGCATGATTTCAAGAGTGCATCTGTGATGGACTGCTTGGGTGGGTGAGTGTGTGTATGGGTGTGTTAGTGAGTGAATGTATATCTCAGTGGTACATGTGCAAGTAACTACATATGTAAAAGGCAGTATATATGTGTGTTAGAGTATTTAAATGGCTATAAGTGAGAGTGTGTTATTGTGAGAGTGGCTGTATGGATGCGTGTGTGCTTGTATCAGTTATTGTATAAGAGCGTAAGAATGTGCTAGTATTTGTATGAGTAAGTGAGCTGGTGTGTGTATAACTGTATAGGTGAGTAAATGGGTGTGTGATTAATTTTTTGCATGATTGACTAGGTGTGTGAGTACCTCTATGGATGAGTGGCGGTGTGTGAGTGTTTATATAGGTGTATAAGTGCATATGATAGTCCTGTACTGAGTGACTGTAAGTATGAGTGACTGTACAGGTGAGTGAGTGGATGTGTGTGTAGACCTAAGAATCAGTGAGTGGGTATGTAGTTTTTGGTGTTGGAGTGTCTATGGTTTTGAGAATGGCAGTCTGTAATTTAGAGTGGGTGTATCAAAAGTTATATTAGGGTGTGAGAAGATGCATGAAATTATCACATGGATGATGTCATCAGTGATGTCATTTGAGATGTCATCAGTGATGTCATCAGTGATGTCACTGACCATGTCATGAGTGATGTAATATGTGACGTCATCAGCAGTGCATTGCGGGGCGCGAGTTATAGTTAGCTGAACTAACTATAACAGGGGAATTTCACGGGTTTTGTACGAGTGCAATGTCCAACTAACTATAACTGTCCCTAAAACCTATGGTTTTTTCAGTGAATTTCAAAGGTTTTTTAAATGCTAATTTCTAACTATAACGTGTTTGAAACCTATGGTTTTTTCAGTGAATTTCAAAGGTTTTTTAAATGCTAATTTCTAACTATAACGTGCCTGAAACCTATGGTTTTTTCAGTGAATTTCAAAGGTTTTTTAAATGCTAATTTCTAACTATAACGTGCCTGAAACCTATGGTTTTTTCAGTGAATTTCAAAGGTTTTTTAAATGCTAATTTCTAACTATAACGTGCCTGAAACCTATGATTTTTTAAGTGAATTTCAAAGGTTTTTTAAATGCTAGTTTCTAACTATGCCAACAGAGGTAGGACATGTGAAGAAAGAAGAAAAACGCACAGAAAGAAGCAAAAGATGTGCAGAAAGAACCAACAGAGGAGCAGAAAGAGGCCTTGTTGCAAAATCATCCTGTGCCCACAACTTTTTCAGACGGGTACTGGTGGTAACTGACTCTGACTAACCAGAGCCAGTGCGCGTTTGCACAGTGGTGAAGGGAGGGGGCCTGAGGTGACATGTGTGCAAACGCGCCCCATGGCGCGTTTTAAGTTGCGGGATTAAGTCCCCTTGAATCCTGAGGGTCCCTGGGGTCCAACTAGCCCCCCAGGTACCTACAGTTAGGACCACAGAGCTGAGTTGCAGAGAGGCGTTCCGAGGCCACGCACCTTTTTTCACCTCTCTGCAACGCAACTCTGTTGTGCTTACTGAAGGTACCTGGTGGGCTAGTTGGTCCCCAGGATTCAAAGGGAATTAACTCCCCAACTTAAAACGCACCACAGGGCGTGTTTGCGCACATGTCACCTGAGGCCCCGCCCCCTCCCTTCACCACTGTGCAAACGCGCCCCGTGGCGCGTTTTAAGTTGGGGGATTAGGTCACCTTGAATCCTGAGAGTCCCTGGGGCCCAACCAGCCCACCAGGTACTTCCAGTAAGCACCACAGGCCTGCGTTGCCACGCCTGTAACAAATTGTGCAGTTGTGTTTAGGTAGTGAAGAGGGTCGTGCTGGGGGTAGTGTTTTAGGGTTTAGGGTAGTGCAGTGGTGTTTGTGTAGTGTAGGGGGTCATGCTGGGGTTAGATTTAGGGTTTAGGGTAGTGCCGTGGTGTTTGGGTAGTGTAGGGAGTCGTCCTGGGGGAGTGTTTTAGGGTTTAGGGTAGTACAGTGGTGTTTGGGTAGTGTAGGGGGTCGTGCTGGGGTTAGTGTTTTAGGGTTTAGGGTAGTGCAGTGGTGTTTGGGTAGTGTAGGGGTCGTGCTGGGGGAGTGTTTTAGGGTTTAGGGCAGTGCAGTGGTGTTCGGGTAGTGTAGGGGGTCGTGCTGGGGGAGTGTTTTAGGGTTTAGGGCAGTGCAGTCGTGTTCGGGTAGTGTAGGGGGTCGTGCTGCGGGGAGTATTTTAGGGTTTAGGGTAGTGCAGTGGTGTTCGGGTAGTGTAGGGGGTCATGCTGGGGGTAGTGTTCTAGGGTTTAGGGCAGTGCAGTGGTGTTCGGGCAGTGTAGGGGGTCGTGCTGGGGGTGGTGTTTTAGGGTTTAGGGTAGTGCAGTGGTGTTCGGGCAGTGTAGGGGGTCGTGCTGGGGGTGGTGTTTCAGGGTTTAGGGCAGTGCAGTGGTGTTCAGGCAGTGTAGGGGGTCGTGCAGGGGGTGGTGTTTCAGGGTTTAGGGCAGTGCAGTGGTGTTCGGGCAGTGTAGGGGGTCATGCAGGGGTGGTGTTTTAGGGTTTAGGGCAGTGGTGTTCGGGCAGTGTAGGGGGTCATGCTGGGGGTGGTGTTTCAGGGTTTGGGGCAGTGCAGTGGTGTTCGAGCAGTAAAGGGGGTCATGCTGGGGGTGGTGTTTCAGGGTTTAGGGCAGTGCAGTGGTGTTCGGGCAGTGTAGGGGGCGGTGCAGGGGGTGGTGTTTCAGGGTTTAGGGCAGTACAGTGGTGTTCGGGCATTGTAGGGGGTGGTGCTGGGGCTGGTGTTTCAGGGTTTAGGGCAGTGCAGTGGTGTTCGGGCAGTGTAGGGGGTGGTGCTGGGGCTGGTGTTTCAGGGTTTAGGGCAGTGCAGTGGTGTTCGGGCAGTGTAGGGGGTCGTGCTGGGGCTGGTGTTTCAGGGTTTAGGGCAGTGCAGTGGTGTTCGGGCAGTGTAGGGGGTCTTGCTGGGGCTGGTGTTTCAGAGTCTAGGGCAATGCAGTGGTGTTCGGGCAGTGTAGGGGGTCTTGCTGGGGCTGGTGTTTCAGGGTTTAGGGCAGTGCAGTGGTGTTCGGGCAGTGTAGGGGGTCGTGCTGGGGCTGGTGTTTCAAGGTTTAGGGCAGTGCAGTGGTGTTCGGGCAGTGTAGGGGGTCGTGCTGGGGCTGGTGTTTCAGGGTTTAGGGCAGAGCAATGGTGCTCAGGCAGTGTAGGGGGTTGTGCTGGGGGTGATGTTTCAGGGTTTAGGGCAGTGCAGTGGTGTTCGGGCAGTGTAGGGGGTCGTGAAGGGGGTGGTGTTTCAGGGTTTAGGGCAGTGCAGTGGTGTTCGGGCAGTGTAGGGGGTCGTGCTGGGGGTAGTGTTTTAGGGTTTAGGGTAGTGCAGTGGTGCTTGTGTAGTGTAGGGGGTCGTGCTGGGGGTAGTGTTTTAGGGTTTAGGGTAGTGCAGTGGTGTTTGTGTAGTGTAGGGGGTCATGTTTTAGGGTAGTGCAGTGGTGTTTGGGTAGTGTAGGGGGTCATGCTGGGGGTAGTGTTTTAGGATTTAGGTTAGTGCAGTGGTGTTTGGGTAGTGTAGAGGGTCGTGCTGGGGGTAGTGTTTTAGGGTTTAGGGTAGTGCAGTGGTGTTTGTGTAGTGTAGGGGTCGTGCTGGGGGTAGTGTTTTAGGGTTTAGGGTAGTGCAGTGGTGCTTGTGTAGTGTAGGGGGTCGTGCTGGGGGTAGTGTTTTAGGGTTTAGGGTAGTGCAGTGGTGTTTGTGTAGTGTAGGGGGTCATGTTTTAGGGTAGTGCAGTGGTGTTTGGGTAGTGTAGGGGGTCATGCTGGGGGTAGTGTTTTAGGATTTAGGTTAGTGCAGTGGTGTTTGGGTAGTGTAGGGGGTCGTGCTGGGGGTAGTGTTTTAGGGTTTAGGGTAGTGCAGTGGTGTTTGTGTAGTGTAGGGGGTCGTGCTGGGGGTAGTGTTTTAGGGTTTAGGGTAGTGCAGTGGTGTTTGTGTAGTGTAGGGGGTCATGTTTTAGGGTAGTGCAGTGGTGTTTGGGTAGTGTAGGGGGTCGTGCTGGTGGTAGTGTTTTAGGATTTAGGTTAGTGCAGTGGTGTTTGGGTAGTGTAGGGGGTCATGCTGTGGGTAGTGTTTTAGGGTTTAGGATAGTGCAGTGGTGCTTGTGTAGTGTAGGGGGTCGTGCTGGGGGTAGTGTTTTAGGGTTTAAGGTAGTGCAGTGGTGTTTTTGTAGTGTAGGGGGGTCATGTTTTAAGATGCAATGCTCCAATACCTGACCAGTCTGCACTACATAAAACTGCAAAAAAACTAAAAATAAAAAGTGTTTTGCACACTTTTGTCATTGGGCTATATGTGGGCTACATCTGGGTAATATTTGTGCTACATTTGGGCTCTTTTTTCACTGGTGGCCATCTTGGAAGACTTCTTTGTTATGAAGTTTCCTAATTTCTTCATTTACTGCAGTCTCCTCAGTAGGAAATGCTTTCAGTTTTTTACTTTGATTCCATCAAGAAGGCATTCAGATGTGTCTCACATCTGCCATAAATTCAGAATGTTAGAACTCTAGTTGCTCATTAGATCACTGGAGTAAAGCTACTGCTCACCAGGGAGTTAACTGGTAGTCTGCTGCTGGTATTGAAAGTGATTGTTTCAGTCTGCATGTCAGAATTTTCTAATGAAATAGAAGAGGATTTGAGATCTCACTTAAAACATGCCCTAATTTTTCTTTCTGCAGCACTAACCATAATTTCTATTTAAAAAAGAACCCCTCATTTTGTTCCTTTTTAAATTAAATGTTTTAAGTGTTACCGGTTTATTCCAATCAAGATGGCTTCAGGTGTGCCATACTTTTGTCATAAGTAAGGCTGTTAGCACTCTAGTTGTTCTTTAGAACACTCTGGGAAGCTGCAGTAGAACACAAAGGCATCAACTGGCAGGCTGCTCCTGTTGAAATATAACAGGAAGATATTTGAGATCACACTTGAAATATGTCCTAATTTTTCTTTCTACAGCACTAACCATAATTTCTATGACAAAATGAACCCCATCATTTTGTTCCTTTTTAAATTAAATGTTTTAAGTGTTACCAGTTTATTTCAATCAAGATGGCTTCAGGTGTGCCATACATTTGTCATAAGTAAGGCTGTTAGCACTCTAGTTGTTCTTTAGAACACTCTGGGAAGCTGCAGTAGAACACAAAGGCATCAACTGGCAGGCTGCTCCTGTTGAAATATAACAGGAAGATATTTGAGATCACACTTGAAACATGTCCTAATTTTTCTTTCTACAGCACTAACCATAATTTCTATGACAAAATGAACCCCATCGTTTTGTTCCTTTTTAAATTAAATGTTTTAAGTGTTACCAGTTTATTCCAATCAAGATGGCTTCAGGTGTGCCATACTTTTATCATAAGTAAGGCTGTTAGCACTCTAGTTGTTCTTTAGAACACTCTGGGAAGCTGCAGTAGAACACAAAGGAATCAACTGACAGTCTCTGCCCTTGTTGGATGTACATGTTTTACTGAGAATGTCAGACTTCATTCTCACATGAGTGAGAAAGATAATGTGAATTTACAGAAAATATGCTCTCATTTTAGCTTCTGGAGCACCTTCCAAACCTCCATGGGACAAGCATGAGAAAATAGTGTTCTCTCAAACATGATTCATGATATCCCAGCAGAAGGTTTTTCACATGGTAAAATCACCTTGGAATACACCACAATTCCTAAAATTAGTATGGTACCGTCAACAAATAAATTCTAATGTAACTAAAGCCTGTTATCACCCTTTATAGTTCTCCTTTTGGTGACCCTCAAAATCTTCTATTCACTACAATGCATTTCAATGAGGTACTATCATTTATATTGGTCCCAAGATGGCTGCCAGAAATTCCAGGATGAAGTGCTGACAGCCAATCAGATCTCACGATGACATGTGTGGTTAGGCTCCGCCCAGATATATATGTGACTTTACTTTTGATTTTCTCAGGAACTACTGAACGGATTTACACCATTTAAGCAAAATGCACGACACTGAACCAAGGGCTACCTCTTTGCCAAATTTGGTGTAATTCCGTTCAGCAGTTCGGGCTGTAGCTGTGACTAAAGGTTCCTATGGAAAAATGAATGGGGAAAACACGTTTTGGGACCCCCTTTTTTCTCGGCCCCCGCTTGACGTATCACCCCGAGACTTTCAGGATAGGAGCGGACCGGAGCGCCCCAACAAGTTGGAAACTTTCGCGAAGATTCGTTAACCGGCGCCAACGTTATTTCAAATAGAATGTCGCGGATTTCCTATGGATAATAGGTTTTAACTATAACTATCTACTGGCGACCGCCAGTAGATAATATATATATATACATATATATATATATATATATATATATATATATATATATATATATATATATATATATATATATATATATATATATATATATTTCCACACGATAGGAATTTGTACATAGATGTGTGTATATATATATATATATATCTATATATATATATATATATATATATATATATATTATTTCCAAATCCTTGCAATCGCTTGAAGGAAAACGAAGCCTTGTGCGGTTTTTAAAAGAATTTATTCCCAATCAGCCACTTGTCAAACGCGTTTCGAGTGCACTGCACCCTTGTTCACTGACATAGAGATTCGTTTCTCGTGGCCATTTAACTGTGTTACACACGTGATTATCTAAAACTACAGTTCTAGTGCATGTGAAGAAAGACTTGTAGTTTTTTCCATTCAATGCAGTATATCATGATTAGAAACGCCTACGACAATGCTGTTTCGATTTTAAAACATGTCATCTCCTTATACATCGTATAAAATATATACAATTATAATTTACGCGTTAAAAATTAATAGATTGCATATTGCACTTTCCATCATTTTTGGAATAGATTAAGCCCCAGTGGGCTATATCTCATAGCAATCTAACCCAACTCACAATACAAAAAACATTTTTAAAAAAAATCACAAGTCCCCAATCTATATAATTAAAAACTTAACTCTTTTCTGTTTTTCATTTAAAACTGTTTCTCAAAAATTGATTACTATAAATGCGTGTACAGATCTTCCTCCATATTCAAACCTTCTGGCTGTTTCGAATTCAATTCTACTATATATCGTGATTCAAGCATCCTCAGCTTCTTTTCTCTGTTACCTCCCCTTGGATTCTTTTTTACCGCATCAATCACATGATATGTTAATCCTCCAACACTTTTGTTATGGAACCTCTCAAAGTGTCGTGCAACAGGATATGTCCTATCGCCATTTTTTATGGCTCTCAAATGTTGCAGGATTCTTTTATGAACCTCTAGGATTGTGCTGCCCACGTACCTCAAGCCACATGGGCACTGAAGCACGTAGACAGCAAAATCCGTTTTGGAAGAGAATTTTTCTCTTATTCTCTTCATATTTTTACTCAAACCAGGTTTATATGTTTCTGTATTTATACCATGTGTGCAAGCCTTGCACTTGGTACACTTTACAAAACCTCGTCGTTTTGTTAACCAGGTTGTTTTTGGTTGGGGTTTTCTCATTGTATTTTTAACCAAAGTTTGCTTAAGAGATCTTGCTTTGCGAAATGTGATTTGCGGCCTGCGGGAAACAACTTTGCCTAGGATTGGATCATTCTTGATCACGTGCCAGTGTTTGTTTAAAATACCTCTTAATTTGTCATGCTGGGCACTATAAGTTGTTACAAATCTACTTTGTTGATTTGCATCAATCTTTTTCTTATCTTTTTTCTCTTCTTTTTCTCAAATAAAATATCTTCTCTCTTTTTTTCATTCACTTTGAAGATTGCATCATCAATCCATTCATCTGGATATCCCCTTGTCTTAAATCTTTGTTTTAACACTTTCATTTCTTTCTTTATCTCTTTCTCATTGCTGCAATTGCGCTTAGTGCGTAAGCATTCACCATAAGGAATACTCCTCTTTAAATTTACAGGGTGAAAGCTTTTCGCATGTAAAAGAGTATTACTGGAAGTAGGTTTTCTATATAGCTTTGTTTCTACTTTTCCATTTTCGATATATACTGTTAGATCTAAAAAATTCACCTTTGTTCGACTTATTCCACTAGTGAACTTTAAATTGAGATCATTACGTTGCAAATCATTGATGAATAGCTTTGCCTCCTCTTCTGTGCCTTTCCACACTAGAAACAAGTCGTCAATGTAACGACTCCAGTGTAAAATGTGTTCTTCCCACTGCTGCTGGTATTGCGACCGGAACACCTGCTCCTCCCACCAGCCCATATGCAAATTAGCATAGCTGGGGGCGAAGCAGGTGCCCATCGCTGTTCCGCAGATTTGATTAAATAATTCATCATTAAACAAAAAGTAGTTACTAGTCAAACACTTCTCGATCATAGTTAGTAACATTTGTGTGTGTGACCATAATGTAATTGGTCTCATCCCCAAAAAGTATCTAACTGCTCTTAATCCGTCCTCATGACGTATGCTCGTATAAAGTGTTGACACATAAATAGTTATTAAAAGATAACCATCTTCCCAGGGTAGATCATAGATACCTCTTAGAAAGTCTCCCGTGTCTTGGATATAAGACGGCAAGATTTGGACAATGGGATTGATGAAGGAATCTACATACTTCGATGTGTTCTCAAGGGCACTTCCCATAGCTGAAATAATTGGGCGCCCCGGTGGGTCTAAAATATCTTTATGGACCTTGGGGATTAGATAAAATACCGCTGTTACTGGTTGGTCAATTTTCAAAAACCTATACTCATCATGATTAAGTAATCCTTGATCGTACCAACATTTTAACTGTGTATTGTAGTTAACATTACTAGACAACATAATTTCTTCATCCACTCTCACATAGCATTTTCTGTTGTTTAACTGTTTGTATGCTTCTATAAGATATTTCTGTTTGTCCCACAGGACTATGTTTCCTCCTTTGTCCGCATTACGCACGATGCAGTTCTCATTCTCTGATAGTTTTTTGATTAAAGCTTGATATTCCTTTTGTTTTGCCATGCCAAGTTTATTTTTAAAAAAAATTTCATTCATTTGACTACTTAACTTTTTCAGTTCGTTCGTAACCAAATCACTAAACACATCAGTCCCATCCTTTGCTGACACTGGAATGAAACATGAGGTGGGTCTACAGTTAGTTGGTACTCCTTGAGTAATGAATAAACCTTCTTCTTGTGCCACTGTTTCTGCACCTATCACATTAGGTCCTGATATGTCTTCTAAAGCCATTGTTCTTAGTTCCATCATTAAATTGAAATCTTCAACTTGCAATCTTCCTTCTCCAGCTGTAGAACTATCTGTACTCGGAATAGTTCTTTGTATTGGATTCACCAGAAAATGTTTCTTCAATTTTAATACTCTAATGAATTTAAAGAGATCAATTCTAGTTTGGACGTAGTCCAAATTGGTTTCAGGGCAAAATGTTAATCCCAACTGTAAAATTTCTTTTTCTTTATCGGTGAGAGTTACTTTTGTCAAATTTATTATTATCGCTTCATTTGATATTATTATTTCTGGTTGTTCTTCTTCTTCTCTTGCCCTTGTTGTTTTCCTCCGGCAGGCTGCCCCCTTCCTCCTCTTTGTCCTTTGCCTCTTCCTCTTGGTGGTCTTTGTATCTGTGTTGGTGGCCTTGGTCGCAAGTTGAACCTGCGTTCTTCGCATAAAAAATCAAATTTGTCGATTAACGATGGTATTATACCTTGCGCTGCCAATTCATCATCCAAATCTGTATCCACTTCCGAACTTTGAAGACTGCTTTGTTCAGAGTGTAATTCTTGGTTGGATTTGCTCTTTTGTGCCTGTTTATTACGTCTTATCGTGTCAAATTTCTTTGCGAAGGTATAAATTTGGCCTCTGTCGTAATCTTATTTATCTCTGATAAACTTCTGTGCTTTTCTTTCTCTAATAGTGGTTTCATATCTTTTCATTCTTTCTTTCATTGCCACTTTAAATTCTTTAACTTGATCTTGATCTTCCTCTTTACTTAACTCATCCAACAGTGCCTCTATTTCAGACAAAATTCTTTTTCTATCAATATCGGCATACTTAATCAATATGACCAACATTCTCCTTGAGGCATCGTTATTATTCGCAGCCCATTCGCGTAACATATCCGGATTAGGTTCTTCATAGGTTGGAGTTACCCAAGGGGAGGTAACAGAGAAAAGAAGCTGAGGATGCTTGAATCACGATATATAGTAGAATTGAATTCGAAACAGCCAGAAGGTTTGAATATGGAGGAAGATCTGTACACGCATTTATAGTAATCAATTTTTGAGAAACAGTTTTAAATGAAAAACAGAAAAGAGTTAAGTTTTTAATTATATAGATTGGGGACTTGTGATTTTTAAAAAAAAATTGTATTGTTATTGATAAATACCCACTTGGGTTAGATTGCTATGAGATATAGCCCACTGGGGCTTAATCTATTCCAAAAATGATGGAAAGTGCAATATGCAATCTATTCATTTTTAACGCGTAAATTATAATTGTATGTATTTTATACGATGTATAAGGAGATGACATGTTTTAAAATCGAAACAGCATTGTCGTAGGCGTTTCTAATCATGATATACTGCATTGAATGGAAAAAACTACAAGTCTTTCTTCACATGCACTAGAACTGTAGTTTTAGATAATCACGTGTGTAACACAGTTAAATGGCCATGAGAAACGAATCTCTATGTCAGTGAACAAGGGTGCAGTGCACTCGAAACGCGTTTGATAAGTGGCTGATTGGGAATAAATTCTTTTAAAAACCGCACAAGGCTTCGTTTTTCTTCAAGCGATTGCAAGGATTTGGAAATAATGTGACGGGACCCGCTTCCGTGGGGTCCGAAAGCAACAAAGCAACTCTCGTTAAGGAGGAGGCAATTGATGCACGGAAGGTATTGGAGAAATATATATATATATATATATACCAATAACATAAAATCTAATTAAAAAACATTCTATTATGAATTAAACATTAAACTATTTATAAAACTTTAAACTTAAATTTCCCACTCCACTCGGTGCAACAGTAGGGAAAGTGTTGGATAGTGGACGGGTAAAAATGACTATTCCCATTCCAATGAGTGCAACAGTAGGGAGAGTGTTGGATAGCGGCGGGGTAAAAATTACTATTACCACTCCAGTGAGTGCAACAGTAGGGAAAGTGGTGGATAGCGGAGGGATAAAATGTACTATTCCCACTCCAGTCAGTGCAACAGTAGGGAAAGTGTAGGATAGTGGAGGGGTAAAAATTACTATTCCCACTCCAATAAGTGTAACTGTAGGGAAAGTGTTAGATAGCAGAGGGGTAAAAATTACTATTCCCACTCCAATGAGTGCAACAGTAGGGAAAGTGTTGGATAGCAGAGGGGTAAAAATTACTATTCCCACTCCAGTCAGTGCAACAGTAGGGAAAGTGTTGGATAGTGGTGGGATAAAATTTACTAGTCCCACTCCAATCAGTGCAACAGTAGGGAAAGTGTTGGATTGCAGAGGGATAGAAATTGCTATCCCAACTCCAGTAAGTGTAACAGTAGTGAAAGTGTTGGATAGCGGAGGGATAACAATTAATATTCTCACTCCAGTCAGTTCAAAATTAAAAACAAACAAAATAACAACAAAAATATTAAAAAAACAAAATAATAAAAAAATATAAATATGTTACAAATTAAAATACAAATATATTTAATATTAAACATAAAAAAAAAAAATTATAATGTTAAATACATATGACAAATACCTACAAATCTTATATTAAAAAAGTTTTTAAAACAAAATTCAAACAAATAAATAGTTCTAATTAGAAATTATTTAGAAACAAAAAAATTAATTATTACATAAATTTAGTTTATTTATTTCCTACCCTATAACACCACACAATTCACAACCCACATCTAAATTTAAAAAAAAATGTACTTCTATAATTAACATAATTAATGACCAATTAAAGAAATATTATTCATTAAAAACAAATTAAAACTCATAAAAATTATTCAATTTCCCTCACTTTACCCCTATAATCCCCACAACCCACAGCTAAAATTACACTGTAAAAAAATGAATTACACAATTAAAACTTATTTTCAATTAAAAAACTAATAGTATTTAACAACTAATTATAAAATAAGTAAAATTAATTTACTCCCCACCCTTTACCCCTATAAAAGTAAAACCCACACACAAAACAAAATAAACAATTACCCTATTTAAATATCAATTAATTAATTAATATTAATGATCAGCTAATTATTAATTAATTAAACATAAATCAATTTCCACCCTTTACCCCTATGAACACCACAACCCACACCTAGAATTAAGTACACAATTTCCATTTTTAATATTCAATCAATAAATTAATATTAATTAACAACTTAATATTGATTAATTAAAAATAAATTACTTCCCACCCTTTACCCCTCTAAACCCCACAACTCGCACCTAAAAAATAAATTACACAATTACCATAATTAATTGCCAATTAAATCATTAATATTCATTAACAAATAAATTCCTTCCCACAATTAACACTATAAAATCTCAATTAGATAAATTTTAATAGATACAAAATAATCATTAATTTATTATAATTAAATTACTTCCCACCCTATTCCCCTATAAACCCACAACCCTCTACGGAACTAAAAATCGGAAAATGAAATTAAAATAAAATTGATAAAAATTTAACACATATATTAAAAAACATAAACAATACTTATACAAAAAAACATACATCACATACATTTAAAATATAAACTAAAATACATAACACTAATTAAAAAATTGATATTTTAAACAACTATATTTTTCAAACAATATTAATGACTTCTATATTTTTGAAAACGATATTTCTCACCTTAAATTCAATATTCTTGACCACGCTATTCTTGCTGTCAATATTTCTGTGTCATGATATTTCCAACTTTGGGGCCGATTCCGATTCGGGCCGGAAATCTCTCCGACCGAGCCGGACCCGGAGAGATTTCCGACCGAATCGGACCCTAGCAGTCCGACCGAACGAGTACGATGCGCACGTATGCCATCGGACTCGATTCGGTCGGACTCCCATTGAAGTCAATGGGAGCCTGTCGTACGACGCGTACACGGGCTCCCATTGACTCAATGGGCACGACGCGAACAAGGGCGCCCCCTACAGCGTGTTCGTGTCGGTGCGGGTCGCGCCGTACATGCACGTGTAGGGGGGACCCATGTGTCCCCCCTGTGTGCGACTCGCGTGCCTACGCTTCCAGGGGGGTCCGACACGGACCCCCAAAGTGCGGCTCCGACAGCTCCTTGGAGCCGGACTGCGCGAGTCGGTCGGAGCGGTCGCGATGCGCATCGTACTTACCCGGCCGGGGAACGTCTCCATTGCGCGGTGCGAGTCGTCCCCGTGCGAGTCGGTCGGAGCGGTCGGGTCCTGCAAACGAGTCGGTCGGAGATTTCGCGTGCGCTCGCATCGTACTCGCTCGGCCGGACCCGCGTACGATTCGGTCGGGAAACAGGGTTCCGAATCAGATCCGGTAAATCCAAATCCGATTCGGAGCCCTACCGGCCGAGATCGGAATCGGCCCCTCTATATTTGTGTAAGTCGACATTTCCAACTCGATATTCTGTCTGAATACCGGCTGGGACATTAGATTAACGCACTTGACTCCTCTCTGGTTAGGCACATGGCTACACCACACCGCAGGCCTGGATGGGTACCTAAAATGGGACAGGATAGGAATCACCCAGCTCAGAGCTGTATGGTCCAGGGCCTGCATTCAGACGTTCCGAGCTCTACAAGAGCAGTATCAACTCTCTAGTACCCAATTTCACAAGTACCTACAACTATGGCACACCCTCACAGCTCTCCTCCCCTTAGATACTGAAGTCCTGGACTTTAGCCCCCAGGAGGTTAAACTGCAAACTGGTAGGCATTCTCATAGGTTTACCGTTCTCCGATCATCTATTCCCCCGACTGCTTTGCAAGGCTGAAACAGAGGTGGGAGACATGGGTGGAGGAAGTGGATGACACGAAACCTCAGTTTAATCCAGGACAGCTAACTGACCATGAAGTCCCAGATCAACGCTGTCACCTCTGCCTGCTTTTGCACCCTTTGCATGTTATGTAAAGTCTTCAAATGGCTCCCCCTGAACTCAATCACGAGGACTGAGGTCGTGGCACTGCTCTTGATGCAGATCTTGTGCTGCAGCTGAAACTTGATGAGAGATAGAACCGACCACATCAGCCATTCTTTCGCAGTAATCCAATATAATATCATCAGTGATGGTCAAGAGAGCATTTGTAGGAAGAGCAGGTAACCTCATTGCCAAACCCGTCTTCCTGTCTGGTGTACTCCGAATGCTCATTAACACCAAGGGCAGTGTATCTGGCCATTTCAGGGATGTTGAAGCACAAACGTTTGCCAATCGGGATTTTATTGTTCCATTAACCTGTTTACCTATTCCTGATGCTTCAGGTCTGGAACTGCAATGTAGTATTTGTTTAATTTGTAGTGCTGTGCAGATCCTTTTCAGAACCTTGTTATGGAAATTGACTCCTCTATCTGACTCGAGTGAAATCGGCATTCCGTACTGTTGCGTAGTTCCTACAAATCTATATAGGATCTGCGCGTTTAGACAACATAAACTAAGAGATTGGTGCTCAGACTGATTCTAGACACCCCCAAAGGATATGCTAGTCTGTTAGATCAGCTAGCTGACAGTGCCACTATGAGCCCCTCTTACCAAGGAGCAAATAGTTTCTTGCAACTATCGAACATGACAACCCTGACCCCTCAGGGATCATGGAAACAATACAGTACTTTTCGCTCAGTCACTCGTGCTCACTCAGTCTCAGAGAGATGCACAGAATAATCGGTGGGGACGTTTTCAATAAGTATTTATTGAACCAGCGTCATTCTAGTATAAAATGCGTGTGTTGCAACAACCATGAGACAGAAACAGATATATACAATTATGAGCACCAGTAGAGTAAAGAAAAGGTAGAATTCTACCATAGTACTAAAACAAAGAATGTATGCAGGCATATAAATACATAACAGTAATAATGCATACTCCTACGATGCAAACCCTAACTAGATGTACCTAAGTGTACATAGCATGTATGTAGGTGTATAGCCAAGATACTGAAAATCCTCATGCATAATACATGAGGCTAGTTTTCAGAGAAAACCACACGACATTCATGTAGCACCTAACTAGGTAAAAGGTCAGCGCCAGACCCGTTATGTAGAACAATGATAGGACAGATGTAGGTAAAAGGTTGTGTAACTACCTAGGCCTATATTGGGGTACATTGGGGTTCATAGCAGTACCTTGGTATCAATTCTCACAATAACAGTTTTGCTACAGTGAGAGTGTCATTTCTTCTGGTTGGGTAGGTTTCCACCCATCTCAAGAAGACACACACTATAACCAGGACCACATGATCTTCCTACGAGTATTAGTGTAACTTGTATTCTTTTTCCTGCATTCATCTGTTGACAAATTATGCATCTGAGACAAATTTCTTGAGCTAACATTCGAAATCTGGGATTATACTAACTTTGCATGAAAAGTCTGACCATGGCATCCCTACCTAGGTGTGTGTATCCATGATAATACAGTGTCATTGGAAACAAGACATTATCTGGTAACACTGGTTTCCCATCAGCTGACATCCAAATCTCGTTTGTGTTTTTCACACAACCTGCTTTTATTCAACTGTTTTGTTCTGCTTCTGAAGCATTTTCTGCACCCTTTTTAATTCATCTCAAGAGTTAATTGACTTTCATCAACATGGTAAATGAAGTTTCCTCTTTAGACTCACTTGTGAAATTTCCATTAAATGTGCAGGCCAGCAAAGCACAATGCTGTGCAACTGAATCCACATATCTATTTCCCATTGCAACATATACATTGCCACTTTGATGAGCTGCACACTTAACCACTGCAATTTCTTTGGGCATCTGCAAAGCTTCAAACAAATCCTTGATATATTTTCCATTTCTGATTGGAGTGCCTGAAGAGGTCATTAAACCTTTTTCTGACCACAATTACCTAATGTTGTGGACAACACCAAACCCATATTGGCTATCTGTAAAAATGGTGACTCTCATTTGTGCAGTTAAACTGCGTACTCTGGCAAGGGCAACCAATTTGGCAACTTGTGCTGAGGTAACTCTTTGAAGCAATGAAGCTTCAACAACATCATTTATAGTGCATACAGCATATGCTGCTCTTAATATGCCATTGTTACCTCTTAAACATGAGCCATCTACAAAAATAACATGGTTGGGCTCATTCAAGGGTTCATCCTTAATATCAGGTCTTGGTTTGGTGCATAAATCCGTGACATCCAGGCAATCATGTTCAACTTCATTACAATTGACATAATTTATGGGCAACAGTGTTGATGTGTTAAGAACGTTGCATCTCTTCAAAACAATGTTTTCTGAGGGCAAGATAATATGTTCATACCGTGTCAACCTATTGTGTGTCAGATATTGTGTTTTCATTCTTGTCAATAATAGCTCCTGAGCGTTGGGGTATCCCATCACTATATTCTCACTCTTTTCCAGACCAGTGCTTACTGCTTTAACCGCTTTAAGATAGCCAGAAAGTTCTTCCGGCCACAGGATCAAGGGTAGTAGAGAAGTATGCCACATGCTTTCGAGCATCACAGTGATTCTGCGTCAGCACTGAGCCAGCGCACCCTTCCCTCTCACTGCAAAATAGTGTCAATTATTTTGAATAATCTGGCATTCCCAGTGTCAGGGTACAACACAATTTTTCTTTCAGCTCTAGGAAAGTTTTTGCACAATTATTGTCCCATGGATTCAGATAGGACATATCTCTGTGTGTCAACCTCAGTAGAGGTTTTGTCATTAGGGAAAAGTTTGGTATCCACTGTCTGCAGTAACCAATCGTTCCCTAAAACATTCTGACTTCCTTTTGAGTTTGTGGTGGGTTCATCTGTAAGATCTCTTCCACTTTTTCTGGCGACACCTTCCTAGCTCCCTTCACAATGATTTGTCCCAGATATTGAACTTCTGTTTGACAGTACTGCAGTTTTCCTGGAGACACTTTGGGGCTTATTTACAAGCCCCTTGCGCCGCCGGTGCGTCACTTTTAACATGGGGAAAAGTGATGTACCAGCGGCGCAAGAGTCTTGTAAATAAGTCCCTTTGTGTCTGTTCTCTGCCTGGTGATTCAATAATGCAATGGTGTCTTGTTTACATGATTCTCGTGTTCCTGATGCCTCAAGAAGATCATCGATATATTAAACAAGTATAGATTTACATGGCATCTGTAAGGTCTCCAGATTTCTTTTCAGAATCTGGTTAAAAATGGATGGACTCTGTGTATAACGCTGTGAGACACGACACCATGCTAATGTTCACTGCTGGAGCACGAATGAGAATGAGTTCTTCATGCAATGGCACTGAGCAGAAATCCTGAAATAAATCTATGATTGTAAACTATTCTGCAGTACATGGAATTTGGAACAGTATTGTAACTTGCACAGTAAATCTCTCCCTAACAGGTTCTCTGGACTCAAATCACAAACAACAAACTGGTGGTTTTCTTTAAAGTAACCTATTTTTATTGGCACATTTTCAGAAATGGGATTTGCAAACTGTTTATTTGTAACTCTTACAACTTAGATATTTTTCCCAAGCGAGGTAGATCTGGGACTTCTGCTGTTTTAACAGTGGATCTAGTAACACCTGTATCAATCAAAAATGATACAGGGTGGCCATAGACTTCAGCATCTACATATGGGCCACTCTGGTCTACCTCTAAGACTGTGCCAAGTGCGCAAACTTCCTCCGCTCACCTTCATTGGGAAGCATCTGAACCTAAACCATCATTTTCAAAAAATGGGTATTGCTGTAAAGCATTCTGATTTGAATTTTGGAATTGTGGCATTTGATTTTGAAATGCATTTGTGTTCATTTTTGGCATTTTATTCAAATTAAATTGAGGATTTGCATCTGCTGTGTAGGCACATTTTGCATTTGTATTCTTCTAGGCATCATTTCCACTAGTATTATCAGGATTACATCTACACTCCCTTTTCCAATGTCCAATTCTATGATGGATGTGACAGGGAGTAATCTTTTTCATAGTAGCAATATCCATTCCAGATCCTGTATCCACAGGAACACCTCGACGACTACTGTGAAGCATATTAAACCCTCCTCGATTTCCCTGAAAACCAACCAGTGGAACTGCAACACCGTGCATGTTCCCTTGATTTCCTATAAAAGAAGGTTTCTGGAAACCTTTCTTACCCAACTTCATCTGTGCCAACATAAGTTTTGCCATCATTTTCTTCTGTTTCATTTCTAACTCATCACTGTAATACTTCGCATATCTCAAGATGTCATCTAGTGGTTTATTCTGCCAGCAGATCATGTTTGAGTTATATGTGAAGCAAACAGATCTCTGGTTTCAGCCCTAAGACAAACTGTGACACAAAAATCCCCATATCCTTCTCCTCTGGATACTCTCATCCACTGTGCTGTTGAAACACCTGTAACAATCTCTCATAGTATTCATCAACTGTTGCCTCTTGGGTAGTTCTTTTAATTTGAACCCAATCCATATCTTTCGCTGGCACTCTTCCCTTCAGGAAAGTAGTCACAGCCTCATATTTTGTCCATCACTACGGGAGATCATGCATTCGTTCTAGTTTCCCTCTCTGGTTCCTCTTTTGGCCACTGGGCAGCAGTCTCGTATTCAGCCTATATATTAGCAGGTACCACAATGTTGAAAAACGTATTCAAATACGTCCACAATACGTTGAACATTTTTATAAACCGTTCTACTTGTGCATACCACTGCACTAGTTTGTCTCTCAATTTTGGAAAATTATTTGTAAATGCTGCCAAATCACTTTGACTCCAAGGAACATGTACATACATTCCTCCTACAATTTCTCTGAGTGGATACGCTGACATTTCTCTCTCATTCTCCTCATCTTGCTTTCCCGCTATAGCTTCTTCTCTCTTTTTTCTTTCATGTTTCTTTGCCCATTTAATTTCAAATTTTCCAGTCTCACCCCTCTTTCGAATGCATTTAACTAATTTCATAATGTGTAAACGCATTCCTGAGATACGCATGTTCTCTATTTCTGGATTGCTGGATCATCTAAATGGACCCTATAGCTCCTTTGCAAATGAAACATTTTAGAAAGATCAATTTCTTGTTTCTGGGCTATTTCTATCAATCTGTCATACACCATAGCTGCTCTTCTTGTAATCTCCTTACAAAGTTAGATCAATTATTTCCTTTGATATTGTTCTATATGTTCAAATTCTAAACATTCCCTTATTATTTCCTTTAATTTCACCTTTAATTTAGAAATATTTAAAGGCTTTTCTTTTTCGGTATCTGTCCTTTCTTGTGTTGCCGTATTTTTCAGTTTACTAATTCCTGCTGCCTCTTCCAACCAAGCTGGAATATAACCTTCCTCAGTCGAGCTTATATCACTATGGACAAGAGGAGTTGTGAAAACTAGTGCCCCTCCATCTATGAGTGCTTGCACAGTTTGTGGAGGCTTCTACACAACGATGTGAGAAATTTGTGAAGTCGGAGCAAATACTGTTGAAGGTGTACCTCCAGCAGTCTGTTGAATTTTTGGCCTTAAATCTACAATTGGAGGAGCACTTGCAATGACTCTAGCCACTGCTTGGGCATTTACAATAGTTATCAGAGCTGTGCTACAAACTCCAGTTACATTAGTTTCAGTAGGAATCGCAACTTGTGGTCGAGCCACAACTGATGGAAAAATTTGGAGCACTTGCACGGGCCATTCAATCTGTGCTATACCTGGGTCTGCAGGAGCAGTAGCCACTGTACCACTGGTACTAACACTTAATTTACTCTGATCAGTAGGGGTTGTATATGGTGAAGGTCTTGAAGACAAAATCTCTTCTAAAATATCATCCCCTGAGTCAGTATCCGTCTCATCCTCGTCCTTCTCTTTTCTATCCCTCTTGCTTCCTGTCTTAGTTCCTTCCGAAGTAATAGCTGGGTACAATCTGATTCCCTCTATTATAGCCTTTTTCCACCAACGCTGTCCTTCATCTCATTGAGCATCGACATAGCTAAGCACTGCTCTTTCTGTTTTCCTCTCGTATTTTTCCCTCTACTTGTTTCTTGCAGCTTTTTCCTATACACTCAGAGCTTCATATTGAGTAGGTCTAGATGGTGGCTTCATTTCGTACAATTTTCCTTTCAAATTATCGAGAATTCTGGTATTAAATGTTCGGTATCTAGGGAAGCTCAGGGCACCCTCCTTCTCAGTAATCTTACACCATTGGCAAAGCCAAATACAAGTGTCTAACCCATGTTTAGTTGTCATAATATATGCAGGTGTTCCTTCAGGAGGTACCTCTTCACCCTTTCGTAAGGAAGTTGTAACATCTTCCTTTACCAAATTCTTTATTTCTTTAAAACATTTAATAATTGCAATTCAATGGGAAACAGGGCAAACTTCAATCCATTGTTATTGTTCTGTTCCGTATACGTCACATTTCAACAAATCAGTCCTATTATTGCTATTAGTTTCTCGAATTTAGTTAACAAATTCAGATACGTTATTAACTTTTCTACTGTCCAATCCCAGCGCAGCACTTTGACATCACCAACCAATCTCAGCGCGAAAGTACACCAACCAAGCAATCCCAGGGGGAAACGATATGACGTACAACCTAACTCTCTGCAGCAGTTCACCCTCCTTTACAATTTATCTCACATTCACACGACTTCAACAAAAATCTACAATAAACTTCCACAATACATCTTCTTGTTTACTCTACTAAAAGAAATAACAGTATTACACTCACTCAAGAATGTTTTCCACAACCGCAAGTGAAATCTCGACCATCGTGAAATCACCCAAATCAATGCAGCTTCCCCGTCTGCGAAATTAGGATCCTCTAACATCGATCAATGTTAAACAATCACCACAAAGCTTAGTGATTCTATCTTAATGGTATAGGTGATGATATCTCACACTCTACACCTCAAAACTGCAAACAAGTCTTTTATTTATTATTTATTTTCTATCCCGGGATCTTTCGACTACAGTGTTTCTGAATTCTTCAACCTCTTCTCTTCAACAACTTATCAATACTCTCACTTACTAATTCATACAGCTCAAAACATTACTATGTCAACAAAGGCAGAATCTTGAAATCAATGAGAGGGGGCTCTATAAACCAAAGGGATAGAGCTCCAAATAACCATAAAGTTGAAAAAAGGATTCCCTTTGGTCAAAACCTATTTAGCAACATTCATGCCTCAAATATAACCATACTCATATCCACCAACAAGCATCGCTTCACAACCCACTCCGAATGTATCAAAGCACTTGTATAACAACAAATTATATGAAAAATATATATATTTTAATCAGCTTTTTTGTTAAATTTGGATAATTCAGCAGTCGACTAGAGATAGGGAATCAAGACAGATGCCCTCTGCTTTTTATAGTGGATCCTAATTAACGCTTATATGACAAAGTAGATTGTCTGTGTTTATTCTCCTTTTGGGATATTGCATTTATTAAGAATTGTGTCTAGGATTTATGTGTTTTTAAATTGTTTTTAATATACTGTCATGATATAAATTGAATATATAGACAGGTTTTTTACTGATTCAAATATATATATTTTTCATATAATTTGTTGTTATATAAGTGCTTTGATACATTCGGAGTGGGTTGTGAAGCGATGCTTGTTGGTGGATATGAGTATGGTTATATTTGAGGCATGAATGTTGCTAAATAGGTTTTGACCAAAGGGAATCCTTTTTTCAACAACAACAAAGGCAGAATTACAACAAGAATGCAGAATTACAACAAGCACATGCCTTCTAGTACCGCCTCGTCAGATCTTCAAGTTCTGGACATTGGATTAAGGAATCAGGAATTTTATTCTAACTTGGGAATTATTTTATAGCTCCCTAAACCATATCTCTGCTACCAGAAACTGTCATTGACAAAGGGGGACGCTGCTTCCGCGCCTTGTTCTTCTTCAAGTCAATGGATCTTTGCCTCTGTTTTAGAATGGAGCATAAATCAAAACATCTCAATAGATATAATCATTTACGATAATTTGTTCCGTCAATAATTAGAGTTTTAGGATTGGTTTAACAACCTTTATTTTTCATTAGGAATTTAGTAAATATGTTTTTTTTCAATTAGTAAGTCAGATAAATCAGTTTACAGAAATATCAAGAAAATCATGGTTAGAATTAATAATTGGAAAAATATGACAAATGTGTTCCATAAAAGAATTAGGGCCAGATGTACGACCCTTTTTTGCGACAGCAAGCGGGAGATCCACCCGTTTGCGGTCGTAAAAGGGTAATGGCATGTACAAATGCTATTTTGCGAGTCACTGACTCGCAAAATAGCATTTGCGACTCCAGCTATTAGGAAGGGGCGTCCCTTCCTAATAGCGAGCCACCATGCCATGTACAATTGTTTTGCGACCGCAAAACACTCGCAGTTTACCACCTACTTCAAGTAGGTGGTAAACCACTCGCAAACGGAAAGGGGTCCCCAGGGGACCACTTCCCCTTTGTGAGTATGTGAGAAAATATTTTTTAAGAGCAGGCAGTGGTCCCAGGGACCCCTGCTTGCCCTTAAAAAAGTGAAACTGAAAAGTTTCATTTTTCATTTTTAATTGCATAAGAAAAAGACTGCTTTATTTAAAAGCAGTCCCAGACATGGTGGTCTGCTGGCCCCAGCAGGCCACCATCCCTGGGAGTGCTAGCCATTCCTAATGAGGTCGCAAATTGCGCCTGCCTCATTAATATTCATGAGGCATGCAATTTACGACCCCATTAGGAATCGCAAACAGTGTTTGAGACACTTATACATTACAATTTGCGAGTCGCAAATGCGACGCAATTTGCGAGTCTCAAATTGGTGGGTCGTACATCTGGCCCTAAGTCCCTATTTTTATGAAAGGTAAGATTCAGAATTCTAAATAGAACCCACAAATAGTTCCTGAAACGAGCGATATCTGTGGAGCATTCAAGATGTGGAACTCCCAATTAAGAGCAGTTCAGGAAAACTCAGCCGAGTCTCCCAATGCGAGGAATAGGTGCGGCAGTAGGTGCACCCGTAAAATCAAAAGGAAAGGAGGTAGCTCAGGAAAGTCACTGCCCAGTGGCAAGTAACCAAAGCCATCAGCAGTAGCTTTCAGAGAAGGTCATAAAAAGAACTCCTCATGAAGAGTGGTTCAGAAAAATCTGAGGGTCTGACTCGGCTCTAACTCGGAAACACGCACTAATATGAAAATACAAAACATGTATCAACTATTCCGGTGTAAGGTAAGCTCGAGCCAATGAAAAGCAATCGACTGATGGTCTGCAGCTTCTTCCTTCGTTCCCACAGTAAACTCACGATGCGGACAAGGTGCAGTGTAAACGTATCAGTTAGTTGCTAAACATTCATACACTTGAAGCTCATGAGAACCACAGTGAGTCCAAACTGACAGCTATTCGGTGTTCCACTGCGTAACAATGAGCTTACTCTAAGGACAGAAACATTTTAATTCAGCATCCTGATTAAGTCATGAGAATCACGTCTTCTTGCAAGCATTAATTGTTTTATTATACTGTTCCCTATACGTCATTGTATATGTGGTAGCTAGAAAACTATCTAAATACAATAAGAACATGTAGTTTAGGAAGAGAAGATATACATTTTATAAAGTCAGCACATTCTACAGCAATGAAAAGTTAAATCAAGTCAAGTTTAGGTCATCTAACTAATACATTTGTGCGTGGTTCAGTATTTCTAAAGGGCATTTATTTAATAAAAAGAGAAAATAGGAAAGGTAGACAAAGATGAGGCCTATTCTGGCCCTTTGCAAAGAAAGTATGATAGAAATGAATGCTTAGTGCAAATAAACTAGCTGCACATTAATTTAGCATGTCTTTTTGAAGACATATATTTTCCTACATTTTAGTTCTGCACAGTGGTTTCACGTTAATATCTAGCTAAACGTTCAGCTTTGTCATTAGATTTATTTAAGCAACATTTTTCTGCTCTTTCACCCCATTCTTTTGTCTGACCCAGGATATGGCAGAAGCCACACATTGTGGGGACAAGAAAATGCCCACTATGTAAAAGTGGTATTTTCAGAATTGTAACCTAAAATCCGAGTACACCATTAAAGAGGATTTTAAATTACAATTTATTTGAGTGCAAACAGCATTTCTCTACCTGCTGTGAATCTAAAGTTAGCACTGATAGGCCTTACAACAGTGAAATAACACATTTTAGGAGATTTTTACTGCCAGGACATGTACACATGTCCTACTTTTTAAATACAATGCACCCTGCCCTATGAGCCTTGAGTGCCTACCTTAGGGATGACCTATAAGTATTAAAATGGAAGGTTTAAGCATGGCAAAAAGTTTATTTTGCAAGGTCGCAATGACAGATTAAAACTGCACACACAGGCTGCAGTGGCAGACCTCAGACATATTTTACTGTGTTACTTTAGTGGGTGGCAGAATGAGTGCTGCTGCCCACTAGTAGCATTTATTTTGCAAGCCCTGGGTACTGGTAGTACCATTTACTAGCGGCTTACAAGTACATTAAATGTGCCGATTAGGTGTTTTCCAATTTTACCATGTTTGTAGGTGCGAGAAGAAGCACTTTAGCACTAGTTGGCAATGGTAAAGGGCCCAGAGTCCTAAAGCCAACAAAAACAAATTCAGCAAATAGGAGTGGTGAAGGTAAAAAGAATGGGGAGCCAAGGATGTCAGGTCTAGCAATGTAATTTTGGGAAAATTCCCAACATTTCGCAAGTTACGACGCCATCATTTAAATTTCACCTAGGCCTAACTTTAACTCGGATGGGGGAATCATAAGTGGGAAGTTATTTTGTGGTAGTATTCAAGTATTCTGAAAACCTTTTATCAAAGCCAAAGTACTTTATAACACATTTTCCATTTTGCACATTAGGCATCTGATCAACAGACATATATTTCACATATAAATCCTTCTCTGTTGATTTTGTAAGGATGTTAAACCTCTCTATTTTTTTGGGGAACTTTTCAAAACAATGTATTATCTCCACTAGGACCTGACAGGCTGCTATTGTGTTCCAAACAATGAGATTTAAGGACAAACGTCTGTGAGGGGCGATGAGTAGGGAACACTGGCTGTGGTAAATATTATTTAACATTGTCCAAAGGTAATGCTTTTCCCCCAGCCACATATTTCATCCATGTAATTTTTCACTGCCTCTGGCCTGGCTATTGTCAGAACCCATGGAATTTCACAGCACTGAAATGTTAAATTCTAGGACAGCGTATCTATTCTCTATTCCCGGGCAGGAAATTGGCGGCTTCCGCTGAAATTACTACATGATTAAATAGCACTTAATTAAGTGCACCAGTAACTCATGCAAAAATCATTGCAGAATTTCACTGAAAGCACAATTTAATACACAGCTCTGTGAAGAATTGATGTTAAATGTCTGTTCCGTCTGCAGAACATTTTGTTCTTTTAAATGGGTGATTTAATTCATTTCAAACCTGTAAGTATGTAATTTAATTTTCCTTTGGGGGCTAGTCATGTTAGTCCACTTTTTAGGTCTGACCTATGGACAACTTTAGCTGTCTCACCTGCATCATGTACTCGAAACAAATCTTAAATAAAAAAGCATACATACATGCGTACAGGGCATAGAGACAACCATCTTCATCCATCGGCCTGTTCAGCTGTCATCACATTTTGCTTCCGCTCACTGGAAAGGGGCAATGGGTAAGCCATTGACTATTTTTCATCTTGAGTGGTAGCATTCTGCCTGTTCACATGTTCCAGGTCTTAACTTTCCCAGCTTTTTTTTCCATGTTTTAATCTTTTTCTAATCATGCCTTTCTGATTAAACTTCAGGTAACAGAAATTCAAAGCCAATCTTTCACCCTATCTTTAAGAATGAAAATCAATTTTTGCCGAGCAATTACAATTTAATTGAGCTAATTAACGTTGAAGCAAAACTGTACCAAAAACACAAACTGGGTATCCACCAGGCATGGGGATGATTACAAACTTAACAGCACTTGCCATCTTAGCTGAAAAAGCAAAATAGCGCAAAACCTGTTTTGTTGACCTCAAATCGGTCTTTGACCGGGTTCCCCGTGGCCGCCTTTGGGCAAAATTGGCAAGATGAAGCATCCCAATGCATTTGCTTAATGCAATCACAGCACTGTGTAATGGCATGTGTATATATATATTTTGCCAACTGGCAGTTGCCAGTAGGTAATTATAGTTAGGACCTAGTTTCCATAGGAAAAGCATTTTTTGATTTGCCAATATCTTTGGCGCCGTTTGACGAATCTTTGCGAAATTTTCACAACTAATGGCCCGCTCCTGTCTTGAAAGTTTCGGGGTGATTCGTCAAGCGGGGCCGAGAAAAAAGGGGGGTCCCAAAACGCGTTTTCTCCATGTTAATTTCCATAGGAACGTTTGTCGCGGCTACAGCCCGAACTGCTGAACGGAATTACACCAAATTTGGCAGAGAGGTAGCTCTTGGTCCAGAGTGCACTCTTTGCTTTAAATGGTGTAAATCCATTCAGTAGTTCCTGAGAAATTTAAAAATAAAAAATATCGATATCTGGTGACCACGATGGATCCACGAACCCTCCCGATCACGAGCTTCATTCTGATTGGCTGCCAGCACTCTGATTTCTTGTGCTAAACATTACAGGCCCTGTTAACCGCAGAGGGATTAATTCATATATATACCTTTGGTCCAAGACACAAAGACCAATCAGGAGGTAAGATGACAGCAATATATATAAGAATTGGTGTAATCTTATCAAAAACAGAATACTAAATAAGGGTTTTCTGTTATAGAGTGAATAACAACCAAGAAGCATGAAAGGTATTAAGTGCTGACCTTGGACAATCATATTAAACAGTAATTTATTCCCGTTTTTTACAGAAAACATGAATTTTTTTTAATTAAAAAAGTTTTTGTCTAATAGGATTTTTTAATAATTAGCACTATGAGTAAGTTGTATAATTTTTATTGTATAACTCCTTACATAGCACCTGTGATTATTTGATCAGATTTTGTCTCTTTTTGTTCACCTGCACCTGGTAAAAATCATTAGACCATCTTTCAAAGAAGATCAACTGGTCCGTATGCTCCTCTGATTATATTGATTCAGTATATTGATGTAAAAAGTAGTGAACAGAGGTGATTGCGTGCAAAAGGGAATTTGATTAGTTGATGTAGTATTTACAGATTTTTTAACGTTCTTAAATAGTTTTGTACATGTACTTTGATTTAACATAATAAATATCAGACATCTTTTACATATATTTGGGTTCAGTTACTTGAGAACATTAAATAGATGCGAGTCTGGAAGTGATGCATGATTGTAGTGATTAGAAATAGATTCCGCTTAGTAGGGGATACCCTTTTGTTGAAATTAATGCCAGCACTCCAAACCAGGAAGTGTTGGCAGCCATCTTGTGACTCCAAGAAAAAAGGTTAAAAAAAGAAAAGGGGGCAGGGTAGAAACACCCTGACCCCTAGGCCTGCTCAGGGGGTCCCAGACCCCCAGGCACAAAAAGCATTTTTGTTTCCGGCGTGATTTGCACTGGGTGCGCGAATCTCGCCAAATATTTTTTTTAAAAACGAAGCGCGGTCTCTCACGCTTCGTTTTAATGAGCCCCAGGGTGGGCCAGGTCCCGGGGGCAATATGCCAAATATATGCGTGGGCCCCGCAGCCCCGGAGACCGCCACCTCCGTGGGCCTTTATTAATTATGCTTGGGGGCCATGTGGCCCCCCTGCAGCCCCGGGTACCCCCACCTCTCCGGGGCTCATTTATTAATATAAGCATGGGGGGCTCCTGCCCCCACGCTGCCCTGGGGATCACCACCTCCCTGGGGCATTAGAAAATAGTTGCCCCCCCAAGCCCCGGGGACCTTCCCCTCGGGGCTTCAATGTTTAAATGCAGGGGGGCCTCGCGCCCACACACTTGCAAGGGGACCACCTCCCCGTGGCTTTAAACTTGTTGGAGGGGGGCCGCGCTGCCCCCCTCGTGGAGCCCTAGATGGCCCTGGGGACTGCCACCCCACAGGACTGGCTCCGGCAATGTCCCGGGGTGCCCACCCACGGGACATTGCAGTTTGCAATGACAGGGCGGGAGTCATTGCAAACTCTGCTTCGCTTCATGGAAGCGAGAGCAGGAAACCTGATCTCGCTTCCATGAAGCGAAGCAGAATTGCTTTTGAACAAGGGGAGCAAGTCAGCAGCTCCCCTTGTCCAAAAGCAAGGCCGGCTCCTGCAGGAGGCGGGGAGCCGGCTGGGACTGCTGGGGCATTGGGGCTCCCCCCGTGGTCCCCAACATGAGGCCAGGCTCCGGGGGATGGGGTCCCCGGGGCCAGAAGAGGCCCAGGGAAGGGGGGCCATGCCGCCCCCCTCCCGAATATTTAAATTCTTTTTTTTTTAAAATGAGGCAATGCCCCGGGGGATGGGGTCCCCGGGCCGATAAAGGCCTCAGGAGGGGTGCTGCACAGCCCCCCTCCTTTAAAAACATTATTAAAAAAAAATGAATATGTGGCCATGCCCCGGGGGATGGGGTCCCCGGGGCCGAAATCAGCCTCGGGAGGGGGGCCGGGGGTTGCGCGGCCCCCTTCCCGTTTGAAAATAAAATAAAAAATGGGTCAGGTCCCCAGGGCCCATGAAATATTAAGAGAAGGAGGGCCACACAGCCCCCCTTCTAATAAAAAAAAAAGAAAAGAAAAGGCGGCATCTCGCTGAAGGCCCCGCCCCCTCCCTGCACCACTCTATAAACGCGCCTCCTGGCATGTTCTAAGTTGGGGGATTAAGTCCCCTTGAATCCTGAGGGTCCCTAGGGGCCAACTAGCCCCCAGGTACCTCCAGTAAGCCCCACACAGTGGGATTGCTGATAGGTGGTCCAAGGCCACGCCCCTTTTTACACCACTCTGCAAACACGCCTCTTGGCACACTGGCGGTGGGCTGATGAGGTCCTCTTGTAAGCGATACAAAAGGGGATGATGGACGGAACGTTTGAGCCAATCAAACACTCACCCCCAGTCAACTGATCTGGGTTTAATCCATCATCATTCTTTAGCTCACTCCACCACCCAAGTTCAGACATGGCCATATGCAAATCAGTCTGACCCTGTGCCTCATGGGAACAGTCCAGCCCGAACTGCCAAGCCATGTCTTCCCTGGACCGGAAACAAGCATCCTAGGACCGGTTTCTGGCATTTCAGCCGTCATCAGCCAGGCTTGCTTGAATCCAGTGGCAAAGTGAGCAAGGGACCCACGTCTGGGCATACCCCCGCCAACTTAGGGTGACCAAAGCGATACAAAAGGGGATGATGGACGGAACGTTTGAGACAATCAAACACTCACCCCCAGTCAACTGATCTGGGTTTAATCCATCATCATTCTTTAGCTCACTCCACCACCCCAGTTCAGACATGGCCATATGCAAATCAGTCTGACCCTGTGCCTCATGGGAACAGTCCAGCCCGAACTGCCAAGCCATGTCTTCCCTGGACCGGAAACAAGCATCCTAGGACCGGTTTCTGGCATTTCAGCCGTCATCAGCCAGGCTTGCTTGAATCCAGTGGCAAAGTGAGCAAGGGACCCACGTCTGGGCATACCCCGCCAACTTAGGGCGACCAAAGCTGATACAAAAGGGGATGATGGACGGAACGTTTGAGCCAATCAAACACTCACCCCCAGTCAACTGATCTGGGTTTAATCCATCATCATTCTTTAGCTCACTCCACCACCCCAGTTCAGACATGGCCATATGCAAATCAGTCTGACCCTTGCCTCATGGGAACAGTCCAGTCCGAACTGCCAAGCCATGTCTTCCTGGACCGGAAACAAGCATCCTAGGACCGGTTTCTGGCATTTCAGCCGTCATCAGCCAGGCTTGCTTGAATCCAGTGGCAAAGTGAGCAAGGGACCCACGTCTGGGCATACCCCCGCCAACTTAGGGCTGACCAAAGCATACAAGGGGATGATGGACGGAACGTTTGAGCCAATCAAACACTCACCCCCAGTCAACTGATCTGGGTTTAATCCATCATCATTCTTTAGCTCACTCCACCACCCCAGTTCAGACATGGCCATATGCAAATCAGTCTGACCCTGTGCCTCATCCCCTTTGTATCGCTTGGTCGCCCTAAGTTGGCGGGGGTATGCCCAGACGTGGGTCCCTTGCTCACTTTGCCACTGGATTCAAGCAAGCCTGGCTGATGACGGCTGAAATGCCAGAAACCGGTCCTAGGATGCTTGTTTCGGTCCAGGGAAGACATGGCTTGGCAGTTCGGGCTGGACTGTTCCCATGAGGCACAGGGTCAGACTGATTTGCATATGGCCATGTCTGAACTGGGGTGTGGAGTGAGCTAAAGAATGATGATGGATTAAACCCAGATCAGTTGACTGGGGGTGAGTGTTTGATTGGCTCAAACGTTCCGTCCATCATCCCCTTTTGTATCGCTTTGGTCACCCTAAGTTGGCGGGGGTATGCCCAGACGTGGGTCCCTTGCTCACTTTGCCACTGGATTCAAGCAAGCCTGGCTGATGACGGCTGAAATGCCAGAAACCGGTCCTAGGATGCTTGTTTCCGGTCCAGGGAAGACATGGCTTGGCAGTTCGGGCTGGACTGTTCCCATGAGGCACAGGGTCAGACTGATTTGCATATGGCCATGTCTGAACTGGGGTGGTGGAGTGAGCTAAAGAATGATGATGGATTAAACCCAGATCAGTTGACTGGGGGTGAGTGTTTGATTGGCTCAAACGTTCCGTCCATCATCCCCTTTTGTATCGCTGAGGTCCTCTTGTATCCTGAGGACCTCGGGTCTAAAGTGGACTTCATCCCCCGAGCAGCAGTGCGCCAGGAGGCGCGTTTGCAGAGTGGTGTAAGAAGGGGGCATGGCCTCGGACCACTCTCAGCAATCTAGCTGTGTGGGGTTTACTAGAAATAACAGGAGGGCTAGTTGGCCCCCAGGGACCCTCAGGAGGCAAGGGGACTTCATCCCCCACCCAAGAGCGCGCCAGGAGGTGAGTTTGCAGAGTGGTGCAGAAAGGGGGCGTGGCCTGTGTCCACCTCTCAGCAATTCCACTATCTGGGGCTTACTGTAGGTAACAGGTAGGCTAGTTGGCCCCTAAGGACCCCCAACAGCGAAGGGGACTTCAATCCCCTTCCAGGAGCGCGCCTGGGAGTGCATTTGTAGAGTCGTGGGCAAAGGGGGTGTGGCCTGCTATGTGAACTTACCAATGCTGCTGTGTGGGACTTACTGGAGGTAATAGGAGGGGTAGTTGGCCCCCAAGGACGTCCTTGGGGGCCAACTACCCCTCCTGTTACCTCCAGTAAGTCCCACACAGTGGTATTGCTAAGAGGTCTTTGGAGGCCACGCCCCCCTTTCTCCATCCGTGCCTCCTGGCCCACTACGGGTTGGGGGATGAAGTCCACTTTACTCCTGAGGGACTTTGGGGGCCAAGAAGCCCTCCTGGTACCTCCTGTAAGTCCTACGCAGTGGAATTCCTGAGTGCTGGTCAGTGGCCCAGCCTCCTTTCTGTACCACTCTGCAAACGCGACTACTACGTTATAGTTAGAAATTAGCATTTAAAAAACCTTAGAAATTCACTGAAAAAACCATAGGTTTTAGGGATGTTATAGTTAGTAATTAGCGTTTAAAAACCTTTGAAATTCACTGAAAAACCCATAGGTTTCAGGGACGTAATAGTTAGAAATTAGCATTTAAAAAACCTTAGAAATTCACTGAAAAAACCTCAGGTTTCAGGGACGTTATAGTTAGTTGGACATTTCACTCGTACAAAAACAGAGAAATTTAGCTGTTATAGTTAGTTGAGCTAACTATAACTTGCGCCCCCGCAATGCACTGCTGATGACGTCACTTATTACATCACTCATGACATGGTCAGTGACACCACTGATGACATCACTGATGACATCTCAAATGACATCACTGATGACATCATCCACTTTATATCTGATGCACCTCCTCACACCCTAATATAACCTATCATACACCCACTCTAAAATACAGAGTACCATTATCGAAACAATAGATACACCAATACCAGTTAGTACATACCCACTCACTGATTCATAGGTCTACACACACACATCCACTCACTCACCCATACAGTCACTCATACATGCAGTCACTCATCAATACAGACACTGATATATGCACTCATACACCCATGCAGACACTCACATACTGCCACTCACCCACAGAGATACTCACACACCTAGTCAGTCACCCAAAGAATCAATCACGGTACCATTTACTCACCAATGCAGTTATACACACACCACCTCACTTATTCATACAGATACTATCACATACTTACTCTCATACAATCACTGACACAAGCATACACTCATCCATACAGCCACTCTGACAATCACTCACTCTCACATATAGTCAGTTATATACTCACACATATACCACTGAGACATCCATTCACTCTCCAACACAGCCATATGCGTACTCACTCACCCATACAGCCCCTCGCAGATGCACTCATGAACCCATACATCCACTGAATCACCCAGTCACACATCCATGCAGGGAGTTACAGCCCCCCACCCACCCACACAGACACTGAGGCATCCATACAGCTACTCAGACAACCAATCATTAATCCATATAGACACTCATGTAGCTACTCACCAACCCATGCAGCCACTTACATACCAACTGACAGACTGATACAGGCATTCACACAGATTAGTCACTTACCCGTGCATTCACTAAGACACGTTTAATCACTTACTTATACAGTCAGTCACGCACCTACTAAATCATCCATTCAGACATTCATACACCCACTCATTCTTCAATACACCTTGGCGTGTATATATATAACATTCTTAAACTTTTCAGAAACACTCAGTCACTGGATGATGTCATGAGTGATGTCATTTGAGATGTCATGAGTGATGTCACTGACCATGTCATGAGTGATGTAATAAGTGACGTCATCAGCAGTGCATTGCGGGGGCGCGTGTTATAGTTAGCTCAACTAACTATAACAGCCGAATTTCTCTGGTTTTGTACGAGTGAAATGTCCAACTAACTATAACGTCCCTGAAACCTGTGTTTTTTTTGGTGAATACATATATATATATATATTCTACAGACACTGTGACGGAAGGAAGCCTCAGCCCAGCGAGTCGGGGCTTGTAGGTGACGTCACCACCACATATTCCAAACAAGAAATCACGCATGTAAGCACGAAAACAACCCACTCCAACCAAAGCCTTCCAGTAAGCAATAGATTTATTTCCTTTGCAGCACAGAAAGCACAGCATGACGCGTTTCGATCCTGCCGGATCTTAATCATATGCATGAGTGAGGGTTCAGATCACGTAGGGTTATATGTAGTTGGGTAATAAACATAAATGAAGGACTGCCACATCCCTCTGATTTTACAAAAAGTTGTATCTGAATTATAGACAGCCGATCAGACCAAGTTATAGTTTTTAGATGCAGTACCCTCAAAAATGTCATGTTATTACATTTTATCTTGATAGTATTCGGGTTACTCACTGTGGTCTGCAATTGAACTCACTGCCGGACTCCATTATCCATAATGCATTGCGGTTGACTTCACAAACCTGGTACAGTCCTCCGTTGCGCGTTTATATTTGGCCTTTAACCTCTTGAGTGCTCATGACGGCTCCCGGCCGTCATGAGTCACAGTAAACGTGTGCTCATGACGGCCGGGAGCCGTCCGAACGTTGCCGCTCCGCCCACGTGGTATTAATTCCCCGCCTGTGCGGGGAAATTAATCAGTGGGCGGAGTTCGGTCGGCTCCCGGCCGTCATGAGCACACGCCCACTGTGATTTATGACGGCCGGGAGCCGTCATAAGCACCCGAGCGCCACGCCCAACCCCGCCCCCTCTCGCACCGCGGGGGAATTTGCCCCGCAGCGAAGGGGTTAATAAGTGTCCAGTAACACGGAAATTCCACCGCCAGCCTCAAGAGGATTAAATTCCATGTTGTGCTTGGTGGAAAAAAGTGTTCCCATTACTTCCAAGGCACTTCCCCTCATACCATTTTCACTTGTGGTCTCCGTGTGGCTGCTTTCTTGATTATTAGGATTTGGAAGTGCAAGGGTCAACAGACCTTCGCAAACCCTGGCTGTCTCGTAATTGTTGAAGAAATCTTCAGCCCTTGGGGCTCCCTGAAATCGACGTAGCAGAGCCTCGCATTTTCATAAAAGGCTCCAATAGGTACAATCCCTCCTAACGTAGAGAGCAGCCGGCGGGCTTCCTTATACGTAGTAATTCTGCAGACACTGTGAAGGAAGGAAGCCTCAGCCCAGCGAGTCGGGGCTTGTAGGTGACGTCACCACCACATATTCCTAACAAGAAATCACGCATGTAAGCGCGAAAACAAGCCACTCCAACCAAAGCCTTCCAGTAAGCAATAGATTTATTTCCTTTGCAGCACAGAAAGCACAGCATGGCGCATTTCGATTCTGCCGGATCTTAATCATATGCATGAGTGAGGGTTCAGATCACCTGGGTTATATGTAGTCGGGTAATAAACATAAACGAAGGACTGCCACATCCCTCTGATTTTACAAAAAGTTGTTTCTGAAATATAGTCAGCCGATCAGATCAAGTTATAGTTTTTACATGCAGTACCCTCAAAAATGTCATGTTATTACATTTTATCTTGATAGTATTCGGGTTACTCGCTGTGGTCTGCAATTGAACTCACTGCCGGACTCCATTATCCATAATGCATTGCGGTTGACTTCACAAACCTGGTACAGTCCTCCGTTGTGCGTTTATATTTGGCCTTTAATAAGTGTCCAGTAACATGGAAATTCCACTGCGAGCCTCAAGAGGATTAAATTCCATGTCGTGCTTGGTGGAAAAAAGTGTCCCCATTCACTTCCCAGGCACTTCCCCTCATACCATTTCACTCATGGTCTCCGTGTGGCTGCTTTCTTGCTTATTAGGATTTGGAAGTGCAAGGGTCAACAGACCTTCGCAAACCCTGGCTGTCTCGTAATTGTTGAAGAAATCTTCAGCCCTTGGGGCTCCCTGAAATCGACATAGCAGAGCCTCGCATTTTCATAAAAGGCTCCAATAGGTACAATCCCTCCTAACATAGAGAACAGCCGGCGGGCTTCCTTATACGTAGTGATTCTACAGACACTGTGACGGAAGGAAGCCTCAACCCAGCGAGTCGGGGCTTGTAGGTGACGTCACCACCACATATTCCAAACAAGAAATCACGCATGTAAGTGCGAAAACAAGCCACTCCAACCAAAGCCTTCCAGTAAGCAATAGATTTCTTTCTTTCGCCGCACAGAAAGCACAGCATGATGCGTTTCGAACCTGCCAGATCTTAATCATATGCATGAGTGAGGGTTCAGATCACCTGGGTTATATGTAGTCGGGTAATAAACATAAACGAAGGACTGCCACATCCCTCTGATTTTACAAAAAGTTGTATCTGAATTATAGTTAGCCTATCAGACCAAGTTCTAGTTTTTACATGCAGTACCCTCAAAACTGTCATATATATATAGACACACATATATTACCTACTGGCAGTCTCCAGTAGGTAGTTATAGTTAGGACCAAAGTTTCCATTGGAAAATCGTTTTTTGTTTTGCCAATAACTTTGGCGCCGCTTGATGAATCTCCACAAACGTTTCATAAAACGTCCCCTTTTTGGTTCAGCTGCTGTGTTGAAAGTTTCGGGGTGATCCCTCAAAAGGGGGCCCCAAAACGCGTTTTCTCCATGTTAAGTCTATGGGGATTTTTCACATTATGAACACAACTACAGCCCGAACTGCTCAACGGGATTGCACCAAATTTGGCAGAAAGCTAGATGTTGGTCCAGAATGCGTGCTTTTTGTGATTTGGTGTAAATCCATTCAGTAGCTTTTGAGACCCGCCCGCAGCACTGGGGACAGCCACCTCCCTGGGGCTATTTACAATTTTGTGGGGAGGGGGCCTCATGGACCCCCCTCACCCAGGGGAGCGCCACCTCCCCGGGACTAATTTCAATAATAACAGGGGGCTTCGCAGACCCCCCTGCCCAGGGACCACCTTCTCACCGGGGCACACTGTTCTTTTATTTTTTAAGTAATGAGGGGCACATATTTTAATTTTTTTAAAAAGCAAGAGAAAGAACCTACGGCCTCCCCCGCACCCCCGGCAACCGTCATCTCCCCGGGGCATAAATGCAAATACTAAGAGGGTCCACTGCGGCCCCCTGACCCCGGGGACCACCACCTCCCTAGGGCAAGTGGGAGCAAAGGGCCAGCCCCAGCCATGTCCCGGGGTACCCACCCCCGGGACATTGCTGTATGCTATGGCATGGCAGGAGCACTGTTCCCACCATGCCATAGCAAACAGTGGGGTCCCCTGGGCCAAAAGTGGCCCAGGAGGGGGGCCGCTCAGACCCCTCCCTTTAAAGAAAAAAAAAGGTTGGCCCCGGCGGATGGGGTCCCTGGGGCTGATCTCGGCCCAGGGAGGGGGCCAAGTGGCCCCCTCTCATTTTTTAAGAAAAAATATATAAAGGCTGAGCCCCAGGCGATGGGGTCCCCAGTGTGCTAAATGACCCAGGCAAGGGGTCCCCTTGCCTCCTGAGGGCCTCAGGACTTATTTCCCCAACGAGTAATGAACCAGGAGACGCGTTTGCAGAGTGATGGAGAAAGGGAGTATTGCCTTCCGCAACCTCTCAGCAATCTTCCTGTGTGGGTCTTCCTGGAGGCAACAGGAGGGCTAGTTGGCCCCCAAGGGCCCTCAAGAGCCAAGGGGACTTCTTCCCCCAACTAGTAGTGTGCTAGGAAGTGTGTTTGCAGAGTGCTGAGAAAGGGGGCATGGCCACCGAAAACCTCTTAGCAAACCCACTGTGTGGGACTTGCTGGAGGTAACAGGAGGAGTAGTTGGCCCCCAAGGACCCTCAATAGCCAAAGGGGTTCCATCCCCCTACTAGTAGTGCGCCAGGAGGCGCGTTTGCTGAGTGGTGGAGAAAGAGGGTGTGGCCTCCTATCAGGTCTCAGCAATCCTGCTGTGTGGGACTTAGTGGAGGTAATAGGAGGGGTAGTTGGCCCCCTCCTGTTGTCGTCAATAAGTCCCACACAGAGGGATTGCTAAGTGGTCTTCGGAGGCCACACCCCCTTTCTCCACCACTCTTCAACCGCGCCTCTTGGTATACTCCTGGTTGGGGGATGAAGTCCCCTTCGCTGCTGAGGGTTCTTAGGGGCCAATAAGACCTCCTGTTATCTCCGGTAAGCCCCACACAGTGGGATTGCTGAGAGGTGGTCAGAGGCCACACCCCCTTTCTCCGCAACTCTGCAAATGCGCCTCTCAGTGCACTGCTGGTGGGGGGATGAGGTCCCCTTGCCTCCTGAGGGCCCCAGAACTAAAGGGGACTTCATCCCTCATCTAGTAGTGTGCCAGGAGGCGCATTTGCAGAGTGGTGGAGAAAGGGGGCATTGCCTACTATCAGGTCTCAGCAATCCTGCTGTGTGGAACTTGCTGGAGGTAATAGGAGGAATATGGTACATTGCAACGCGATGTATTACATTGCGTGCTTTTACAACACGGTCGTTACAACGACCGCGTTGTTAGTACGCGATGCATTTACATCGCAAGTCATTACAACGACTTGCACTAGGGGGCGCGCTGGACTTAGGAAGAGTATTAATTACTATTCCTACTCCAATTTGCACAACAGTAGGGAAGGTGTTGGAATTCATTTCCAATACCACAGCACCCCTAGTGCAAGTCGTTGTAATGACTTGCGATGTAAATGCATTGCATACTAACAACGCAGTCGTTGTAACAACCAAGTTGTAATGGTACAGCGATGTAATGACAGCGTTGTAAATGCTGTTACCCAATAGGAGGGGTAGTTGACCCCCAAGGACCCTCAATAGCCAAGGGGACTTCGTCCCCCTACTAGTAGTTCGCCAGGAGGTGCATTTGCAAAGTGGTGGAGAAAGGGGGCATGGCCTCCTATCAGATCTCAGCAATCATGCTGTGTGGGACTTACCGGAGGTAATAGGAGGGGTAGTTGGTCCCCAAGGATGTCCTTGGGGGCCAACTACCCCTCCTGTTATCTCCAATAAGTCCTAACATAGAGGGATTGCTAAGTGGTCTTCGGAGACCACGTCTCCTTTTTCCACCACTCTGCAAACGCGGCTCGTGGTGCACTACTGGTTCGGGGATGAAGTCCACTTTACTCCTGAGAGACCTTTGCGGGCCAAGAAGCCCTCCTGTACCTCCTGTAAGTCCTACACAACTGGATTCCTGAGAGCTGGTTTGAGACCCAGCCCCCTTTCTCCACCACACTGCAAACGTGACTACTAGTTAAAAAACCATGAAATTCACTGAAAAAAACAAAGGTTACAATGACATTATAGTTAGGAATAAACATTTTAAAAACCTTAGAAATTCACTGAAAAAACCAAAGGTTACAGAGACGTTATAGTTTGGCTCAGGTTTTACTCGTACAAAACCAGAGAAATTCAGCAGTTATATTTAGCTGAGCTAACTATGACTCGCGCCCCCACAAAGCACTGCTTATGACCTCACATATTACATCGCTCACGACTTGGTCAGTGACATCACTGATGACATCTTAAATGACCTCACTGATGAAATCACTGAGAACTACCCCGCAATATTCTCTTATCTAGTCAGATCTATTAAACCGGAATACCTCACCTCTACAGTCTCACTTGGAAGTGTGCCAGGACTGAATCCTCTCCCCAAAACTCTTCAGTTGTGCAAGGCGTTACTGTTCATTCTATGAAATCCAAAATGTGTTTGAAATAAACCATATACAGGCGACACCAGGCTATGGCCTATAACGTGGTTGAAGAGAGGTATCCAGCCATTTTCTAAAGAAATCTTTCAATATGCAGCACATGAACTATCTCACTGATCTCATAAATGTGCATGTGCACAAATTGCCCAACCTGCAAATAAAAAGTGGTGTTTGCCACTTCGGTCAGCAGCCATGCACTAATGTATACACTTAGTGCGATAACACATGTACTGCAATTTTTTTTTTTTAAACTGCATGCATCCCTATGGCATCATTGCACGCTTGCACACCTGAGTGACGACAAGTGGGTCCTGAAGAATGCCATGAACCAACAGGTCGCAGAGGCAGAAACATGTTGACCTTACTTTAATAGGGAATATCTATACCCCTATTTTTTCACTTAGCTTTTTTAGCTCTAACCATTGGAGACACCGATCAAAGTAGATTTTGTCTCCCTTGAGTTAGTTTTAAAACACTTTTTCAGTTAATTTGCACTCTGCCTCTCACTCCGACTTCCATTGGATGATTTAAAAACAAAACACCTCACCCTCCTCTCCTAAGGGAGAGTTGTAGCCCACACTGTGAACCTTGCGGTCACAGTGTGTAAGAGGGAACCCAATGATGAAGCATGTCACCTTTGGGTGAGTGAGGGTTCTCGTCTTTATAAGACTAATGCCCTATTCTTTCCCTACACCTATACCGTGGTCAGTTATTGGATATAATTGACAACATCCCGATATTTTTTGTGAGTATAGTACACCTGATTATGACACAGTCCATGATCTCCACATCATAGACATTCACCATCTTAAATTGTCACTGACACTCACAGCAGTATGACCTCTCCTTACTTGAAAGTAATTGCCCTGAAAGTCACACCTTTTTGGGCAATCGAGGCGTTTAGAATTATAAACAAAAGAAATGCTCCAGTCTAAGGTAAACAGGTTAAATCCTGAGAGCTCACTTTACTATAAGCAACACCTCCTCTTTGAATATCCACACCATATTTCTTTCCAATACCATTAAATGCCACTTTCAGTAACTAAACAAGCATTGGCAGTGCCAAAAGGTCTGGCCTTGACTGTGTCTTATTGTCAGAAATCTAGCGAAGCTCAACACAATCTGTCAGGGACACTAGCAGAGTTCAGGACAAGGCAAGGGGTACTTGCAGACTGAAGGAACAAGGAATTTCCACAGAAGGGGTAAATTATATAAACAAGAGAGTACCTAGGCTTAGAGGAAGGCAAGAGAGAAGCTGGGGATTGAAGCAGGTTGGAATAGGCCGTAAACAAGGAATTGGGAAGTCTGCAGTGGAAACTATGAAGATAACATGAGTACAAATAACAGAAAGGGGGAAGCAGGGAAACTATAGAGAATAATGATATAACAGACAAAAAGACGAAGGAGAATAGTACAAGGAACACAAAAACAGGAACTGGGTTCTGGGAAAATCTGGACTGGAATAAGGTTCAAGGCAAGGACTGGAATTCACTGAACTATGAATCAAGGAAACCGGCACACTGACTAGAACAGCACAGAAATATGCAGTCAGTACAGGAGCATGGATTACAAGACCAGGACTCTGCATATGCAAGACAGGTCTGGATGTGTGCAGTCCGAATTAGGAACAAGGCAAACACTAGAACCAAGACTCAGGATAAAGAACAGACAAGTAACAGACACAAATACCTAATCAGAACAGTAACATGGAATCAAGCAACAATTAAACAGAAAACAAAATGCAAGCCTGGAATATAGTAGCAGGATTGAACATATTGCAAGGAAAATTAGCAGCAAGGTAAGATGCGAGCAACTGCCCTTTAGGCTCACCAGGCATAAATAGCAGAATGCTCAGGGGAGGAGTGCAGGTGCAGGGAGAAAGTCGGGTGCAAGAATCAAATAGGTGCAAGGAATCAGGGAACTACCAATGAAGGGAAGGCAGAACTGGGACTTGGAAAGGAAAAGAGCAGCAAAACCAGGAGGCACAAGAAAGGACCAGGAGAGCCAGAAACAGAGTACGGATCGGAGCCAAGAGAGTGAAAAATCCAAAAAGCAGGCATAAATGAGTCAGAAAGGCCTTGGGATCCAGGAATCAAGAGAAAGCGTAGAGCATAACGTAACGTGTATTTGTAAAGCGCACATTCACCCATATACATCTTGCCGCTGAATAACAGATGTTTATTGTTACCCAACAATATGGTACTCATTTTATCAACCTCCGATGGATGAAAGGCTAAGTGAACCCACTGGGATTTGAACCTGTGACCATGAGGTCGAACACAGGCCCCTCAAGTGGACACATTAGTGGGTCCCGTGCTCTCCATGCCACTGGAGTCAATCTAGCCTGGCTGATGAGGGGTGATACCCCAAAACTGGCCCCAGGATGCTTCTTTCCAGTCCAGGGAGGGCCAGGCCTGACAGTTTGGGCTGGACTGTTCCCATGGGGAGCAGGGTCAAGACTGATTTGCATATGGCTGGGTTTAAACTGGAATGGCATGGGGATCAAAAAAACGATGGATTTAGGTCCAGATCTCTGTACTGGGGTGAATGTTTGATATTGTTCAGCAATCTGTCCATCAATTGTTCTTTTTGCATTTGTCACCCGAGTGGGACGGGTATTCCCAGACATGGGTCCCATGCTCTCCATGCCACTAGAGTAAAGGAAGCCTGACTGATGAGGAGTGAAACCCCGAAACCGGTCTCAGGATGCTTTCTTCCGGTCCAGGGATGGGCCTGGCCCGGCAGTTCAGGCTGGACTGTTCTAATGGGGAGCAGGGTCAAGACTGATTTGCATATGGCTTGGTTTAAACTGGAATGGCATGGGGAGCAAAATAACGATGGATTTAGTCCCAGGTCTCTGTGCTGGGGTGAATGTTTGACATTGTTCAGCCTTCTGTCCATCAATTGTTCTTTTTTCTTTTGTTATTTGTGGCATGCATAAGGAACTTTTTTATTTCTGAATATCATATATTTTAATCTTTATCTCATTCATGGATTGTATATACAAAGCACTGTTTTTGTTTCTCACTACAGCAGGATTTTCTATATTTGCTTTTGTCATCGATGGACTAGGAGACACGGGTCTCAGTACAACCCAAATATGTGAAACGTCAGTCCTCCTTTTTCCGGGAGCATCATGAAGTTGCTACTGGAAACCAAGCTAGGGCCAGGAAAGCTGCAGTTTTACTACACAACCGACACATTTTGTTAAAGGAGAATACAATTGCTTGAAAGCTGAAGTTGTACTATATAGCCAACAGAGCTTGTAACAGAGGAATGGGAAGCTGCAGTTGCACTATAATGCAAACAGAGGTCCTCTCAGGAGATGGAGGACTGCAGTTGTGCTACAGGAAAGATAGGTATTCTCACATAAAAGTGTAATGTAGGGGAGAGAGAGAATTTGAGCTGCACTAAACAATCTCGTAGAAAGTTAATACTGAATGAGGAAAGGACAGGGTATAAAATTCAGAGGATGGCAGCACTTTCTGTGTGTCACAGCTCTGCCTAGGTGAACACTTAATAGTTCATTCAGTTCAATTTCTTTTCAGCATTCTGGTATTTGCAATCATTAATAATAACTATACATAAGAAATGTAGGACCAGGCGAAAATGAGAATAAATCTAGCCGTGTGAGTTATGCAACCTCTGTATTTATTCTGCATAAATGTGAACCCCTACTTGCACCATACAAGGCAAAGGCATGAGTGTGGACTGACAAAGAGAAAATACATACAGCACTGCCCTGCATCTAGGAAATGTTTTCCGCAGCCTTAGACAAGTGCTGGAAAGCTGAAGTGTCACTAATCTCTATACAGCCTACAGGTATCCTTTACTACCAACAGAGTTCTGCGCAGAAAGCTCCCCTTACACTATACCGCCAGCAGAGGTTCTCACAGAAGGGTGCACTGGAGATCGAAAGCTGCAGTTGCACTACATTACTAATATAGAAGCGTACAGTAGCATTATGGCCATTGTTCCAAGTAAAATGTGCGCTTACGCACACACTGCTTTCCCCTACTACATCCACACTCTCGCAAAGCGAGCACAACACTAGATGCTTCATGCAAGACCAAGAGACCATACATCAGTCGTGAGCTTTAAGAGATGAGCGGCGTGAAAAATACGGTGAAGTGCAAGGACCAGAGCAGTCATTTTACAAGGCCGGATGTAAGAGCAGAACACCGTGCAAGAGTACTTGCAGCAGATAAAATCTTCTTCTGCCACAGGCTGTGGGATTAGCCGCAGATCACAGAGCTTGGAGCAGGCAGCTACTACACATGCTGCTTGCTCCACTAGGGTCAGGGGTGGGGGCCTCCAAGGGTTCATGCATTGCTGCACCCAGCATTTCTTTATTTTAGTTGAACTGACCTGCATTTCATCCACAGTATTGGCTGATCCATTTGTTATTTATTGTTTATTTAGCTGGGACTAACCTAACTAGTGATTTGATTATGCAATATGTTCTGTAAAAAGAAAACGATTAAAGGCACTGCTGAACCTGTATACATGGAACCCTGATTTAGGGTTTATTGGTCTGGCAAAAGGTCCACCCGGTGCTTTTTTTAGGAGGACACTTTGCAACTCGGCCACCCATGCACTAATCTCATCGTCACAATACATAGCACTGTCTTTCGTTACTTTACATCACTTCGCGTCAGGGAGGCATGTTATGGGTAGAGCATGGGAGTTCCCATGCATCCACCGAGGAGTTCTGACGCAATTCCAGATTTGCTGAGGTCAAAATGGTGCACCTCTCATACCCAGGCGTAACGAGGACATATACCTTTATTTCTCCTCATTACTTCCTTTATCCATGTGTGATGCATTCCGCATCACACGTAGAAAAAGGAAAATTCCTTTAAGCATTGTTTTTCTGCAGGAAAGTAGCCCTTCTTGCACAAAAACAATCCTGCTGCACAACTGCAGCAAGGCTCAAGTGTGTCTGCCCTGGCACTAGGCTGCACGCTGTGCGCCAGTGCAATGAGGGAGCATAAGTGCACCATATCTTAATAGATATGGTACATTTCTGATCCCTCTGTTTCACACAACACAGTGCAGCAACATTGCTTGCTGTCCTGCATTGCGTGAAATGTTAGTAAATATTTCCCCTAGAGTCTGAATTGCACGGTTTACATTTATTTACATGCATGCTTTAGTATCAATGTTCATGGGGTAGGAGTAGGCTGCAGATGTCTGCGTGGAGACGGATTAGGCTGTGGTGACAGGTGGGGTCCAGGAACACAGGAGGAAGACTTTTTTCCTGGAATCTCATGCCCTGCTGGATTTTGGAAGTATCTTTCACCATGCTATGTTCTTTCTAGGACACTCCATCACATGGCTGTGAACATACTTAAATGGAGCGGCAAAAACAGCAGCCATTTAACGCTTCTTGCCCCAAGAGTAGGCACACCTTTTTGTATCATATAAAGAGGGCAACTCTTGAGAGCACCTTCTTCCTCCAGAGGTGAATGGGATGTGCTTAAGGACACACACTCCTGTTATTGTTCATCTCCTCAGGTTTCATCTAATTAGAAGCAAATACAATGTGTTCTGAGCTGTCACTTTAGTACTTCATCAATAGAACAATTTTATACCATTAACAGAACATTGACATTAAAATTATTGAACAGAGACTGTTAGGATAGCCTTTATCATAAAGAAAACTGACTCCAACAAAAAATGGAAGAAAGCCATGAACTACATCTTATCTTGCATGTCGCAAGTCTGACAAATGCCACTGACATATGATTCCATCCGCAGCCAGTAGCCTGTTTTGCATTTGGGACTTGTAGTTTTGCTTTCCACTCTGTCATTGTGGTCTTAAAATCCCAGCATGTGAAGTGCTGTTGACTAAAATAAAAGAATTGGCTCAAGGTGTTATACTTCACATGGAACCACTTGTCATCCATGTTTTAAAGGTTATCTAGTCTATTTTAAAAGCTGTCTGTTTCACATATAAAACCAACTGTAAACTCTGTCCTCATTTTGTTAAGGTTCAGTCTGTTGTTCACATAATGCATTGCTCTACGTTTTCCGTAAAAAGACATAAACACATAAGAAGTACAAAACTTGGAATAAGATACATTCATTTACTCGTAGAGTATGATAAACCCTCACCTGCCTAATGCGAGGTCTGACATAATTCTCACCTCTTAGTCCTGCTGAAGTCACTCAAAGATCTGCCATTTATCTTATTTGGCTTTCCATATACTGTTTAGTGCCATTAACTGCTAGATCATTGTTATTTGGAATGTCCCAGCCATAGCCTAAGAAACTAGGCTCTAAGCAGGCACATAAGTGTCAACCTCCTAAATAAGGTACTCTACGCGTGCACACCAGGTGCTATGCAATCCCATTCTTAGCGTAGCATTAGTGGTGTCGAACTCCACTGCTCAGGAACTTACATGTGCAGTGTGTTCATAGGTCTTAGAACCTGTGCTAAATACCGTCTTTAATTATAAGCTTGCCAGATGGTAGGCATTTGGATTTTAACTGGCAGGTGTGAGTACCTCAAATCAAAGGTAAATCTGTAGACATTCCTAGTTTGATTTAGGTTTGCTGGCTAGATCAAGTTCATAATCCACACCTTCTCCCCTGTCGCAGGGTTCTGTAGCATTGACACACTAAATTTTGTAAACGAGATGTGAGGAAAAGCAGAATGAAGAGGTAATTATTTGCTAGAGCTCCCCAGTGGAGCCTCTGGTACTTTGCAATAAAAGAGCATGCCTAAACCATCTTCTTCCAATTGCAGTCCTTTAAGACAGTACTACATAGATTTAGACGGGCAGGCGTGAATACAAGCAGAATACAAGCAGAAAAAAAGGCAATTATTTGGTGCACTTCCCTTGTGGTATATCTGCTACTTTGCCATATAACAACATGCTTAAACAGTCTTCTTCTATTGCCGACCTCTAAGACAATAAATAGAATTGGACAAGCAGAAGTGAGTGCAAGCAGAAAGACCAGGAAATTATGTGTTAGATTTCCCTTGTGATTCATCTGATACATTGTAATATAGCAATCTGCTTTATCCATCTATTGCAGGCGTGAATACAAGCAGAAAGACCAGGTAATTTGTTAGTAGATTTTCCTTGCGGTGTGTCAAAAACATTGTAATATAACACCCCACTCTAACCACCCATTCATCTATTACAGGTTTATCAGACAGTGCTACACATACCATTTTAGAGGCAGGTGTGAGAACACTCAAAAGAAGTCCAGGTAATAATAATGACTCATTAGGTTTTCCTGGAGATACATCAGTACTGTATGACTCATGGTATTTATGAGCACAGTAGGAACAATCTTTAACATTTTCTTCTTTTTAATAGGCTTTACGTTGTAGCAGGCTAAGAGCAGCTATCAGCAAAATGTTCAAGCACAATGCTGTTGTTTCTTCGGAGGGTGGTGCTACACCACAAAGAAAGAAATGCTGCCTTATACTAAAAGAAGAGTAGATGAAGAATATTGTGGAATCTGAGGCACCAAAATTAAGGAACAAGGTTCACATACCACCAGGGGAGCTATTTCACTACAGTACAGAGGTGGGCTTGATCTGCAAAGCATGTCTTGAGGCAAAAATGGAATAGACATTTCCGCAGGGGAGAAGTAGAGCAATGCTGGAAAGTGGATTACTTGAATGCCTTCTAAGCAGGAAAGTTCATGAATCTGGTTTGGTGATACTACGAAAAAAAGTTGCTGTTGCCAGGTTGGTATTTGGAGTGCAGAACTTGCTGAAAGAAACCACTGCTGACAGAACATGCAGATTAGAAGTTGAAGGGCAAATGTCTTTGACTGAAGAAATTATGGTTCTCATAAACAATATGTTTCTGGCAGTGAGGATGAACACTTTAGTGATGTCTGTTCAAGACATCCATGACCATCTATAATTGTATGTGAAGATACCAGACTGATGGAGGAGCAAGAACTGTGCCTTTGAGTTTCATGAGGCCATGGACAGCATGATCCACTCAGAAGCCATGGCAGAAGTTCATAACGCTTGATATCACACATTGGCAATTGATGGGAGCCCAGATGTTTCAATTACCAAAATGTTAGTCTACTACTTCAAGTTTAGATCGGCAACATCAACAGAGCACAAAACAGTGTTTGGGTTGAATAGAGAAGCTGAATATTTGTAGTGCTGTGGCTATGACTACACTTGTGAAAGACTTGTACAGTGCCAGTGAGCTGAACATTTTTAAAATGGTTGTTTATGTCAGATGGTGCATCCATGATGTTGGGCAAGAACAATGGTGTTGCTACTCACCTTAAACAAGCATTTCCGTATTTAGGTGAGCAGCATTGTGTCGCCCACTGAGAAGATTTGAAAATTGATGATGCCTCTAAGAAGGTGCTAATGCTCATAGAAAGGAGACCGTATTGAGGACTGCTACACTCTGTTCTCCAGATGTCCTACGAGAAAGTCCAAGCTGGACTAGATCACATCGGTTACTGAATCCTAAGTGGTATTTTTTCGACCACTGACTGAAGAGCAGTGGCTTTCAAGGCATTTTGCAGTAAGTGCACTAATGCGTAATTATGAGGTTGTACTCAAGTATTTTGAGCATCTTTGTACAAGCTGTTTCAAAAAAGCACTCTGACCACTGTCAATCTATCAATCAGTATTCTTATAAAGAGCAACTACTCACTTGTGAGAGTCTCAAGGCGCTGGGTGGGATGGGGGTCTGGGTCTGCGGTTCAGTCGAAGAGCCAGGTATTGAGGTCCTTCCTGAATTGCGGCAGCGATGGTGATTGCCTGAGGTGTAGAGGCAGGGAGTTCCAGGTCTTCACAGCATGGTAGGAGAAGGATCTTCCTCCAGCCATGGTCTTGCAGATCCGTGGGATGGTGGCCAGGGCCACTTGGTCAGAGAGGAGATGCCTAGTGGGAGTGTAGAAGGAGAGGCGGTGGTTGAGGTATGTAGGTCCGGCATTGTGGAGGCCTTTGTAGGCATGCATGAGAAGCTTGAAGGTGATCTCTTGTTAACAGGTAGCCAGTGAAGGCCTCTCAGGAGGCCGGTAATGTGGTTTCAGCATTGGATGTTCAGGATGAGTCTGGCGGAGGCATTCTGGACAGTAGGTAGTTTTTTCTGGAGTTTTTGGGTGGTGCCAGTGTAGAGTGCGTTGCCATAGTCTAGTCTGCTGCTGACAAGCGCATGGGTGACCGTTTTCTTGGATTTGGTGGGGATCCACTTGAAGATCTTCGAAGGAGGCAGAGCGTGTGGAAGCAGGAGAACGAAACGGTGTTGACTTGGCGGTTCATTGAGAGTGAGGAGTCCAGGATGATGCTGAGGTTTTGTGCGAGGTCTGTGGCGGGGATTACAACCAAAAGTTGTCCTAGGTGAAGGGGGAGGAGCCCAGGACGAGGACTTCGGTCTTGTCTGAGTTAAGCTTGAGGCAGCTGTCCTTCATCCAGGTGGCAACTGCCTTCATCCTATCGTGGAATTTGCTCTTGGCATCTGTGGGTTCATCTATGAGGGAGAGAATCAGCTGGGTGTTGTTGGTGTAGGAGACGATGTTGAGTCTGATGATGGCTGCAAGTGGGACCATGTAGATGTTGAAGAGGGTAGGGCTCAGGGAGGATCCATGAGGCACTCCGCAGCTGATCTCTGTGGGTTCTGAGTTGAACGGTGGAAGTCGGACTATCTGCGTTCGGCTGGTGAGGAAGGAATGGATCCATTCTAGGGCTTTGCCATGGATGCCGGCGTCTTGAAGTCTTGCACAGAGGGTGTGGTGGGAGATGGTGTTGAAGGTGGCTGAGAGGTCCAGGAGGATGAGGGCTTCAGTTTTGCCTCGGTCGAGGAGGGTGCGGATGACGTCTGTGGCGGCGAAGGGAGTGGTCTCAGTGCTGTGGTTGCTTCTGAAGACCAGTTAGGAGGGGCCAGGATGTTGTTAGTTTTGATGAACTCGGAGAGTTGGGCTTTGATGGCTTTCTCAATGACTTTGGCTGGGAAGGGGAGCAGAGAGATGTGTCTGAAGTTCTTGAGGTCCGTCGGGTTGGCAGAAGCTTTCTTCAGCAGGGGGTTGTTCTCTGCATGCTTCCAGTCTTCCGGGAAGGATGCGGACTCGATGGACCAGCTGATGGTGCAGTGGAGTTTAGGTGCAATGGAGGTGCCGGCTCTGTTGAAGATGTGGTGAGGGCAGGGATCCAAGGGGGCTCCGGAGTGGATGACCTTCCTGATCTTGAAAGTGTCGTCAGAGGTGAAGGTAGTCCAGTTGGTCAAGGTCTGCTGGGGGCTGGAGCCATTGGGTGCGGTGGTTGCTGGTGGGGTGGGTGAGTTTTGGGTTGTGAAGCTGTCGTGGATCTCCTTGATCTTGAGGTGGAAGAAGGTGGCGAGGTTGTCGCAGAGGTCTTGGGACAGGTGGATGTCTGCTTTCTCTGTGCTGGTGTTATGTACCCCGATATAGGCTCAGGTAGTAACCAGACCTTTCACCTATATTTCCCCTGCTATTAGACTACATAATGGCTCTTGGGAATGACCTTTTACCTAGTTATGGTACTGCTTACAGGACGTGGGGTTTTCTCTGAAAACTAGCCCCATTAATTATGCATGAGGGTTCTTCGAATCTCAGCAGGACTACCATCTCTTGCATAATAACTATGTGTAAGGGTCATTCCTTCCGTCATTTTAAGTCCGACATGACACAGCAAGGTAGATCCCCTGAGGGTACCACTTTGGGTATATAAACACCATATCTTTACTGAGGCAGGGAGAGGAGAAAAAGGACTTCCATGCTGACACACTGACGCAAGACGCTGAGGCTTCTGCATGCAGACACTCCAGCTCGCAGTGGTCTTACATTCCTTGTGGGGTGTTCATCTCGAGACCAAGACGGGGTCCCACAGTCTCTCACTTCAGGTAATGGGGTTGACTTTATCGTAGAGGGATTCTTGGCTCTACACCTACATACATGCTAGGTACACTTAGGTACATCTAGTTAGGATTGCATTGTAGGAGTACGCATTATTGCTGTCATGTATTTTACATGCCTGCCTGTATTCATTGTTTTAGCACTATGGTAGGAATCTACCATCCATTTACTTTGTTGGTTCTTATAATCATTTATATCTGTTTCTGTCTTATGGTTGTTTCAGCACACCTATTTTACACTAGAATGATGCAGTTCAATAAATGCTTATTGAAAACGTCCTCACCGTTTATCCTGTGTATCTCTCTGAGACAAAGTGAGCACAAGTGACTGAGCGAAAAGTACTGCACTGTTTCCACGATCCCTGATGGGACAGAGTTGTCATGTTCAATAGTTGCCAAGAACTATTCTCTCCTTGGTAAGAGGGGTTTCTAGCGGCACTGTGAGCTAGCTGGTATACAGGCAAACCTACCCGGTGGGGGTGTCTGGAATCAGTCTGGACACCAATCCCACAGTCTGTGTTGTCTAAATGCGCAGATCCTATATAGGGTGATAGGAACTACACAACAGTGGGTTTGGCAAATTCTTTGACCATAGCAAAGAGTTCTTTGCTGTTGTGTGTGTTGGCGTTGATGCGTTCCTCGATGGCTGCTTTCTTCGTTGTTCTGATGAGGCAGTGATGTGCGGTGACGGCGGATTTGAAGGCTGTGTGGTGCTCCTCCATCTTTTCTCGAGCCGGCTGCAGGTGTGCCTAGACTCTTGGAGGGCAGAGGAAAACCAAGTGGCTTTCTTGGCGGGCTGCTTGCCTAAGGGTTTCTTTGAGGGGGTGTTGGCACAGTCGGAGATCCAGCAGTGGATGGTGCGTGCTGAGGTGTTGGCATCCGTGGATGTCTGTGGTGGGGTCTTGCTGAGGGAGGTGGGGAGCTGGTCTTCGGTGACCTTGGTACAGCTTCTGCCAGGATTGCAGTAGGCATAGTGGCATACGGTGGGTTTGGTGAGGTGAAGTGGGCGCAGTGGTGGTCAGTCCAGTGTGGCTCGGAGGTGTGGCTGACAGAGATGTTGTTGCTTGCGGAGGAGATGGGGTCGAGTGTGTGTCCCTGCTGAGTGGGTTGGAGAAGTGACCAGTTGTTTGAGTCAGATGGTGGTGAGCTTCTCCATTAGGGATGGGGTGTTGTGGTCTTTGAGGTTGTCCAGGTGGAAATTGAGGTCACAGAGGGGGATGTAGTCTGTTGAGACGAGAGCATGGGGAGCGATGAAGTCAGTTATGACTTCGCTGAAGGGGGGTCCGGGAGGTCTGTAGATGAGGGTGCCGTGGAGTGTGGGGTTCGGGTTGGTCTGGATCTGGAAGTGAAGATGCTCCATGTCGGATGAGTGGTCTTCAGAGCTGGTTGTGAGGTGGAGAGTGTCTTTGTGTACAATGGCTATCTCTCCTCCCGGTCGGTTGACGCAGTCCTTGTGGATGATTTTGTATCCGTCGGGGATGGCGGTTGCGATGTCCTGGGCTGAGCTGGAGTTCATACAGGTTTCTGTGAAGAAGGCGACGTCGGGGGAAATGGAGTCGAGCAGGTCCCAGATCTCCACGGTGTGTCTTTTGAGGGAGCGGGTGTTGAGTAGGATACATCTGAGGTGGTCAGGTCCGGTTCTTGAGGGTCGTGGGGTCGGTGGGTCTGGTGTGCGGAGGCCGGCGAAGGTGCAGTTGCAGGTGCGGCAGGTGAACGGGCCTTGGGTGTTCTTCAGTGATGCAAGGTGGCAGGCGGAGTGGTGTGTGGTGTGGAGGGTGCTGGCGTTGTAGGGGTGGATGGTCTGAGGACCAGGATCCGTGGGGCTGGGTGTGGTCCAGGCGCGGACGGGTGCAGACGGACTTGCCTTTGGCATGCCAGCAGCGTGGCCACGCAGCGGCCGCCATTAAGTAGTATGAGGGGGAGGGCTGGAAGCTGGGAATCGGGAAAGTGGCGCTGGAGGGGGCAGGGCCATGGGGGACAAGCAGCAACAGGGACACGAAGAGAGAAAAGGTGCAAAAAGTGAAAAAGAGCAGAAAGAGAAAGAAAGTGACGAAAATTCTGAAAAGATGAAAGTAAGGTAAAAAAGAGATCAGAGGAACAAAGGCAGAAAGCAGAGACACAGAGGGCAGAGCAGCAGCAGAGCAGAGATGGTTCCTCGAACTCGCAGACCTGCAAGGGTCAGGGGCAGCAGCTACCAGGCGGAGCTGTGCCGGAAGGGATGCAGTTCACTGATAAGGTCAGTGATATAGCTGTGGAAGCTATACAGCATGCCAGAACCAAGATTGGCCCAATGAACGGACAATACTTGGGTGACATTGTATTTTGAAGGAGAACAGTAAGAGATCTACTCACTTTGTATCAGGAAGACCTAGAGTTCGACAGTGGGCCTAATTTGTCTTTGATTTCATGTCTTTGTGAGCATATACAAAAAGGTTCCCGAGGTTGAACTGAAAGAGTGGGCAAGTTTTGAATTCCAGGCAATAACAACACATTCACAATTTTGGCTTTGGGAGTGAGATTGTACAGAGACTTGTTGAAAAGTAGAAGAAGGTCTGGTGCTGGGGAAATAGTAAAACATCTGACAATGTTGTTCAACAGTACACAGAATACAAGTATGTTGAGGTAGAACATGTAAAAGGTGGGTTGTTTGTAACCTTTCAAGGCGTAAATTTCACTATGTGGAATCCTGCTCAGTATAATGAAGCATCTCAACTTGTAGACTTGTCTGAGCAGCATATCAAGCATCTAGTGCAGACTGTGAATGAGGATTTAACCTCATCAACACTATCAAATCCCAACTGAGGAATAGATTGGAGGAGAAGCACTTGGATATGCTGATGAGGAAAAGCCATACCTCCTGAAGGGCAATGTTTTTCAGCCCTGGAAGAATGTCGAGGACTGACAAGAGAAGCAAATATGTTCCCTATCTGGTGGTGGCACTTGAAGTGTCCAAGCCCCCCTTTCCCACAGTTCATATTTGGCCTGGATGTGCACCTTTTTCACCCTGCCTCTCATCAGGGACATCATGACATTAATCATTAGGTGGTGCATAAAAAGGTAAATGTGTTTTGTAATTGTCAACTGGCTGTTTGTACATAATCCTTTATAGTCTGCCAGCATTTTTCCACCTCCCGAGTAGTGCTCCAATCAAGAATATTCTGTAAAATCTTGGTAGAACCTTCTGAGCCCTGTCCTTTTCTAAACCTGGGGTGTAGCTGCCACTAGAGTAAACAATTCTTGTCTTGAGGGTGTGTAGCTACATTGCAAAACTCTCTGAAGACCCTATTAGATGGCGCTGAGGACTGTGCTTGAATGCATGATCAGTTCCTTGGTGCACATAGCCTTAGATGCAGTACCCAGAGCTCTTACACTATGATACACAGATGAAATAAAATTACAGGGAACATTGCCTCAAGCTTCATTTACACAACATTATTTAGAGTCAAGCCTCGTGTTAAGGCCAACTCCTTTGATCACGCAGAGAGGCCAACAAAGTTTACAAAAGTTTGACTTGGACGTTTATTTATTTTTTAAGGGACAGTTACAACTTTCATAGGTTGAAAGCTAAATGCGAAGAACAACAACCCTGGCTGCTGTAACATGTCTAGAGTCCCATACATAAGGCATCACAATAGTACAGATAATAATTGTCACACTACAAATATAAATCCTCCCCTAACAATTTGAAATTTATAAGCAACGTTTAATTCACCAATGAGCAATTTCAATATTGGATTATACCATTTCACAGAGGGGAAGACAGTGCAGAGCAAATATCGTAACTACATTTTCAAAATAACCACCAAATTAATGTTACTCTATTTTGCTACTTCACGTTTATGCCATATGCCAAAACATTTGATCCAATCTTCTCAACAATCATCATTTTGAACTATGGCAAAGTAGAGGGAAATTATTAGGGACCTATTTCTAAAGGCTCGTCATATATTTATAGTTTAGAAATAATTATACATTTACAAATGGGTAAAGTGGGCTGTCTCATTGTACCAAGCTGTCTGATGTGATAGGCGGAAGCAAAACATGAATGACTATTTAATAGACCAATATATGAAGCCCACTGACCAAAATCCCTCTATCTATAGTTGGTATTTTGTTTGGAAAAACAATAGTCTACTGAGATAGCTATGGGTATCTCTTAGGCCAGGCCTAAAAAAGCACAGTCTCCTATTATGATCTTACCAAAACATGGATTCTTAATAGTAGTTGGTTACAAGAGCATTGGGGTGCTCAAAGGAGTGTGCGTAACCAATCTCCTATAAAAAAAGATAGCAGCAGAACCAAACCTAGGGTACTATAAGAGACTCTAGCACTGATAAGGAACCAGTGATCCTTATGATTGCTAAATTTGTGCACAATCAATTTACTGTGCAATCAATGTGCTCCATGTTCTACATTGATAATAACCAGTTTTAAGAAATATCTAGTGTATTTGCCATGTTTTTGCACCACTGCTAACATCTCACCAGTACAAGGTTCACTCATTTTAATATAGGAGCACATTCTCCTCGACTACATGATGAAGTGGACACTGCGTGCCTTTTCATTATGATCCGAATTAAAGAGCAAACCTTGCTTTTGAAAGGCGAAAATAAGGCCTTAATTCCAATCAAGCTGCTTAAATCTAGTACATTCTGAAAAATAAAAACATCTGTGAAAAAGAACAGATGCAATTCTAGACTTTAAATGTGGATGTTTAAGATAGTTAGTTTTGGCTTCTCAAAATGCTTTTGTTCTGCTGGGAATTTCAGAATATATCTGCTAATGGCCTCTGCATGTTTCTTCATGAGCATAATATGCAATGTCGATATTTTTTTATGTACATCATTTGCCAGCACAGGAACTGTTGACATAATTATTCCACCACCTCTTACTTTAATATTCATATTTAGCTTTTTATGAATTATTGCTCTGTCAAACTGGAAATTTAGAGCATTTTAGGTCTGTCTTTTGCACAATCGCCAGATTATCAAAAGAAATATGCTCTAATTAAACTATTCTTCATCTTTAGCCTCGTTCCATGGTAGCTGTCCTGGAAACATCTTTCATTTGGTCCCTTTACACTGGAATGAAATATTGTTTTCATGTCCTCACTCGTTCACTTTACACTGGAATGAGATATTGCTTTCATGACCTCACTTTTTCCCTGTAAAGACTTTCCCATTGTCCTGTTTCAATGCACTTCTGCCTCCTTCCAGAATAGCTGCGCTTCTGTGGGTGTGTACAACCTTTCCTAACCGTGCGGTGCCCCATTTGGAAAACTACTCACAATCAGGCCGGAAACAAACATGGGTTGCTTGTGTTCCAGTTCCGGTGGGACCTGCCTTGCAGTTCGGGTTGGACTGTTCCAATTAGAGTAGAGTCAAAACTGATTTGCATGTGGCTGGGTCTAATCTGGGGTGGCATGGTGGGCAAAAGAACGATGAGTAGGAATGCTACCCTGAGCAATTTCCAGTGTTTAGACTTATTGCAAGGATCCTCCCATCACATTTTGGGGCATATGTTTAAGAAAGTGGCAGAGCGTGGGTTAGCTCCAAAATTGCTAACACTGCGCTCCGTCATTTTACAAATGCAGGAATGCGCCGTATTTTCAATATTATGGTGCACCCCTGCGTTTCTTCCTCCACTGGCGCTAAATTCAGCTGCCGAGCGCCAACGCAGGCACCCTTGCACGATTGTGCAAGGGTGCCTGCGTTGAGGGAATGTTGTCACTTCCTGCACATAAACAATCCAGAATGGCGATTTGTTACTTCTATGTGTGCTGCATTCTGCAGCACACATAGAAGTCGCAAATTGTCATTTTTTAAATGATTGTTTATGTGCAGGAAGGGACACCTTACTGCACATAAACAATCATTCATGTCAATTTGCTGTTTCTATGTGTGCTGCACAATGCATTTCTCCTCATTTTGCCAAGTTAAGAGCAGGTTTTCTCTGGTCTTAATTTTGGCACAGCCTCCTAATTACGCCACTCTTGCAAATAGGTGGCAGCTCCAAAATCAATTGGTGTTGCGGCGGAACGCCCACCGCAACACCCATTGCCCACCCCTTTCACGTTAAGTGTAGCATGACAGGCGGTCTTATTTACATAAATAAGGCGAAGGGGTTATCGCCAGAGGAACGTCTCTCAAAGTGTCGTTCCTGTGGCGATAGGGACTTGTAAATATGCCCCTTTGTGTGTTTGATGTAGACAAGATAATACACACGGAAGCAACACTCGAGTGATAACACTCAGAGCTGGTCGGCAGAACGCGAAGATGCTGCCCTCCTTCTCCCTACGTCTTTATTCTCAAGGGCCACTAAACTTAAGATCCTAGAGGCAGAGCAGCAATTAGTAATTAGCCAGAGAGGCTGTATGGCCAGCAGAGGTTGCCAAAGTGTGATAGAGTAAAACAGCTAATGGGGACGGCGAAGGACCTATGTGAGTGGCTTGGGTTGCAGGCAGGACTGATGTGAGGGCAGTAAAGGAAAGAAAGGCTGCAAAGGCTGTAAAGTGGGGTGAGTAGTACTGTGATGCAGTTGTGTTCATATAGTGTTTCATGCCGCCTTGTGAAAAGCAGAAGCACATTTACAGATGGGTAGAGTGTGTCACTCCCTTGTGGTCTATTTTGGTAGTGTTGCCATGTTTTGCATTATACCCACAGTTGTGCTCGTACCATGTTTTTTTTGCTGCTCATTGACATGTATTGAACCAAATAGGAGTGATGGAAAGGTCACTTACCATTTAATGCTAATGTAGAGATGGAGAGAGGTTTGTGAGTGAAGAGAGAGGCCAATATGGGAAGTGCTTTGGTTTCGTGAGTATATGGTAGTTAGTTCATAACATATAACTCTTAACGGAGAGGATGTGGCCTAACAGCTAAAGTGGTCGACCTCGAAGCGGGGGAACCGGGTTTGAGTCTCGGCTGGGACACTCAACATCCTGTGATTCTGGGCATATGACTTAATCTCCCTGTGCCTCAAAAAAAAATTAATGTGTCCATCTGTAATGCAACTGGGGCCGTATTACACATTATCACTGTTTATGCCCGGCGCACCTTTCAAAAGGTGCGCCCGGCGCAAACAGTGATAATGTGTCCCATTATGGTGTATGCGCTGCCCCCAGGGCAGCCGCGAACTCGGCATGCCCCAGGGCAGCGCATTCATGTGAAAACACAGAGTAGCTGCTCAGTGTTTTCACAGTGCAGGCGGCAGCCGCCTGCACTTTCAAAGGGGTTTAGAGATCCCCTTGCAGGCGGGTGCAGGCGGTAACTGCACCCGCCTGCAAGGCGAGGTCTGGGGGTCCAACGGGCCCCCTGCAGAGGGCAGCTGTCAGGAGGCGCACTGGCATTGCGCCACCTTTTAAATGGCGCACTGTCAGTGCGCTTCCTGAGGACTTCTTTGACTCTGCGCCCGTGTCTGTAATATGGCGCAGAGTCAGAGAAATTCCCTCATTTGCATAGTACACTGCCCTATGCAAATGAGGGAACACCCTCTGTTGATAGCGCTGGTGCTTCAAGTGTGCCAGTGCTATCGGTATTATAGAAGGGGATGCACATACGTCTGCGTCCCCTTCTATAATACCAAAGTGCCACAGGGGTGCGCAAAGCGGGCGCAAATGCCTGTTGCGCACCCGGGCTCCATCTTTAATACGGCCCCTGGTGCTCATGTAAAGCGCTCTGATACCTTCAGGTCAAGTTTGCGCTATATAAAAATCCCTAAAAAAAAAAAAACTGTTAACGTGTAGCTTTGCATAAGCATGGGTGTACGTCAAAAGTATGACAACATAAATAATTGTGTGTCCACTCTATTTGGAGCAGTTTCTATGTTACAGTTTAGCTGAAATGAATATGGATCAGCGGCAGAAATGCAGAGAGGTGAAAAGTGCTATCCTGCAGAAGCATAATATCCCAATAGCTGTAATTTATGGTGGCGTGGCCTAACCAAGCACCAAGATGGTGGCTTGATTCTGGAGCTCCCGGGCGGCCGCTCTAATTCTGCTGGCTCACGATGGATCCAAGCGGCTGATCGAGCACCTGAACTCTGCCGCCGACTCCGCACATAATAGAGTGGGGATGGAGCATAGCGGCACCTGAGGAAGTGCCTCCGATCCCCTTATGCGCTGCTCCTGCGACGGTGGCCAGGCGCGGCCCTCGGAGGCCCCGTGACAAAAGGGGTCGCGGATGGGCCAGAGGGCGGTGCCGCCGCCACGGAGTGCGACACCGCCGTCAAATCCAGAACGCGGCTTTGCAGACTACGAGAGCGGACTGAAAGAGCCACTTGCAGCATGATGAACAGAAGCGAGCTAAAAGGGCTGAGTCATGCGCATGGCATTGGGCTCCCTCGCCGAAAGATTTAACGGCAAACTGCAGCCACGCAGCACAGCAGCCCCCATAGCTGCGGAACAGACTGGAGCGACTGGGACAGGGCCTACAATGCACCCAACGGGCCCCCTTAACCACTAACACGGTGCAAAGTGGGAAATATGGACTCAGTGGAGACCGGCCTTAGATGAACGTGCGGAACTCTCCTGGCATAGATGTGACGTCAACGAAAGACCACAAGCAGCGGCAGCTCTCGTTTGACACTACTAAGACCCCCAGACGGGAGGGGGGGAGACGATGCACGCATGGAGAACTGGCAGAGCGCGCCGATCCCCCTGACAGCGAGCGACCGACATTGGAGGGCGCTGCACCTATAATGGCGGAGCTATGGGCGGGCTTCAAAGGTATTGACGTGTGCTTCGATGAACTGAGCGCGTGCATAGACACCATTCAAAATCGGGTAGAGCAGCACGAAGCCTGAATAGATGCGACGGAGAAGCATATCTCCGACGTCGAAGACACACAAGCAGCTATGGCCAAGCGCCTTGAGCGCACGGAGCGCCTTCTCAAAGCCACAGCGACGAAAGCAGAGGACCTGGAGGCGAGATCACACCGCAACAACCTCCGAATTGCGGGAGTGGCTGAGTCTACCAACACTGGCCCTATGGAGCTCTTTGTGGAAGGTGTGCTTACTGACCTATTGGGCAGAGACTGCTTCTCTGCTACATTTACTGTGGAGCGGGCCCACAGATCTATTGCTCCCAGATCTGCTCCCGGAGCTCCCCCGCGACTTATTATAGCGCGTCTCCTTAACTATCGCAACCGCTATGCGGCCTTGCGCAAGGCCAGAGAACTGGGAGATCTTCAGTACCAGGGAATGTCGCTGTCCATCTACCCTGACTTCACTGCGGTTGTTCAAGAGGCCAGGCGCAAGTTTCAAGACATCAAACGCACACTGCGCAATGCCAATGTCCGTTATGCAATGCTGTACCCGGCGCGCCTCTGCATACAGGTGGACGGGAAAACCTCAATTTTTGGATCCCCAGCGGAGGCGGTGGAGTTTTGGAAGCACCACAAATCGAATCGAGGTCCCTCTCCAGGAAAATGACCCATAACTGTCCGTAATGGAAGACGGCTTGGCGAACAAGCACATTGGACATGAGTGGCGACCGCCATGCAAGCAAACTCCGTAACCACTTCTAAGATGCCTGCAGTGTCTCTCGCTGTCTGCCTTGCTAGCTGACTGATATGACTATGGCTCAGAGCCTCCTCAGTGAGTAGCAGCATGTTTATCTGCGACCAATAACTTTCATGGACAGCGGTCCGCTCGGGGCGTTGCTACCCCTCTAGGAGATCTCCTAACTTTTATAATATCTTGTTGTACGCTTTTTCTTTTGTCTTCTGTTTGAAGAGATGGGTTGGGATTCACCGGATCCAAGTTGGGTGGCTATCCGATGTGGGAGGAGGAGGGGGTTGAGTAAGATGTGTATAGTTCAAATTGTTTACACTTTGCAGGTCCTTTATATAATCATTGGTGCACCATTCACATGTAATTGCATTGTTGCACCGCATCATACGTGGCCGTATCCCACATGAAGGGCAGTGTGCAGGGAGCGGGGGGATTGGAGCTTAAATGCATAACATGGAATGTGAGGGGGCTATCGAATCCCCGCAAGGGACGACAGATATTGGCCTACCTAACAAGACACAAAGTACATATTGCCCTGCTCCAAGAGACCCATTATGCCCCTAACTCGAACAATCACTTTGCTGCCTCCTGGGACAATAAGAGATTTTTCTCAAACTATAGCACTTATTCCTGCGGTGTGTGTGTGCTCATACACAAGACGCTCCCCTTTGTGTCCCAGTCTGTTATTGTGGATCCTGATGGGCGATATCTACTGGTAGCTGGGAATATTGGAGCAAAGCGCATACTTATCATTAATGTATATGCCCCCAATGTAGATGCCCGTGGCTTTTTTGCCACATATCAACACCACGCCGAGAGACTCTGTTATATTTGGCGGGGATTTTAATCTTACATTGCAACCAACTACAGACACCACCGGCGCAGGACATGTCACAAAACCAAACTCCACGGCGGAAATTGAGGCGCTGTTACATGCACATTTGCTAGCAGACGCATGGCTGCACCTGCACCTCATGGACAAAGGATTTTTGTTTTAATCAGCACCACATGGCACCTGGTCGCGTATAGACAGATGGTATGCGACACCGGACCTCCTGGTTACATTGCAGGGAGTCGATCATCTGCCCCGTACTCTGTCAGATCATTCACCTGTGCTTTTGATGGTGCTTTTACCCACTGTTACTCACCCCTACAGGCCCTGGCGCTTCCCCACTGATGCCCTACTGGACACTGTATTCAGGAGTGAAGTCCAAGCTGCAATAGTGGAATATTTTCAAACCAATACGGGGTCGGTGTCGTGCCATGCCACCCTATGGGAGGCCTTTAAGGTCTACATTAGAGGGGTTTGCATCGCTAAGCAGGCAGGGGTCTTGCGCACACTCTGACGGGACCTTGATAAAACCGAATGAGCGCTTCGTGACCTAGACACCCTGGCCTTGGCTGGCGGGGACCCTCCACCCTTGCACCAACAGGTGAGTCTATTGAGAGACTTCCAAGACCTTGCAGCTCATGAGACCGCCTATTTGGGGAAATACGAGCGGGTGTATCGGGAGGGTGAAAGGCCAGGACGTACGCTGGCCCGCTTACTTACCCCTCGACAGCAGGCTACATATATCACCCGACTCCAGACTGCAGACGGCACCTGGGCCACAGGAGACGCAGACATTCAATCCACCTTTTTGGCATACTACACTCAGCTATATACCTCAAGCTCCCCGCCGACTGGTACAGCTCATTACGATTATTTAAACGAGATAGCGATGGTTTGGCTGGAAAAGGGGCAACAGCACTTTTTAGCTTCACCTATTGGGGCGGATGAAATCGAGGAGGCCATAGACAAACTAGACGGCTCCCGTGCCCCTGGCATGGGCGGCCTTACTGGAATGTTCTACAAAGCTTACAAAACACTACTGATACCCCATCTTATAGAGGTTTACGTGGAGGCACTGGAATCGGGCGAGCTACCGGCTACGATGAGGGAGGCAATAGTCACACTGCTTCTTAAACCAGGTAAACCACCAGAGGGGTGCGCGTCTTACAGGCCGCTATCTCTGTTGAATCAAGATTATAAAATACTGGCGAAAGTCCTTGCAACGAGGATATCACTTGTAATCGATCGAATAGTTTCCCCTCTTCAGTCGGACTTTATTCTGGGCCGCTCCACATCGGTGAATCTGCACACGTTGTTCGCCGTAATTAACCAGATCAATCCCACTCTTCCCGCTGCTGCGGTACTCCTAGACGCCGAAAAGGCATTTGACTCCCTGGAGTGGGAGTTTCTCCAGGCAGCATTGACAAAACTTGGTTTCCCGCAGAACTTTCGCTCCTTAGTCCGTTTATTATACACGAACCCGGTCGCCCAGCTTCGGATTAATGAAGTGTTGTCGGACAGATTTTCACTATCACATGGCACCAGGCAGGGATGCCCGCTTTCACCCCTTATGTTCATAATAGCGATGGATTCCCTTGGTGCGGCATTTACAAGAGCCTCATCTCCATCGGGGGATTGGGTTTCACCGGGACCCCCTTCTGGCTTCTCTATACGCAGACGACGTACTTTTATTCATTCGGGAACCCGCCACCAATATCTCCCCAGTTATCCGCGAGGTGGTTCGGTTTGGACTATTCTCGGGATTAGTCATAAACTGGACCAAGTCTGAGATCTTCCTGCTGACGGAAGCCACTCTCCCGTTCACATTGGACTTCCCCTTGCGCTGGTGTGATGACCCTCCCAGATACCTGGGAATAATCTTACACAGCACGGCTTCAGAGGTTGTCCGTCTGAATTACGGTCCGGTCATAGACTGTCTGTCGGGACAGATTGACTGCTGGATAGCGCTCCCACTATCAATTGCTGGTCGCATCCCGATCATTAAAATGATGGAATTACCCCATTTTTTAATCTGTTCTTGAATATCCCTATCCCACTCACGATTGCCTTTTTCAACAATCTCCGTGGCATGTTAACAAGACTGATATGGGCGGGGGGACAGGCACGAGTGAATTGGCAGACACTCACTCAGCCATTCAAGCGGGGTGGGTTCGGGGTTCCCGATTTTTACTTATATTATTTGGTGGCACAGACGCATTATGCATATTTTTGGTATCACCCAGATGCACAATTACAATTCTAAAAACCAGAGTGTATACAGGCTCGCCCGTCTCCACTTTCCACTATCCTTCCACTTGGGCTCACTAGAAATCCTGCTGACATCCATACTCTGCAAATCACATGCTGGGCTTGGAGGCGTCTTGGTAAATACTTAGGGACCAAGCATTTGTACTCTCCTCACTTGCCCCTCCTAGACAATCCATTGCTACCTCCCACTACTGAGAAACGGACACAACAGGCGCTAACCCGTTGCCGCCTTCAGACTGTGGGTTTGATAACAGGCAAATGCGCTCTATAGCACACTTAACGAAGGATCAGGCTGTGACTGCATTGGACTGTTTTCTGATACATAGAACATTCACCTCATTGGTTGCAGCACTGCGGCCACTGGCAGAGGAACCCCTGAATTCAAGCCCCTCACCACAACAATAGCAACACCCAACAGTGCACATCTGGTCTCCCGGCTATACCACCTTGCGCAGACACTCCAACCGGCGGTGGGTGGGTGGGCGAGGGCGACTTGGGAGAGGGACCTAGCGCACCCCCTGACTGACAAGATGTGGGCCTACTTTTGTGCGCAGACTCGATATGTATTGAATAATTATAAACCCAAGCTCCTGCACTTCAAGTATTTACATAGAATGTATGTTACCCCTGTGTTGGTTTCCAAGATGGATCGGAATAGGCCGGATAGCTGCCTGAGGTGTGCGATGGAACATGCCAATTGTATCCACCTAGCGTGGAACTGCCCCGCTGTTTTAACTTTCTGGGAGGCGGTCTTTGGGCTTCTCGTGCGAATGGTTGAGTCCAAACTAACGCCCTCGCCACTACTGGCACTGCTGGGGTTTGTCCTTCCTCTCCGAGTTGGCATCAGGCGATTTACTGCAATAGCGCTGCTGCTAGCCAAGCGGCAGGTATCTTTGCATTGGGGTGGATCGTCCCCACCGTTGGTGAAGGCCTGGTTGAAAGACTTGATGTACTGTGACACAACCAGCGATGTTTATGCGTCCCTGCTTCCCCCTACCTCCCGACCCAAAAACATATGGCAGCCACTTCGTTCATACCTACTGATCCATCCAGAACTTACTGATTGATGCGACACCCAAATTTGCTAATGGTTGGGATAACGGCTAGCCTATTGTGATGTAATGTGTGCTACAAATTACTATTATACGAACCTGCATTGCAATGTTAATTGTCATTTTATTAATTTCTCTTTTTCTTTTCATTTTGCCATAATTATATTGCTCATTGTAAGCTCAGCTATATGTTGATCTATGGACACATTAATAGCACTGTGCGTATTGTGGATGCTGTCTCTTGTTTTGAAAACTTTCAATAAAAACAAATTTAAAAAAGATAGCTATAATTTATGCTCTGGACTGTCCACCTAGAAATGGCGGAAGAGCACCCCATATGAATGAGCATTTTACAACCAGCCAATATATTTGCTCTTAGGAATCCACCCAGGAGCAATCTAGCAGAAGTGGTATCATACAGCTGCATTACACTCTACAATATGCTCTAATCCAATGAAATCACCAAGACTCGGCAGAGAAGCAGCCTGTGGGAATGGGCTTTATGTGGCAAGCCCTTAAAAAGTGGCTTATACAGCATGCTATAATGGACGTGTTTAAATTAGAAGTGGAAGGGACAAATCCATGGGAATAGTGCTTATACAATCAATCACAATATATGAATTTACAGTGTCTACCCAGCATAGCAGAGGCACTTCCCAAAGGAGGATACATCTTGGAAACTCACAGGGCCTGTTTCACAAAGGTAAACGTGCACGTTTGTGTAGGTTCACTCTTTTTTGGCATTCATAATTTTAATAGTGAGTTTACGAATACGGAAACTCTACAGTTGAGGAAAACTCCTGTCATAGAAAGATAGGACATGCCTATCTTTTTATGTATGGAGGTCTCTGACCCGACAGTGGAGTCTCCGCAGTCGTAAACTTACTATTAAAATGCAGTTCTGTGAATGCCAAAAAAGAGTAAACTTACAGAAATGTGTAAGTTTACCTTTGTGAATCAGGCCCCCAGAGTGCCACAGATGACCAATCTTCCAAGGGTTGCAAGGGTCCAACTCCTAATGAGCATCTGGTACACCTTCATTTATAGGCGAGGGGTTAGAAGGAAATGCTGCAGAGGGAAATAGCTTGGGATTGGATAAAGAGACAGAAGTTAAGGGGGAAAGGGTTTGAATGATATAGAATGGGCTGTGGGTGCACATAAGAGAAGTAGCTGCTCTCAAGAGTTAGAGGAAGTAGGGCCGAGTTGTGGGAGTCTGAGAAGAGGGAGTCACAGCGTAAGGAATGAACAGAGTAGAGTGCCTAGGCCATAGCAAACCCTACTAGGCTCAATCTGTGAAGATGGCATGGGAAGACACCCTTAACCATTAAACCCTTTATCTGGACAGTTTATGAAGTGAGCTTAATATAAGGGAGAGGAGCTGGTTGTTGCTCATAGTATACGTATTTTAAGACTGCAAAAACAACGCATGAGCAGGGTTGGGTTACCTGTGCATAGGTAAAGGTGTTTGTGCAGGACAGGGTGTATGGGGATTCCACTGGCATATCTTACCTTAAATAAATCCAGCAAGGAAGGATCACAAGATGAAGAGAGGATGGGATGGGTGGGCAAGAGGGGGTGCTCACTGACGGCAGGCCCCATGTTAAAATATAAAAAATGTAACAACAGTAAGTTTTACCTTCATTACTCTTTTCTCCTTTCTTTTTAGTGCCAAATTTCTGCTCAAATCTCTTCTTATCCTGTAAAGCAAAAACATTAGTTGCACTCATACTTTCTTTAGATAGTTCAATAGATGATAATAAAGAGCGCTTAATCCCTTTAGCAATGTCTATAACCTCCTGCAAGGTGGGATTCCTACACGCAAGTAATCGTTCTTGGATCTTTTTAGAGTAACAATGAAATACAAACTGGTCCCTTATATCTATGTCCACAATTTCATTGTATTCACATTTAGTAGCAAGAACCCTTAACGCTGCAATGTACTCTTCAATAGATTCTCCTCCATTTGTTTGCGCATGGCAAATTTATGTCTGCCCACCATAATGTTTGGTTCGTATGAAAACTGCTTCTCCATACGTTTAACAGCCTCCTGATACTCATTCATGGGAATAAATTGTCCTGGAGGATGCTCGAATTCAGGCAAACTATCAAATATTTCCTGCCCTGCATTGCCCAGTAAACCAAACATAATGGCTTTTTTCCTTTCTGCACAATACTCTTTTCCGTCTATAGCCACCAAGTAGTTTTCAAAAGCCCTATGCCAACTCTTCCAGCGCATGGGTGGCTTTCCTGGTTCATTTAGAAAAAATGCTGGAACACAAATTGTACTGCTTTGTGCCATTTTGAATGTGTGAACTTCCCTCTCAATTTTGACTTTAATATCAGTCATGTGCAATGAAGCTTTAGGTTGCCGTTAAAATGTCAAAATTCCTCATAAGATTTAGGGGTCTATTACGATGGCGGTCGGATGGCGCCCGCCAGAACGGCGGTGGACATCCGCCCGCGATCGCAACGAAGAAAACCGCCAGTCAAATTAGGATGGCGGTGGTGACCGCGGCTGTGGGAAATTCCGACCGCCGCTTTACCGCCGGTTGCCATCCGCACTCCTGCCTGGCAGACGGAGCAGGACCGGGATAATGGTGGCGGTGCAGAGCAGGCTCCGCCTGCAGGATTATGATGCCGGCGGTAGCCAGCCTTTCCTCAGCGGTCAAACCGCCATGGATAGGCATGCGGAGATTGTGTTCCGGAGGCCATTGCGGGCCCCCAATGTGTTGGGGGGGTGCACTGGGGGGGTAGCCATGGTCCCCACCTACATTTCCCTGTACCACGTGGCAGGCACTGTGAAGTGCCTGCCACGCAATGCAGGGAAATGCAGGACATGCTCCTTTCGGCATTGCGGCAGTGCTGCGGGCAGCAGCAACCACCGCAATGTTAAGGCCCGCAATCAGACCGCCGTGGTCAGATTTTGAGCGCGGCTCATCGTAATTCGACCGGCGGTGATGTCGCGGTCCATGCGGGCGGTCTTTTCCCGCTACCATGGCGGTCGGGGAGGTTTTCCAACCGCCATTGTAATAGGCCCCTAAGTTTGGAATAAGTAAATTCCTTTATTTTATCATTAAAATTCTTACCGATTGAAGATTTGAAGACTAATGATGCCTTCCGTGTAATGAAATCAGTCACACAAAAAACTCGGAAAGCAATAAAGTTAATTTTAAAGATGGCCGCACGTCGTGCGTGATACATGCTGCTAGCTGCGCTGGTACGGTGCCTGAAAGGTTTCAGGATTGAAAGAACAGCTGAAGAAACGCGTTGAGTTACGTCACAGAGGGTTTGACGCGCGAGGCTGACTTCAAGAGTTGCTCGCGCTAGGGGGACGGAGCTTGCTCGCGACCAAGATGGCCGCTTGAGCCGAGCGCTCCGTTCAGCCGTCTAAATATCCACCAATAATCCTGCAACTGGGTGCAATCTGCTGCGGGTCTCTGCGCCTCCTGTGCTCCGGAGCCCCGGGGCAGTGTCTGGCGAGGTTTCCGACCGCGGCATTGACCATGGGACTGCGACTGGAGAGACGCTCAGGGAGCCGGTGGGACTAGGCCTCAGACCCCGAGCTCAAGTGCGTGCGAGGGCGGCACGTATGCATTGGTGCGGACCTCCGGGCCGGCGGCGGGCCCCTAGGGAACGGTAACCTGAGACCCTGAGGTGAGCGCCCTGCCTTTAACTGCTGTGCCTCGGGACTCGACGGGGCCCGTGCGGCCGTCCTGTGTGTTGGCGCTGATAGATCGTAGAGGGAAACGCACCGAGAAGAGGAAGTTATGGCGGGCGTCTAGAGGGGTCTGGGCCCTTAAGTCCCTGGCAATATCGGCGAACTTCACCTTTCCTGCATTGAACTGCGGAGGCTGTAGGGGCTCGGTATTGTGATGACTATGGGACAGTATCGATGGGGGGCCTGCGTACGGAGCTGGCGCACTAACCAGGAGGGACACATGCAGCCCCTACAGCGCGACCGCTGGGGTGGTGAGTACGCTTCAGTGGTGTGACTGATGCCAATTGTGGAGAGGGATTGGACCGGACCCTGGCAGACATAGAGCCGAGCTGCGAGGCCCTCTGGGGGTGATGGTGGACCGCCAGCGCGACGCCCACTAGGGTGGGTAACTGATGCCACGCGACATCGGCGGGGACTCGGGGTGCCTCCCCCCCCGCATCCAGCACCTTGACCAGGGAGCGCCTGGTGGGCCGGACTCTACACCACAGGACGGTGGCGCTGCCCAGAGCCCTTGTGCTCTCTGCAACAGGGGGTGGCGATTGTAGCTCCTATACCACGAGAGGCTGATCCGGGACAGGGGTGTTCCCTGGTAGACCGTCTCGGACACCGGTAGTGCTACTGCCCTACTACAACGGCACGGTGAAGCGCTCAAAAGGGCAGCCATGCAAGGTCGAGATGGGCCGTGTGGACAGAGCCCAACCAAAACTCTTGTTTGACCAGAAGCGGTCCAAGTCCAGTGACGCTTCCATTGAGAACGGGGCCGGAGAACAGGCCCATCCTTCAGCTGACTCTCGCCAGGACATTCGTGGTCTACTCCTGACAATGGAGAAGAATCTGCAAGGGGGCATCACGTCCCTTGGCACCAAGATGGACGCGTTGTCTTATAGGATGGATCGTATGGCGGAAAGACTGGACAAGCATGCTGAGAGGCTCGATATGGCGGAACGTCAGCTAACGGAGGCGGAGGAAGCCCAGACCACCCTGGACACTGACCATAAGCAGCTCGGTGGGATCCTGAAAGTCTTACAGGACAAAACAGAGGACTTGGAAGCGCGTTCCAGGCGCTGTAATCTTCGCATCACGGGCCTCCCTGAGTCTACACAGACGGGAAATATGGAACTCTTCATGGAGAGACTCTTGAAAACTTTGTTGGGCGAGGACTCGTTCTCCACTATGTTTGTGGTGGAGAGGGCGCACCGCTCTCTGGGCCCCAGGCCGCCTCCGAGAGCTGCCCCTAGGCCAATCATTGCAAAGTTACTCAACTATCGGGATCGGGATGTTGCCCTGAAGTTGGCCCGAGAGAAACAGCCACTGCGATTTGAGGGCTCCACGATATCCTTGTTCCCGGATTTCACGATTCGAGTCCAGGAGGCAAGACGCCAGTTTGCCCCCATGAAGAAACAGCTACGTGAATTAGGGGTGGACTATGCCATGCTCTACCCAGCGAAATTTCGAGTCAACCGGCAGGGCCGCTCGCACATTTTCACGGACCCGAAGGCATTACAGGCGGCAATTAAAGGCTGGACGAGAGAGAAGCGACACAGCCCAGAGAAGCAGCTCCTCGATGAAGCTGCGGGAGGACTGCTGGATGAACAGGACTAGCTGCTTATGGGTGACGTTGTCCGATAAGCATGAGCGGGTAGTTTCTGGTCGGGAGAGAGTGCTGTAGAGATGGTCCTAAGGGTGATCCAGTGGTCCTTTACTTCCCCCTAACCCGCTACCTAAGTTTGTACATCGCTCCAATTGGTGGCCATCTTGAGCTGGGGGGGATGTGCTGGGTCCCTTTATCTCCCCCTTCAACTCCTTTCCTTCTTACCTCTCCTGGTTGGCTCTGGTGTAAGATGACTGTGGGGATTAGCGTGCTTTTCACTCTCCTCAGGTATAAGTTCTTTAGTTAGACTGAAACTCTGAGGCCCCCCGAGGGATATCCTTGCTTTACCTTTGTGATAACGTGTAGTATAACGTTGTGGTTACAGATACTGTAAAAATTGTGGGATTGTGTGAAGTTCTGGTGTTATATGATGATATCAAGTTGATTATATTTGCTCGGACGGTGTTCGGAGGGTGACCTTATCTGTACCTAACGCTTCTGTATCGCTGGGCGAGCAACATCCACCCTTGCGTGAAACACACTGGGGACTGTTCTTGTTGTTGGGAGGGGGCGGGACGGTGCTACTGGGGGAGGGATGGGTTCGCGGCCTTGTTGAGGGAGGGCGGCGTGGGAGGGGATTCTTGAGCTTTGTATTGTTGTTATGTGTGGGAGGTGTGAGTGATTCTATCTCTCCGAATGCTTGGTATGGGGGGTATCGTACAGGCTCTGTTGGGGTTGGCCTGCTGTGGGCGAGGGGTGGGAATGTTTTGAAACTGACTTTTGACATATTTTTTGCGGTGCTGACCTCTGTAGTGCAAAACTGCAGCGTTGTGGACGTGTCGGGTCTGACATTGGGGCCCCGGGGCCAGCGGTTTCCTCATGGCGGATAGAGCTGAGACCCACCCTGCCAACCCTCCAGATTCTGTTGCAGTCCTCACGTGGAATGTGCGTGGCCTTAATGACCACAGAAAAGTCCGGAAAATTTTAAGTTACCTATATAGGCATAATATCGATATTGCTCTCCTACAGGAGACTCACCTACCGCTGGATAGTCCCATATTGCGCACTAGGGGGCTCCTCGGCAACGTGCACGCTGCCGGATTTACCACACATGCTAGGGGAGTCCTGACATGGGTAAACCCAAAGACGGAGTTTCGACTGACACCCTTGGAGACGGACAGAGAGGGTCGGTTTGCTCTCACCAAATGCTGCGGCAAGGGGCTGGAGCTGATCCTCCTTAACGTTAATGGACCCAATTACGACAATCCCGACTTTTATAGTAAGATGACGGACCTGTCTCACCTCCGTGACCCTGGACAGGCCTTGTGGGGAGGGGACTTCAACTTCATTAGGGACCCAGCTTTGGACAGGTCGGGTGGCCCGGACAGACGAGTTACTGCTTCGGCTAGAGTGGTGGAGACCTCGTTGATCCGACTGGACATGTGCGATGTCTGGCGCGCCCGGCACGCGGGGCAGGGTGGATATACACACTACTCTGCGTATTATAATGTCCATACCAGAATCGACTACTGGTTCGCTTCCAGAGGCCTACTGCCCCACATCCAGACTTGTACGATTCTGCCGCGCACATACTCTGATCATTCACCCCTACTCTTGGTCCTTGCTCCCCCCAAGAAGCGTATTCCCCCCTTCTTGTGGCGCTTCCCGCCTTACTCCTTGCTAGATGCCATTTTTAAGGAAGATATTGCAACGGCCATTGAGACATTTTTTGAGACCAACGTGGGATCAGTTGACTCATTTCAAACTATCTGGGAGGCTTTTAAGGTATATATCAGGGGGGTGGCAATTTCTAAGCATGCGGGAGTACTCAAATCGATTCGCAACAGGTTAACAACCCTAGAACGCAGAATAGGGGAGATAGAGGCCTCCATGCTCAATGGCACTAGCGACGTGCTTAACCTAGATCTGACACAGACACTACAGGAATACCATGCTGAGGCCGACTCGGAAATTAAACATCTCGGGAAGTATGCCACTGCTCGTGTCTACGGCGAGGGAGATCGCCCGGGGGCGGTCCTTGCGCAGCTCCTTAGGCAGCGTAGAGACTGTGGGGCGATCCCGGAAATCAGAACTCCCCCTGGAGACTCGATCCTTACGGATGACCAAGTGGCGGAGGAATTCTGACAATACTATGAGGAGCTCTACGCCTCGAGGGGCTGCAGTCCCGACGAGCAAATTTTAGATTATTTGACGCACATAAAACTCCTGTGGTTCTCTAATGTGCATCGAGAGTTTCTGATGCGGCCGATCGAAAAGGATGAAGTAGTCCTAGCTCTCTCTGGTATGAGGGCAGGGAGTGCCCCGGGAGGAGATGGCCTCACTGTCACCTTTTACAAGGCGTTCACTGACCTATTGTTGCCTCATTTGCTCGAACTGTTCACTGATATGTGCACCACTGGCACGATGCCCACATCTATGCGGGAGGCGATTATAGTGGCTATCCTAAAACCGGGGAAGCCTCCTGATGAATGCGCCTCATATCGCCCTCTGTCCCTGATGAACGTGGACACCAAAATATTCACGAAACTGCTAGCGAATCGTTTGGCGCCACTCATCACGACACTGGTAGCCCCGGAGCAGGCCAGATTTGTTCCCAGCAGAAATCTGACATATAATCTGCGCACGGTCTTCGCTGCCCTCCAGCATTCTAGGCCGGAGGTACCGGCAGTTGCGGTTTTTTTAGACATGGAGAAGGCATTCGATTCGGTCGAATGGCCCTTCCTGTGGCAGGTCCTCAGGCGTTTGGGGGTGGGGGTGGTGTATTTACAGCTCCTGGGGGTTCTGTACTCTTCCCCCGCGGCGCGTATAAAAATAGGGACACTGGTTACTAATCCTATACGTATATGCAGGGGCACGAGACAGGGATGCCCCTTGTCCCCGATTCTCTATGCCCTGGTCGCAGAGCCCTTGGCGTGTGCTCTGCGGGAGTATCATAGTCATAGAAGCATCCGCTTTCCGACCTACCGATTGATTGTCTCTACCTATGCGGATGACACGCTGTTGTATGTCAGAGACCCGGGGGTCAACCTCTCGCCGATTTTACGTGAGGTGGTGCGATTTGGCTCCTTGTCTGGCCTTCGCGTCAACTGGCACAAGTCCATTATGTTCCCCCTGACGCCTGCCACGGCGGCCTTTGACCCGGAATATCCACTGCAGTGGTCCACTGAGGCGGTGAGATACTTGGGGATCAAGCTGCATACTGACTCCGAGGTGGTTCTCAGAGAGAATTATGGGGTTGCTATTTCCAAGTTGGAAGAGGATATTACTTGATGGGTGCGTCTCACGTTATCGCTGATGGGCAGGGTCTCCCTTATGAAAATGGTGGTACTACCGCGCTTTCTCTTCCTCTTTGCGAATATACCACTGGTGCTGCCCCGGGTTTTATTCCAGCGTCTCCAGTCCTTAATGATTCATCTGGCCTGGGCAGGCAAGCAACCGCGCGTTGCCTGGCACATATTGACATTGCCCTATTTGTGTGGTGGGCTGGGTGCTCCTGATCTAGAGGTATATTATAGAGCGGCTCAAAGCGCCCAGGCATATTACTGGATCCATGGTCCGTTTGATATTCCGCACATACGGATAGAGACTGTTGTTGCTGCCCCTAGGCCTCTCCCTGCCGTGCTGTTCACCCCCCCGGACAGACGCACGGGCATATTGGACTCGCTGAACTCGGTTGCCCATGCCTGGCATTATTTATTGTCTGCTCAGGCGGGCAATATTCTGTACTCCCCAGGAGCCCGTCTTGAGTGGTGCCATTGGCTGGCACCGTGCACGGACTAGGGGGTTATAGTCGCTTTACAGGCGCTAAATGCCCATACCATAGGGGACCTCTTCGTGGAAGGCACGGCACGCACGTGGGAGGACATGCAAGGAGGGGAAGTTGCCCCGGCGCCCCTTGCCCAATTTCACTTTTATAGAATTAGGCACGCTCTTAAGGAACTACTGGGCGAAGACATGGCAGAACCCCCCGAGGTTGTCGCCCTATCTGCTGTTATTGGTGCGCGGACGCCTGCTAAGCTGGTCTCTAAGATTTACCGCACTGCGGTATCGGCTAGGAGTAGTGGTTATGCTAAACCAAGGCTGGCCTGGCAGCGTGATTTACAGGTGGACCTTACCGACGATAAGTGGTACTACTGCTGCGTAAGCACTAAGCGAGTCTCGCTGAATGGCCGGCATAGATTCGTCCATTTCAAATTCCTAAACAGGGTCTATTATACACCGGAATGCCTACATAGATATGGGCTGCGCGATGAGTCCCGCTGTGAAAGGTGTGGTGAGCAAATTGCTGATTTTTTCCATTTAGCTTGGTCTTGTCCGGGGATTGCCCGTTTCTGGGGGCTGGTGTTCACAGAAATAAATCATATCACGGAATTGATGCTGACCCCAGACACGTTCTTGGCATTGCTTGGGTACTCTAAACCCCTCCCCAAAGCGTTGCGACGACTGGTCGACATGGCATTGCTTATAGCAAAGAGGCGCGTTGCGATCTGCTGGATGCGGGGTCCTACGCCCACTATTGATCAGTGGGCCAAGGATATGATGTATTGTTGCACCCAGACTGAAAACTATAGCGAACTGTTACCCCCCCCGCAACAGACCAAAGAACTTTTGGGCGCTCTACCAGACGAGCACAACCGGTGCGATAGACACTGACCTGGACACTCCCTCTACCCCGCGGCCCCCGCTGCCCCCAGACCCTTAGCTTTATTTGTAACATCCTATTTCCACGACGCTGAGTGCACCAACTGACTGACTCGGAACTGTGAGGGTTGGGCTGGGCCTGTAGAACGAACTATGTTATTGAGGGGATTGCGTTCATCAGGTACCTGTTATAATGTACTTATTCCGCAAGCATGGTACTGTTATGATCACTGCAGATTGGCATGCACTACTACAATTTGTGAAATATGTCAAGGTCTTTTGTTTGTTCTGAGTAAAATTTAATAAACATATCATTAAAGAGTTGCTCGCGCTCGCAGGAAACCCAACGGTGAAATCCCAACGGTAAGATCAAACGCTGTCAGTTAGTTTTACAGGTATGCGCTAATTCCGAAAAAGAAAACATGCAGCGCAAGCAATGAAGTACCTTAGGATGAAGTCGGTAAAGGACTGCTGGCAGGTTCTTCCAAATGTAATATCCGCTTCAGTAACGTAGGCAGAACATGAAGTAAAATTTCGAAGAAATTTTCATGCGGAAAAAAGAAAAAAATTGCAGTGGGCCTTGCGAGACGCTCGTCGCCAAATTGTTGAGACACGAAGTCGTAGAGAGTAGGAGTAATTTATTAAGTAAATAACAACAAACAAGGCCCCGTCGCAGGTGGAAGAGAAAAGCACAGCTCCTGACCGAGAACAAATCAAATCTACGCCAACATTCCATTACATCATATATATACAGGTTGGCAGGTATGATGTGACATCATAATGTTTGGAAAGCATGATTGGACAGGGAATAAAGATGAGAAGAGAGAGCAAGGAGAAAAGGTAAAGTGTGGAGATAACAGTAGGAACGGTAGCTATGAACAGGTACAACACTAATGTTTTTGTTTCAATTCCACAGGGTCATATTGTAAATGCAGATGCTATCCACCATACTGATGGTCTGTTGAGTGAGACAAATGATACTGTATCTGGTATTGTGCCTTTAGTACAGAACTCCATATCGTTGTCTCCTGTAATAGTGTGCTCAAACAGATATGCGGTTCTTGCGACGTTGTCTCCAAGTACGTGCACCAAGAAAGGACCTCTAAATGATAATCCCTTTGCTGTCAGCCAGTGTGCATCACCTTCTGAATCGGCGCCAATTACTTCTATTGTGGCTACTGATCCAGATACTCTTAATGTAGCCCAACTGGTCCAGAACCTTCAAGCAGAGGTGCTCGACTTTAGATCGCAAGTTATTAGGCTGACAGCTGAACTAGGGGAATTGAGGTCTTTTATCAAACCATTGGGATCTAACGTACCCCCTGAGAAACTCCATCCTACTTAGGAGTCCTTAATAGACGAAAGGAATAAAAAGAGAAATAGAGCATTTACCAGCGTACTATTGCCCACTCCTCTGCGAGTCCTCCTCCTGACCCTGTCAACTCTAAGCCAACGCGCATAATTTCTCCATGTACTATGGCACGATTGGCTAGTCCACCGTGTGGCCTTTCGGTCAGTCAAAATACTCGGGTGTCCCTTAAAGGAGGGCCTGTGGGGATTAGGAGTTCGCCCAAGCATAGCAATTTGGCCTTTCCAAGGAATTTAAGTACTATCTATAAAGCTCTAGTTGCCAGATTGTATGTCGCAAGGGTGAGTGGATTCACTCGTCCTGCGCCGTAGCACCAGTGATACTGGAATGGACCGGGCCCTTTCAGTGATCAACTTGGCTCACTCTTCTGTGCCTTGGGATTCCTGTTCATCGACAAGTAGTCCGCTGGGTTTTGGGCCCTTTGCTTATAGACACTGTTGAATAAGTATTCCTGAAGTTGTACTGCCCATTTCTCTATACTAGGCAGAGGGCTTTGAGGCGGACCCTTTGAACAGCGGCTTGTAGTCTGTTTGCACGGTGAATGGGTGGCCATCGACACAAAGATGGAAGTGGCTGCAACCCCGGTGCACTACAGTGGCCTCTCTCTCAATATGTGAGTAGCATTGCTCTGCCGGTGTAAGAGCTCGGCTGGCATACATTATTGAGGCCCACTCACCACAGCGCTGTTGTTGGGCCAAGACTGCCATGAGTCCCATCAGACTGGCATGCATGGACCTTTCCTCGCCTTTTAGGGGCAAAGTAGTACAGAGTGTTGTCAGCAGACAATGCTTCTTTCATTCTGGGGAAGGCTTTTTTTGTGCCTCACCGCAGGCTCAAGGGATAGTGGACTTGAGCAGGTCCCTAAGGGAGAAGGTAAGGATCATTGGGTTTCTGGATAATCTCCCAGAGTAGTTGACCATGCCAAGGTAAAAGTGTACATCAGTGACAAAGAGAACGCTCACTGCTTTACTGTCTTTCACCTTCTTGAGGCGTGTCTTCTGCTGAGAACATGTAAGTAAAAAAGTTAATGGAATTTTTGGGAAACTCTTCTAGAGTTGCGGTGTGAATCAGGATTTTGTTGCTCACGTTCAGGACCCAGGGCAGCCCAGACTACATTTTGGTAGACTTCAAAATGTAACTATTTGTATTAGTGCCCTCCTACATGCTTTTGAGAAATTTGTGATATATTGCGAATCGGCGGCTAGAATTTGGTGGTAACGAGACCGTAGGTCGATTTTGGAGAACCAGCAGGCCTGCCTAGTTTCCCCACAATGTCATTCACCACAGGGGTGAGGTCCCACTCTTGTTTGATGCAAGGTTGGGTAAATGTATGTACATGCATATGCACACTTACCCCGGTTGTTTGACTTTCCTTGTCACTACTCAAGGTGACACCTATGGTGAGGAGTCTTTAACAAGTTCAGTGATATCAGCTTCCGCCAGTTTTCTAAGCTCTTCCTCCATTTTGGGACGGAGATGGAGCCCTACTCACGATGTTACAGTGTTGTCGCTTGGACCCCGGGGTTGATATGAAGCCGGACTTCTTTCCCTCTAAGGCAGCCAATCCTCTGGAGCAGCTCTGGGAATCCTTTTAGCAGCTCTTAGAATTTGGTGGTGTGAACCTTTGAGTTTGGTGGTGTGGACTTGGAACCCAAACCCGAGTTGCAAATCTAAGGTTGTCTGACAATTAAGCAGCATGCCTTGTATGCTTTGGGTCACATACACCTTTGATTTTGCTGTCTGTTTTTGGTGCTCAAGAGTCATTCTGAATACTCCTGGAGTGGCAATGGCACATATTCGGTTAATAAAACCCGTAAAAGCATACAGATAATATTTAAACAACTATAAAAATACTTTAACATGCAAAAGTTAAAACCAGATCAAATACATAAAAATACCAATACAAGTTCATATTGTGTGCAAATAACATATAAACATATTTTTAGGTAAGGAGCCTCTTCCTGATCCTGAGCGCCCCTGTCAAAAAGCTTGCCATGTTAAAGCATACTAGAGGACTTGTCAGCATTTGTAAGTAAACCAGAGCTGGTCTAATTTGCTCAAAACACTGCTCCTTAGGAAGATGGACTATGAATCATTGTTGAAAGAGGGTATAATGATCACAAAAAAAATGCAAAGAGAAGTTATCGCAAGAGCAAGGACCTATCTCTTCCAGCAGCGGTTCCTCCATGGGAGCGGAGGAGCGTTGCCCCCCCCCCACACACTGCTGCGCAGAAAGCGTGAAAAATAAAATGGTAATAAAATTATTTTATTACCATTTTAGTTTTTGCTCTCTGCCAGCAAACGAAGTGCGAGGGCAGGGCGCGGCCAGTGCATCACTGCTACCAATAATTGCCAGCAGGGAGGAGTGGCCACTTACGTTTGAAGTGCGCATGTTGGTTTGGCCGGCTACCTTGCTACCGCCTAACCAACATGCTCAATTCAAATGTCGCCAACCCTGCTATCTTGGACAGCTGGGTTTGAGAGCAGGCAGAGGCCTAAAATACCTTTTGGAGCATAGAGCCAGCCCTCTCCAACCAATCAAGACTCTTCACTTATGCTGCTTAACAGCATGAGAACAGCGTCTTGATTGGATGAGAGAGTTGGTTATGTGCTGCGTGCTTGGAGGACGGGGTGCAGAACAACGAGGACATGCTGCAGAACATCGAGCGGCAGTCTAAGGTAAGTGATTTTTTTAAATGTGTATATTTATAATATTGTGTATATTATTATGTCTATTTTTATGTGTATATTTCTTGCGCCCCCCCCAATGTGATTTGCCATCAACCGCCACTGCTCTCTTTCACCTTATGTCTGCTATGTGGAACCGCCAGTGACAATGTAAAAGATTTAATCTGAATCTTGTCAACTGGTGTCGGTGATGGGGTAATGTAACTTTGACTAAATACGGCTCCACAGAGGGACAGGTTTTTAACATAATATACGATTGAATGGTGATTTTTGATATGTTCCAGCGCCTCTCTTTCTGAGCCCAAGACTGAAAGGAAATGCTCCTTTGCCCAATTCAAATCCCTCTTCACAATACCCTGAGGGGTTCTCTAAAAGATCAGGGCGTCTCAATTTTTACAACACATCCTTGATATATTTAAGTTAAGCCACAGGATGTATAATGCCTTGTCTAAGACTAGGCAATCCTCGATTACAGATTGATTGAGGGCAAGGGCTGTGTTACACCATATCCTAATCCATCAAAGCAGGGGCGCCATTGCTAAACAACCACCTATATACCCCAAATGCTCATACTTGGGTGGGTCTCAGTGCTGGGGGATCATTCAGATTATCAAAAAGTTGTCGACTTTTCACATTGATCGACACCCTTGTGTCTAAGACCACTTTGATGGAATTGTGTCTTCCACCTAAATCTGGTATTTTGGGGTAGATCTGAGCTGTGAGTATCCTTGCCTTCTTCGTTGTTGTCATCATCCATGTCGTTGAGCTCCTGACTCAGGTCCGTTGACTCGAGGGAGTCTCACTGCCGGCTTGTTGGCCTCCTACAAGATATGCAAGGATCACCCCACTTGCAAGAAGTGGTTGATGTTTCCACAGGCCTCACTTTTCTTTCCTAGAGCTGGGCATTCTCTGAGGTGAGGTGTCATGCTGCCACATGGGCCGCACAGGCGCCTGGGTTTGTTACTTGTTTTGCCCTTCTTTCTCTCGCAGGTCCCATTCACTACAAGTTTCACAGACTCAGCCTTGATGGGTTTGTTCAGGAGGGCATCCATGTGCAACGCCCTGGTTCTGGACAGTGGTTCTGGGCAGTTCTTTGAATTACCCAAAGGATGTCAGTCAGCAACTTGCCTGGTGAAGAATTTGCTCATATAGCTTGACTGATACACATCCTTGGATAATCTGTGCTGTGATTTTCTCTGGCTCATCTCAAAAGGTGAAAATACTCACCAGCTCTTTGAGGCAGGAACAGAACATGTCGATGGATTCGTCAGCTTTCTGTGTCGGCTGGTGGAAAACAAAACTCTTGTAATCAGGATGCACCATAGACTCAAAATGGACATTGAGGGTTGCCATCATCATGGCGTATGTGGGAGTGTGAGGTGGCCCGCTTCATAAAGGGTCCTTGACAGCTTGTCGAGTTCAGCCCCCTCCCAAGTTTAGTAGGAGCAGCAGTTTTCTGTTATAACCAATGCCAAAATGCATAGGTGCTTAATGTCACTCTGGAGTTTACTGTCTCTGGGAGCTAGCAGAGTGTTGACAGCAAATGGGCACTGCAACACCCTCTGGTATCTATCCGAAAACACCACACTCGTCCTCCTAAAAATGATCAGGGAGTGCATGAGTTGGGCCACGGTGGTGGGGGTGCCCAAATGTCCTTTGCCCTTACATTGTGGAGCATGTGTCCTGCCAGCATGATGCACTGCCTGGCCCCTTGTTGGGTATTGTAGTGTATCAGGCATTGCCATGGCTCCTCCGCAGAGCAGTCCGCAGTGACAGGAGGTACACATTTCGATGGAGCACTCCGTCCTCATCACCAAAAAATATGTAGTGAGACTTAGCAAGGCAGAAAGAAAGTCGCAAACATGGTGTGTCACACTTTATTAATTAATTTCAACTGATCTCACCATGGGCAGACTTGTTAATATGGACCCTGTGACTTAGCAGGAACAACCAAACCAACTTTGCTCGGACAGCAGTGGATGCCAGGGACCACCCGCTGCCCAAACATAACAAAACCCTAATGACTTGTGGCCAACAAGCACCAAAATAAAAGTGTACCCTCCCCATTAGCAAATCAGATATTTTAAAAAGTTGTCCAAGTTTGAAAATCAGGCCAGTTATTAACCTGTAAAGACAAACTGTATAGGAATTTTGCAAGGTAAGGTAGACAATACATTTGTGCTTTTTTTTTTTGGGTGAAAAAACCTTTATTGACGCCAAAAGTTCCATAAACAGCATTATGCCTACATCCCAGGCGGGCCGGCAATGCAAGGTGACGTGTTATATAGCATTAGAGGTGGGTGAGAAGGTACACAGCAAGCTGCCTACAACCACATCGGGCCGGCCGCGTCAGGTGGGCTAGCATCATCATTGGCCTCAAAAGGTCTCGAACATTTATGGTTTAAAAAAAAACAACTAACATCATAATAGTACCACTATTCACCAATTTTAGCAGAATGAAATGTCCACGTACAATGATTCCTGCCACCGATTTTTGCGTTTATACATGGTTTGCCCTAAACCCCGTAGCTACATTGTAGTCATTGCGTCCCACCCTGTGTGATTTCCCATATGCATCAATTCCCCTCCCTGCCCTACGTGCCATCCCCTGTGGTGCGGGGGCCAGTGAATGCATCTTCGGTTGTGGTGTGCTCCAGGAGGTAAGTCTGGAGAGGAGCCCAGACATCACGTGGTCGTGAGGAGGTTGGTAAGAGTTCAGCGTAGGTATTTAACTGTTCTTGACAATATGTAAGAACAGTCCTTAAATTTAGGAGCCCTTCCCCTGCCCCACTTGCAAGCGATTTTGCGTTTAGCGAGGAGGAGTGCCAAGGAAACATATCGACGCACCTTAACGGGCAGCGGTTCAGTGTATCCCAGGAGTGCGGTGAGGGGGTCTTCCGACACGTGTAGCCCTGTCATTTGATGTAAAGCTAGCATAACTTCCCCCCAGTAGCGGCGGACAGGCGGGCAGTCCCAAGCCAAATGTTTGAAGTCAGCTCCCTCTTCCCCACAGCGATCGCAATTAGCATTATCGCGTAAGTGAAGACGATGTAGGCGTGCAGGCGTATAATATAAGCGGTGAAGGTATTTGTAATGTATGATACGCAGTCTACTGCTGGCAGAGACTTCACCGGTCTGCCGACAGCAGAAGGACCATTGTTCGTCAGTGAGGGGATGTCCGAGTTCACCCTCCCATTTATTCTTGGCGGAGGGAGGACCACGTTCACAATTCGTTTGAGTGGTACGATATAGAAGTGACACCACATGCGTGGGAGTGGTTTGCTGCAGAAGGGCATGGAGGGGGAGCATAATGGAAGGCTCTTGAGGGAAGCATGGGGTGAGGGTCCGCAGATCCTGCCTTAGCCTAATATAATAGAACCGATCTAGAAAGGTGGGGGAGGAGGTTCCGAAAAATTCTTCGCTAGTGCGAAATTTTCCGTTTACGTAGCTTGCGTAGCAGGCGGCGGCAGCCCCCTTCTTGTGTGACCGGGAGATCGTGTCTCCCTTGGAGGGGTAGCAAGGGTGAATAGAGAAGCGGGCAGTGAGTCCTTCGAGCCAGGTCCTGCCAGGCGCTAGTAGTGCATTGAACAGTAGTGGAGGCCCGATGTCTTGAGACCGCAGGGGTGCTCAAGTATGCTGAGCATGGTGTGGGGGTCATGTATCCATCCTCTATCGCCAGGTGGGGCATGTAGGGGGGGGTGTATCCAATAGGCTGCGAAGTGGGCTTGGGCGCAGTTAAAATAGAGTTCTAAATCAGGTACCTCAAATCCCCCGGCAGCAAAGGGTCGCGTGAGGATGTCCCAGCTCAGCCTAGCTTGTTTTCCGCCCCAAACCAGACGAATCAGTTGAGTTTTGATATCTTTAAAAAAACGGCAGCTCAGCGCGTACGGGATGTTCGTAAAGAGGTGAAGCAATTTGGGCAGTACCACCATTTTAATCAGGGAGGCTCTGCCAGCCATGGAGAGGGGCAACGCAATCCACCTGGTGATTTTTTCTGTGAGGAGATCAAGCGCGCGCCCGTAATTGGACAGCAGCAAGTCGTCTCGGCTTCGAGAAATAACTATTCCGAGGTATGTAAGCGTATCCTCACACCACGTGAGTGGATAGTCAGGCTCAAAGCGCGTGGTGGTGTCCGTAAGGGGGTATATCTGGGATTTCCCCCAGTTAATATTTACCCCGGAGAGTTGGCCAAATAGGATGAGGAGCCTGAGGATGGGGTTGAGACTTACGTCCGGATTGCGCAGGAATAGCGTAAGGTCGTCAGCATATAGGGAGATTAATATTTGCCTTTCTGGATAGATAAGAGCATGGTCCCGGAAATGTTGTCTGATTTTGGCCGCCAGAGGTTCAATCGCTATGGCGAAGAGTAAAGGCGAGAGGGGACACCCCTGACGGGTGCCTCTGGCTATTGTGAAGGGGGGGGATTGGGCCCCGTTGACCATAACTCTAGCCTGCAGGCCCGTGTATAACAGGTCTATCCAGGCCAGGAAAGGAGCGGGAAATCCCATGCATTGCAAGACGAAGGCCAGGTAGTCCCATTCTAGTGAATCGAACGCCTTAGTGGCGTCTAGGAATATTGCCGCGGCGTTCATTTCGGGGTCAATGTCATGGAGGACCGCAAACAAGGTGCGTAGATTATGAGACGTGCCTCTGTTGGGTACAAATCCCGATTGGTCTGGAAGTACTAGGGCTGTCATGAGAGGGCTGATGCGGTTAGCTATTAATTTTGCTAATATTTTGGCGTCAACATTGATTAAGGAGAGGGGTCTATATGAGTCGCAGCACGAGGTCGACTTGCCTGGTTTGGGCAGGGAGATTATGCGTGCCTCTCGCATAGTTGGGGGCAGTATGCCCGTTTCACGCGCCTCTTCAAATACTTGTCGCAGTATAGGGATAAGTAAGTGGCGGAATGTTTTATAAAATTCAGCCGGAAGGCCGTCTGGCCCCGGGGCCTTGCCGGATTGTAGTTGCATTATGGCGGATATGATTTCTTCGTCCTCATGGTGTGCTAGGAGAGATTCCCTTTGTCCACTTCCCAGCCATGCTATTGCGGTATCTTCGAAGAAGGGGGTAAAATCCACCGGGTGAGTTCTATGTATCTTGTACAGGGCTTTGTAGAAGCTGCAGAAAGCTCCCACGATCTCAGGGGTGTTTCTCTGTAATTGACCATCTTCATCTTCGATCTCAAGGACCATGTTGGAGAAGCGAGGAGGGCGGGTCAGGGATGCGAGCGCTTTCCGCGGTCTTTCTCCCTCGCCATATTGGCGCGCCTGATGGTATTTCCCTCTAAACTTGCACTCAGTCTCAGCTGTTACCTGATATTCAGTAAGCAAGCATCGCAATCGAGCCTGCAATTCTGGGGTGGGGGCATCTTGTATCATAGTTTCCGTCTTTTTAAGCTCTGTTTCCAGCTTGCGAATCGTGGAGCGGATATCCCTCAGGATTCCTCCACTTTTTGCGATACAGAGTCCCCGAATGGTGACTTTAAATGCCTCCCATATTGTGGAATATTGCTCGACCGAGTTGTCATTTCGTGGGAAGAAATCAGTTATTTCTTGTTCTAATTCCTGTTTGAACACTGGATCTAGTAAGTTTTGTGGGTTCAAGCGCAAGGAAGGGCGAGTCGTCGTGTGGGGGGGTGAGGGTGATGTGCGCTGGGGAGTGGTCAGAGTATGTGCGGGAGAGATGTGAGGCATGTGACAACCAGGGGGCAAGACCTTTAGTGATAAGCCACCCATCGATTCTCGACCAAGAGGAGCGAGCCGTGGTGTAACAAGTTCCCTCCCGAAGCTGCGGGTGTAGATGACGCCAAGCATCGATCAATTCGTATTCCTCTACAATTGCTTTGAGGGTGTAATGCGAGTTGGAGTAGTGATGCGGTTGTGGGTGCGAGTGGTCTAGTGTGGGGTCTAAGGTAACATTAAAGTCTCCGCCCCATACCAAATGCGTGGATCCGACGTCTAGGATCTTACCCCAGAGTACCCGGAAGAATTCTGGGTCAACAGTGTTTGGACCATAGCAGGAGACGAATGTTATGGAATGAGCGGCTAGCCGACCCCAAAGTGTGTTGTATCGGCCCTGCGAGTTGTCGTGGGACCCTATGGGGGTGTAGGGGAGAGAGCACTTCATCAATATAGCAGTGCCTCAGGCGTAAGAGGAGTATGAGGAGAAGCGGGCATAATTTGCCCATCGCGATGCGAATGTGGTCGAGGCAGTAGGGTTAAAATGAGTTTCCTGCAGCATCGCGCAGTGAATATGATGGCGGTCCAAATAAGATAGAATGTGTCGGCGTTTGCGGGGGTCACCCAGGCCTCGTACATTCCAGGTTAGGAAGTTATATGCAGGGGGTCTAGGGCGGTCTTCCATGGTGGTAATACAGAGTTTGGGTACTAGGGTGTGGACGCTGTCTACTTTGAGTTTGCAGTTTGGGCCTATATGTACGTGTCAGTACGGTGGTGAGTGGCATAACATATTCTCCTGTTCCTCTCAAGGAGCAATGCAGGGTTCCCCCTCCCCCCTCCCACATCAGCAGCCCAATGCTGCCGTGGCCCATTTCCCGCCCCCCCTCCCAATATACCCTTTTCACCAGATTCCCAACTGGGGAAGGTGGTCTAAGCATTAACATAACTTGAAAGTACAGTGTGTAGGGATTACCTGTCGGGTGGAAGCTAAAGGGCGGTCCAGAGTCTCCTCGCTTAAGTGAGGGTGTTCGGGCAGTAGTGTATGTATTCATCTCGTCACAGTGTCTATTACGGTTGTTTGGCCTGATGAGTCACTCCAGTGAAGTGAAGCGGGGCAATCTTAGTGCATCAAAGACCAGTTCTCTGCTCCCGACTCCCAAGCACAGATGTCCCTGTTAGAGTTGCATAAAGGTCCATGTTCTGCAGCGGGCGCCGTTCAGGGAGCATGCAGTTCCCGGGAATCTGTGATGTTTCTGTTTTACTAGAAGCATGGTCTTCCTTGCCTCGGCAATGCGTAGGCTGCTGAGGTCTCTTGAGCTTCCCAGTGGAGTGTATGCCCGGATCAGGTCTTGATTTGCGGTTCGCATGGTATGGGCGGTATCACATGGATTCATTCAATGTCCGAGATACTGCCATTGCCCTCTAGTCGGCGGGTTGGGGAAGACCGTCCGGTCGGTTGTTTGGGTAAGGTCTTGAGGAAGTCCTGGACGTGTTGCAGGTTCTGAAAGAAATGCTGTTTTCCTTGGTGTGTCACTTTGAGACGGGCCGGGAACAGCATGGCGTAGGGCAGGTTGAGTTGTTGCAGCTTTTTCTTCACTTGGAGAAATTTCCGCCTTTGCTCCTGCACAGCTATGGTGAAGTCAGGGTATATCGATATTTCTGTCCCCTCGTAGCGGAGTTGACCACGTTCTCTGGAGAGGCGGAGGGCCATGTCTCGGTCCCGATAGTTAAGTATTCTGGCAATTATCGGGCGGGGAGGCGTTCCAGGAGCGGGCCATGTCGCCAGCGATCGATGAGCCCGCTCGACAACAAGGACTGGTGAAAAGGCCTCCCTGCCAAACAGTGTTATGAGGAGGCGCTCGATATACTCCTCCATCTTGCCAGTGGCTGTCGACTCCGGCACTCCTAGGATGTGGAGGTTGTTCCGTCGTGAGCGAGATTCCAAATCCTCATTTTTGGCCGCAATGACCTTCAGGACCCTCTCCATCTTGAGCGTGCGATTGGCTGTGGAAGTGGAGGTGTCCTCCAGATCAGAGATGCGCCGCTCTGCCTCTGTTAGACGGTCATCATGTTTTTCTACCCTGTGGGTAAGGCCATCCAGCCTAGCATTCATAGTGTCCATTTTTGACTCAATGGAAGTCAGACTAGACTGCATCACCAACAAGAGTTCTTTTAGGTCCGCAGTAGAGGTGGTCGGGGCATCAGCCTGGTCTTCATCTGGTTCCGTCTGAGAGCGGGCAGACTTGCGTGTATCAAAGTTGAGTTTCGGTTGGCGTCCGTCTGGTTTCCCCATGGTGATGGAGCAGTAGGTGCGCCGAGGTGGGTGTGATCTGAGAGGGGCCGTCTGGTGGTTATGATCCGTTGCTCCCTGAGTGCGGTGGTCGTGAAAGACAGGGTGACGTGAGGGATGCCCGATAGTTAGTGGAGTGCCCGCCTCTCATGTAGGTTGGCCGCTACGTGCGGCAAGCGCCGCTCCGATCCGGCGGGGTCTCACTCCCGAGCGTGCACCGAGGGCCACCGCGGGGGCTGAATAAGTGCGCTGGTCTGAAGCGATCCACTTCCACAGTATGGTGGGGAGGTGTCACGGCTGTATGGAGGGTGGGCCTCAGTCAAGGCAGGCGCCGCGTCTCGGCATGACCCCCTCTGTCATTCCCGCATTGAGAGGCAGGGTGCAGCGATGTCCTCCTCGCCAATCAGCCGATCGTGAGCAGCAGGGTCTGGCCTCCAAGCGTCGCACACGCCACGTCCCGCGTCGAGGGCCCCAGGGTCACTGCGCAATGACGGGGGCCCAGGCCTCCCCTCAGTGGATCCCCTGCGTCCCGCGGCATCGGGCCCACACCGCTGTCCGCGCGGGCCCAAGGCACAGGCCGCTCCTTCAGACATATAATGGAGACAGGGAGGTAGCGCGGGCCTGTGGAGTCGCGGCAGTGGTGATTCGCCCCAAATTCAGTCCTCTTGCTGGGGGTGCATGTCGTATTACTGGGCCATATTCCCCAGCCACTGGCACATCGCGGCTATCGTCAATGTCGCTCCCAAACCGGAGGGTTCTAGGTTTGGTGGGCAGCGGGGGTAGGCCGCCAGGTATGCAGGTGTCTCTCCCCTCCGCAGCGCAGGGCCACAGCGCTCAGCTGGGTTGTCGCATGTGGTGGAGTGCAGATTTCCCCCTCTGCGGGCCTAGCAGCTGCCGCACCGGACAGCAGGCCGGCGCACCGCAAGGCGCCGCAATCTCGCTGGAGCGGTGGGGCGTCAAGTCACGGCCCGGCCCTGCGCGGTCGTCAGGGGCAGCGGCCCGGTCACCGACCAGCCAGAACAGCGTCCGCGGGGTCCCAGTCGCAAGAGCCGCCACCCAGAAAGCTCGGGCAAGCCCAGGAGTAGCGCCGGTCACTCCCCGCCTCTGTTATCACGGGTACCACAGGGGGTTCCGGCGGGTCGGCCTCGCTATTCACCCAGGCCGCGCTGCAGGATCAGCAAGGCCGCGGCGCCCCATACAAGGAGCGCAGGCCCAACGTCAAGGCGGGGAGCGGCCGCGCCGCAGTTAGATGTCGATGCAGCCCCGGCCGGGTCTCCCTCCAGGCGGGCTCCGCAGTAGCTCGGATGCAGGCAGTGGGTCCGCTTCGTCCACTGCAGCGCCGCTCCGCTCAGCTCACCCGGGCAGCGCCGCCGCCATTTTGCGTCGCTCAGCCGCGGGAGCAAATTCTCGATCTTACGGCTTTCCAGGCAGTTTCATAGGTGTCAGAAGCGGCGGCATGTAGCTCCACAATTGCGGCGTTCAGGCGACTCCTTTTATTGCCGGATTAGGTTCAAGATGAAGAGGATAATGATCGGATAGGAGCCCAAACTGCAAGAGCCTCACGCAAGTGCGGCCATCTTGCTTGGCGCCCTCTAGCGCCCCCCTACATTTGTGCTTGCTTCAGGCAAGGGTTTTGTAATATCAGGAAAATCAACAGTAAAAACCGGCCCATCAGCCCAGCTCATCAGTGCAATTATCACACCCCTTCTGAATACCTCCACATCTATTGCAACCTTCTCAGATGCTGGGAAATGTGCAACTGTACTCCCATTGTTAAACAAACTCTCTGTGGACCCTTCAATGCTCGCCAACTATAGACCGATTTCCCTCCTACCATTCCCGGCCAAGGTCTTAAAACAGACACCTCACTTAATACCTCAGCCACCACCAACTCCTCAATAGCACTCAGTCTGGTTTCAGACCCAACCACAGCACTCATCGCCGCCACAGATGACATCCGCATGACTCTGGGCAGAGGAGACACAGAGGTCCTCATCCACTTGACCTCTCTGCAGTATTTAACACAATCTCCTACCACATCCTCATCCACCACCTATATGATAGTGGACTCCAAATACACATATTCTGATGGATTTTCTGCTTCCTGAAAGGAAGGACCCAGTCAGTCAACCTGGCACCATACACCTCGGACACCTTTGACCTCATCTGGGGAGTTGCGCAAGGATCCTCCCTGAGACTGACCCTCTTCAACGCCTACACGATCCCTCTAGCTGGCGTCATCCGCTCTCACGACATCAACGTCTTCTCTTACACTGACCACACACAACTCATTCTCTCTCTGCCTTTCACGAACAAGATGCTCAGTACTCGGATCGAGTTCAATGCATGTATGACTGAAATTGCATTCTGGTTGAAGACCAACTGTCTAAATCTGAACACCAACAAGACCGAAATTGTGATCTTCGGAAAGAGCCCATCAACATGGGACTCCACCTGTGGCAAACAGAGCTTGGACCAGCACCCACCCATACCAACCACGCCAAGAACCTCAGAAGCATCATCAAAAGCAAACTCGACATGACCGCCCAAGTCAATGCTATTACTGCCTCATACTTCCATACCCTGAAGATGCTGAGGAAGATTTTCAAATGGCTCCCAATCAGCAACTGTCACGGATGACTTGGGCACAAGCAAACTGGACTACGGTAACACCCTCTATGCCAGGATCGACCAAAACTCACCAGAGGGCTGCAGACCATTCAGAACTCGGCTTCCCATGCCACACTCACACCACACCTGTTAGAGTAGCATTGGCTCCCCATTCACAAACAAGCACAATTCAAATTCCTCAACAACACTTTCATGGCACTGCATAACACTGGCCCAGTATACCACAACAATCGCATCTGCTTTCACAAACCTTCCCGACACCACAGTTCGTCCAGACACCTACATTTCCAAATCCCATGCATACGGAAAACCAGATCCGGCAGTCGAGCCTTCTACATTGCTCCTAACATGTGGACTGACCTCCCGCTACACATAAAAGCCTCCTTCTCACTTCTTGAATTCCACAAGAAGCTGGAGACCTGGCTTTTCGAGTAGTCCCACAAAGCTCTAAGTGTGGCTAAACTCACACTTGCTCTGCGCCAGGATACCCTTCTGGGTGATACTGTGATCTACAAATCTGCATAACATAACATAACCAGCCATAAAACAGTCCTATAAACTGCTAAAAAACAGTCCACACACTGACCTGTCAGATCAGCCCTACTAACACTGCCTGATAGACCAATAGGCCAGGCTGACCCTGTCTCTGGGGCTGAGACAAAAGGCATTGTCTGCATGTCATGTATTCCTCAAAGCATACATGAGGCTTCTAAGCTCTAGAGTCATGATTCCAGAAATGTAAATAATGGTGTAATTTCAAATAGCTACTGTGACACTCAAATATTTCAAATCCCTACAGATTGGAAATGTTCACCTTTTGTTTGTTCTATCACACCATCATGCACAGATTGTGAGCAGTGTGGGAGAAGGACGGGGCAGAGCAAAGAAACTGGGATCCAGGAAGTGGCCAGTGGGGGTGAGTATTTTAGTCAGATCTAAAAACAGCCCCATGAAGTCAAAAGTGTTATGATACAACTCAGCCAAACATAACATTGTGAAACCCACATGGACCTGAGTGAACCCAACACAAGAATAAGGAATTAAGAGCAGACAGACGAGACAGGTAACAAAGCTATCCGTCCTGAGGAAAAGGCTGACTCAAAGCCCACTCTAAATATATGTTATAAATTAGAAACAATAAGCCTACCTACAGACAGCTAAAGGCAACACTTTCTGTAGCCAGACCTAAATATTCACATTTGAACTATAGCACTAATATGAAAGGGGTGAGGATTTTAGCCAGATCTAAAAACAGCCCCATGAAGTCAATAGTTGAATGATACAACTCTGCCAAACAGCACACTGTAAAACAAAAATGCACCTGGGCGTCCCAAACTGAAGAATAGGGGTTTAAGAGCAGGCATCCGGGACAGGCAATAAAGCTATCCAATCATGAGAAAGAGGCTGACTCAAAGCCCTCTCTAAATATTTTTTATGAATTAGAAACAATAGAACTACCTACAGAAAAACGAAAGCTAAAACGTCTTGTAGGCCAGACCTAAAAAGTCACATATGAACTATAGCAAAAAATTAGAGTGTTACTACTGCAGGTATCATGAGGCAGTAGATATGGCAGTGGAAAGCTAAATACTGACTGAATAAACTAACGATTACCAGTGATGTCGGACAAACCCTAGAGGACGTGTAAAAAGTGTATTTCTACAGTATCCAGTTTGCGAAACAGGAAGAGATGAGTGAGGAGCCCCATTGTCATGGGTGCATTCAGTAAAATTCCATACTATCTAAATGTCCAATCTTCAACACGTTGATTGCATGTCACAATCTTGAGATCTGCAATACTGACCAGCACATATCTACTACAAACGTATCGGCAAGGTGAGCATACATACATCTATGAGGATATGTTAGCAGTTAATGTTGTGGAGTAATTATAAGTACATTCAATAAAGTCCATTATTGTGGTAGAACTCCCACATTGTTTACAAGAGCCCTGTAGGTCGCAGGCTTCTCTCTTTTAAACTTCATCTTCTGGTGCCTCTCTTATAGGAAGTAGCAGATTTTATAAAAAAACACATGAATGGGTGAGTGAGATTTGGCTAAAGCATATGGGCAAGTAAGGTTGCCCTATAGCTACATTTCATGAAGGCATCATATTTTCAGTCCTGGGGCTTTCTGTTTCTTATCATTGAAAGCAGATGTGTCTGTCCGATTGGTTCAATAGAACAAAACAACACCTAACAACAGTGCCCAAAAAACATTAAGTCATGAAATGAAAGCCCAGGTCTGCAAAAATGTTGCCCTGGTGTTTAGACTCTAGGCGCAGCTCTATTGTATTGTAATTGCATTTATATAGGGCTTACTACCCCCGGTGACGCGTTGAAGCACTTCACTCTGGGCAGCATGCTGTTCCGGAACCTAAGGTTAGTGCTTAATCCATGGTATCCATGGAATGGTAATATTTGGCAGAGGATCTGCAGTAACCTACAATTTTTCTAAAGGAGCCTGCTCTTACCTTGGGAGGCAGGGGCACTTCCAGTGCGGGACAATAGACATTCAATATCTGCGGGACCCCTGTCTGGCCGAGGTACGAAGTAAGCCCACAGTGTCCCAGGGTGTCCCAGGGTGGCTCTGTTGTGCTGCCTGGCAGATGGTTGTCGCTGTAGCACGAAGATCCTGTTGGGTGTCATTGCTGTAGCAGGGTGAGCAAAAGAATTATGGATTTAACCCAGATCTCTTGACTGGGGGTAAATGTTTTGATTTGTTCTGTGCCATTGGATTCAAGCTATCCTGGCTGATGAGGGGTGAAACCCTGAAACCGGTCCTAGGCTGCTTGTATCCAGTCCAGGGAGGACCTGGCTTGGCAGTTTGGGCTAGACTGTTCCCATGAGGCACAGGGTCAAGACTGATTTGCATATGGCCAGGTCTAAACTGGGGTGGCATGGTGAGCAAAAGAATGATGGATTTAACCCAGATCTCTTGACTGGGGGTGAATGTTTTGATTTGTTCTGCATTCCGTCCATCAATTGTGTGTCTTTTGCTTCCTCGCCCACAGTGCGCCGGGTATGCCCAGACGTGGGTCCCGGGCTCACTGTGCCACTGGATTCAAGCTGTCCTGGCTGATGAGGGGTGAAACCCCGAAACCGGTCCTAGAATGCTTGTTTCCGGTCCAGGGAAGACCTGTCTTGGCAGTTCGGCTGGACTGTTCCCATGAGGCACAGGGTCAAGACTGATTTGCATATGGCCAGGTCTAACTAGGGCGGCATGGTGAGCAAAAGAATGATGTATTTAACCCAGAACTCTTGATTGGGGGTGAATGTTTTGATTTGTTCTGCATTCTGTCCATCAATTGTGTGTCTTTTGCTATGTGACCCAAGGCAGCAGAGACCAAATGGTTAGGCCAAGAAAATGCCAAATTTCTAAAAGTGGCATTTTCATAATTGTGACTTAAAAGCTGACTTCGCCATTAAAAGGGTTTTAAATTACAATTCATTTTAGTGTAAACATGACATTCCTACCTGCTCCCAATCAAAAGTTATTGCTAATTAAATATAATAAGATAATCCAATGTTATCTAATGGGAGAGGTAGGCCTTACAGTAGTGAAAAATAAATGTAGGCGTTTTTTGCTACAAGATTATGTAAAACTTAAAAGTACAAGTCCAAAATTTTCAATACAGAGCACCCTGCCGTATAGGCTGTTTAGGTCCTACCCTAGGGGTAAAGTATATGTATTAAAAAGGAAGGTTTGGGTCTGCAAAAAAGGCTTATTTTGCGGGGTTTAAATGGTGGTTTTAACTGCACTACAGGCTGCAATGGTAGACCTAACATACGTTTTATAGGGCTACTTTAGAGGGCAGCACAATGAGTGCTTCAGGCCCGTTAGTAGTATTTAATTTACAGGCCTGAAGAAGTCCAGGATCGGTTGCATTTTCATTACTTGTGCCAAACATAAATGGTGATCTGTAAAAGGCATCTTTCATGAAATTCCAGCAGGCCCTGGTTAATAACTCTATGTTTTGAGTCCCCACTCCCCCCCATGTACACTTCCAGCACTGATCTGGGCGGCATTATCAACTGTAGCCACAGTTTATTGCCAACATCTTCCCAAGACTTTGTTAGGTGTATTCCATTTGTGCCCCTAAACTCCTAATCATGCCTCAGCCACGCTAACCCTGGTAAATTAATTTGTTGCATTTTGACTTTCAAATATTTTAAATGCAGCAGCTGCACTCTGAGTATTTCTTGCAGTAAATGCTGGCATGTATTGTGAACACTGCTCACCTTGTGTCAATGTTCATGGGTCTTGACTGCTACTGCCTTCTCTTCCACCATGTGTGCCTTGCCAAATTTCTATCCCTTGTGATTCAGAAGAGGCTGCCCTGCAAAAAATGTCCCCCTCACTGGAATCTTAGACTGGAGTTGGGTGCCCTCGAGCCCCAGGGAACCCATACTTACCCAAATGTCTATCCTATCATCTGCCCAGCTGTGCTCCCTTGAAACTTCACAGCTTTTCCTACCATTGCTGTAATGCCTAAGACAAAGTGTGGGGACATTGCTTTGTTCTTCTGATACTGTACATGGCAGGCGCCTATTCCTATCCTCACCCTAGCATGCTACATGGGGCAGTACTTCCTGTGCTGCCTTCACCAACAGTCCTGCTACTGGGCCCACTGATGCCCATTGCCCACTGATCCGGAAGCCAGCCTGCCCTGTGGTGTACCAAGGTCACCTTCACTGCTGCTGGGGTGAACTGTGGCAGCTCAGCATAGGAGCCCAGCCTGCTCACCATAGTGCCCCCTTTTGAGGGCCTCCTGCTGCTCTTCTGGCATTCACTGCTCCTCCTCATCCATGGAGCGGAAACACATGCCATTACTGACATGGGAGCCCCAGCTGACACTGCACTTCTGGGTCAGCTGGCACTCGCAGGAGTCACAGGGCTCCCCTCACTTCCTGGTGGATACCCGCCTTGTCATTCAACAGGACCGCAAATGCAGCCTCTACTTCAGCCGGATATGGAGTTGTTTTCTGCATGAACATCTTCCTTGCATAGAGGATTGAAATAAACCCTCACATGCATGCGTGGTTAAGTAAATGCTGAGATGACCACACACTTCTACGTCTCATGTCAACGACATAGTTCTTTATTCCCCATTGCTCCCTGCATAGAGACGGTGGTTCACTCCTTTTCATGGGGGTTCTTGCTGTGCTTTGTGGCAAGTTTTATGCTCCAACTCAAGATTGTGCCATGTGTGTTCCTTTGATGATGGGAACCCCTAGCATCCATTGCAGCCTTCCTAGCTTGCCACCAATTTCCCACAATGTATCATCACCCTGGCATCCTGAAGCACTAACTTAATGGAAGTTGACCCTGAGGCTGCAGGGCCCTTTGGTAAACAGCACCTATCACTGCCAAGAAAAGGACATATATAAGTGACCACCAAGCATTCGCGAAATATCAGAGGATCAACAAGATGCAAAGACACACCATTCACGAGACCAAGTTCTCTTATAAAATTGTGTTGTGACCCTCGTCAGCTAGTTTCTATTAGAAGTATCTCATTTCCACTGATGTACTAATAGCCATAGAATCATTATTGGGTCTTATCTCCACCAGGAGGAAGAGTCTCTTGATGTGGAGACATGGTGGGATCTGTGTAAAATGTGCAGTGAAATAAAATTACCTTCTATCCCCGATCAGTGTTTGTTTTTATTAAAGTATAAATAGGGTAAGGTTAAAAGGTGTGATGTGCTAGGGACAGGTTATGTATCCTTTACATCTAAAGAAGTAGTCGACATGCTTCAGCCTACTTGTGCCTAAAACGGTCGTATGCTTGGACAGTATGAGCTTCATTACTTGTATTTATGTGTGTCTTTCTATTTTTCAGGGAATAATAATTCTCCTTCTTAATCAAGTAAGTCACTGCACTGCACCAATGGTAAGTATCCCAATTGAGACCCTTGGGATCTGAGAGATTGAGGTCCTGAAGAAAGCCGATGAACTTTTTAGGCGCAAGTAGGCTGAAACATGTTGACCACTTCTTTAGATGTGAAGGATATATATATATATATATATCGCGGCTCCATTGAACACAAAGTACAGCACTCGCGGGGGACTTTCTGACCAAGTTTATTGGCACAGGACACACACAATGACGCGTTTTGGCAACTGCATTCCTCAATACAAAGCGGCAGCCGGAGACCACGCCATTAAATACAATCACTAATTCATTGGTGGTTGCGAGGTAACAAAATCAATAAAGGACTAATCAACCTTATGAAAACCATTTCGGCCATCTTGGAACATGCAATACCATACTCATTATTGCAGTTCCACAACGCAAATTCATAGATTTCATTGATTCAAAATTCAAAATTTAAAATTAAAGATCATCCTGCCCTGAATGGGCTTGTGTCACTGTACAAGTATATCTACATTTTATCAAAATAAACACAAAATTGTAATTTATAATCATTGCGAGCAATTCAATCACGATCACAAAATACTATCACGCCCTGGATGGGCATATAACTATGTACATATCATCACAACTTATAATTGATTTGCGAATCTAGGACACTTTCGTTATTCTGCCAATAATCAGCTTATCCTCACTTGATCAAGGTTGATAATGGTGCTAAATTCAATTACTGCCTCATCCACCATACTAATTAATGTACACATAAACAAAAGAAAAGAAAAGTCCAGGTGACCAATATTTCATTATCTGACTTTCTATATACATATTTACAAAGGTACCATTCTATTTCAGATTGCTGACATCTACGGTCCTCCTCCTCAACTATGAGTCAGAGATGTACTGCCAGCTCCTCTCCGCTGTTCAGCCCGTGGGGCATTTTCGATTGTAGGTCTAGGATATATCTCGACTCTAATCTCCTGAGCCTTAACTCTCTATCTCCCCCTTTTATGTCATTGGGGACGTGGTCCAGACAAAAATAACGTAACAGGTCCCTGTCTCTTGCATGATGAATCTCAAAATGTCTGGCCACTGGATAATTTCTATCCTTGGAGGCAATAGCTCGGAGATGCTCAAGAATCCGTATTTTGGTCGGATGAATAGTACTACCGATATACCGAAGTCCACACGGACATACAAGACAGTATACAGTGTGACTGGTGTTACAGTTCATAAATTTCTCTATCACTTTCGGATTCTTGAGCCCTGGTACAGTGTAAGTTGATACTTTATGGCTGAATCTGCAGGCCTTACATTTCCCGCATGGGAAAAAGCCTTTTGCAGAATAGAAGCATGATTGTCTCTTGTCTTGTACAAAGTGGCTCTGTACCAGATGGTCCTTAACTGACTTGTTTCTCCTGAAGGGAAGTAGGGGAACTTTAGAAAGTTTTTCCCCTAAGATCGGATCAGCTTTGAGAATGTGCCAATTCTTCCTCATTATGTCTCTGATGTTGTTGGCATTATTGGAGAAATCAGTAATCATTCTGCATTGACTCAATGAATTGTTGTATTTAACAGGCCTTTTCCTCCTCATATTGAATGCTCCACTAATCAGATTTGCTCTCAATTTAGTGTCTATCTTCTTCTTAGCATTCATTAGGGTTACTTCTGAGTATCCTCTGACATGGAATCTTGCCATGCTTTCAGCAGCCGCCACCTGGAAGTCACAGTCCCGTGAACAGTTTCTTCTTATTCTTAGCAGTTCCCCATAGGAGATGCTGCTTTTGAATTTATCCAGGTGGCAGCTGCCGGCATGTAAGATTGAATTACCGGTGTAATGTAGTACAAAGTTTCCCATCGGATACAAAGACATGTAGGTCTAAGAAATTAACAGATGTTCTACTTATCTCTCCTGAAAATTTCAAATTCAAGTCATTGATGTTCAATTGGTTGATAAAATCCTGAGCTGATCTTTCTGTTCCACTATAGATGATAAACAGATTATCAATATAGCGGTTCCAACTAATCAAACTGTTGGTCCACTTGACATTGGCATCCGACCAGGCCACCTGCTTCTCCCACCAGCCTACAAAAAGATTTGCATAGCTGGGGGCGAAGCAGGTGCCCATGGCCGTGCCACGAATCTGTCTGTACAATTGTTCCTGAAGAGAAATATATTGTTGTTAAGACAATAATTGACAAATTCCAACAGCATCAAGTTGTTCTTCGTGTACTTGAGGGAGCGACCATTCAGGAAATATCTTATGGCTTCTAGGCCATGTGCATGATTTATACTCGTATACAAACTCGAGATATCCAAGGTGATCATTACAAAATTATCTTCCCAAGCTATCACCTCAATTTGCTTCAAAAAGTGTCTTGTGTCTTGGGTATAAGAGGCCAGCTCCACCACAAAGTCAAACAAAAAGTGATCAATAAAAATGGACATGTTTTCTGTCAAACTCCCCTTTGAAGAAACAATTGGAGGACCTGGCGGGTTCACGGTGTCCTTATGTATTTTTGGTAGGTGATAGAACGTCGGGATACGTGGATATTTACAATTCAAAAATTTGTGTTCCTCAACGCTTAACATTCCTTTCTCTTTCCATTTGTTGATAAATTCTCGATATTCACACACACTCTTGATGTGTTCTTTCATGGCAATAGGTGTGTAATTTGATGTGTCCTGCAGCTGTTTTAAGGCTTCCCCACAGTAGTACTCCACTGTCAGCAGCACAACATTACCACCTTTGTCAGAAGGTTTACATACTATTGTTTTATCTTTCTGTAAATTTTGCAATGCCATCCTTTGTGGTTTTGTTAGGTTGCTTCTCACTTGTCTTCCTTTTCCGTTAAGTCTCAAATCCTTGAGATCTTTTATCATCAGGTCAGTGAATATGTCCACAGCATCATTTGGTAGTTGGGGGATAAATTTAGAAATTGGTCTGAAAGGACTCCTCATGCTTTCTTGTGGCACACACAACACTTCCCTTATGTCATCGCCATCATTGGAGGTGCCTTCCTCCTGTAAATCTTCCAAAATCGCTAAGGTGCTCAGATCATGGCCAGTTAACAGGTCCAAGCCCACATCCCCTATTTGAACTTGATTGGCTTGATTCCTTGGACCTTGAGCTTTAAAAAACTTATAGAGTTTCAGTTTTCTTGTGTACTTGAAAAGGTCAATCCTCGTTTGAGCATACTCTAAGTCCTTTGACGGACAGAAAGTCAACCCTAATTGTAAGACTATTTTTTCAACTTCCGTCAGGATTCTAGGAGTCAGATTGACAATGGTCAGATTGTCACTCATTAGCCTTTGGATCCCCGTTTGCTCCTGGTGACACGCGGCGATGCGCTGCTTGCGCTTGTTCCAGCCTCCCCATCTCGTTGGACATTTCTTTTTGCTTCGGGCGGCTTGCCTCGTCCTCTGCCCCAGGTCTACCTGATGAGACGAAATTCGTCGTGAAAAGGAGTTGGTATCTCGCTGGTCATTGGTTGTAATGCCCTTGGTTCGCCTGGTTGCTCTGAGTCAGTGAAATCAGACTCAGAGGTCTCTTGATGTTCCACCACTCTCTGATTTCTGTTACTCAGTAGCTGGCGGCGTGGTGCGTCAAATGTTTTTGCGAATGTCAGCACCAGCCCCAGTTCATAGTCACGTGCATCTCTCTCGAATTTATCATGCTTTCTCTGTTTGATTTTTTGTTCATAACTCGTCAGTCGTTTTTTCATATTGATCTTTAACTCCTCCACTTTGTTCTTATCATCGTGGGTTGCTATTTCACTCTCCAGGTTATATATATATATATTACCTACTGGCAGTCGCCAGGAGGTAATTATAGTTAGGACCATGTTTCTATTCAGAAAGTGGTTTTTTTTTGCCAATATCTTTTGCGCCATTTGACGAATCGTCGCAAACTTTTCAAAACTAATGGTTCACTCAGGTCAGCTCCTGTCTTGAAAGTTTCGGGGTGATTCATCAAGTGGGGGAGGAGAAAAAAGGGGGTCCCGAAACGCATTTTATCCATGTGAATTTCCATAGGAACTTTAGACACGGCTACAGTCCGAACTGCTGAACGGAATTACACCAAATTTGGCAAAAAAGGTAGCTCTTGGTTCAGAAAGCGCCCTTTTTTTAAATGGTGTAAATTCATTCAGTAGTTCCTGAGAAATTTAAAAAATAAAAATATCGATATCTGAGGGCCGAGAAGGATTCGGGAACCCTCCCGAGCACGAGCTTCATTTTGATTGGCTGTCAACACTCCAAACCAGGAAGTATTGGCAGCTTTCTTGTGACTCGGTTTTAGTTTAGTTAGATAAAAAACAAGAAAAGGGGGCAGGGTAGAAACACCCTGAGCCCCTAGGCCTGCTCATGGGGTCCCAAAAGGACCCCCAGGGCCAAGAAAAGCATTTTTTTAATACTTTCGGACGAATTCGCCCTGGGTGCGTGAATCCGGCCACAACATTTTTAAAAACGAAGCGCTGGTGCCCGTGCTTCGTTTTCCTTAAGCCCCCAGGTGGGCTAGGTCCCGGGGGCAATTTACTATTGGTATGGGGGGCCCGCGGGTGCCCCAGCAGCCCCAGGGACCACCACCTCCCCGGGGCCTGTGTCAAATATGCATGGGGGGCTCCTGCCCCCCACGCTGCCCCGGTACCTGCCACCTCCCCAGGGCATTTAGTAATAATGTGCGGGGGCACGCAGCCCCCCACAGCCCCAGGGACCACCACCTCCCTGGGGCTCATGTCAATTATGCGTGGGGGGGCACCTGCCCCCCCACGCTGCCCCGGGGACCGCCACCTCCCCAGGGCATTTAGTAATAATGTGCCGGGGGCCTCATGGGCCCCCCCAAGACCCGGGGACCGCCACCTCTCCGGGGCTTCAATAATAAAAAAAATATGTGTGGGGGGCCCCTGCCCCCCCACACTTCTCCGGGGACCACCACCTCCCCGGGGCACTAATTAAGATAATGCGGGGGACAGTTGCGGACCCCCGGGGACCACCACCTCCCCAGGGCTATTTTCACGAAGGAAGAGGGGCCACGTGGCCCCCCTCCTGGAGCCCTCTATGGCCCTGGGGACCGCCACCCCCCAGGGCCGAGTCCAGCAATGTCCCGGGGTGCCTACCCCCGGGACATTGCAGTTAGCAAAGACAGGGCGGGATCACGGCTCCCGCCCTGTCATAGCAAACTTCTGCTTTGCTTCATGGAAGCAAGAGCAGAAAACCTGCTCTCGCTTCCATGAAGCAAAGCAGATTGCTTTTGGACAAGGGGAGCTGCATGTCAGCAGCTCCCCTTGTCCAAAAGCAATGCTGGCTCCCGCAGGAGGTGGGGAGCCGGCTAGGACTACAGGAGTCTTGGGGCTCCCCCCGCAGTCCCCAACGTGTGGCCAGGCCCCAGGGGATGGGGTCCCTGGGCCAGAAGTTGCCCAGGGGAGGGGGGGCCATGCGGCTCCCCTCCCAGGAATTAAAAAAAAAAAAAATTTAAAACGAGGCCAGGCCCCGGGGGATGGGGTCCCCTGGGCCAGAAGTGGCCCAGGGGACGGGGGCCACGCAGCCCCCTTCCCGTTTTTTTTGTGTAAAAAAAAACAAAAAAAGGCTCAGGCCCTTGGGGATGGGGTCCCCAGGGCCCAGAAATAATTATGGGGAGGGGGGCCCACACAGCCCCCCTTCCAAAAAAGCAACAAAAAAAAAAGCCGGCATCTCGCAGGAGGCCCGCCCCCGCCCTGCACCACTGTGCCAACGCGCCTCCTGGCACGTTCTGAATTGGGGGATTAAGTCCCCTTCTATCCTAAGGGTCCTTAGGGGCCAACTAGACCACCAGGTACCTCCAGTAATCCTCACACAGTGGGATTGCTGAGAGGTGGTCCGAGGCCACACCCCTTTTTACACCACTCTGCAAATGTGCCTCTTGGCGCACTGCTGGTGGGGTGATGAGGTCCTCTTGTGTCCTGGAGACCTCATGACTGAAGTGGATTTCACCCCCCAAAGAGCAGTGTGCCAGGAGGCGCATTTGCAGAGTGGTGTAAAAAGGGGGCGTGGCCTCGGACCACTCTCAGCAATCCAGCTGTGTGGGTCTTACTGGAAGTACCTGGTGGGCTAGTTGGCCCCCATGGACCCTCAGGAGGCAAGGGGACTTCATCCCCCAACTAAGAGCGCACCAGGAGGTGCGTTTGCAGAGTGGTGGACAAAGGGGGCATGACCTGTGTCCACCTATCAGCAATCCCACTATCTGGGGCATACTGGAGGTATCAGGTAGGCTAGTTGGCCCTTAAGGACCCCCAGCAGCGAAGTAGACGTTAATCCTCATCCAAGAGCACGCCAGGGAGCGTGTTTGCAGAGTGGTGCGGAAAGGGGGCGTGGCCTGCTATGAGAATTTAGCAATGCTGCTGTGTGGGACATACTGAAGGTAATAGGCGGGGTAGTTGGCCCCCAAGGTTGTCCTTGGGGGCCAACTACCCCTCCTGTGACCTCCGCTAAGTCCCACACAGTGGGATTGCTAAGAGTGCTTCGGAGGTCATACCCTCCCTTTCTCCACCACTCTGCAAACGCGCCTACTGGCACAGTACTGGTTGGGGTATGAAGTCCACTTTACTCCTGAGGGACTTTGGGGGCCAAGAAGCCCTCCTGGTACCTCCTGTAAGTCCTACGCAGCGGAATTCCTGAGTGCTGGTTGGAGGCCCAGCCCCCTTTCTCCATCACTCTGCAAACGTGACTACCAGTTAAAGAAGCATTTGTAATTTAATAGGTCTCGCATTTGCAAGAGTTAGAGCTATTGACGTTGTAAATGTAAAAGTTTTTTACTAATGTGTTTTGGAGTGGAGTGGATGTACGTTGTGTGTAGTGGAATTATGTGGCATGTTGTGCAGTGAAATTATGTGGATGGAAAGTATGTGGTATTTAGTGTATAGGACTTATGTAGAGTGGGATTATGTGTTATGGAGAGTAATTATGTGGTATGGTGGTCTGTGTTGTGGAGTGGTAACCTCAGGTTTAGTCTTACTCGTTTCCATAGAAGCTAAACTATGAACTCAATGAGACAAAAAAAGAAGGAATCACTGAGGAGCACTTCTGGACCTAGACAGAGGTATGAGCAGGGCCACTGGAATTATGCGACTGTTTGGCTGCACCGACTTTTGCACAATTATACATTTTCCGCATTAGCCACATAATCCATCATCTGCTGCGTATCTGTAGATTTGAACAAAAAAAGTCTTATTTCTAGCTCAAACGGTCAAACGTTCCCAAAATGCAGCGACAAGTGTTACAGTGTGGTGGAGGGTCCTTTGTAAACCTAGAATGGTCACCTGGTACTTATTGCTAAATGTGGGTGTTAAATTGGTACTAATGGTGTGCAAGCCACTCTTGCTTCTTTCTGCGCCTCTCTTGCCTCTTTCTGCATTTCTGTTGCTTCTTTCTGCACCTTTTTTCTTTTTCTGCACTTCTCTTGCCTCTTTCTGCACATCTCTTCTACTTTCTGCACCTCTTTTGCCTCTTTCTGCACCTCTTTTGCCTCTTTCTGCACCTCACGTGCTTCTTTGTGTACCTCTCTTGCCTCTTTTTTGCACCCCTCTTCCCTCTTTCTTTCTGCATGTCTGTTGCTTCTTTCTGCACTTCTCTTGCCTCTTCGTCCACCCCTCTTTCTACATCTCTGTTGCTTCTTTCTGCACTTATCTTGCGTCTTTCTGTACCTCTCTTGCTTCTTTCTGCACTCCTTGTGCCTCTTTCTGCACCCCTCTTCTCTTTCTGCACTCCTCTTGCCTCTTTCTGCACCTCTGTTCCTTCTTTCTGCACTTGTTTTGTTACTTTCTGCACCTCTCTTGCTTCTTTCTGCACCCCCCTCTTGCCTCTTTCTCCACCCCTCTTCCCTGTTTCTGCACCTCTGTTGCTTCTTTCTGCACCTCTCTTGTCTCTTTCTCCACCCCTCTTCCCTCTTTCTGCACCTTCGTTGCTTCTTTCTGCACCTCTCTTGCTTCTTTCTCCACCCCTCGTGCCGCTTTCACATCCCTCTTACCGCACCCCTCTTGCCTCTTTTTACACCTGTGTTCCTTTTTTCTGCACTTCTTTTGTTTTTTTCTGCACCTCTTACTTCTTTCTGCACCCCTTTTGCCTCTTTCTGCACCACTGTTGCCTCTTTCTGCACCTCTGTTCCTTCTTTCTGCACTTCTTTTGTTTCTTTCTGCAGCTCTCTTGCTTCTTTCTGCACCGCCATGCCTCTTTCTCCACCCCTCTTCCCTCTTTCTTCACCCCTGTTGCCTCTTTCTGCACCTCTGTTCCTTCTTTCTGCACTTCTTTTGTTTGTTTTTGCACATCTCTTGCTTCTTTCTGCACCGCTTGTGCCTCTTTCTGTACCCCTCTTCCCTCTTTTTGCACCCTCTTGCCTCTTTCAGCACTTCTGTTGCATCTTTCTGCACTTTTTATTTATTTATTTATTTATTTATTTATTTATTTAATGTGTTTTATAGAGCGCGAACTTGACCCGTTAGGGTATCAGAGCGCTTTACATGAGAGCAAACAATATACAGACAGGCTTAGAAACAACCAATTGCAGATCGAGTAGTAGGGGGCCGGGTGCCGGAGATATAAGGGAGAGAAGGACACGTATTTACAGTTTACAAAACCAAATACTGAAGACGAGGTTACATATATACAGATTATGTTTACAATTATTCAAGACAAGGTACCAAGTTTCCGATGGGCGGCTAGGTAGTCCGAAGGGAGGCAGTGGACGGCCATAGGTCAGGGCCATAGTGAAGCATGAGGCCAAACTTAAGCGAGGAATTTGCCCATAAGGAAGGTTTTGGCATCTTTTTTGAATCGAGTTAGAGAGGGGATTCTTCTGATGTCGGGTGGGAGAGAGTTCCATATTCTTGGAGCAGCCCCGGAGAAGGCCCGATTGAAAGTTTTTTTTTTTCGAAAGCGTGCAGGTTGAAGCAAGAGGTTTCTGGCAGATCGGGAGTTTCTTATTCCTCCGGAGATCACAAGTTTCTGTGCCAGATATGCAGGGGAGTTAGAGTATAAAGCTTTGTGCGTGATGCATGCTAGCTTCAACTGTATTCTGGCCTCTAGGGGAAGCCAGTTGAGAGCTTTCAGGTGTGGGGAAATATGATCATATTTTCGTGTGCCGGTAAGTAGTCTGGCGGCCGCATTGAGGCAGGCTTTAAGAGGTGCCAGGGAGATCTTGGGTAAACCCGAGAGGGTAGAGCAGCCATATTCTAGTCTAGAGATGACGAGTGCTTGGACTGCCATTTTTAGGTCGGGAGCATCGAGGAAAGGTTTCAATTTCCTAAGGTAGCTCAGGTGGAATCTGGCTGTTTTGGCCATCGAGTTGATGTGGTCCCGCATGTTCAGGTTGCTGTCGAGGGTAATTCCCAGGGATTTAGCCGAGTCCACAATGGTCGGTGGGCAATTTAAGGCTGTGATAGCCTTAATCCATGAATGAATATCAAGGTTGGTACTGGGAGGGGAGACCAGGAGAAATTCTGTTTTCTTTGCATTGAGTTTGAGTTGATTGGATGCGAGCCATTGGACGGTGAGTTTCAGGGCTTCGTTCAGGGAGAGAATCTCTTCGAGAGATGAGGTTTTGATGTAGATCTGAGTGTCATCAGCGTACATATGATAGGAGATATTTGCAGTGCGTAATACTTCAGTAAGCGGTTCTAGGTAAAGGTTGAAGAGGGTGGGGGACAGGGTTGATCCTTGAGGGACTCCAACCGTGACTGGGGATGGTAACGAAAGGTTGCCGTTGATTAGGAATCTCTGTGACCGGTTTTGGAGGAAGGACCTGAACCATTCTAGAACAGTGCCATCCAATCCCATTCTGAGTTTGAGGCGTTCGAGTAGTTTTTCATGGTTAACCGTGTCGAAGGCTGAGGATAGGTCCAGGAGAATTAGGAGACAAGTTTTGCCTTGGTCAAGGGCTTGGAGGGCATCATCCACGATGTGGAGCATGGTGGTTTTGGTGCTGTGCCCTGGTCTAAATCCGGATTGGAAGTCATCGAGCAGGTGGAAGTTGTTGATGTGTTGGCTTAGCTGTTGTTGCACACATTTCTCCAGCACTTTGGCTAACAGGGGGATGTTGGAGATGGGTCTGAAGTTATCGGGAGAGGCTGGATCCAGCGACGGCTTTTTCAGAATGGGGAGGACTTGGCCGGCTTTTAGGGAGTCAGGCATCGTTCCCTGCTGGAGGGAGGCGTTGATTATTGTAGTCCAACTAGGAATAATGGATTGGGCAACGGCAGCTAGGCAGTTGGAAGGGAGCGGGTCATTAAAATGGTTGTTCGGGTTTAAGGTGGAAAGGATTTCAGAGATGGAGTCTTCTTCGTAGTCTTTGAAGACAGACCAGTGAGCATGATTTTTAGGAGGAGCCTGTGGCTGCGTCATGGTGGGAGGAGGCGGGTCAAGAAGGGGTTGAGGGTGTGTGATGGAGCTGAGTTCGATTCCAAGGGCAGAGGTTTTGTCAGCGAAGAAGGAGGAGAATTCCTCTGCAGATATAAGAGACTTAGGGGTTTCTTTTGATGTTTTGGCCAGTTTATTAGATTGGTGTTTGACCAGTTCGAAGAGCTTGTGGGGTCTGTTCTTGGCTTTCTCAAGTTCAGTTCTGAAGAAGTCTTTTTTTTTAATTGAGTATGTTCCTGTTGTAGACATTTCTGGCCTGGCGGAGGAGTTTTAGATGTGCGGCAGAGGGGTGCTGCCTCCAGGATCTTTCAGTGTGTCGGAGGGCTCTCCTCTCATTATTAAGGGATCCCGTGAACCAGGGGTTTCTGTCTTTGATTTGCGTTCTTTTCAGTTTTAGTGGGGCTAGATCATCCAGGATGTTTGATATTGTTGCAGAGTAGTGATCGTTGAGGCCACTGACTGTAGTGATATGCGAAGGGGGGGGGAGGTCGGAAATGCAGCGAGCCTCAAGTTCACTGCGGTCCAGGTTCTTGGTATCTCTGATCCAGCGTTTAGGAATCGCCGGTTGCGGTGCTCTCGCTTTGTGCGTGCCAGGCAGATGGAAGGTGATGGCATGATGGTCAGACCAGTCGCATGGGTCAATAGCGATGAGCTTGACTGTTGATTCTTTGGAGATGATCCAGTCAAGAGTGGCCCCTTTGAATGAGTTGGTAAAGAGCAGGCTTGGGTCAGAGCTTGATCAGCCAGGAGGTCTTTGATGGCGTTGACATGTGAATCCTTGGGATCGTTCCAGTGTAAGTTAAAATCGCCAAGGAAAATATCTTTGGCGTTGGTGGGAAACTTAGCTGTGATGAGTTCCATGAGGTGGTCGGTAAAGGAGTCGTTCATGCCTGGAGGGTGGTAAAAGATGTGCAGGTTGCATAGTTGGGTAGAGTTGCTGCCCACAGCGAGGGCGAGGTATTCACAAGAATCGGTGGTGTTCGCCAAGAGTTCCGTGACAAGAAGGTTAGAGCGGTAGATGCAGGCGATGCCTCCTCCTTTCTTGTTAGATTGTCTGTCCAGCCTTGCGATGTTGTAGTTAGGAGGGACTAGGAGGTCCAGGCATGGGGATGAGGATTCGTTGAGCCATGATTCTGTTAGGATTGCTAAGTCAGAGTTTTTGCAAAGGATGAGATCAGCAATATCTGCGGCGTGCTTAGATGCCGATCGGCAATTGATTAACAGACCAGACAGAGAAGATTTGGACGTAGTTTCAGGAGTCAGGGCGGTCAAATGGACAGGTGCTAGATTACTCTTGACCACAGATCTGTTGCGGAGGGTGGCTGGCCTGTTGGGGTTGATAGAGACCGTGCGGATGGCATGTTCGGCATTCAAGTCGAAAGGATAAGGGGTAGTAGGGGTAGAGTTGTAGTGCCTGAGGATGGCAAGGATTTCCATTTCAGTGAGGTCTAGTGGGCTTGGAGTGGCAAGGGTAGAATTGTAGGAGAGGGCAAGAGCCAGGGTTTCTTCCTCTGAGAGGTGGCAAGGTTGCTTACGGGGGCGAAGATGTCTCAAGGCTAGCGGAAGAGGTTGTTTAGGTAGCTCTGTCAAATGTGGGAGGGTGGAGTTTGGCTGGGGCATGAGGTTGGCGAGGGAGAGTTCAGCGAGGTGAAGGAGGTTCATTAGTTCCAAGATGGAAATATGAATGCTCTGGGTTAGTTTGGCAGCTCTGGAGTGAAGAGAAACCATGTCCCTATCTGGTGGAGGCGTTAGAGGGCAGGGGGGTAGTGGTTCAGGGGTCGTTCTGTCTGCATGTGAGGGTGATAGGGAGGAAGGCCTAGCACGGCCTGCGTTGTGGGTCGTTGGATCTATGCTGGAGCCCCTTTGCGGGTTGGTTTGAGGGCTGGAAGCGCAAGCACGACCTGTATCGTAGGTCTTTGGGGGAGTATGTCTGTCTGCATGTATGGGTGATAGGGAGGAAGGCCTAGCACGGCCTGCGTTGTGGGTCGTTGGATCTATGCTGGAGCCCCTTTGCGGGTTGGTTTGAGGGCTGGAAGGGCAAGCACGACCTGTATCGTAGGTCTTTGGGGGAGTACCAGTGGCATAGTCTACTTGGGGGGCTAGTGGGGAGGGGACCAAAGGTCTGGGGGTGATTCTGTTGGCAAGGCCGGGCGCCGAGCTGGGAGAGGTTAGGGGGTCTGTGTTGGAGGACCTTAGAGGGGTTTGTGAGTGGCTAGCTACGCTGGGTAGGCTGGCAGAGGACTCATCGGGGCGGGAGTTGGTTACCCTGCCAGTGTCGTGCACATGGTTTCTGAGGAGGGTAAAAGGTCTGCAAATTTGTCCAGGTTTTTGGTTGAGGCTTGGATCAGGACGATGCCATTTTTGTAAAGGGTGATGGTGAGGTCGGCTCGCAGTGTTGGAGAGGGTGCTATTGTAAGCTTAGTGCCGTATGGAATGTTCTTTGTTGCACATACATTGAGGAGGTGGACAAAGGTTTTGCGCCAGGCAGAGGTTCTTCTAGAGTAGAAAATGAGGTCATTAAGGACTGTGCCGTTGTCCGCGCTGTAACGTAGGTCAGATATCAGTGACTCAGGGTGCCTTTTCATGGTGTAGTGCTTGAAGGATTTTGCGGCGGTTTTGGAGAGGTTGGGGGGTAGACCAGAGTGTAAGAGTTTGCCCCTGTAGCGGATAGGCCAGGACTTGCCATGCTGGTTTGAGTGGGCTACTCGACGGTCAATAGGGACAGATTTGCTATAGAGTGGGCTGCCCACCGTGCGGGAACCAGGATTGTAAAGAGTCAGCATCAAGGGAGAGCGCACTATTAGTGTAAGAGTCTGGTTGGTAGCTCTCGAAAGAGTATCTAGCTAGGATGGGGATAATTGGAAGGTAGTTCTCGAGGAAAAACTAGTGGGGGTGAGGATAACCAAGTTGTCTTAGGATATCTGCATTTGGGGTCAGGCAATGGAAGGTGATTGTCGTGTCTTCATACTGTCGCCATTTTAGGGCCAGGCATTGAGCAGTCTGCCAGATAAATGGCTGCTGTGGAGTTAACGATTAAAAATCAGGCCTCTGGTGGTGAAAAACAGTGTAGGTTACCAAAAACGCTGATCTTGATTGTCCGGGAAGAGCAATGATCACTCTTTTTTTTTTTTATTTTTTTTTTTATCGCGGCGCCGCCATTTTAGGTCCAGGCAGCCGTCGATCCCTGCATTTATTAATATTTGATGGGAGCTCGCAACATCCGTCGCGTTTTGAAATCACAGAGGCGGGCTTCCAGAGGCGGAGGGGCAGGGCTCCCCAGATAGCTTCCCGTAGTTGTTGTGCCCTAATTGCGATGGCGTCGGGCATACAGCAGGGGCCGATCACGGGCCCGGTGAAGATCGCGGGCTCAGGCAGTTTCCGGGATAAGAGGCGGCAGCAGCAGGGTAACCATCAGCTTGTCAAGCCTCCAGGTTGAGCCTGATAGCGAAACACCGGGGCCTGAAGATATCGGGTGGCGAGGGCATCAGCGAGTCACACCCCCACAGCGGGCGAAGGCGCCGGGGCAGCACAGCAGGAGCCCATCTCAGGCCTCGTGTTGGTCGTAGGGCTCTGGCTGGTCCTGCGATGAGTAGCGAGGGCAGTATGGTACTCACCACTGAGCTCCTCAGGCCCGCAGGAGAGCTCCGGCTGATGGCGTCACCACACCGGGCACGACCCTCCACGTCAGGGGGATCTGGAATCACTGGGGCAGGCACGGTGGGTCCGGAGGGCCGACACCGTTGGACAGGTTATGGCATCCGTCTTTCCCAGCAGCAAGTCGAGGAGCTGGGCATCAGCCAGGGGGCGCGTAACTTGGGCACCAGTCGAGCAGCGCTGGGGTCCGGGCAGCGAGGGCGCCGACCAGAGCTGTGGAGGTCTTGCTTCTTTCTGCACCACTCGTGCTTCTTTCTGCACCCCTCTTCCCTCTTTATGCACCCCTCTTGCCTCTTTCTGCATCCCTGTTCCTTCTTTCTGCTCTTTTTTATTTATTTCTGCACCTCTCTTGCTTCTTTCTGCACCCTTCTCACCACTTTCTCCACCCCTGTTCCCCCTTTTTGCATCTCTGTTGCTTCTTTCTGCACTTCTCTTGCCTATTTTTCCAACCCTCATCCCTCTTCCTGCACCTCTGTTGCTTCTTTCTGCACTTCTGTTGCTTCTTTCTGCACCTCTGTCCCTTCTTTTTGCAACCCTTGTGCCTCTTTCTGCACCCCTCTTCCCTCTTTCTGCTCCCCTCTTGCCTCTTTCTGCACCTCTGTTCCTTCTTTCTGCACTTCTTTTGTTTCTTCCTACAACTCTCTTGCTTCTTTCTGTATCACTCTTGCCTCTTTCTCCTCCCCACTTCCTCACTTCCCCCTTGCTGCATCTCTGTTGCTTCTTTATGCACTTCTCTTGCTTCTCTCTGCAACTCTCTTGCTTCTTTCTGCACCCCTCATGCCTCTTTCTGCACCCCTCTTCCCTCTTTCTGCACTCCTCTTGCCTCTTTCTGTACCTCTGTTGCTTCTTTCAGCACTTCTTTTGTTTCTTTCTCCACCTCTCTTGCTTCTTTGTGCACCCCTCTTGCCTCTTTCTCCACCCCTCTTCCCCCTTTCTGCATCTCTGTTGCTTCTTTCTGCACTTCTCTTGCCTCTTTCTGCACCTCTGTCCCTTCTTTCTGAAACCCTTGTGCCTCTTTCTGCACCCTTCTTCCCTCTTTCTGCTCCCTTTGTCTCTTTCTGCACCTCTGTTGCTTCTTTCTGCACTTATTTTGTTTCTTTCTGCACCTTTCTTGCTTCTTTCTGCAACCCTTGTGCCTCTTTCTGCACCCCTCTTCCTTCTTTCTGCACTCCTCTTGCCTCTTTGTGCACCTCTGTTCCTTCTTTCTGCACTTCTTTTGTTTCTTTCTGCACCTCTCTTGCTTGTTTCTGCAACCCTCTTGCTTCTTTCTGCACCCCTCAGGCTTCTTTCACACCCCTCTTCCCTCTTTCTGCACCCATCTTGCCTCTTTCTGCACCTATGTTCTTTTTTCTGCACCTCTGTTCCTTCTTTCTGCACTTCTTTTGTTTCTTTCTGCACCTCTCTTGTTTCTTTTTGTATCCCTCTTGCCTCTTTCTCCACCCCACTTCCCCCTTTCTGCATCTCTTGCTTCTTTATGCACTTCTCTTGCTTCTTTCTGCACCTCTTTTGCTTCTTTCTGCACCCCTCTTGCCTCTTTCTGCACCCCTCTTCCCTCTTTCTGTACTCCTCTTGCCTCTTTGTGCACCTCTGTTGCTTCTTTCTGCACTTCTCTTGCCTCTTTCTGCACCCGCTTGCCTCTTTCTGCACCTCTTTTGCTTCTTTCTGCACTTCTCTTGCTTCTTTCTGCACTTCTGTTGCTTCTTTCTGCACTCCTCTTGCCTCTTTCTGCACTCTTCTTGCCTCTTTCTGCACCGTTGTTCCCTCTTTCTGCACCTCTGTTGCCTCTTTCTGCACCCCTGTTCCCTTTTTCTGCACCTCTCTTGCCTGTTTCTGCAACTCTCATGCCTCTTTCTGCAGTTCTCTTGTCTCCTGCTGCACCTCTGTTGCTTCTTTCTGTACCTCTCTTGCCCCTTTCTGCACTTCTCTTGCCTCTTTCTGCACTTCTCTTGCCTCTTTCTGCATCTCTCCTGCCTCTTTCTGCACCTGTCTTGCCTCTTTCTGCACTTCTCATCTTTTTTTCTGCACCTTTCTTGTTTCTTTCTGCAACTCTCTTATCTGATTGATCACTTCTCTTGCTTCTTTCTGCACTTTTGCCTGTTTCTGCAACTCTCGTGTCTCTTTCATCACTTCTCTAGCTTCTTTCTGCACCCCTCTTGCCTCTTTCTGCACCCCTCTTGCTTCTTTCTATACCTCTCTTCCCTCTTTCTGCACCTCTCTTGCCTCTTTTTGCACCTCTGTTGCTTCTTTCTGCACTTCTCTTGCCTCTTTCTGCAGCCCTCTTGCCTCTTTCTGCACCTCTGTTGCTTCTTTCTGCACTTCACTTGATTCTTTCTTCACTTCTGTTGCTTCTTTCTGTACTCCTCTTGCCTTTCTGCATCCTTCTTCCTTCTTTCTGCACCTCTCGCCTCTTTCTGCACCCCAGTTCCCTTTTTCTGAACCTCTCTTGCTTGTTTCTGCAACTCTCTTGCCTCTTTCTGCAGTTCTCTTGTCTCCTTCTGCACCTCTGTTACTTCTTTCTGTACCTCTCTTGCCTCTTTCTGTACCCCCTTTGCTCTTTCTGCACATCTCTTCCCTCTTTCTGTACTTCTCTTCCCTCTTTCTGCACTTCTCTTCTCTCTTTCTGCACCTCTCCTGCCTCTTTCTGCACCTGTCTTGCCTCCTCTTCCTTTTTTCTGCGCCTTTCTTATTTCTTTCTGCAACTCTCTTGTCTGTTTTATCACTTCTCTTGCTTCTTTCTGCACCTCTGTTGCTTCTTTCAGCACTTCTCTTGCCTCTTTCTGCAGCCCTCTTGCCTCTTTCTGCACCTCTGTTGCTTCTTTCTGCACTTCACTTGATTCTTTCTTCACTTCTGTTGCTTCTTTCTGTACTCCTCTTGCCTTTCTGCATCCTTCTTCCTTCTTTCTGCACCTCTCGCCTCTTTCTGCACCCCTGTTCCCTTTTTCTGAACCTCTCTTGCCTGTTTCTGCAACTCTCTTGCCTCTTTCTGCAGTTCTCTTGTCTCCTTCTGCACCTCTTTTGCTTCTTTCTGTACCTCTCTTGCCTCTTTCTGCACTTCTCTTACCTCTTTCTGCACTTCTCTTGCCTCTTTCTGCACCTCACTTACCTCTTTCTCCTCCTCTCTTGCCTCTTTCTGCTCCTTTCTTGCCTCTTTCTGCACCTCTCTTGCCTCAATCTGCACTTCTCTTGCCTCTTTCTGCGCCACTGTTGTTTTTTCTGCACTTCTCTAGCCTCTTTCTGCACCCCTCTTGCCTCTTTCTGTACCCCTTCCCTCTTTCTGCACATCTCTTCCCTCTTTCTGTACTTCTCTTCCCTCTTTCTGCACTTCTCTTCTCTCTTTCTGCACCCCTCTTACCTCTGTCTGCACCTCACTTGCCTCTTTCTGCACCTCCCCTGACTCTTTCTGCACCTGTCTTGCCTCTTTCTGCACTTCTCTTCCATTTTTCTGCACCTTTCTTGTTTTTTTCTGTAACTCTCTTGTCTGTTTTATCACTTCTCTTGCTTCTTTCTGCACCTCTGTTGTTTCTTTCTCTACCCCTCTTGCTTCTTTCTGTACCCCTGTTGCCTCTTTCTGCACCCCTCTTCCCTCTTTCTACACCTCTGTTGCTTCTTTCTGCACTTCTCTTGCCTCTTTCTGCACTTCTGTTGCTTCTTTCTGCACTCCTCTTGCCTCTTTCTGCACCCTTCTTCCCTCTTTCTACACCTCTCTTGCCTCTTTTTGCACCTCTGTTCCCTTTTTCTGCACCTCTCTTGCCTGTTTCTGCAAATCTCTTGCCTCTTTCTGCAGTTCTCTTGTCTCCTTCTGCACCTCTGTTACTTATTTCTGTACGTCTCCTACCTCTTTCTGCACTACTCACCTCTTTCTGCACTTCTCTTGCCTCCTTTCTGCACCTCACTTACCTCTTTCTGCTCCTCTCTTGCCTCTTTATGCTCGTCTCTTGCCTTTTTCTGCACTTCTCTTGCCTCTTTCTACACTTCTCTTGCCTCTTTCTGCACCCCTCTTGCCTCTTTCTGCACCTATGTTCTTTCTTTTTGCACCTCTGTACCTTCTTTCTGCACTTCTTTTGTTTCTTTCTGCACCTCTCTTGTTTCTTTCTGTATCCCTCTTGCCTCTTTCTCCACCCCACTTCCCCCTTTCTGCATCTCTGTTGCTTCTTTATGCACTTCTCTTGCTTCTTTCTGCACCTCTTTTGCTTCTTTCTGCAGTCCTCTTGCCTCTTTGTGCACCTCTGTTGCTTCTTTCTGCACTTCTCTTGCCTCTTTCTGCACCCCGCTTGTCTCTTTCTACACCTCTGTTGCTTCTTTCTGCACTTCTCTTGCTTCTTTCTGCACTTCTGTTGCTTTTTTCTGCACTCCTCTTGCCTCTTTCTGCACTCCTCTTGCCTCTTTCTGCACCGTTGTTCCCTCTTTGTGCACCTCTCTTCCCTCTTTCTGCACTCCTCTTGCCTCTTTGTGCACCTCTGTTGCTTCTTTCTGCACTTCTCTTGCCTCTTTCTGCACTCCTCTTGCCTCTTTCTGCACCTCTGTTGCTTCTTTCTGCACTTCTCTCTGCACTTCTGTTGCTTCTTTCTGCACTCCTCTTGCCTCTTTCTGCACTCCTCTTGCCTCTTTCTGCACCGTTGTTCCCTCTTTCTGCACCTCTCTTGCCTCTTTCTGCACCCCTCTTCCCTCTTTCTGCACTCCTCTTGCCTCTTTGTGCACCTCTGTTGCTTCTTTCTGCACTTCTCTTGCCTCTTTCTGCACTCCGCTTGCCTCTTTCTGCACCTCTGTTGCTTCTTTCTGCACTTCTCTTGCTTCTTTCTGCACTTCTGTTGCTTCTTTCTGCACTCCTCTTGCCTCTTTCTGCACTCCTCTTGCCTCTTTCTGCACCGTTGTTCCCTCTTTCTGCAACTCTCATGCCTCTTTCTGCAGTTCTCTTGTCTCCTGCTGCACCTCTGTTGCTTCTTTCTGTACCTCTCTTGCCTCTTTATGCACTTCTCTTGCCTCTTTCTGCACTTCTCTTGCCTCTTTCTGCACCTCTCCTGCCTCTTTCTGCACCTGTCTTGCCTCTTTCTGCACTTCTCTTCCTTTTTTCTGCACCCCTCTTGCCTCTTTCTACACCCCTCTTCCCTCTTTCTGCACCTCTCTTGTCTCTTTTTGCACCTCTGTTGCTTCTTTCTGCAATTCTCTTGCCTCTTTCTGCACCCCTCTTGCCTGTTTCTGCACCTCTGTTGCTTCTTTCTGCACTTCTCTTGATTCTTTCTTCACTTCTGTTGCTTCTTTCTGTACTCCTCTTGCCTTTCTGCATCCTTCTTCCCTCTTTCTGCACCTCTCTTGCCTCTTTCTGCACCCCTGTTCCCTTTTTCTGAACCTCTCTTGCCTGTTTCTGCAACTCTCTTGCCTCTTTCTGCAGTTCTCTTGTCTCCTTCTGCACCTCTGTTACTTCTTTCTGTACCTCTCTTGCCTCTTTCTGTACCCCCTTGGCTCTTTCTGCACATCTCTTCCCTCTTTCTGTACTTCTCTTCCCTCTTTCTGCACTTCTCTTCTCTCTTTCTGCACCCCTCTTGCCTCTGTCTGCACCTCACTTGCCTCTTTCTGCACCTCTCCTGCCTCTTTCTGCACCTGTCTTGCCTCCTCTTCCTTTTTTCTGCGCCTTTCTTATTTCTTTCTGCAACTCTCTTGTCTGTTTTATCACTTCTCTTGCTTCTTTCTGCACCTCTGTTGCTTCTTTCAGCACTTCTCTTGCCTCTTTCTGCACCTCTCTTGCCTGTTTCTGCAACTCTCTTGCCTCTTTCTGCAGTTCTCTTGTCTCCTTCTGCACCTCTTTTGCTTCTTTCTGTACCTCGATTGCCTCTTTCTGCACTTCTCTTACCTCTTTCTGCACTTCTCTTGCCTCTTTCTGCACCTCACTTACCTCTTTCTTCTCCTCCTCCTCCTCTCTTGCCTCTTTCTGCTCCTTTCTTGCCTCTTCCTGCACCTCTCTTGCCGCAATCTGCACTTCTCTTGCCTCTTTCTGTGCCACTTTTGTTTTTTCTGCACTTCTCTAGCCTCTTTCTGCACCCCTCTTGCCTCTTTCTGTACCCCTTCCCTCTTTCTGCACATCTCTTCCCTCTTTCTGTACTTCTCTTCCCTCTTTCTGCACTTCTCTTCTCTCTTTCTGCACCCCTCTTGCCTCTGTCTGCACCTCACTTGACTCTTTCTGCACCTCTCCTGACTCTTTCTGCACCTGTCTTGCCTCTTTCTGCACTTCTCTTCCTTTTTTCTGCACCTTTCTTGTTTCTTTCTGCAACTCTCTTGTCTGTTTTATCACTTCTCTTGCTTCTTTCTGCACCTGTTGTTTCTTTCTGTACCCCTCTTGCTTCTTTCTGTACCCCTCTTGCCTCTTTCTGCACCCCTCTTCCCTCTTTCTGCACCTCTGTTGCTTCTTTCTGCACTTCTCTTGCCTCTTTCTGCACTTCTGTTGCTTCTTTCTGCACTCCTCTTGCCTCTTTCTGCACCCTTCTTCCCTCTTTCTACACCTCTCTTGCCTCTTTTTGCACCTCTGTTCCCTTTTTCTGAACCTCTCTTGCCTGTTTCTGCAAATCTCTTGCCTCTTTCTGCAGTTCTCTTGTCTCCTTCTGCACCTCTGTTACTTCTTTCTGTACCTCTCCTACCTCTTTCTGCACTACTCTTGCCTCTTTCTGCACTTCTCTTGCCTCCTTTCTGCACCTCACTTATCTCTTTCTGCTCCTCTCTTGCCTCTTTATGCTCCTCTCTTGCCTTTTTCTGCACTTCTCTTGCCTCTTTCTATACTTCTCTTGCCTCTTTCTGCACCCCTCTTGCCTCTGTCTGCACCTATGTTCTTTCTTTTTGCACCTCTGTTCCTTCTTTCTGCACTTCTTTTGTTTCTTTCTGCACCTCTCTTGTTTCTTTCTGTATCCCTCTTGCCTCTTTCTCCACCCCACTTCCCCCTTTCTGCATCTCTGTTGCTTCTTTATGCACTTCTCTTGCTTCTTTCTGCACCTCTTTTGCTTCTTTCTGCACCCCTCTTGCCTCTTTCTGCACCCCTCTTCCCTCTTTCTGCACTCCTCTTGCCTCTTTGTGCACCTCTGTTGCTTCTTTCTGCACTTCTCTTGCCTCTTTCTGCACCCCGCTTGCCTCTTTCTGCACCTCTGTTGCTTCTTTCTGCACTTCTCTTGCTTCTTTCTGCACTTCTGTTGCTTCTTTCTGCACCCCTCTTGCCTCTTTCTGCACCCTCTTCCCTCTTTCTGCACTCCTCTTGCCTCTTTGTGCACCTCTGTTGCTTCTTTCTGCTCCTCTCTTGCCTCTTTATGCTCCTCTCTTGCCTTTTTCTGCACTTCTCTTGCCTCTTTCTATACTTCTCTTGCCTCTTTCTGCACCCCTCTTGCCTCTTTCTGCACCTATGTTCTTTCTTTTTGCACCTCTGTTCCTTCTTTCTGCACTTCTTTTGTTTCTTTCTGCACCTCTCTTTGTTTCTTTCTGTATCCCTCTTGCCTCTTTCTCCACCCCACTTCCACCTTTCTGCATCTCTGTTGCTTCTTTATGCACTTCTCTTGCTTCTTTCTGCACCTCTTTTGCTTCTTTCTGCACCCCTCTTGCCTCTTTCTGCACCCCTCTTCCCTCTTTCTGCACTCCTCTTGCCTCTTTGTGCACCTCTGTTGCTTCTTTCTGCACTTCTCTTGCCTCTTTCTGCACCCCGCTTGCCTCTTTCTGCACCTCTGATGCTTCTTTCTGCACTTCTCTTGCTTCTTTCTGCACTTCTGTTGCTTCTTTCTGCACCTCTCTTGCCTCTTTCTGCACTCTCTGTTCCCTTTTTATGAACCTCTCTTGCCTGTTTCTGCAAATCTCTTGCCTCTTTCTGCAGTTCTCTTGTCTCCTTCTGCACCTCTGTTACTTCTTTCTGTACCTCTCCTACCTCTTTCTGCACTAGTCTTGCCTCTTTCTGCACTTCTCTTGCCTCTTTTCTGCACCTCACTTATCTCTTTCTGCTCCTCTCTTGCCTCTTTATGCTCCTCTCTTGCCTTATTCTGCACTTCTCTTGCCTCTTTCTATACTTCTCTTGCCTCTTTCTGCACCCCTCTTGCCTCTTTCTGCACCTATGTTCTTTCTTTTTGCACCTCTGTTCCTTCTTTCTGCACTTCTTTTGTTTCTTTCTGCACCTCTCTTGTTTCTTTCTGTATCCCTCTTGCCTCTTTCTCCACCCCACTTCCCCCTTCTGCATCTCTGTTGCTTCTTTATGCACTTCTCTTGCTTCTTTCTGCACCTCTTTTGCTTCTTTCTGCACCCCTCTTGCCTCTTTCTGCACCCCTCTTCCCTCTTTCTGCACTCCTCTTGCCTCTTTGTGCACCTCTGTTGCTTCTTTCTGCACTTCTCTTGCCTCTTTCTGCACCCCGCTTGCCTCTTTCTGCACCTCTGTTGCTTCTTTCTGCACTTCTCTTGCCTCTTTCTGCACCCCTCTTCCCTCTTTCTGCACTCCTCTTGCCTCTTTGTGCACCTCTGTTGCTTCTTTCTGCACTTCTCTTGCCTCTTTCTGCACCCCGCTTGCCTCTTTCTGCACCTCTGTTGCTTCTTTCTGCACTTCTCTTGCTTCTTTCTGCACTTCTGTTGCTTCTTTCTGCACCCCTCTTGCCTCTTTCTGCACCCCTCTTCCCTCTTTCTGCACTCCTCTTGCCTCTTTGTGCACCTCTGTTGCTTCTTTCTGCTCCTCTCTTGCCTCTTTATGCTCCTCTCTTGCCTTTTTCTGCACTTCTCTTGCCTCTTTCTATACTTCTCTTGCCTCTTTCTGCACCCCTCTTGCCTCTTTCTGCACCTATGTTCTTTCTTTTTGCACCTCTGTTCCTTCTTTCTGCACTTCTTTTGTTTCTTTCTGCACCTCTCTTGTTTCTTTCTGTATCCCTCTTGCCTCTTTCTCCACCCCACTTCCACCTTTCTGCATCTCTGTTGCTTCTTTATGCACTTCTCTTGCTTCTTTCTGCACCTCTTTTGCTTCTTTCTGCACCCCTCTTGCCTCTTTCTGCACCCCTCTTCCCTCTTTCTGCACTCCTCTTGCCTCTTTGTGCACCTCTGTTGCTTCTTTCTGCACTTCTCTTGCCTCTTTCTGCACCCCGCTTGCCTCTTTCTGCACCTCTGTTGCTTCTTTCTGCACTTCTCTTGCTTCTTTCTGCACTTCTGTTGCTTCTTTCTGCACCTCTCTTGCCTCTTTCTGCACCTCTGTTCCCTTTTTATGAACCTCTCTTGCCTGTTTCTGCAAATCTCTTGCCTCTTTCTGCAGTTCTCTTGTCTCCTTCTGCACCTCTGTTACTTCTTTCTGTACCTCTCCTACCTCTTTCTGCACTAGTCTTGCCTCTTTCTGCACTTCTCTTGCCTCTTTTCTGCACCTCACTTATCTCTTTCTGCTCCTCTCTTGCCTCTTTATGCTCCTCTCTTGCCTTATTCTGCACTTCTCTTGCCTCTTTCTATACTTCTCTTGCCTCTTTCTGCACCCCTCTTGCCTCTTTCTGCACCTATGTTCTTTCTTTTTGCACCTCTGTTCCTTATTTCTGCACTTCTTTTGTTTCTTTCTGCACCTCTCTTGTTTCTTTCTGTATCCCTCTTGCCTCTTTCTCCACCCCACTTCCCCTTTCTGCATCTCTGTTGCTTCTTTATGCACTTCTCTTGCTTCTTTCTGCACCTCTTTTGCTTCTTTCTGCACCCCTCTTGCCTCTTTCTGCACCCCTCTTCCCTCTTTCTGCACTCCTCTTGCCTCTTTGTGCACCTCTGTTGCTTCTTTCTGCACTTCTCTTGCCTCTTTCTGCACCCCGCTTGCCTCTTTCTGCACCTCTGTTGCTTCTTTCTGCACTTCTCTTGCCTCTTTCTGCACCCCTGTTCCCTTTTTCTGCACCTCTCTTGCCTGTTTCTGCAACTCTCATGCCTCTTTCTGCAGTTCTCTTGTCTCCTGCTGCACCTCTGTTGCTTCTTTCTGTACCTCTCTTGCCTCTTTATGCACTTCTCTTGCCTCTTTCTGCATTTCTCTTGCCTCTTTCTGCACCTCTCCTGCCTCTTTCTGCACCTGTCTTGACTAATTCTGCACTTCTCTTCCTTTTTTCTGCACCCCTCTTGCCTCTTTCTACACCCCTCTTCCCTCTTTCTGCACCTCTCTTGCCTCTTTTTGCACCTCTGTTGCTTCTTTCTGCACTTCTCTTGCCTCTTTCTGCACCCCTCTTGGCTCTTTCTGCACCTCTGTTGCTTCTTTCTGCACTTCTCTTGATTCCTTCTTCACTTCTGTTGCTTCTTTCTGTACTCCTCTTGCCTTTCTGCATCCTTCTTCCCTCTTTCTGCACCTCTCTTGCCTCTTTCTGCACCCCTGTTCCCTTTTTCTGAACCTCTCTTGCCTGTTTCTGCAACTCTCTTGCCTCTTTCTGGAGTTCTCTTGTCTCCTTCTGCACCTCTGTTACTTCTTTCTGTACCTCTCTTGCCTCTTTCTGTACCCCCTTCGCTCTTTCTGCACATCTCTTCCCTCTTTCTGCACTTCTCTTCTCTCTTTCTGCACTTCTCTTCTCTCTTTCTGCACCCCTCTTGCCTCTGTCTGCAGCTCACTTGCCTCTTTCTGCACCTCTCCTGCCTCTTTCTGCACCTGTCTTGCCTCTTTCTGCACTTCTCTTCCTTTTTTCTGCGCCTTTCTTATTTCTTTCTGCAACTCTCTTGTCTGTTTTATCACTTCTCTTGCTTCTTTCTGCACCTCTGTTGCTTCTTTCAGCACTTCTCTTGCCTCTTTCTGCACCTCTCTTGCCTCTTTCTGCAGTTCTCTTGTCTCCTTCTGCACCTCTTTTGCTTCTTTCTGTACCTCTCTTGCCTCTTTCTGCACTTCTCTTACCTCTTTCTGCACTTCTCTTGCCTCTTTCTGCACCTCACTTACCTCTTTCTCCTCCTCTCTTGCCTCTTTCTGCTCCTTTCTTGCCTCTTTCTGCACCTCGCTTGCCTCAATCTGCACTTCTCTTGCCTCTTTCTGCGCCACTGTTGTTTTTTCTGCACTTCTCTAGCCTCTTTCTGCACCCCTCTTGCCTCTTTCTGTACCCCTTCCCTCTTTCTGCACATCTCTTCCCTCTTTCTGTACTTCTCTTCCCTCTTTCTGCACTTCTCTTCTCTCTTTCTGCACCCCTCTTGCCTCTGTCTGCACCTCACTTGCCTCTTTCTGCACCTCTCCTGACTCTTTCTACAACTGTCTTGCCTCTTTCTGCACTTCTCTTCCTTTTTTCTGCACCTTTCTTGTTTCTTTCTGCAACTCTCTTGTCTGTTTTATCACTTCTCTTGCTTCTTTCTGCACCTCTGTTGTTTCTTTCTGTACCCCTCTTGCTTCTTTCTGTACCCCTCTTGCCTCTTTCTGCACCCCTCTTCCCTCTTTCTGCACCTCTGTTGCTTCTTTCTGCACTTCTCTTGCCTCTTTCTGCACTTCTGTTGCTTCTTTCTGCACTCCTCTTGCCTCTTTCTGCACCCTTCTTCCCTCTTTCTACACCTCTCTTGCCTCTTTTTGCACCTCTGTTCCCTTTTTCTGCACCTCTCTTGCCTGTTTCTGAAAATCTCTTGCCTCTTTCTGCAGTTCTCTTGTCTCCTTTTGCACCTCTGTTACTTCTTCCTGTACCTCTCCTACCTCTTTCTGCACAACTCTTGCCTCTTTTTGCACTTCTCTTGCCTCCTTTCTGCACCTCACTTACCTCTTTCTGCTCCTCTCTTGCCTCTTTCTGCTCCTCTCTTGCCTTTTACTGCACTTCTCTTGCCTCTTTCTACACTTCTCTTGCCTCTTTCTGCACCCCTCTTGCCTCTTTCTGCACCTATGTTCTTTCTTTTTGCACCTCTGTTCCTTCTTTCTGCACTTTTTTTGCTTCTTTCTGCACCTCTTTTGCTTCTTTCTGCACCCCTCTTGCCTCTTTCTGCACCCCTCTTCCCTCTTTCTGCACTCCTCTTGCCTCTTTGTGCACCTCTGTTGCTTCTTTCTGCACCTCTGTTGCTTCTTTCTGCACTTCTCTTGCTTCTTTCTGCACTTCTGTTGCTTCTTTCTGCACTCCTCTTGCCTCTTTCTGCACTCCTCTTGCCTCTTTCTGCTCCGTTGTTCCCTCTTTCTTCACCTCTCTTGCATCTTTCTGCACCCCTGTTCCCTTTTTCTGCCCCTCTCTTGCCTGTTTCTGCAACTCTCATGCCTCTTTCTGCAGTTCTCTTGTCTCCTGCTGTACCTCTGTTGCTTCTTTCTGTACCTCTCTTGCCTCTTTATGCACTTCTCTTGCCTCTTTCTGCACTTCTCTTGCCTCTTTCTGCACCTCTCCTGCCTCTTTCTGCACCCCGCTTGCCTCTTTCTGCACCTCTGTTGCTTCTTTCTGCACTTCTCTTGCTTCTTTCTGCACCTCTGTTGCTTCTTTCTGCACCCCTCTTGCCTCTTTCTGCACCCCTCTTCCCTCTTTCTGCACTCCTCTTGCCTCTTTGTGCACCTCTGTTGCTTCTTTCTGCTCCTCTCTTGCCTCTTTATGCTCCTCTCTTGCCTTTTTCTGCACTTCTCTTGCCTCTTTCTATACTTCTCTTGCCTCTTTCTGCACCCCTCTTGCCTCTTTCTGCACCTATGTTCTTTCTTTTTGCACCTCTGTTCCTTCTTTCTGCACTTCTTTTGTTTCTTTCTGCACCTCTCTTGTTTCTTTCTGTATCCCTCTTGCCTCTTTCTCCACCCCACTTCCACCTTTCTGCATCTCTGTTGCTTCTTTATGCACTTCTCTTGCTTCTTTCTGCACCTCTTTTGCTTCTTTCTGCACCCCTCTTGCCTCTTTCTGCACCCCTCTTCCCTCTTTCTGCACTCCTCTTGCCTCTTTGTGCACCTCTGTTGCTTCTTTCTGCACTTCTCTTGCCTCTTTCTGCACCCCGCTTGCCTCTTTCTGCACCTCTGTTGCTTCTTTCTGCACTTCTCTTGCTTCTTTCTGCACTTCTGTTGCTTCTTTCTGCACCTCTCTTGCCTCTTTCTGCACCTCTGTTCCCTTTTATGAACCTCTCTTGCCTGTTTCTGCAAATCTCTTGCCTCTTTCTGCAGTTCTCTTGTCTCCTTCTGCACCTCTGTTACTTCTTTCTGTACCTCTCCTACCTCTTTCTGCACTAGTCTTGCCTCTTTCTGCACTTCTCTTGCCTCTTTTCTGCACCTCACTTATCTCTTTCTGCTCCTCTCTTGCCTCTTTATGCTCCTCTCTTGCCTTATTCTGCACTTCTCTTGCCTCTTTCTATACTTCTCTTGCCTCTTTCTGCACCCCTCTTGCCTCTTTCTGCACCTATGTTCTTTCTTTTTGCACCTCTGTTCCTTATTTCTGCACTTCTTTTGTTTCTTTCTGCACCTCTCTTGTTTCTTTCTGTATCCCTCTTGCCTCTTTCTCCACCCCACTTCCCCTTTCTGCATCTCTGTTGCTTCTTTATGCACTTCTCTTGCTTCTTTCTGCACCTCTTTTGCTTCTTTCTGCACCCCTCTTGCCTCTTTCTGCACCCCTCTTCCCTCTTTCTGCACTCCTCTTGCCTCTTTGTGCACCTCTGTTGCTTCTTTCTGCACTTCTCTTGCCTCTTTCTGCACCCCGCTTGCCTCTTTCTGCACCTCTGTTGCTTCTTTCTGCACTTCTCTTGCCTCTTTCTGCACCCCTGTTCCCTTTTTCTGCACCTCTCTTGCCTGTTTCTGCAACTCTCATGCCTCTTTCTGCAGTTCTCTTGTCTCCTGCTGCACCTCTGTTGCTTCTTTCTGTACCTCTCTTGCCTCTTTATGCACTTCTCTTGCCTCTTTCTGCATTTCTCTTGCCTCTTTCTGCACCTCTCCTGCCTCTTTATGCACCTGTCTTGACTAATTCTGCACTTCTCTTCCTTTTTTCTGCACCCCTCTTGCCTCTTTCTACACCCCTCTTCCCTCTTTCTGCACCTCTGTTGCTTCTTTCTGCACTTCTCTTGCCTCTTTCTGCACCCCTCTTGGCTCTTTCTGCACCTCTGTTGCTTCTTTCTGCACTTCTCTTGATTCCTTCTTCACTTCTGTTGCTTCTTTCTGTACTCCTCTTGCCTTTCTGCATCCTTCTTCCCTCTTTCTGCACCTCTCTTGCCTCTTTCTGCACCCCTGTTCCCTTTTTCTGAACCTCTCTTGCCTGTTTATGCAACTCTCTTGCCTCTTTCTGGAGTTCTCTTGTCTCCTTCTGCACCTCTGTTACTTCTTTCTGTACCTCTCTTGCCTCTTTCTGTACCCCCTTCGCTCTTTCTGCACATCTCTTCCCTCTTTCTGCACTTCTCTTTCCTCTTTCTGCACTTCTCTTCTATCTTTCTGCACCCCTGTTGCCTCTGTCTGCACCTCACTTGCTTCTTTCTGCACCTCTCCTGCCTCTTTCTGCACCTGTCTTGCCTCTTTCTGCACTTCTCTTCCTTTTTTCTGCGCCTTTCTTATTTCTTTCTGCAACTCTCTTGTCTGTTTTATCACTTCTCTTGCTTCTATGTTCTTTCTTTTTGCACCTCTGTTCCTTCTTTCTGCACTTTTTTTGCTTCTTTCTGCACCTCTTTTGCTTCTTTCTGCACCCCTCTTGCCTCTTTCTGCACTTCTCTTGCTTCTTTCTGCACTTCTGTTGCTTCTTTCTGCACTCCTCTTGCCTCTTTCTGCACTCCTCTTGCCTCTTTCTGCTCCGTTGTTCCCTCTTTCTTCACCTCTCTTGCATCTTTCTGCACCCCTGTTCCCTTTTTCTGCCCCTCTCTTGCCTGTTTCTGCAACTCTCATGCCTCTTTCTGCAGTTCTCTTGTCTCCTGCTGTACCTCTGTTGCTTCTTTCTGTACCTCTCTTGCCTCTTTATGCACTTCTCTTGCCTCTTTCTGCACTTCTCTTGCCTCTTTCTGCACCTCTCCTGCCTCTTTCTGCACCTGTCTTGCCTCTTTCTGCACTTCTCTTCCTTTTTTCTGCGCCCCTCTTGCCTCTTTCTGCACCCCTCTTCCCTCTTTCTGCACCTCTCTTGCCTCTTTTTGCACCTCTGTTGCTTCTTTCTGCACTTCTCTTGCCTCTTTCTGCACCCCTTTTGCCTCTTTCTTCACCTCTGTTGCTTCTTTCTGCACTTCTCTTGATTCTTTCTTCACTTCTGTTGCTTCTTTCTGTACTCCTCTTGCCTTTCTGCATCCTTCTTCCCTGTTTCTGCACCTCTCTTGCCTCTTTCTGCACCCCTGTTCCCTTTTTCTGAACCTCTCTTGCCTGTTTCTGCAACTCTCTTGCCTCTTTCTGCAGTTCTCTTGTCTCCATCTGCACCTCTGTTACTTCTTTCTGTACCTCTCTTGCCCCTTTCTGTACCCCCTTTGCTCTTTCTGCACATCTCTTCCCTCTTTCTGTACTTCTCTTCCCTCTTTCTGCACTTCTCTTCTCTCTTTCTGTACCCCTCTTGCCTATGTCTGCACCTCACTTGCCTCTTTCTGCACCTCTCTTGCCTCTTTCTGCACCTGTCTTGCCTCTTTCTGCACTTCTCTTCCTTTTTTCTGCGCCTTTCTTGTTTCTTTCTGCAACTCTCTTGTCTGTTTTATTACTTCTCTTGCTTCTTTCTGCACCTCTGTTGCTTCTTTCAGCACTTCTCTTGCCTCTTTCTGCACCTCTCTTGCCTGTTTCTGCAACTCTCTTGCCTCTTTCTGCAGTTCTCTTATCTCCTTCTGCACCTCTGTTGCTTCTTTCTGTACCTCTCTTGCCTCTTTCTGGACTTCTCTTGCCTCTTTCTGCACCTCACTTACCTCTTTCTGTTCCTCTCTTGCCTCTTTCTGCACCTCTCTTGCCTCAATCTGCACTTCTCTTGCCTCTTTCTGCACCACTGTTGTTTTTTCTGCACTTCTCTTGCCTCTTTCTGCACCCCTCTTGCCTCTTTCTGTACCCCTTCCCTCTTTCTGTACATCTCTTCCCTCTTTCTGTACTTCTCTTCCCTCTTTCTGCACTTCTCTTCTCTCTTTCTGCACCCCTCTTGCCTCTGTCTGCACCTCACTTGCTTCTTTCTGCACCTCTTCTGACTCTTTCTGCACCTGTCTTGCCTCTTTCTGCACTTCTCTTCCTTTTTTCTGCACCTTTCTTGTTTCTTTCTGCAACTCTCTTGTCTGTTTTATCACTTCTCTTGTTTCTTTCTTCACCTCTGTTGTTTCTTTCTGTACCCCTCTTGCTTCTTTCTGTACCCCTCATGCCTCTTTCTGCACCCCTCTTCCTTCTTTCTGCACCTCTGTTGCTTCTTTCTGCACTTCTCTTGCCTCTTTCTGCACATCTGTTGCTTCTTTCTGCACTCCTCTTGCCTCTTTCTGCACCCTTCTTCCCTCTTTCTACACCTCTCTTGCCTCATTTTGCACCTCTGTTCCCTTTTTCTGCACCTCTCTTGCCTGTTTCTGCAAATCTCTTGCCTCTTTCTGCAGTTCTCTTGTCTCCTTTTGCACCTCTGTTACTTCTTTCTGTACCTCTCCTGCCTCTTTCTGCACTACTCTTGCCTCTTTCTGCACTTCTCTTGCCTCCTTTCTGCACCTCACTTACCTCTTTCTGCTCCTCTCTTGTCTCTTTCTGCTCCTCTCTTGTCTTTTTCTGCACTTCTCTTGCCTCTTTCTACACTTCTCTTTCCTCTTTCTGCACTTCTCTTGCCTCTTTCTGCACATTTCTTACTCTTTCTGCACCTCTCTTGTTTTTTTCTGCAATTCTCTTGCTCCATTCTGCACTTCTCTCGCCTGTTTCTATATTCAAATGGGAAGTGCAAGCTGTCAAGTTTAAAGCTCTGCGTGCTCTCGTGACTGAGGTATACGTCTACTTGCACATATATTCTCACATGTGTTATGCATCTGAAGATGGTAGCTTAAAAAGCGGGTAGCTTCTCTTATAGGTGGTCAAAACTTCTTAGTTCTGCTCTGTCATTCGGTTGCACAGGCAGACATGTCTAATGTAGTATAGAGCCCCTCAAATATACTATTGAATACCCATGTGCCCTGTATTGTGAGCAGAAAAAAGTGCATACACCTTTTTTTACACAATATAACAGAGTATGCTGTTTGAAACACAGGTATTCAAGTGTTTATATGTTTATTTTCATTTAACATGTCACTAGGTAAAAGCATAGACACACATGCATACCTTCACAAACTTGATCAGACCTACAACAGGGATATGCTTAGGATTGCTGTTTTATATTTGGTAGGCCTAACATTCTGAGCAGTCGATTAATAGTGAACCTTCCAGAGAAAAGTGAGGTTTAAGACATCTTTGGAGAAGGATTAGTGATTAGGGTACTTTGTATGAGTCTGTTGTAAGGTACAGTCAAAGTAGGCCTCTTTCTGCACCTCTGTTGGTTCTTTCTGCATATCTCTTGCTTCTTTCTTCACCTTTCTCCTCTTTCTGGACTTCTGTTGCCTCTTTCTGCATTTCTCTTGCTTCTTTCTGCACCTTTCTTCTTCTTTCTGCATCTCTCTTGCCTCTTTCTGCAATTCTCTTGCTCCTTTCTGCGCCTTTCTTCCTCTTTCTGCACATGTCCTACCTATGTAGGCATAGTTAGAAATTAGCATTTAAAAAACCTTAGAAATTCACTGAAAAAACCATTGGTTTCAGGGACGTTATAGTTAGAAATTATCATTTAAAAAAACAATAGAAATTCACTGAAAAAAACCATAGGTTTCAGGGATGTTATAGTTAGAAATTAGCATTTAAAAAACCATATAAATTCACTGAAAAAACCAGAGGTTTCAGGGACGTTATAGTTAGTTGGGCATTTCACTCATACAAAACCAGAGAAATTTGTCTGTTATAGTTAGTTGAGCTAACTATAACTCGTGCCCCCGCAATGCACTGCTGATGACATCACATATTACATCACTCATGACATGGTCAGTGACATAAAAAATAAATAAATATATATATATATATAGATACACATATACACACACACATACATACATACATATATATATATACGCAAAGATATGCTAGTACGTATAAAAAAGGAGGAAGAAAAAATCAAAGAAAGAAAGACGTACAAATTCATAAGGGATAAAACGGACTATGCAATGGGTCAAATTTTCACTTTTTCTAAAAAATATAATGCCTTGAGAAGAGCAGAGACCAACAAAATGGATGGGCAGACACCCAGTACATCTCGAGCCAACTACACAGCAAAACAGGCGTCTAACTCAGACCTCAGTTCAGTACCAGATAGTGGCTCCGATTCAGAACTAAGGGACAATAGCACTACTCAGCAGAAACCTTCCCCAGGCCAAGAGCTTAATTTTTTATGCATGGACAGAAGGCAAACACTCCGCCCAAGAAATCAACAAACCAGAACTCAAGTGACAGAAACTACAAACGTAGGCAGAGGCGGAAGGCAAGCAGCAAACACCACCAATGCAAAAAGACAGACAACAGGAAGATGGAAGCAGAGATAAACACCAACCTGGACACCAACAAAACCATAATCAATCTGGCAAATATCAATTTAACTAAAGCTGAGGAACAAATACTTAGCCTGGGACTTACATATTGCCCAAAAAACAATTTCAATTATGCCAAAACACGGATGGATATTTACCGTTGCATACGAAAATTGAAATTAATGAAATATCATATGATGCTCACCAAGGAAACACCAGCAGCACAAACAACTCAGAACAACTATGAAGGGTCAATGGACCCTGCTGATGTAGGGACAGATGACATTCCCTTGACGACAGAACTGCTGGAACTATGGAATGAAGGACGGATGCCTAGTACACAGGAGGGTATATCTGGACAATCCATGATAGTCACCCCTAGTACACCAACGCAATGGGAACCTAAGATGCCAACTCCCTTCAGAAACAACTCTACATTTGTCCCGATTAGTCCACGAGATGCTATTGATGTCTTCAATGAGCAGATGACAACACAAATAAAACAATTGAATTACAAAATCATGAATAACAAAAACAAAAGGAACAGAGTCAATACCCAGTATCATACACTGATGAAAAAACTTGAAAAAGACCCCACTATTGTCATCAGAAATTCGCACAAAGGTGGCAACATTGTTATCTGGGGAAAGGAAGACTATACAAAGGAGGCCCTATTACAACTGAATGACCAAGCCTGTTACACTAAGAGTAAAGGGACAGACCACAAAGTAATGTACAAATGTTATTATTCCCAACTATCAGCATGGAGAGCTCAGGGCTTAATAACAATGGATGAACTTAAATTTCTAAAAAATGATTACCCAATTACACCATCTATTTATTTTATTCCTAAAATCCATAAGGACCGATGCAATCCACCTGGCAGACCGATTATATCGGCACGTGATGGACTTCTGGAACATACGTCACAATACATTGACTACTTTTTACAAGGGTATGTTCAATCCTTGGACTCCTATGTAAGAGATACAAGTGACTTTTTGAATAAATTGCAGGATTTCACTTGGCAGGATGGTTACTTAATGATAGCGCTTGATGTTACATCTTTGTATACAAGCATTAGACACAGTGACGGTTTGACAGCACTAAGATACTATCTGTCTAAGAGATCTGATCAATTTAAGCAACACAGTGCAATGTTAATTGAGATGGTTGACTTCTGCTTGAATCACAATGTATTTATGTTTAATAACAGGCTCTTCCAACAAATCAGGGGAGTAGCCATGGGTGCCAGCTTCTCCCCCAGCTATGCATGTTTACACATGGGCTGGTGGGAGGAGCTGGTACTGGCTACCGTACATAGCAGTTACAAAACTAAGAACATTAGACTATGGTTACGGTATATCGATGATTTGTTTGTTATTTGGAGAGACACACATCAAGAAGCAGAAGAATTCATTAACTCCATTAATGATAATACACTGAATTTGCACTTTACTGCCACTATAAGTGAAACAACTGTTAATTTTTTAGATACTAAGGTGTACATCAAAAATCAACAGATTGAGACACAACTATTCAGGAAAGAAACAGCAGGCAATTCCACGTTGCATGCCAGCAGTGCTCACCCAAGACACCTGATAAACAGCATTCCCTACGGGGAAATGCTCAGACTCAGGAGGGTAAACAGCACTGAGGACACTCTCAAGAAAGCCCAAGATGAAAGTAAAGCAAGGTTCCGTGAGAGGGGGTATTCACTCAAAACCATTGAGGGGGCCATAACAAAGTCTATGACACACAGTAGAACAGAACTGATTAAAGATAAACTGGAGATAGGACTAGACCAGTCAGTTCCACCTCCCACTAACTCTTCTACTAACGAATTTAGAGTTATCATGGAATTCAGCAGTCAAGACAAGGAACTACGTGGTATCATTACCCACAACTGGCCACTACTTTTGAGTGATCCAATAATTGGGAAAACATTACCTTCCAAAGTCTCTATCACTCATAGCAGGGCTCCCTGCATGAGGGACAAACTGGTTAAAACAAGTCCTGAAATCATTGAGAGTTGCAATTGGCTTCAGACTCATAAAGGATTTTTAAAATGCAAAACGTGTAAGGCATGCCAACAGGGGATTAACAAAACTAAATATACTACCCCCTTCAGCCCAAAAGAGCATGACATTAACAAATTGTTGACATGCAAAACTGAATACGTGGTCTATGTGCTGTCATGCCCATGTGGCCTACAATACATAGGCAGCACAAAGCTGCAGGCACATAAACGGGTTCTCCAGCATTTGAGGGCTATTACCAATCAAGACAACACGTATCCAGTGGCGAGACATTTCAAGGAGTACCATGGATCTAGGAGTCATGAACTAAGATACTTTCTCATTGACTCAGTACCCCAAAGTAGAAGAGGTGGTAACAGGGAAGCAAAACTACGTAAACTAGAAACCAGGTACATCCTTGAGATGGACTCTAAACATCCAGGAGGGCTAAATGTAACGGAGGATTTGCACACTTGCCTTTAATTGATGAGATTGACCATGATTAAATCAAATAAATAATATACAAACTGTACACCGGATAACAGGAATTGAATCGAATCATAAAATGAGTCGCAAGGATATTTTATATTTTATATTATGTGTTTCATGTTTTATATTGCATATTTAATATTTATTTATTTATATATATAAAGACTAATATTTAATGTTTAATATTCTATATGATATATTTATGATCTTTTATGTTTTATACTTCACGAGTAGTATTTAATATTCAATGTTCAATATCCAGTACTCAATGTTGATTACTCTATTACTCTGTGACTATTCCAGCAAACAAAAACATGAGTGATATCTGACCCACATCACCTTTATCAATTGGGTGGTTATGGACATAGCCACCCCATGCAAGCTACTAACCTCAGGATGAAGGGGTAACACAAGGTATTCATACCAAGATGTATGGCAGACACGTAAGATAGATGACATAAATTAGTGTGATATACATATGAAACATCAGGCAGTTAATAATGTTATCTAAATGAGATTTAAGTGAACTAAATAATCCTGATTATAGACACGCAAGGTAGCACATACAGCACTTTGAGCACTTTAGGCACTTTTAATCATCCTGGACATACACATATATGAATGACATATATACAAACCATGAGGCACAATGACAAATTCAATATGACCTCAAGCATGTTTACATGGATAATGTATTTATAATGATTTATCCAATGCATTTAAAATTTGAAAACCTATAAATGTAAACAGAACATGTGGGCTATATATTTCCAGTATGAAACCATATTTTATGTATATAATGCAATTTTATATAACATCAACTTTTTAAATGTGGTTTTATATTTATAAATCTTAGCTAGGACTTTTTATCTATGCTTTTATCCCGATACATACATTTATATGTTTTAACGATAAATATATATGTGGATATACATCAGATTTGAATGAGAATTAGCATGTGATAATTATAACAAAGCAAAGCTAATGATATTTATTTAACCACTATTGAAATCAATCATTGAAAGTCAAAAAAAATATTCCAAGTCATGATGCATTGTTTATACTTTGTTTATGTCCATGATTCACGTTGAACTTTGCACTCTCCACTATGCACGATGTCACTTTAAAAGGCGAAAAAAACTTACCGCAACTTCATGTCATGTGATCAAGGCTCTTGAGGAGTCGAAACGCGTAATGGCGGCAGAATAAAGCAGTAAACTTTCACACACAAGTGGTCCGTGTCCGTGTATTTCGGAGAGGATTTGGAGTGACGACGGCGATCGTGATATATATATATATATATATATATATACATACACATAGTATCTGTAAAAGGAGTAAACAGTGTGCAGTGGGATATGTAAACAAAATAGCACCAGGTAACCGAGTTACAAAATGCATAAACAAAGATACATAGCAACATTATAAAAAGAAGAATCCGATAGACAGTAGGACATGTGAACGTGACAGGTCTGAGGTAGTTGAGGTAGGGAGATGTGAGGGAGGGGATAGTTTTTCACTGAGGTAGAGAGCAAATATGGCATCTTAGCGCTTATGTTCACGACAACTTAGGGCCAGATGTAGGTAAATGCATGTTTGCGATTCCTTAATAGCGATTTTTAGGGAATCGCTATTAAGGAATCGCAAAATGCCATGTAGGTAGGAATCGCAATATTTTTAGCGATTCCTTAATATTCCTTAATTGTGAATCGCAAATTGCGATTCGCAATTAAGGAATACCTTCCCATTCATTCCTATAGGCCAAGAGGCCCATAGGAATGAATAGGAATTGCTCCCACAATTTGCGAGTCACCAAGAGGCACTCGCAAATTGCGGACGCAATTTCAAGGGTGCCAGGGTTCCAAAAGGACACCCTGTTGCACCCCTGAAATGTGCATGTGTGCACATGTGGCGCACATACATGCCCTAAGGGCATGAATGTGTGCCACATGGCACTTAAAAAAGCAAAAAGTGCTTTTTAAAGAAATCGTAATTACCACCAACTTGAAGTTGGTGGTAATTAGCGATTCCTTAAGGCTAAAGTGCACTTTCTTTTGTGTTATTTACATTGCATTTAAGGAATCGCAATTTGCGATTCCTTAAATGTAAGAGCAAAATAAGGAATCGCAATTTTGCGATTCCTTATTTTGCTAGTAGGTTTCAACTTACCTACATTGCTCGCTGCCAAATAGCGATCGCAAACACTGAAATTCTGCAAATTTCAGCGTTAGCGCTCGCTATTTGGCTATCTACATCTGGCCCTTAGTGCTTTACACAGTAAGCACAACAGCAATAGCATGCAGAACATAGAGAGTAGGTAAAAATAAGTAGTAGGGGTAAAAAAGAGTAAACTAAATACAGTGGGATATGTAAACAGAATAGCAGCAAGTACTTGAGTTACATAAAGTGTACATAAAATACATAGCAACAATAAATCTTGGCCCTGCTACTCTATTTGCAGCTACTGGCCAGTAGAAGGCATGGAGAAAATCTAACGATTGTCTCTGGAAGAAAGAAAAGCATATTCTTGTTCCTTAAAATGTTTGCTGCCAAACCAAAGTGGAACTGAAGTGATTCGTTTTCAGAAGAAAGGTTCCAACAAGGTGTTGGTGCACCACTGCACGATCCCTGGTAACACAACAGTAGAACACACAGGGATAGCAGACATGACCAAAGATATTTTCCAATAGTAACTTTTAGTACAAGGAAGTTTGCAATCCTGGTTGTAGAGAAAAAAGATGTTAGGCGATGGGAGCCAGAGATCGCAGCATTGATGTAAGCTGAGAACGATACCTCAGAAGGCCCAAACCAGAAGACCATCAGAGGGGAAACAGTTTCCATACCTTGCCATTTATGACAATTCTTAGCTGCAAGCTGCAAACCTTCAACGAAAAGTGTTATGTGTAAGAAACCAATCAAATAACAATGCCAAGAAATTGATTGCTTAAACATACACAGAAGGTTTAAAAAAAGATTACAATTCAGTACAAATATGTTGCAAAACAAACAAAAATGGATAAAGAAAATAAAAACGTTGGCAAGAAAAAACAAAGCCTCATATAAAACTAATTGAAAAAAGTTGCATTAAAGTCCATGAGAAATAAAAATAGTCAAAAAGGTTCTTAGTATCCTGCAGAATGTTGGTTGTGACATATGCACCTACACGGCCAACATTTCTAAATGAGACATTTCTGTGAGTGACTGTGAATGTGATTTCCAGTACAGAGAAGACGGGAATCTGAGATTTAAATATGCCACAAAGGCCTGGTTTTACAACTGCTCTTTAATTCGAAGTTTGGCCAGAGATTAAAAGCAGTCAGTTTCTAGTTCACAGCATATTGCAGCATATATACTTTTTATTTCATTGTTACCAGTGGTATTTCAATAAACAACGTTTACAAAACAAACTAAAATGCTCTCAACAGGTTTTACTGCTGACAAATTCAAATACGGCGGACATAAATCTGATTACATGATAGAAGTCAGTGCTCCCTAAAGGATATGCTAACCTTCCTTTGAAGTTGTTATCCCAGAATTTTGAGTACCATTGTTACGAGTACATTTGTGCAGGGTTGTTGATGCGTTTTTACTTTCTTCAGTCTTTTTTTATAGATGACAATAATTAAAAACTGAATGCCATCTTTAATCACTTCCAACTAAAGATGGTATTAAAGACAGATATGCATATTGTCAGTGTTTATTTTTGTTTTTTTATTAATGTACTAGTACAGAATCACAGCCAGATGCCGTCCCACACTTTGTCTCGCATGCCTTTACCATATGAGACCCTGCTTCACCACGAAAAACAAACCTTATATCTATACCAATGAGTAACAGCACCTAACAACACATACTCAAACCAATAGAAATACTTCATTCATAGTGTGAATGGTAATCTGATATTTAATCGCATCTGTAAGGTTATTTGTGGCATTTGTAATTGCATCTGTCACCTCAAGGGTGACATCGTGAGCAATGAATTTGGTGCACTCGTTATGGGTTGTATGCTGTGAGTTATGGATCATGGACCAAACCACAAATTGGGAATTTCAGTGGTTTTTCGGTTTTAATTTGTTTCCATAAATGCACTTTAACTGTGTTTTAAGTGAATTTGTAAGGTTTTTAACATGTTTATTTATTTATTTAATTTATAAAGCGCCTGAATCACCCCCAAAGGGATATCCCCACGCTAGTGGGGGAGGGGGCGCACAGACCAGAGGGGATTAGTTAGAGAAGAGTTCAGTTTTAAGAATTTTCCTAAAAGGAAGATAGTCCGAACATTTACGAAGGTGGGAAGGAAGTTGATTTCATGTTAAGGTGTTATAATAAAAGTTCACCACACTTCACTTTAACCTTCAGCGAATATATGAATTTTCTGTGCATATATAAGCCTATGTATATATGCTGGAATGTCCTTGCAGATTACAATATGTGGGAACACTATTTTTCCTGTAAAGGAGCTGATGCTTAAAAATCTCAGGGCTATCAGGCATAGGGACGTCTCTTAACCAATAGACAGACACTTTGATGAGAACGGGTGCGACCACACAGGAGAGGCAGAGACAGGGTGAAGCCCCTAAGAAAATTGAGAACCAAATTTATCATGGAGTTGGGAAAGAAACGCCCAGAATGCTTAAATATAGAAGAGGAACTGGCAATCTACATTGATTGAAATGGTGTAATTGAACTACATGACGTTGACGCCATATATTTAGGTAAGGGGAAATATGTAGCCATGCATATCATTTTTGCAATGTTTGTGTCCTTTGGGGCAATGTGAGATGTATTGGGAATCAAGGCTAATACATAGTGGCTGGTCATTGCCAAGTGGAGGTCAGGCATTGGACAGGATGCACCCATTGGGGTTACGTAAGAGGTACATTATGTCCCTATTGGAAGGATAGGAATAGCCACTGTATTATGATGAAATATATGTCGATTTTACATTGGACCCCACATGATTGAATGAGTTTATGTAAGGTTGTGCACCAAGAAAACTTGCATGCTTTACAATGTTTGTCACTATATGGCCATATGTAAGAAAATCATATTGAAAAGTATTCATTTAATTTGGGGAGCCCAATTTCTGAATTTTGGACATCTATGGTGCAGCACACACAACAGGAAATAAATGTTTCTAATTGTCCTTTTCTAGGTCGAGCCTAGAGTCAGCGCGCAAGCGCTGCTCTACGAAAGATCTGTAGTAGTTCACTACGTGAGGGAAGCCCCGCCGACTGCCCCGCCCATTTTTTCATTGGCTTGTGTCTTTGTCCTTCGTAAATGCTGTCTTCTGATTGATTATGAGGCTTGTTAGTCCCTCCTTATTATGGCCATGTCATCATTTGTACCCTCCAATGGCTACTGGCCCCTTTACTTCCAGTGTTACACGGTATGGTACGTGTTATTTAGACTCTGAGCACTATTTTTTCCGTGCCTTCTCACCCCCGCCCGCACTCCCATTGTCCGTGCCTTCTCGCCCCCTTCTCCCCCCTCCCCCCGCACTCCCGTTGTCCGTGCCTTCTCCCCACCCGCACTCCCATTGTCCGTGCCCCCCGTTGTCCGTGATGCAATGCAATAGGTCTCACGTAAATGCGAGTCCTATTGCATTACAAATGCTTGTTATATTGATAATGATCTCTACTTTATATAATTGTTTCCTGAAGTGATAATGAATTTTGTGCAGTGAATTCAAGAGAATTATTTATATGATTATGTACATCATAAAAGATAGACTTATGAAAAAGGCTTGTATATGTTGTTCATGTTTACACTTGTCCATTATTTATGTTTATGGCACTGCAGAAAGCACTTTTGGCTTGAGAAAGAGGAGGGCGCAGAAATGTGTCACGATTAAACCTTTTGCACTACAACCTTGGAATGTGGGTGATTTTCTTTAGAAGAAAAAAATTGGGTATATAAATATATATGCACACAAATACATTGGAAAATAATAATAATACAAAAACAATATCAATAAAACTACCAAACTTAGGCCTTTAATGTGAAACACAAATAAATATTAAGACCAATTATTTTAAAAAGGTAATGAAGTTTAAGGTAAGGGTAGGGTTGAAGTTGACAATATAGTGATAAAATAATTTAATATTTAGCTTTGAGATGTGCTGTCCCTTGCTGTAGAGACATACAAACTTTTATATGTACAGTCACACTGGTGATGGTCATGTTATTTTTTTTACGTGTAAGAGGTTTATTCACATGAATTGGAGAATATGCAATATAATTTCACTTCTTCATTGAAAGTAAGTTTGTGTAAGGTGGAGAACATAGTGCTGAGCCATATCTACAAAGGTATGGCGCTGTTGATATCATCGCCTTCACTGGCACTCATATAGACTGCATAACACTATGCATATACCTTTGCACTGTGGTGCATGCAAAGGTGTAGGTGTAGTGAAAAAGCAATACCACATTATTTTTGACAGCCTCTCCAAGTTTAAGATCAACTTCAGGGGCAAGCCCCAGATCTTTGAAGAACCCGCTGATCTCTGTTGCTTTTTGGACAACACCGGCTAAACAAAGATGTCCGAGGATTTCGTGGCTCAGCTCACCTCCCCACCTGACTCTCTTCACACGGCTATTAGAGTACGTCCTCTCTATTGAGGTTGACACTACTGAACACTCAGAGGGCCTGTGGCCTAATTCCAGTGTGCCTATCGTCCTGCACCTGGGGGATGTCCTGTTTGCCTCCTGGAGTGAGAAGATGTGGTTTGTCACTCTCTGTAAGATGTGCTCTGTGCCTTCTTTTTTTGAGACCTGAGGGTTTATAGCCACAACCTACCAGGCCCGAGCCAATTTGCACCTGATGTCTAACTTTGGCAGTGTTCTAGCAATGTTTTGATGACTCCCTAGAGATGGGTGTGTTTGATTACATACCGGCACATAGCTTATCTAGCTTATTTACATTTGATATCTCCCATATCTGTTGTTCTAGAATTGTCATAGGGATGGTATAAATCAATATTAGGAAATATCATGGTCTTCCTTTTGTTGTACAAATACAGTTGTCTACACCACATCCAGTTTAGTGATACGCCCAGGCAATTAGTGCCCAGAACAACTTTACTGCTATGAATTGTTTCACAATAATCTGTTCTTTTAATATTGCTGTCACTTTTGGGGAGGGATAGGGCTGTTTTGTTTGATGTTGGGCCTCCTCTTTCAATAGTATATGTCTTTCCACCTTGTTGTGAAGAACCTCACTTACAGCTCCACTCAAATCGACTCTTAATGCTGCAGCGAGACTGGTAACAGGAACTTGACGCTTTGAACACATTACCCCCTCCCTTAGGTATCTAGACTGGCTGCCCCTCGAGGCAAGAACTCAACTGAAAATTGCCTGCCTCACACACAAAGCACTACATTTTAACGAACCAAGTTACCTGGCAGAAAAGATTCGAATCTCCGGTGGCAGCCGCCACCTAAGAAATGCTAACTCTCTCACACTTGAACCTCCTAGATTTTGAAAACAAAAAAAGTACTCATGCTCCTTCCACCGGGGCGGCGACAAGGATCTGGAACTCCTTACCACCCAAGGTGCGCTCAAACCCATCATCCCACTTTTTCAAAAAAGAGGTGAAAAAGATCCTAATGAATAGATTCCTTGCATAGACTCTCGGAGAGCACCTCCCCAGGGCGCAAGGGTCATCAAAATGGCAGCATTTTCTAGATTGGTCAGAATCACATAGTTTACAGGAGAACCCTTTAAAACGTTGATCCCTGGGTCTGAATAATTTCAGAGCAGCAACAAAATAACCACCATGAAGATGTTAGAGCAATGCAGACTAAGGCATTATTAATGGACTGACGGGCGTTTTATATGATATCTATTGCAACAGCCTACTATGGCCCTGTACTTTTGTTGTACCTGTCTATACCTATCACTTTCATGTACGCGCTTTATAAAACACTCTAAATAAATTTTTTTTAAAAATACAATCGGGTCCTGCTACTTATTTTACATAGGACCTGTTGTCGAGCTGTTATTCAATTGCTCTCCTCAATGGTTATCTGCCTATTGTTGGATTACATCTCTTTACAAAGAAGCTCATATTTTGTATGCTTGGCAGCTCCTTTACATGCTTATAGCTTATCAACTTGCTCGCGCTGCTGGATTCCCCCCCATTCCTCCTCCTGCTTGGATGCCCCCACAGCCTCTAGGCTTCATACCTCGTCCCACTGGATGTTTCCTCGCATACCAGAGAGAGGACTCTTGTTTTTTCTCTCCTCCTTACTACTCTACTATTCCCTCCTAACTCTTTTCCCCTCTCTACTCGACATGTTGCCCTTGACTCCAATGCCAGACACACTATCCTTAATGCCCATTTCATTGGGCGCTCATTCACCAGCCTTTACACCATATCAACAGCCTTCACAACAATGTCTGCCGAAAAGATAGTCTCATTCAACGTTAATGGCCTTAACCACCTTGTGAAACGTAGAAAAATCTCAGATTACCTCAGCGACCTTAAGAGGAATATAATCTTCCTTCAAGAAACTAAGATTAGGCACAAACATGCCCCATCCTTGCAGAGTGGCTGAGTCTCTGATTTGGCCTGGTGTGATCACCCTCATTGCGAAACGCTCTGGCTTGTCTTCACTTACATTGGAGCAGGACAATGACGGTAGATGGCTAATTGCCAGGCTTTCACGCTGTGAGGAGGAACTCTATGCTATCAACATCTACGCCCCACAATTTTGGTCTACCCTTAATGCAAAAGTAACTTCCTTTCCTTTCCTCAATTCGCATGTATTTTGCTGGTGGGCTACTTTAACCTGTCCGTGGATGTCATTCTCAATAAACAATCAGTATTCAAATGTAGACTCCACACCAAAGCACACAAATCTATGCTCAATCTATGCACTACCCATAGACTGTCGGATTTTTGGAAACTCTATAATTCGACAGGGTGTGGTTTTACATTTTTTTTTGCCTCCCCATGACACTTTTTTCTAGGATTGACTACTTACAAGTGAGCGCTGGACTTCGTCAAGATTCCCTTGATTTCTCAATAGAACCTATCCAGGTCTCTGATCATGCAGTCATCATGATCTCAATAAAAACTTCCACCACTCTTTCCGAAAAATGCTCATGGTGCATGAATGCTTAACTCTTAGACTCCTGTGAAGACAGACAAGAGCTAAACAAAGAGCTATCTACATTTTTTAAAACTTCTTTTTATTAGTCAATCGTCAGTTATTTGACCGGTAGAGGGCAATACAAGATATCACATCAATGACTTGTACATATATGTGCTTTCCCACCATTGATCAAACAAACAATAACAATAAAATGTGCAACACCAAACATAACTTGGTACAGTTTGTATGTCAATGTAGAGTCATCAATGATACAATACGAGGAGACTAATCCCAAACCCCCACACCTTCACTTCCCCCCAGGGGTTCTCTGTAAAACTTTGTTTCTGCTCAGAACTATCACTCACTGCAACACCCTGCCTGTCCCACCACTGTTGCATCCTGTTGGGCCGTTCACAAACCTCTCTCTAAGGCTGCCCCGCTCACTGTGAGTCAATGGTAGATACTATCATCCCCATACTCCCCGTGCTGTGGCCCAGGGTATCAGGGGACTCTGCTCCCTGTGACTGTGTGGTCTTTACATTCATCCCATCCCAACACCTGTGCATGCTCTCCAGCAGTCTGGACCATGTTTCTAAGCCCTCCTGTAATTTGTCATCCCTGTGGCTAAGTTTCATGTGGACTTCCTCAGCCCATTCCTCTACCTCTCTGTACCACAGCGTAACGGAGGCGGCCCTAGTACCTATCCACCCAATGGCTACCCTCCTCTTGGCCAGCACCAGGGTCAATTGTAGGACCTTCCAGTGTATTTTGCCTCCTCTGGGTCTCCTGACAATGCCAAGTAGGCACGTCTGGGGTGTCTCCTCCAGCACGAGCATTGTCACTTCCCTCAGCTTTATTATCACCCTTCGCCAACAATCTTGGACACTCGGGCATTCCCATGCCATATGAAGGCAAGAGGAATCCTCACTCCCACATCTAGGACAATCCACTCCTTTACCTGCGTACATCTTACTAAGTTTGATCGGTGTTGAGTACGCACGATGCAGGAAATTAAAGTAGGCCAATTCAAATCTGCAATAGCAAGAGACTGTCTTTGCTAACTCACACGTCACATTCCAGTCCGAGTCAGAGAGTGGCTCTGTCAATTCCTCCCCCCATGCTCGTCGTGCCACCAGTTCCATCTCGACTCTGTCTGCTTTGAGTGTTTTGTATATGTGTGTCATCAAATGTCTGGCCGACGCAGCCATTAGCAGTAGATCCAGCGTGTCTGTTACCCGAGGAGTGCACAGGAACTCCATCCAGATCTCTTGTGCTGTGTGTGCCAGTTTAACATAGTGAAGGAACTGTCCCCCCCTCCACCGCAAACATCTCTCGTGCCTCTGCGAATGTAAGGAACACCTCCCCCGGGTTTAAGTCGCCCAGCGTTTTGCAGCCCGCCCTTCCTCCATCTCGCTACAGACATGTCGCCTTCAATTCATCTAAATGGGAGCAGTGTCCATATACCTAGCTCCATAGTGAAGGGTGGTCTCTTGAACACTATTGTGACTACTCGCTCCCAGACCTCTGCCACCTGTATGACCAGGCACGGGGTGTCAGGTGGCACACGAGACCCGCTCATGAGCAGTTCCAGCAGTGAGTGCACACCATACGTGCCGGGGAGCACTATCATTCCCCAGGTATCGTCCTCAGATGCCCACTGAGCTGCGTTTTGCAGTTAGGATGCATAATAGTAAAGCTCCAAGTCTGGAAGACCCATTCTACCCATCAATATGTCACACTTTAGCTGGGGAAGTGCAACTTGGCTCCTCCTTTGAGCCCACGCAAATGAGATCAATAAGCTATCTATTGTCTTAAACAGGCTGCACAGTAGTGTATAGAAAACGTTCTGTATGACATATAAACATCTGGGGAGGAACACCATTTTCGCAACCACAACTCTCCCCATTATGGAAAGCGGCAGAGTGTTCCACAAGCGGACTGACTAAGTAAGCCCACTCACGGCAGAGTCATCCGCTGGTACACCCCCTCCGTAAAGGTCCCGTAGGTGCTCCCCCAATGTGTCATTAATAAGTTGCTGTGTATTGACCATGGTCCAATCTTAGCGACGGAGAGTTACTATGGGGATCTATCAGTTTCTCTTCTGAGTAGCCAGGCCAGTAATCTACCGCTGTCTATATTCCCATCGCTTAAATTTGTCCAGCCTATCCCATGTATGCCCTACACGTCTCTTAATAGTAACCAGGGAGGCGGCCACGACTGGTCCCCCAAAATCCATCCTTTGGGCCTCGGCTAGTTTCTTCTCCAGGTCCCCAAGATTAGTCTGTAATTGTCAGTGTAGACCACACACTTTGGTTAAGCATTCCCCACATATAATGGCTTTTAAAGCTTCCCACTTAGTGCCTCTGCTGTTCATTGTACCCCAATTACTCTCCAGGTAGTCTGTAATCATTTTGCCGAGGGCCTGCCTGAACGGTCCATCTAATAAAGAGTCCTTCTGCATCCGCCAATGCCTCCTTTAACTTTGGACCCTTGCTCCGCTCCACTCCAGCAGCATGGGGAATGATCAGATAAAAATCTACCCAGGTAAACGCCCCTCTGAATGTCTGTGCATACGTTTGCCGTACCAGGGCACGATCCAGTCGACTATATGTATCGTAACCATTCTTCTGATTCTTTCAACAAGACCATTTGCACTAGGACAATAGCAAGCTATGCTGAAATAATTAGGGAGAGTTCGCTTAAATCCCTTATGCTATGTGAGGCTCCCTGTACACAGTTATCAGTTATAAGGTACTTGGGAATCCATTCATTCATAAAAATATCTTTAAGGAAGTAGTGGTTATGTTAAGCACAAAATTAATCACAATCCAGTGAGAGTGAAAGTTGATATCTGTGGAGTTGTGTAGATTTGGTATTTGGACACAATATCGAGTTGTAAATATTGGGAGACAGAAATATTCATGTGCATTTTGTGGACCAAATGCTTACCACAAGCCGCCTATAGATGTCAAAAGGACATCATGGGTGGAACAGCGTGCAGAGTACAAAGAGGGTGAATAAAGACTGAAAGTAGAACACCAATCACACAGGAGTGAAATATGTGAGCCTGGTAGGGCATGGCACAGTGGGTGTTTCGATTTCATTTCCCTGCTTTCAAGTGTCAAGAAAGAGTGGAAATTTTCATTGATGTTGGTGGATGTTCACTCTAAATGGTTGGTTGTGAATTCTCTAAGGAGATAACCATGAGTGCAACCATTGATAGTTTGGAGGATACTTTCAGAGATGAGGGATATCCCTATTAGCTGCTCATTTCACTCATTAATTGTGACTGATATTTGTCCAGGGGGCAATCGGACCAGATTAAGACACACCAGGGGAAAATCCTAAAGTTTTCAGCTTCTCCCAAAACTCCAGGCTACAGTGCTCTTAACGGTGGACCATGTTTTAGGAGAAGAAAACAGAGGAGAACAAATTAATCCATGGCAAAGAGCTACATCTCTGACAGATGCAAAAACAGTTCATACCCCATGGAAGTCATGTTCTCAAAATCTCTTGAGAACTTTGTACAAGACAAAGGCACCAGCAGCACGGATACATTTATCTGAAAAGTGTAGGGACTGCCATCAAGACAGCAAAAAAAAAAGATGATTTGGTCTTTGAACATTAAAAATAACAAAGCCCGGTGCACAAGATAATGTGTCCTCCAGCCCAATGAATGCCTTAAACATCAACAGATTTGTGCCTGGTTTCAAAAATAAGACCTGAAATAGTTCATTGGAAACTTGTCTCCTCTTCTTCATGGACAATATTAGGAACATACCCAGTACAAAAAGCAGAGAGGCGTGAATCCTTCCTTCCTAAGTCCCATTACTATTCTATTTGATTGATTTTAATGATAGATTGTGTGTTAAGTTATCATGGAAAAGCTACAAGAGCAAAGAAAAACCTAAAATGTTGTACTGTGTACATAGGTCTTCTAAAAGGGCTATCTGCCTTCGTACCAAGAGTTGGTACTTAGCAGCACTCAAATCAACCAGCAGCTGAAATCAATGGCAGTTTGTCTAACTTCCGAGCCAAACTGGAATATATGCATATCATTGACTAGGAATATGATTCAGTAGTTCCAAAATGTAATCAGGAAACACTTTGCAAATATCAAAACAGAAGAGCACTTGAGCTGGCACCAGGGATACAGTACTAACATAGGCACCATGGGCCCAGGTTACCCAAGAACGTGTAAATCAGGCTTATGTCTAAAACTAAGAAAAATATAAGGTGTCATTTATGCATGATTCATGAAGTGTTCAGTACAGCCACAAATCTGTACAATACATGATGCCTTTGGTTACTCAGATGTACAAAAATGTGATTTTTTTTGTGGTGTCTCTCAAGAGTGAGTAGGGAATTAAAAGACATTTTTGCAAAATACCCACTTCAGTGGAGGTTCAAAACTGTATTTTCACCACTTTTCGGTACGTGTAAGTTACAAGTGTGGCTGCCCGCGCCCCACGCAGGGGGCCCCCATAGGAGGGTGGCCGCCTTAGTGCCACATGATGGCACACGGTGACAGTCTAGTGCTGTAGGGACCCCCTCTGGGTCCGGCGCGCCCCGCGTCATTTCTGGCGCAACGGTGGGCGGGGAGCCGGGTATAAGTACCTCTCCCGCCCACCTGGCGCTCTCTTTGCTGCAATCCTTCACGCCGTGAGGATTTGGGGGAGCCGGGTATAAGTACCTCTCCCGCCCACCTGGCGCTCTCTTTGCTGCAATCCTTCACGACGTTTCCCTCCCTACCGCTTACCCGGCGTATATACAGGGGGTGGGGTGGGAGAGGCTGTTAACTTGTTAATTTGTGTTGCAGGCGGAGTTACAGGGCGATCCAGAGGCTGAAAGGGGCTGAAAGGTACATAGGGGTACCCTCTTCAGGAGCACAACAAGGGTGCAAAGGCCAAATATCCCCAGGAAGTCCTCGTTGTGGACCCTGGAGGAGTAACGGCGCCCCGTTAGTCCTACGGGCGGTTGTAAACCTGAGCAACTGGGGGCTGCCTGGATACGCTCCGCCCCCTTCAAGGGGCGTGAGTAAATGGGTGGACTGGCGGTCCACTGGTGGGAAGGGGTAAACCCTCCCCCCAAAATTGGTAAGCACCAATTGGTTAGTGCCACAGTGCAATTTGGCTCTTCAGGTGGGCAGGCAGCAGAGGGGCTGCCTGCCCTTGGATCGCCCGTAAGTTGACCCACCATGTTGACAAATTTCGGTATGCAAATAAACCTGCAGCAATTTTCTCCACAAAAAAGGTGTCTTGTGTGTTTATTTCATCAGGAGATTGCTGTATGCTGTCTGATGCCGATATTGGCACTATGAGCAATCCAGGTCTCATTGCTGATGAAAGCGTGCTAAAGTGAATCTACTGACACTAAGGAAGGATGAAAACCCCAAAACATGTGCAGCTGTACCATTACTGCCTTTTTTCTTTACGTCTCCTAGAGTTCCCCATTATTTTTCCTTTTTAGAAATGATCTATGTGGCCCCTATTCCCAAAGGGACCCTCAAACTGAAAATTGGTGCTCCCTAGGATCAGTCTTTTGGTAGGCCCTAAGATGAGAGCCTGAAATGGGTCGCCCTAACCTGTGACACCCCTTCACTACCTCTGCATGAGACCTGGATTCTGGTGATTTTTAGGGGAGTTCCCTACTAGTCTACCTGTGCATATTAAGGTTAGACACTTAGGGGTTTTATATTTTACTTATGCTCTAACCTACTTAAATAAATGGAATGATGAAAAAATAACACATGGATTAAAAGTCTTTGATTAGGCCTATATTTAATTTTGCTGACAAACAGATACCATGGATTCCAGGCTGTATAATCAGTCTGCAACTATAATTCCAGTATAAACCGCACACTGAGTGATTCAACTAGAGTGGGCAAATCTAATGGACTGCATTTCACCGTTTTTTAATACCCCATAACTTAGGGGCCGATTTAGAGTTTGGTGCATGGGGTTTTACTCTATCAGGGGGTCGGAGTAAGTCACTCTGTCACCCTGATGGAGTACCTGCCTGCCAAATTATGAGATGTCTTTGGGCCCAACGAATATCGCTAGCATTTGCAGGAATCGCCGTCACAGTGGTTCCTGTCAATGCATTGTAAATTTGATGGATGGCCCCATCAACGTGACAGAGCCGCACAGCAAACTTACAATTTTTTATTTTTATTTTCCAAAAGAAAAACCCAAGTGGGATGGGATTTTATTTTGGAAAATAAAAAAAGCAAAGCCCCCCTCGCCATGGAAGGTTTCTCCCATGATGTGGGAGTCGCAAAATACAATGACAGCCTAGATTTGTTTCCATTTCAGACCTCTTTCTTCCACCATCCTACACTTCCTGTTTTTTTTATTTCATTTTTTCAGGTTCTTTTCTTCCTTTTTTCACCTTTGTTATTATTTTCTTATCTTTCTCTTCCTTCTTTCTCCCTTTTCTGCGTTCCTCTCTCTTACTTTGGGTCAGAGTCTGATGATGGAAAATAACTCCTGTTCCCACAAGAAAATGCCAGTGCTAGCACCTGCAACCACTGGCTCAAGTTGAGCATTTCTTCCATCAACACCTTTTTACCAGAAGAAGCATGAGCTCACAAGTTCAATGAATTAACAACTGCAGTTCATCCTAGAGACAAACCTCTGGGTTGCAGCCAGTGCCCCAGGTAGGAGAATATTCCATGTCTGTCATAGGCTTTCAGTACCTTTTTTTATGACATGTAACTTAGGGAGCTGGTCGTTAGGAGACAAGCAGCAGATAATCCCCGGGAAGTGTGTGCTGAGTTAAAGCAGTATTTAAATTGTGTATTTAAACTAAAGAAGACAACACAGTATTTTCCCAAATCAATTTAAAAAATGGAAAACAATTGAACAGCCCAAAGACACCAAGATCATCAAAATAGATTAAGGGGAACCACAGATATGAATTTTTAAAGATCTTAGGGCAAAAAGCGAGAAGAAAAAGTAAAGTGTCAATCACAAGTCACTGTTCACAATTGATTGTGACCTAGGTGCGATTTCAGGTCGATGGTGATAGAGCAACGTTTGAATATACCAAACGGCTCATCCCGGATTGTCTCTGAAATGGAAGTCAAATTCTTCCTGTGGGGCAAGGTCGAAAGCTGTAGTCAGTGAGGGTCTCTCAAAGTCAGTTTGATACAACATCATCCAGCAGTTGCTGCCCTCCTTGGCATCTGCAAGGCAAAAAGGTAGTCTTAAACCTGCTTTTGTTTTGCCAACTGTACCTGCCTACTCCCAGAAAGCTAATTGCTGCTAAGTGGTCAGCAGTTCACACCCATTAGCCTTTCGTGGGCTCAGAGGCAGGCCATTGTGCTTGTTAACTCTCCCAGCCAAGGATGTGAATACCTCCTCTAGATGCGTGATGAGTTACAGAACTAATTTTAAGCCAGTTCTGGCGGAAGTAGCCTCAAGTACATTTTTATAAATTTACTTTTCTGCTTAAGTTGTCAAAAATCTGATCTCACCATTAAATCAAATTTTAAAACCCAAATAGGAGATAACTTAGAAGACTTTTACTAAGCGGAGAAATGGAACTAAGGAGCTAATTCCATTTAAGCTTATTTGGGGAAAAGTCTAGCAAGGCCAACCCAGTAAAATAGCTTTTGTCTTTTATTTTATTGTGAGAGCACACTCCCCCCAATATATAGTGTACCCATATTTTTCTATAATAACACCCTACTCCATCGTCTTACAAGGCACACTTTAGGGGTGCCTTACGAATATATAAAAATAGGTTGCTAGCTATTTGGCAAAGGCAATTTTTGCTGCCATTTGTCAATATAGTGCTTTTAAATGGCAGCCCAATCACAGCACAGTGGTGCTGCTGGCAGACATATTTTGTCATATATGTTGGTGGTGAAATTACATACTGCAGCTCCTATATGGCATTTAGCTTTCCAAGCCATAGGTATGTTTTAAGCACCATTTACAATGGACTTATAGGGAACTTAAATAGGTCAAATGGGGAGTTCCAATGTACAGTAGTTATATTATAAGTTAATCAGAGGCAATCTACTACTCTTTAGTAGTGGTAAAGTGCACAGAATCCTAAAGTCAACAAAAATAGGGTCCAAAAAAAGCCAAAGAATCTGGTGTGACCATGCAGAAAAGGCAGACTTGATACACCTGTGAGCTCTACAGACGCCAGTACCGCCATTGAAGAATATCCTCTCTGGGAAATGTTTTGTCATTCTTTCAGCAACCATTGCTACTTTTAGTTTGCTGTTTGCATGAAATCACAGTACACTGCACACTGTGATTTTGTTCTTGTCTAACTCCTCTTCTGTGGATCTAAACTGCTTCCTGAGCTGGCTGTTTATCCTCTGTCTGGTTGTGAACTGGGCGCAGTCATACTGCAATTTCCTTAGTTTCTACGTAAGTTATCTTCTTGTGGGGCATTCGCTTCTGTTCCTGTTTAAATGAGATGGAAAAAGTCATACATGTAAAAAGAAAAAAAGGATACCATGGATCATTTTTTTAGATGCTGCAATAATTCTGTGCGTGGGAGATTGACATTTCCCACCACAAATGAAGTGCATGTGTGGTCTGTAGGCAACGTTCTATTAAAATCATTACATATGCCTATCACGCCATACCACTCATCACTCCTGACCCTTTTTTCATTGCTCGACTAAAAAGCATGCGAGCTAAACATTAAAGTCTTATTTTGAGTGTCTTTTAGCCTTCTCCTGTACTTCATACAGACAACCAAATATATTCCACTGGGTAAAATAACATGGCATTCAAAGGTGGTTACAGAAAGTCCACTTTTATGGGCAATTTGCTTTTTTCACGTTGTGTTGTGTGTGAGGTCGACTCTTAGCATCATTATGAAAAGTTGGAAATGTGATTATTTTAGGCACAATGCACAAGCTTTTTGTTGGTAGTATTTTATTCCTGTTTTATGCGCCAATTCCTGCTAAATTTCCAGTTGTGATTCAGACCGCTTTTTCTGTCAGTAGCTGTGTTTTCTCCAGACTTAATTGTGACTTACTCACGAATTGTAGATGGGTAAGCCATGCTTACTGATGGAAAAACGTTTTTAGGAGAAGGTTCCATGAATGCACCAGATTTATCTCTGGAAATTCATGAGCAAGCCACATCTACCCCTGTACTGAGACATTGCTGAAAAAACTTTGTGAATCGGCTCCAATGGAGTTTACTTCTACAAGCTGGGTAGAAATTCCTAAGAGTGCTCAGGGAAATCTAACCAAGCTGTATATGTGCTTGCGTATGCTTTTTGTCCTACTCTTACTCCTGCAAATTGCAGATAACTTTCAGGAGTAAGTATTGGAGGTCTGTGTTATTCCATGAAACCTTTTATTGTTTTACTTTCTCTCCACCTGGAAAGTCGATTTCCAGACTGAGGAACCCCATGAAATATGGAGGATTGTGGCTGTTTTTCATACTCCAACCGTCTGTGGAATAGAGAGGGAGCTGTACTAGCATTTTGCTCCAGGGTGCATCATAAATATGTCAGGAGCCGGGGCAAAATTTTTGTTTCGAATTTACTTTCCAGCAAAAGTTTCCTGAAAATAATGCCCTGCGCTGCTTTGCAATACTTTGAATCAAGGGGACATTTATTGGCTGGTACTGGGGCGTTCCAATGCAACCACCCATGGTTTTTGATGCAAAGCCCCACTACGAACAAACAACTTTCCTGCAGTAAGGGAACTCAAGGTTCCTCTGAGTAGTTTTCTATTCCACTGTTTTGTGACTCATCTGTACAATCCCAAAGGGGTTAGCATTATGCACATCAATCTCGAATCCGGCCCAAAGGAGCAGTCCTGCCAAAATTTCTAAACTAGGATTATCTGCAAAGTAACCCTTTCAACCAGAGAGCTTTTTGACCTTTTTGGGCCTCTTCCAATCTCACTGCCACAGCAGTGAGGGGGGAAACTGAGCCCCCGACAGAATAAGTTTAGGTACCAGGGCTAGACACATACTTCCGCTTCCCAGTTATGGAAACTGATGAATGGAAATGCTCAGCAAATGCTTCTTAACCACTGGGTCTTCTGCTGGGAAGCACATCAACAGACTAACTCATATGTAAGTATCTAGGGTATGGTACTCTGTTCCAGGGCCCAAGATAACATCTCATAGGAGCATGAATAATAAAGGCTACCACGTGGTGCCATGCAGTATCACATAAGGGTCAGTTCCACCAGGAGAACGCCTGGGAAACCAATGCCAAACTTTTCTGCTCTTTGCCACTGGAAGGAGAACGTCTACTGAGGCACAGTATTGTACCTGCATAATCCGTAGTATCCTATTAGAGAATTACATGCATCATTGAGGATGGCGGCTCCTTGTCCAAGGTGGATGTGACAACTTATACATACTTGTACTAAGGACCTCCACCTGAAAGAAGTCTTTCTTCTTTGCTGGGGGTAAGGCTTCCCATTGTTTTTATTTGTTCAGTGTAGGTTTCCTCTGCTAGAGTGCAACCCACCACTTCCCCCTCTTGCTGTGTTGCCATCTAGCAGCTGTGGCTTTCTGCTGGGGCTTTAATTCCTATCAGAAAAACAACTTGGGGCATATTCACAAGGCAAGTGGCGGAGTGGGGCGTTAGCCTTCCTGGCTTAACGCCTCACTCCGCCACTTCAGAAACGCAGGGCTGCACCATATTTACAAAAATATGGTGCAGCCCTGCGGTTCCCCCTGCGCTGGCGCTACACTTAGCAGCCTAGCGGCAACGCAAGCACCCTTGCACCATAGTGCAAGGGTGTCTGCGTGCAAGGGAAGATTGTTTATGTGCAGGGAGATCCCCCTTCCTGCACATAAACAATCTTTAAATGCCGTTTTGTAACTTCTATGCGTGCTGCTCAATGCAGCACACATAGAATTTGCAAAACGGCATTTTAAAAAAATTATTGTTTATGTGCAGGAAAGGGGACCTTCCTGTACATAAACAATCATTGGACTTTTGCTGTTTTGATGTGTGCTGCACATCGCAGCACACATGAAAACAGCAAAAAAGAGGAGAAATGAAACATTTCTCGTTGCGCCAGGGTAAGACCAGGTTTTTCCTGTTCTTAATTCTGATGCTGCCTCCTATTTACGCCTCCCTTGTAAATAGGGGGCAGCGTCAGAATCACTGGGTGTTGCAGTGGAACGCCCACAGCAACACCCATTGCCCTCCCCTTTCACGCTAAGCATAGTGTGAAAGGGGGCCTTATTTACAAGGCAGCGTTAAGCCACGTTAAGTGGCTTAACGTTGCATTGTAAATAAGGCAAAGCCCCTATCGCCACAGGAACGTCGTAAAAAGTGACGTTCCCATGGCGATAGGGGCTTGTAAATATGCCCCCTTGACACTTATTTCATGTGGTCTGGAAGGGGGTGAGTTTTTTCCCCCACAGCCCATGATTACAAATATGAGAGAGCGAGGTACTTACTGGGTGAGCTAAATTCCTCCAACCCTTAGTTTTTTCCTTGTGAAAATAAGGAGTTAAACAAGGAACTAGCAATTTTCTACATAAAATTCTGCATGAATTGCATTTTAATGTGCATTTTGCCCATTGTAAATTTTGGCAAATATTACCTGCCAAAATTCACTAGGGGACTTTGCACAGGGATTGTAATGTTTCCGCTTTCTTGTAACTGAGGTCCTACGCAGGTTCCAAGTAGTCTGAACTTGAAAGCTCCGCTTCAGAAGCCCACGAAAATTGGATACAGACAAGGAAGAAACACTTATCTGTTTGGAAGAGAACTTTGCATTTGAAATAATTGAAGAATTTTCTTTGGTTCAGGTTTCTATACCTAAACATGAAAGTTGGATAAATGCTAGCATTGTGACCCAATAACTTATACAGGGAGGACCAATGTCAAGTACAGAACCTCAGCTATGTTGCTGTCTCCCCATCAGCCTGGTTTCTGGAAATACAACTAGATTCATGGAAACCTTTCTGTAGTGAACTGTAGTGAACTATGAGAGAAGAGAAGCTGGTATTTTCTGTGAGGAGAGAAGCCTCTATGACATCTAGCCAGCCAGCCCAATATTCAACTGACTGAAAATCTCTGCTGCCCAGCTTGTCTGGATGCAATACAAGACAAAGACCACCTCCAGAGATAAGCATTTCCAGGGGCGTGGAGCTACTTACCTTAGACCTATGTATCCAACGTGTGGTTTTCATAAGACAAGGTCTCGCCGCAGCACAAAAGGTTAGCCTCTAGCATCATCAGCAAGTGCGGCTGCATGGGTTTTGAAAGTCCCATGATCGCTCACTTTGCCACTGGATTCAAGCTAGCGTGGCTGATGAGGGCTGTTACCCCGAAACCGGTCCCAGGATGCTTGTTTCCGGTACAGGGAAGACATGGCTTGGCAGTTCGGGCTGGACTGTTCCCATGAGGCACAGGGTCAAGACTGATTTGCATATAGCTGCGTCTGAACTGGGGTGGCGAAGTGAGCTAAAGAACGATGATGGATTCAACCCAGATCTGTGACGGGGGGTGAGTGTCTGACAAGTTTCAGCGCTCCGTCCATCATCTCCTTGTGTTTGCTTTGTTCCCCCTAAGTTGGCAGGGTATGCCCAGACGTGGGTTCCTTGCTCACTTTGCCACTGGATTCAAGCTAGCCTGGCTGATAAGGGCTGTTAGCCTGAAACCGGTCCCAGGATGCTTGTTTCCAGTCCAGGGAAGACATGGCTTGGCAGTTCGGGCTGGACTGTTCCCATGAGGCACAGGGTCAAGACTGATTTGCATATAGCTGTGTCTGAACTGGGGTGGCGAAGTGAGCTAAAGAACGATGATGGATTCAACCGAGATCTGTGACTGGTGGTGAGTGTCTGAAAAGTTTCAGCGCTCCGTCCATCATCTCCTTGTGTTTGCTTTGTTCACCCACACAGAGAGTGCCCACCACTAAAACGTCTTAGAATTGACCGCGGGACTTCATGCCTTGATGAGTTTCAAACACTGTTTACAGGGCAGATCAGTTCTGCTGAAAATGGATAATGTTTCAGCAGTAGCATATATAAACCGCCTAGTTGGCACCAAATCCAAGGACCGATCAGACTTGGCCCAGAAGCTGTGGATGTTCTGCCTAGAACACAGGATCTCACTCAAAGCAGAGTATTTACCCGGTAAAGCCAATATCTCGCAGACTGGAACTCCAGGTACCTGAAGGACTATTCCGATTGGAAGCTGAACGCTTCTATCTTCAGGTTACTAAACCTATGTTGGGGCCCATGGAACCTAGACCTGTTTCCAAGCAGACTCATCCTCCAACTACAGAAATACTTCAGCTGAAGGCCAGACCCAGGTGCTCTGGCTGTGGATGCCTTCCTTCAACCTTGGAAGGTTATCAGGCTTATGCCTTTCCCCCCTTTCGCTATGATCCAAAGAATCTTCCACAAAGTCAGACAGGAAACTTGCTCACTAATCTTAATAACTCCCTTTTGGCCATCTCAAGCATGGTTTCCAACGATTGTGGGCCCGATTCACAAAAGTAATCTGAGACAAAATCCTAACTTTAGTAAGTTAGGATTTTGTCTCAGTCAATCTTAAGTTTTGGTCTTAAGTTAAACTTAAGACCAAAACTTAAGATTGACTGAGACAAAATCCTAATTTTAGTACTCCTAAATGCCTTCTGTGAATACCGAAAGTCGTAAAGTTAGGATTTAGTCTCGGATTACTTTTGTTAATCGGGCCCTTTGGAACTGGCATGCGACATACCCTTTTTCCTTCCTGCAGAAGAAGGACTCCTAACGGACACGGATGGGGAGGAACACCCTCTGATCTCGGCAGGGACTTTGAACCTTCTTGCCTGGAAAATATCAGGAAATCTAGAGAGATGTCAGGTATTTTGGGAAGACCTGAGGAGCTCCTCAGAGAATCCTGGGCTCCTGGAACCCACAAGAGATATAACTCAATTTGGAAAAAATGGGTTTGTTGGTGCTTGGAAAGGGTCCTGGTTCCTGTGGAGGCACCGATAGTCCAAGTTTCTAACTTCCTAGTGGAACAGTTTGACAGAGGCCTCACTTATAGAACCCTGAATTGTTACAGATCAGCAGCCTCAGCTGGTCACAACTTAGTCAATGGCAGAAGCATTGGGAAAAATGTGATGATATGTAGAATTCTAATAAGTAAGATTGCGTAGACCGCCTAAATCAAAATATGAATCTCTCTGGGATGTTAATTTGCTCCAAAAGTTATTTAACTCTTGGCCAGATAATAGATCTCTAAGCAAAAAGATGCTTACCATTAAACTAGCCTCTCTTCTATGCCTGATTTCCTGCAGAAGAGTGTCAGACGTTATAGCCTTACAGGTAAGCAACAGAATTTACGATTCATTTGGTGTGAAATTCGAAATTGTTTAAAGAACTAAAACCATGTTTGACTCCATATTTTACCCTATACTTAATATATGTAAAGAATTGTGTGTGGTGGACTGTACGAAGGAATATGATTATAGAATGAATGAGCACCGCACAAACGGGGTTAACCAACTTCTAACATTTCTAATTTGTGTTCTTAATTATCAATGTATGCATCAAAAATAAATAGATAAAGAGAAGAACACTTGCTCATGTTTGCCTCTATTTGAAAAATTGCAATTCTTGCTCAAGATTAACTCATACTTTTAAATTAAAAATTAAAAATTAAAAAATTCTGATAACATTCCTTTATTTCAGATAACTTGCAATAATCCAGGCGCTTCAGAGATAATCGCCTGGAAGACTCCACGTCTGCTGAGCCTACCTACCGTCCGGTTTACACAGATTTCGGTATCCTAGTTCGCCGCCCATCCATCCTCCAAGGAGCTTCCGTTTCCTGTTGTTTTTCTTCAACAAATTCTTCTATTTGACCATATGTTTGCAAATCTACATAATACTTACCAAGTACTTTATCCACATTTAAAAGAGGCAGATGAGACAGGCCACATGCCTATTATGGCCTGACTGTATTATGTTCTACATCAATACGTACTGTGATGTCATACTTTAAAGTGGCTGTGTAGATCAGTAGCTGCCCCCTCCCCCCCGCAGCGCCTTGAGATCCTCACGGGTGAGTAGCGTGCTTTACAAATGTTTGATTGATTGATTTAGAGTTGGCATTAAAAGATTAATGCATAATGTTAGCCTCCATGTCTTTAATGAAATCCAGATTCTCTTGGCATGTCAATTAGGAGAATCGCTATTTTTCGTTCATGCACCTGATGTTGCTTTTGTGCCCATTTAACCTGGTTTTATCTTGTTCCACATCCATTTTGCCTAAATATTATTTCCCACAAAGGCACTTCAAGAGGTACATCCATTTGTTATCCTCACATGCAAATTGTCTATTTAATTATAATTTTTAGCCCGAACACTGGTGATTCACTTTATCCCTTAGAATCCTAGCATTACAATGACTGCATTTGTAGCAAGGGAATGTTCCAAAATTTTAAGTTTGGCTAGACAGCCATCTGTCGCTATACCTTATGTCAACAGAAAAAGAGTTTTAAGAAGCACATTAGAGAGAAGGTGTTGCAAAGTCTTTTATTAGTAGGTGCAGGTAGGTACCTACAGCTAGTAATAACACCACAATACAAAATATGGTCCAGTCAATTTCTCAATAAATTAATCCTTGCTCATCCATTGGTGGCTTGGCTGTGAGCAGACAGGCTTAATTTAGGAGACAGGTGTGAAGCATTTAAAAACACCAATACATTAAATAAGTAAGACACAACACACAATACAAATCCAACACCAATTTATAAAAATAGGAAATATTTTTATGATTAAAATGACACCAAACATCCAATGTAGGGAACTAGGGATATGCATTTTTAAAGATTAAAAGTAAAACTTGTGGTTAGAAGCAAATAGAGCTCAAAGGGTTAAAAAAAAAAAAAGGCCACGCTGAACTGGGACAAAGTCCAGCATTTAGGCCACCCACGATGTAACACTTTTACACTTACTTCCTGAAGTGTTTCATGATGCAGGAAAGTGGTCTACAGCATCAGCCAAGGGTTCAGATGCTCTGGTTTGCCTCTTGGGGTCTGGGACTACAACTTCCACATGCACCTGGTCAACTTCTGGAGCTTTTTACAAAGGTTGCTTCAAACTTCTGGAACTTCTTCCTGAAGTTCCTCTTGTGGGTTCAAAGTATCCAAATCACCAATCAAAGGGTGTAGAAGCTCTGAGATGGTCCTTGAGATGTTGGGACTACCTTTCCCACAATGCACCTGGCCCAAATCCTTAAAAGTCCACTAGACACACTGGTTTTGTTCTTGGTGGAGATGATGCGGGTGGAGCTCTTTTAACCTGTTGCTTTCAGTGAGTCTACTCCTTCCACTTTTGAAGCAAGGCAAAGCACTTATGGGTGTAGTTCCTAGTGAGCAGCAGGTGCAGTCATCCAGAGTACAATCCTTTGGCTGCAGGCCAGAGTTCCAGCAGGGTAGTCCTTCTTCTCCTGTATTGTCAGGCAGGGAACTCTTGTAGCTCTTTTGTACCTATTGCTTTCAGGGAGTCCCTCTTTAATCCATTTTAAGCCAGGTAAAGTCCTTAGGACTGTAGTTCCAAAGTGTGCAGCAGGTTCAGTCTTTTTGAGTGCAGTCCTCTTGGGGTGCAGACCAGGAGTTCCAGCAGGGTAGTCCTTCTTCTCTTTATTATTCCAGGCAGGGATCTGAGTTGCTTAGCAGCTCTCCCATATTTATTCAGAGTTCCTGGGCGTCAAGTAGGGAGGAACTCCTGACCAATGGGATGCAGGGTGACTCCCAGGTGTATGATCACTTCCTCCAAAGCGTGGCATATTCTTGACCCAGAAAGCACTAGTCTACCAAAATCCAAAATTGAGAAACTTTCTCCAGGAGGGTTAGCCACTGGTGTGGCTAAGATTCCCTAACACTACCCTTCCTGCCCCTCTGCGAATCTAATTACTGGGGCTCCTGTCTGGCTGGGGGTGCAGGAGGTGGGGATGAGCCCGTACTGCCCTAAATTGTCATTCCCTCTTTGAAGACCGGTTTGGCTACTCCATCCCCATCCTGCCTTTTGCTGTGCAACTTTCAGTTCTTCTCCCACAGGAAATTATTTGTCTCTAGTTAGGCCACTTCATACCTCTTTAAGACAGCGTGGCTCATCCTGGTAGAGGCTGGCCAATCAGGAGAGGGCTGCTACAAGGCTGGATTTTGGCTCACAGAAAAGAAAGTTTTATAACTTCTTTTCTCTAATAGTTATAACAAGTCTAACGGTGGCAAATTGTTGGGTTTATAACTATTCTTTAAGTCCTCAAATTATATTCTGAGCCCACTCCTCTCAATAGTCATACTTTAATAAAGTATTCCCATGTTAGCCTATGGAGCCATTGTGCTACAATGAGGAAAAATTAAATTGGCAGTTTCCCCTCACCAGGGCATATAAAACATTGTTTATAATGTGCCTACTTATAGTTACAAAGCACACCTGGGGCACCTAGGGGAGACCTTAGGGGTGACATATGTAAAAATAAGGTAGTTTGAGACTTTGGCAGTACCTTTAATCCCACAGTGGAACATACACATAATTTAAGGTTAAAAGCGGCCTGCAAGCAAAGCGGGCTTATAAAATGACAGCAGGCATCACAGTAGTGCACACTTAAGTGCATTAAATCTGCTTGCCTCTAGAACTACATGCCCTACCATATACTAGGCACTTATAGGTAGGTTGTCAGTACCAACTGTAATTATATCTAATTACCATACACTCCTAATCAGAGCACAGGCCCTGGATCTGGTTAGCAGAGCCCAGGGTGCAGTCAGAGTCAGAAAGCCAGCATCTAGTAGTCAAAATGGGGGAAAAAAGTAGGAGACACTGCAAACAGGTCCTGGTTTCTCACAATAGGGCTTTGGCTTAACCCATGTGTTGATCTTCCTCTGTTCTTGATTTGGTTGTGCAGATGTTGAGTGCTTCTGCTAAAAAGAAGCACTTGTACTGCACAGATTATTTTCAACATGGTGGGCCTGAGCTGGTTCATTGGAAAAAAATGGTAACAAGCCAATGGTCAAGGCTGTGGGCCTGATTGGTTCACTGGAAAAAATGATGTCAGATGCCATAGGGCTAATCTGTCTATTATGAAAAGTTCAAACACAGGCAGTACACCGGAATTATTTCTTGTGAAAAGCATATTTTAAAGCCAATAGGCCTTTATGGGTATATTGTTATTGCGCCATGTTAAGCCTGAAGACAAATATTTTCTAGCACAGACCCCATGTCAAATATAGGGGCTTGGCATATGTAGCCCTGTGACCAATGCTGAAGGAAAGGGTTTCGTATTTTTAGCTCTCTGACAGATAATATCAGAAGGAGTTTTCAATAAAATACTGATGAAAAACAGTATGAAGTGGCTTTACATTTTGAACTCCCAGACAAAAACAATCGGAAGGGTTTTAACATTGTGATTCTTTGCCAAACACCATAGCCAGGCACTCTACTTTTGAACCATCTGACAAATACATCAGGAAGAGGATTTACATTGCAAACACGGACAAATGCAATAGGAATGGATTTTACCTTCTGGACTCCACGACAAACACCACAGGAAGATGCTTTACATTTTGAGCTATTTAACAAATACAATTGGAATGAGTTTGACATTGCAAACTCTCTGACAAAGGCAATAGCAAGGGATTTCACACTGTAAACCTTTTGACAAATGCAACAGTTAAGGGCTTTCCATTCTGAACCCTTTGACAAAGACAATAGGAAGGGGTTTTGCATTATGAATTCCAAGGCAAATACCACAGGAAGGGGTTTTACATTTGAACTATCAGACAAATACAATAGGAAAGAGGTTTGCTTTGTAAGCCCTATGACAAATGCAACAGGAAGAGGGTTAGTAAATATTTCCCTCTTTAGGTCCAGCCACAGTAAAAGCTCCAAGTCTCCAGAAAATAATTAATGTTCAGATATAATTAAGTCTGCCTAAATAGTTTTATGGGTTCTCAGGGCCGGCTTTAGAGCTGGTGGCGCCCGGTGCGAAAATCATTTTTGGCGCCCCCACATCCCATGACCACCTCCTCCGATTGTCTAACTACCACCAGGCAAAAGTGCTCTTCATCTCTACAATGATAAGTTATTGCTAAACACAGTGCCCCCCCTGAGGTCAGCGCCCCCTCTACAGGTCAGCGCCCAGTGCAGCCGCACCAGTCGCACTGCCCTAGAGCCGGCCCTGTGGGTCCTTCTTTGAGAGATGACATTGTTTACGTTCAAGTTAAAACCAACAGGCTTGCTTTATTGCTTATTAACTCTAGTGACAAAGACAGAAGGCCTCTCCTTTTACACAGTAAATGACTTGACAAAGCTAGTAGAGTTAACCGTTTTGTGAAAAGCCTCTATTTTCTAAGATGCCCATTTAGAACCATTCTGAATTTTTAGGTGTTGCTTTACAACACGCCGTCACCAGACTTTATTTGATCAACAGAAAAAGAGCTTTAAAAAGCACTACTGAGAGAGGGGCTTTCGCTCCACCCAAATATTGGTTTCATTGGTTACAGATTTTGATTAGGGCAGAAGTGGTGTGCCTACTCTGGAAAACAGTGCTTGTAATGCTTGTTTTGCCTTATGTGAAAGCTTATGCTCAACACATCAGGCATAAGTTAGTTATTATGACAAGCTATTGATCAAGGCTACAGGCCTGATCCATTTATCATAAAATGGTATGAAAAGACAGTTGGTCTGGCTTATTTATTGTTAACAGCATATGTTAAATTCAATATGCCTTGATGGGTGGATTGTCAGGTATTTTGTTATAGGGACTCTCACAGCACAACATAGTAGACAAGGGTTTTGATGTTGGTTGCCCCAGTGGCAAGCGATTGGGGTTGAAGAGTTGCACTTTGCTTTAAGAATATCTGTGATGTCATTTTAAGAAGGGTTGTATATTGTTCTGTCATTTGTCTTTTGCCCATTTTTGTAATTATATGAAAAACGACAAAATAGCTTTGGCTTTACCTAAATATTCCTTTATTTATTTTTTTATTTACCAGAGTTATATATAGCGCAAACTTGACCCGAACCGGGTATCAGAGCGCTTTACATAGCACCAGTTGCATTACACGAGGACACATTCATTTTTAGGTCTCGCCTAACATTGCAGCGCATGCGCTGCTCCCTCGGCGAGACCTAAAGTGAGAGAGGAGATTTCAGAAGGGGACTTGAAGCCCCGCCCATCATTTTCATTGGGCCGCGTCAGCGTTTATGCTAAGCGCTGGCTTCCCATTGAAAAGGATGCTTTTGGGCCACTGCCCTTTCTCCCTTTTGGAAGGCCCATCCGGACTGGGTCGTCAGCTTCACGGCTGTCGTGAAGCAATTTCTTATATTTATGGGGCCATCTGTTTCTAATTAGCGTGGAGGAGCGCACTGCCCCCGACCTCTCAAAGGAAAAAAATCTTGGTTTCGTCAAGATTTTTTTCCTTTTAGAGGTGGGGGGGCAGTGCGCTCCTCCACGCTAATTAGAAACAGATGGCCCCATAAAGATAAGAGATCGAAGACGAAACCAAAATTCTTCAACACTTCATCCGTTCAAGCTTAACATATAGCCCCCCTCGACATATTCCTTTGTGTTTTATCAATGCGCGAACCTGCATTAAAAGACCCAGCTACTGAATTTCTTAAGGTGTGTACTAATCCTCAGAACGTTTAGGGGCGCTTTACCTTGTATGATGACCCTTTTCGCCCACAGTATCTACTTTCCTATGCGCATATGGTTTCGCATTCACGTAAGCCGGGCCACCCTAGTGATTGCTTCAAAATTCACAGAGCTGGAAGCTGCAAGGTCACTTTTCGCACCCTGCATGAACTCAGTTGCACCCTCTCAATGTGTGGTTGCATGTGGTCTCTAACTTTAAAGTCCTTTACCCAGTGCCCACCTGGCGCATTTCTAGTTACAGATTGAAATCGTTCCAAACTAGTAGTGCCCGGTGTCTGTGGAGTACCCTGCCCAACAAGACAATTGGTGGTTTGTCTCACCTGTGCAGAATAAAATCTCCCTGCTGCGTTTTGGTGGTTGATGAGAACCATTCACAGAACTCCTGCTCCTTGTGAAATGGCTGCTTACATTGTGGGCTTTTTTTTTTTTTTCTTTACATTCCCAGCGTGTCTCTCCTGCTTACCACTGAAAATGGCTGCCGAGACCTTCCTGTTCGATGAGTAGCTCGTAACGTCCACCTCCCCTGGGTCTATTGCTTCAGTCGCAGCACTTTGGGATCCGATCTGGATTAATCTGCAGTAGATGACCGTTTGGGGGTGGAGGGAGGGGCCACTGCCACAGTACTGTCAGTCCGTTGCCAGGACTGAAAGAATCCAGAAAATCCCCGAATATGTACAGACAGCGTAGTACATTGTTCGATGAATATACCTTTTTGTTATATTGTTAAAGTACGTGAAGCCAGCCCCTTTTAACTCCTACCGTTGAGAAAGCAAATTGAAACCACCTCGAATTTTACCAGTGGCATTTGTAGAGCAATTTGTTGCATTGGTTTTTTATTTTATTGAATTGCAACGAGCTGTATTAAATGTCAGCCTTACTGTGTCAAATGATGTTGTTGAACGTATTAGTACCAGGCGTGCTGTAGCTGTCAAGCACCACAACGTTGCGCAGGTCACTTTTGGTGTTCGGGAGTGACGGTTTATTTCATTTCCTTGTATGTTCAAGAACACATTTTTCTTACGAGTTCGCTCTGGACTACTGGTTTTAAATGTACTCATTTGGGTGCCTTCGTTGAAGGGTAGTTGGACCGTTGCTTTACAGCCAAAAATGTTTAGTACATTTAAATATTTTAAAATATTCGTCATACAGAAGTGACTTGTTGGGGTGGGTTGGGGGTGGACAGCTCCCTTGTTTTAGGACATAAGCTTAGAGCCTATTAAGAAATGCTTGTAGATCCCTCTGAACATCCTCAAATTTGCCGTACACAGCCAAATATGAACGAAATGAGGATTTTTTTCTTCCTTTTTTTAAAGCACTTCCTTGTGGAGATAGTCTCCCAAATTGTATACTTGTCAGCATGCCTCAAAGATCTTATTACTCAAACCTAAGGATGCGTGTGAATGTCAGATCTAACTAAAATCGTGGACCTCAAGTATTTTGATTGCGGCCAGTGTGTTCAGTTGTAAATTCAATTTTTTTCCCTATGTAAGTTGTTATACGCTGCTCTCCAATAATGAGCTTTGCAGGCGGTACACTCGAGCCCCGCCACCCCCGTGTAAATAATATCGGCGACGAAAAGCAGTTGCCCTAGAACAGATTTAACCATTCAGCTTAATTTTTGGAATAATATACATTTTCTATAATCGTGGGTAGTATATATCGTAATTTAAACTACTGTACTTCAAAACGGAGTTCCAAAGTTGGCAAATACTGTCTAGATTTTACTGTTGGCTAATGTGTCTGCATTTGGTCAATCGAGTTTCTTCTGTTGTGTGAAACAGTGGTGTCTTGCCTTTAAAAAAAACACTGTTATTCACTTGCTCATATTGCTTGTGGCTCACTGTGCATTTCGGTGATAGCCACCTGCCAGCTTGTTTCTCCACGAACTTTGGACCAAGTGCCAGCTTCTCACAGTACCCCGGAGGCAGCTTCTAAATCTGCTAGGAGTATTAGCTTCTTACGGTGCCACTACTGCAAGCCAATTGATGCTCACGCATGCTATCACTGTGCCCATCAGGGCCAGGTCTCTCAGTGCCCACCAGTGTGTCCTTCTTGCATTACCTCCATGGTGGGTTCCTCCCACTTCTCAGCGATGATGGGCACATGCTGATAAGCTTTGCGGGGGTCAACAGGGGGTAAAAGACATTGTCATTTACAACGCCGTTACTTGATTAATGCTTGACAAAGGGGAAAAAAAAAACAATAACATTTTCAATGCCAATAGCTCAAAACAATGTCATTGCGAGACCTATTGCATTGTAAATGCTTGTTTTGTTAGGCACGGGGAGATTAAGTGATTTGCCCAGAATCACAGGATGTTCAGCGTCATTGCCGAGACTTGAACCCAGTTCCCCAGATTCGAGGTCGAACCTCCCTAGCCGTTAGGCCAACTCCTCTCCCTTGGGTACAGATTTTGATTGTGCAGATGTTGTGTGCCTCAGCTGAAAAAGAGTGCATGAGTTGCACTTTTTGCCTGGTAAACGTGTGCTTAATGCAGCAGGACTAAAGTGGTTATGGTGACAAGCCATTGGTCAAGGCAATAGGCCGGATCTGTTTGTTATTAAAAGTTATGACCTGAGTTTATTTTTTATGGGGGCAAGCCGAAAGTGTAGGCTATAGGCCTTATTAGCTTATTATTTGGAAGAGGTTTTACATTGTGAACTCTCTGACAAGTGTAACAGGAAGGGGTATAGTACAGATGTCTCTTTTTGGGTCTGGCCAATATAAATGCTTGGTGTCTCTTGAGGAAGACTTCATGCTCTTATCAAAATATTTGAGGGGTCTGTCTAGGCGGAGACCACATGACCATGTTTATGTTCATGTTAAAGGCAATCAGTTTACTTTAATGATTTTTAAATGTGGTGACAACAACAGACCTCTCATATACTTTGGCTGGAAATTAATTTGTTATTTTTGTGTTTTGCTGAGTTTTCATTTTCTAGCCACATTATCTCCCTGAGTCAGCCTTGCATCCTTACCCTGGCATTTAAGTGTTAAAAGGGGTGCTTAGTCCCTCGTTTGAGGGACTGAGGTACAGGTTCCAAGAGACTAAAGAGAAAGACCTTTATTGACTCACTTGGGGCACATGAATTACTGCCCTGTGACAAACCGAACCAGATTTCTTGAAAACGATAGGAAGGGGTTTTGCATTGCTAACATTCTGATAAATAAAGTAGGAAGAGATTTTACATTGTGAACTCCTTGCCAAAAACCCTAGGAAGGAGGCTTATATTGTGAACTCTATGACGTGACAAATACAATAGGAAGGGGTTTTACATTGCAAACGCTGCCAAATGCAATAAGGATCAGGTTGTCAACCCTTAAAAATAAAATACGAATGGGCTTTTCAATGTGAACTTTCTGACAACTTCAATTGGAAGGTATTTTACATTGTGAACTCTATGACTAACTCCATAGGAAGTATTTTTACATTATAAACTCTCTGGTGAATACAGTAGGAATGGGTATTACATTATGAACTCTGTAAATGTAATAAAAAGTCATTTTGCATCGTGAACTGTCTGACAAATGCAATAAGAATTACTACATATGCCTCTTTTCTTGGTCTGAACACTAGAAAATGGTTGCTATATCCAAGGGGAGAGTTAAGGTTCAAGTCAATGTATACAGGAGAAAATAGGTCAGCTGGAAACAGTAGTCAGGTAATAGAGTGCCACTTTACAAGGGTGTATTATTTCTGCAATGATGGTACCTCTGGAAAATTTAAAGGACTTGATTTTCTATTACTTAATATGGTGGTATTGGGTTTTGTGTGTTTCTTTGACTACAAGTCAATATATATCTTGAGTCTTCCTAAAATGTTTGATAGGTCTCTAGAGCTAGACACCATGTGGTCATGTTTATTTATTTTCACGTTAAAGCCAACAGGCTAACTTTTTCTACTTTTAAATGTGGTAACAAAGCCAGAAGCCCTCTCAAAGCCTATATGATTAACCTTTTTGATTATGAAAACGTCATGTTTTCCAATAGGCCCATATATGAGCATTGCTGGGTTTTTACGATTAAAGCTTGCTAGAGCACACATTGCTCATGGTACCGCTCAGATAGCAGGAGGAGGCTACATCAACAGCTAGTTGCCCTGTGTGATATTATGGGCGTGATTTGCATCCTGTTTAATTTGTGAGGTTCCTAAAAAAAGGGGGGTTCCTATTTGTTAATCCACCTGAATCTTGTATATATTTGTCATTTTGACTATACTGTTTATTGTGCGTACATTATAGTACTTTACCTATAGCCTGGCTGTTGGAATATTTTCCGGTGCCCTGTGCAATGGATGTGCTCTAAAATTGGGGCACAGGCCCCATGGAAAACCTGGTGCCCATACTGCAGGGCGGGAAGAAGGGTTGTGTTCATGACCCTGAGTATAGGGATGGCTGAGGCGCTGTTTAGTGTTGTATTCAGTTGGTTGATACAGTGGATTATTGTTGTGCCTTTCTTCTTCATGGAGTTTAAATGAGCGGTGGGCTTGGAATTCTCTGAGAACCAGACTCCCAGGTAGTTGTAATTCCTGGATGTGTTGGCGATCGTACTACCTATGTGTCAGGCAAGATGTTTCTTATTTCTATATCTCCCGAAAATGAGAACCTTGGTCTTATCCTGATTTACCCTAAGATGTTTTTTTCGTTATAGATGTTTAGAGTGCTCAGGGCCTGTTGGATGCCTGCTTTAGTATGATCCATTACCACAATGTCATCAGCATATTGGATGATATGTAGTGCCTGGCCCAGTTTTGAAGGAACCAGACTGCCACCCTCCATAGCTTTTCCCAAATCTGCTGTATATAGATAGACAAGGGGCAAGAACACAGCCCTGCTTTAGGCCACAGTTGGTAAAGATTTTAGGGGTGATGGTGTTAGGTCCTGTTTTCACTCGGACCCATGTCGCTGTGTATAACAAGCTTATTGTCCCTAATAGTTTTGAGAGAATGCTCCATGCTTCCAGTTTCCTCCATAATGTATGCAGTCAACCCTATCAAATGCGGCACTGTAGTCTATAAAGCAAAAAGTGGTAGTTGTTTTTTCTGTGCTGCTCGATGACTCAAAGATGCAAGCGCTATGATATTATTGGTTGTGGACGCAGCAGCCCCGAACCCTGTCTTGAAAAAAGGCAGAACTTTGTGATCAGCAGCCCAAGCTTCTAGATTTTCAGTAGGACTGGGGCATAGGCTTTTGCCTCTTTATCTAGAAGCGCAATGAGGCAATTGTTTGATGGTGTTGTCCGGTCCCCATTCTTAAATATGGAGCACAAGGTAGATCCCTTCCAGCTGTCTGGAATTCGGCCTGTTGGGAAGGCATGATTGAAAAGCGGGTTAACAGCATAGACCATTCTTCCGGGGCACATTAGAATGTGCTGGCTGGGGGTCCATTAGGGCCGGGTGCTTCATCTTTTTTCACTAGCCTGATCATTCTGACTAGGGTGACAGAGGTTCATTTCTGAGCAAGGCCTTGGCTTGTATCTGTGGCCCCCAGCATTACTGCTTGGCCCGAGAGTGGGGGCTGATCTACATATGGCTTCTCTCCATATCTGGCCCAAGCTCCCTCCGAGACTCCATTTTCCCTTGAGTATTTGGTGGATTTTAATTTATTAATGTAGTCCGAGAAACAAGCTTGGTATATTTTCCTGCAGCATTTGGAAAACCTTTGCCCATTCCTTTTGCTCCATGGCGTTCTTTTGCTCCCATGTGGATTTTTTGTGCAGCCTGTGCGATTTTTTACTAGCAGCAGCTGTCTTTGCTGTGGGGTTGTGTTTGTAAGTGCGCAGTGTCCTCCTTAATGATCTTCGTGTGGAAACAATTGTTTTATTGTGTTGGGTTTGGGACCTCCCCTTACAGCCATTGCTTAGTCGTGCCTGCGTGTTGCCGAGGTCTCAGAGAGCCTCTTAAGTCTCCTATAAGGAAGTCCCATGCTAGGAATGTATTTAATTGAGAGTTATTGGATTCCTCATTGGTCTGCTTCCCTAACCAAGTCGTGACCATGGGAGTGTCTTACGGCCTCCACTTTATTCTCCTTACAAGTTTGGCCGCTTCTGCCCCTGTTGAGGAGCCCACAATATTACATCTGTCCACATTCGATGCTGTTAATTCTAGAATAAGACTCAGAGGGCTATGATCATTTTCTGGCCTGCTGAAAATCTCAGAATTACAAGCTGATTCAGTAAGGGCCCTGCAGAAAAACATAATCAATTATTGAAATTCCCTTGAAAGTGGGAGGAAGCTGACTATGGGGTGATGGTGCCTCAGATTGTTGTTGTGCCGAGGTCAATTTGTGAATTGTCAAGTCCTTCATCCTTTCTAGTTCTTTGGAGTGTGCCAGAGGTTTACTTAAATTCCCTAACCCCCGGATGTTAAAGTCACACATTAACAGGAGTACGTGGTTTGGGAACTCCATGAAAAGCTCTTCCAACCAGTCACAGAGATCTTCAACTGTGGATGCCTTGAGGTATTTTGAAGCATTGAGGTAACAATTTAGAAGCCGCGAGGGTGTTTTTTTGTGCTGTATTTTTGTTCCTGTGATTAAAACTGGCGGGGGAGTCAAGGTTGATTGGAATAACCTCTAACTTGCACGTATGTTTGATAAAGATAGACAGGCCTCCGAGGGGTGATCAGAGAGTCTGGGGCAGGAGGCGGGCTTGAAGATTTCATATAAACCTTGCATCAATGATGTAGTAAGAGCCCAAGTCTCTAGCAGGCAGAGAATGTCATTTTCATCCAGATAGGCTAGCACCTGCTTGCTTGTCCAGATGGTCTTGAGGCCGGCCACATTCCAAGAAGTTATTCTGAGGTAGGACAAGGAGCTTGTCTTCGGACATTGATGCTGGGAGGCTGTATAATACATGGGATACTGCTCCGGACCCCCAATGTGGGTGGATGACGACCACCGCCAATCATTGTGCTCAATGCTTGTTCTAGCACAGCTCACCTTCCTTTGGAATTGCGAGCATGATACTGTTAAGGGGGTTACTTTCTTGCGCGTTCTTGGGGATCTGTCGGAAGTGCTACTGGATGTGCTCCTCAAAATGCTCTTGTTTGTTCTGGATTGCACGTGGGGTATTAGCACGTGGGGATATTTAGGTTGTTGCGCTTTAGGAGTTAAATTCCCCAGTTGTCAAACGTCCTCTTTTCGCCCAGAACAGCACCTCTGTGGGCCTCCCTCTTCCAGGTTGTTACGATGGCTTCTGAGTTTCTGTTTGTAGGGGTATGTGCAAACTTCACCAGTCATCCGAGGTAAGGTCTTTCAATGAGGGAATATGGTGGAATAGCTGCAGGAGATTTCCAATTTGAGAATTCCATAGGAGCCCTTAGGAAAATAATGAGGAACAAATACCAGATCAAAACCCTCTTGGACGCCTTCGTGGACGACTCTGCCCATTGTTATATTAGGTATTTTTACATAGCGCATCTATTACCTGGAGGCATCTAGGCGCTGCACGAATAAGGAGGAGAGGTTATCCGTTAAAGGTTAAAAAACAAGTTTTGAGAGCCTTTCTAAAGGTCAATAGGTCTGGGAGTGACTTATTGTGCAGGGGAATGGAGTTCCAAAGTTTTGAGGCCCCTACTGAGAAACTTCTTCCACCCCAAGCGGAAAGCCTAAACTTAGGGACAACAACATTCATATCAGTACTGGAACGTAGTGATGTCTCTGACTGGTACCCTCTGAGCCTGTCTTTGAGGAATTTAGGGCCTAAATCATGTAAAGCCCTAAAGGTGATACATAGGGCCTTGACGTTCACTCTGTGTTTTACAGGGAGCCAGTGAAGCTTCCATAATGCAGATTTGGCTGACTGAGCTTTAGGGATTCCCAATAGCAGCCTGGCTGCCGCATTTTGGAGAGCTTGGAGCTTGTTGACATACTGCAGATGCAAATTGAGATATAGACCATTGCTGTAGTCAAGTTTGGCTAGGACTAGGGCAGTTACTAAGGTTGTTTGTAGAGTATGGGGAATATAAGACAAGATCTACTTGATTATCTTAAGAGTGTGGAAAGATGCTGATATGGTTGCATTCACTTGGTCCCCAAATGCAAGTTTGTTATCCATCAGGATACCTAGATTCATAACATTGCTGGTTGATGATGGCAGGGTTCCTACCTCCGAAGGCCAACAAGATGGCATCCAGAAGGAGGTATCCTTCCCACAGAGAAGAACCTCTATCTTACTGGAATTTAATTTAAGACAGTTATGATCCATCCAGTCACTGATGGCTATCATACAGTTATGGAGGTTCTGGCAGATGTTTTTGAGAGGTTCGGAGAAGGCTATAACAATTTGTGTATCATTGGCGTAAGATGTTAAAGAAAAGCTGAATGATTTAATCAGTGCTGTTAGTGGCATAACATATATATTACACAGTGTGGGACTTAATGAAGATCCCTGGGGGACTCCACATGGCAGGACAAAAAGATCTGACTCAAATTATTTCAGGGATACTGTCTGTTCCCTTTCACATAGGAAGGAACTCAGGAGGGACAAGGCCTGTCCCTTGATCCCAATGCTGTTGAGATGGTCAACCAGCAGACTGTGGTTGACCGTGTCGAAAGCCTCAGATGGGTCAAGAAGGATAAGCGCGGCACATCCACCATTGTCCAGGATATGTGTTATTTCCTCAGTGGCCTTTAATAGCGTGGATTCTGTGCTGTGACAGCTCCTGAAGCCAAACTGTGTGTGGTCCAAGAGCCTGTGCGTCTGTATAAAAGGGTCCAATTCCTGATTTAAAGCTTTTTCAATTATATTTGCAGGAAAAGGTAATCTGGATATGGGCCGATTGTTGTCATGGGGGTCTAAGATGGGTTTCTTTAGCAAGGGAAGTATGGATGCCTTTTTCCATAGAGTTGGAAGCTGCCAGTTGATATCATTTTATTGAAGATTGCCATGAGATCGTTGGCGATAACCTCAGGGGCCAGGTGCATAATGAAAGCAGGGCAAGGGTTGAAAGTTGAGCCTGACTTTGAGACTTTAATCAGGTTAATTACTTGCTCTTTGGTCAGTGGGGTAAATTCCAAAAAGGTGTGGTTTGCGTTTTTATAATGGCTCAAGTTGATTTCTTTAACTGAAAGTGTAGAGGATGAGGAGAACTTAGTAAAAATTTGTTCCACTTTGTTTTGAAAGTGAGAAGCCAGGGTATTGCCAAAAGAGGAACTGGTTTCTGATATATTATTTGAGGGAACATTAGAAAGCTTCTTCACTGTCAGGAATAATTCTTTAACTGAATCTTTTGCTGACTCTATTTCCTGAATGAAATAGAGAGATTTCTCCTCCCTTTTGGATGGCTCAGGACAGTTACACCCACCTGCTGGTCACCCCAGTGGTCGATGGAAGGAAGGAGGTGTCGTGATGTGTTTAATGATGGTAGGGGAGCGGACGGGCAGTCAATCAAAAAAAGTGCTGCGGGCTGTGTCCCGCAGACATGCCCAGGCCCGGCACACCAACTGCTGCGGCCAAGTGCGGCTGAGCTGGAGTGTGGCTTTCAGGCAGATTCTCGGGAAGCAAACCTGGGGCCCGGTCAGTGAGCCAGTTGGGGAGCAGTGGCCACAAGACCATCTGTCAGCGCTCTTCCCTAGCGCATCTACACACACACCACACTCAGCATCTCTCCGCCACTTCCAGTTAACTCCCCTGCAGGAGTGAGATAAAGGGGGATGAAGTGTCTTGAAATTAGTTAAAGAGGCCTGAGTTGGATTCAAGACTGCGCAGCCTTGGTGTTTGGCACGCTGACATTTAATAGGCTGCGGGCTGCTCCTCAGACGTTTGGTCACCGGCACTCATTCTTTTACAAATTAAGCACTTTTAATGACGCCTCCCTGGTCTGTTATTTAATTTACCTCAACACGATTATCTTTGAATCCCATTTGGGCTCCTTTCATACCTTACCAGTGAATAAGCGGATATTGTTTAAGACACTTTGCATAATGTATGAGGTACTTGTTGGCACTTGGCCTAAGCACCTCAGTTCCCCCAGAAATGCTTTGTTCCCCTTCTCATACACTCTTGGTTGTACCTATGTTTCATTAACACCTATTCCCAGTACTCCACTGGTAAGAGACTCTGCCCATGTGAGTGCAGAGTGAGGAGGGTGCCTGTGTGAGTGCAGTGTTCAGCACATTAAAGTAGGACCTATTGGCATTGGAAATGCTTGCTGTGCTATCAGTTGTATTGACTTTACTGTTTTTGCAAACTCTTTTTTAAATCGATGTTCTAAATGCAGGCATTCAATAAAAACACACCTTTGAAGTCAAATTCTTTGTTTTATAAGTCAGAATTTATTTTTTGTTCTTAGTGCTGTTGGTGGCTTATTTGAAAATCGATGTAGATTATTGGAGGCTTTATTGCTCGGACATAATAATTTGCTCCTGTCTTTGTTCATAATTGTGTTTTTGGCTTATTCAAGAACTCCTTTTCCAGCTTTGATTTCTGATGTAACTAGTTGGTGAAGTTAAAGTCACTATTCAGATCTGTCCCAAAATACACTGGGGCTCCTAAAGCACAAATGATTTTGCTACGACGTACATACTGGAAACCTATAATATACGTGGTGCTGAAAAACTTCTGCATCTTCCACCCATTGTCAAACAGTAGGTGAGCAGGGACAATAAATGTTCTTAAAAATTGTAAACTGCGGTTTTCCCTGGACCTCAGTTACTACTGCCAACACTGAACTGGACACATGGGCCAGATGTTCTAAGCCATCTAGCCTTCGCAAACTCTGCAAATCGCGAAATAACATGTTTTGTAACTGCTAACGTGTTTTACTATCTACTAAACCCACAAAATGGGTTGAGAAATACATAACGAATCACAATTTGTCAGGGGCGTCTTTATGGGGTACCTTCCAAATTTTGATTCACAATGCAATGTATCAATGGTTTAATAATAATAATAATAATAATAATAATACTGAAGCTTATAAAGCGCGACAGCTACCCCAAACAGGGGTGTCCCGGCGCTGAAGCAGCAGGTAATTGCGACCGGAGTAAGCTCCGGGGTCCAACGGACCCTATTAGTCTGCCAAAAAGAGCCATGTTTTCAGTGCCTTTCTGAAACAGGCTTCTGACTTGGCCTGTCGCAGGAACCCTGGTAGAGCATTCCACAGAGAAGCCGTTCTAACCGTGAATGCTCTGCCGCCCAAGCGTGATTTCGCAAAGCGTGGGGTGCATATCAGATTGTGGGAGTTGGATCGCAGCGTACGATTTTGCTTATAAATGCACAGTCTGTCTTTCAGATAACCAGGGCATTTTCCGTAGAGGGCCCGGTAGGCCAGTGTCAAGGCCTTAAACTTTATTCTCCTCTCCACTGGAAGCCAGTGAAGCTTCTGTAGGTGCGCAGAGACATGGTGTCGAAAAGGTATGTGACGAACCAGTCTCGCAGCCGCATTCTGTATTATCTGAAGGCGACAGATGGCATAATTGGGGAGGCCAAGATATAAGCTATTTACATAGTCCAGCCTAGATGTAACTGTGGCGTGGACTACTGATTTGCGGCAATCTTCCGGTAGGAAGTGTAACACTTTCCTAAGGTTTTTTAATTTACTGAAACAGACCTGAAAAGAGACCTGCTGTATTTGGGCTGAGAAAGAGAGGTCGGCCTCCCATCTCACCCCTAAATTACGGATGTGTGTGGCAGGTGATGGAGGTGGGCCCATTTCTAACGACCACCATAATCAAAGTCTGACACTGGGCCTTTCCCAAAGAACAGAACCTCTGTCTTCCCAGCGTTAAGTTTCAATTTATTTGAGTTCATCCATAGAGCTATATCGCACAGACAGCCCTTGAAGTTCTTGAAGGCCTCTGTCGACCGCTCTTTAAACGGAAAAACCAACTGGGTGTCGTCAGCGTAGGAAATTGCCTTCACACCCCAGTTGGCAATCAGGGAAAACAGTGGAGCTAAGTTTAGGTTAAAAGCAGAGGGCTCAATGCTGAGCCCTGTGGGACGCCGCACCAGAGCTGTTTTGGTTTAGATTCAAACAGTTGAAGGGCAACTCGCTGAGTATGCCCGCTCAGGTAGGATGTGATAGCAATTTCACTTGCAAATCACTGAAAAGTTATCCACTTCTCAAAGAAGGTGGTAACCCATTTGTAAATGGGAAGGGGTCCCTGTAGGACCACTTCCTTTTGTGAATGTTAAAGAAACATTTGTTGGGAAATAGGATGTGGTGCAGGGACCACTGGCAAGTCTCAAACAAACTGTTGAAAGAAAGGTAAACTTTTTTTTATATGCAGCCCTGTTTCTTTTAAGGAAAACGGGTCTGCATTAACAAGAAAAAGTGACTGTTTTTATATGCGATCACACCAGCAGGTCACCATCACTGTGATGGCGGTATTCAAACAGAATAAGTTGCGATCTGCAACCTACTTTATTAATATTCATGAGGTAGGTCAGATTGCGAGCCACCCGAATGGTGATTTGGCAAACTGACCTGATAGTACATAGATCAGTTGGCAAAATCTTGATGGGTTCAAAAAAAGTTGGTGCGCAATTTGGGACCACTTATGGCAAACCCGGTGTTAGTACATCTGGTCCCAGAATTCTTAGCACTGTTAAACACTACCATTGAGCTTGTTCTTTGGGTAGGTAGATTTTTTGCCAAATCCCCACATATACTTTATGATGATCTTACACATTTCCAGTACTGACCAGCCCTGCCTTAAACATATGGGCAAATGATGTGGCCTTATGTGGAAACACCAGATGCAGAGTTGCATCATTTTAGTTCTCTGGCTTCACAATGCTTGTGCAATAGATTGCGCTAAAATGCATTGAAACACAAAAGGAAACTGGACATTTTTTAAGTCAACATGAGTGATCGAGCAGGAAATGTAGGGCTGGTGTTCGGTGGTCACATGTTGGAGTGATACATTTGAACAGTCTTGGATTAGTTACAGGCCTCAACACTATGATGATCAAGTTAAGTTCTAACTAGGTATGCATAGATCAAGAGTATGTTGATAGCTGATTTGGGTGATGTGGCAGGTAGGGGGTTTCTTGTGTTGTCTATAGGGTGTTTGGGGGTAGAATGGTTGTATAGGGGGATGCAAAGAGACAGGAAGCAGAACTGACTTAAAAGGCCAGTGAATCTGGGATGAAAATTGTTAAACTTGGCCCTTTCTGCAGGGTCATCCACAAACTCTTTGCCTTCATCCTCCTGTTTTCTAAACCCATTTTTGTTGGCTTTTGGAACTCTGCACACTTTAACACTGCTAAACAGTGCTAAAGTGCTTGCGCTCTCTCCTTAACCCCTTCGATGCGTCGGACGCGCGGGAGCCGTCCGACGCATCATTGCTCATGTGCGTCGGACGGCTCTCGCGCGTCCGACGCCATGGCGTTGGGAATCCCTCTGGTGCGGGCACCAGAGGGATTCCCTTACACCCAAGAGCCTCGGGAGCTGGGGAAGAGCTTCCCCAGCTCCCGAGGTTCCCCCCTGGTTTCCCTGAAATGACGATCAGCGCGCACGTCGCGCTGACGTCATTTCAGTGAAACCGAAACTGAAATGAGCCAAGAGGCTCATTTCAGTTTCCCTTTCTATGTGCTCAGGGGGCTATCTCAGCCCCCTGGGCACGTAGAAAGACGGGAGAGGTATCATTGGAAAGGGGAGAATCTCCCCTAGGAGGGCGATCCCCAAGCAGGGATCCACCACTAGACACCAGGGAGGGGGGAGCAGCCCCTTGGGCAAGGGCCTTTGCTCCCCCCCTAAACATATTGGCCATATTAAGTCTTTCTGCCCCCCCTGGGGGGCAGAAGGGGGCAGTAGCCCCCAATCTGCCCCCCCGGGGGGCAGAAAGCCCACTGGACGCCAGGGATTTTTTTGGGTGCAATTTCATTGAGGGTGGGGGCTGCCCAAAACGGGCATGACAATGCCCCCACCCCCCGCCACAACTACAGCCTTTCTGCCCAGATGGGGGCAATAGCCCCCAATCTGCCCCCCTGGTGGGGTAGAAAGCCCACTAGACACCAGGGATGTTTTTGGGGGTAATTTTAATTGGGTGGGGGCTGCCCAAAATGGGCAAGCCAATGACCCCACCCCCCCTGCCACAATTACAGCCTTTCTGCCCCCCCTGGGAGGCAGATGGGGGCAGTAGCCCCCAATCTGCCCCCCCCCCGGAAGGGCAAAAAGCCTAAAAGAAGCCAAGGATTTTTTGGGGGGCAATTCGAATTAGGGTGGGGGCTGCCCAAAATGGGCAAGCCAATGCCCCCACCCTGCAACAACTACAGTCTTTCTGCCCCCCTGGGGGGCAGATGGGGCAGCAGCCCCCAATCTGCCCCTTGGGGGGGCAAAAAGCCCACTAGAAACCAGGGATTTTTTGGGGGGCAATTTGAATTAGGGTGGGGGCTGCCCAAAACGGGCAAGCCAATGCCCCCACCCACCCCCGCAACAATTACAGTCTTTCTGCCCCCCTGGGGAGCAGATGGGGCAGTAGCCCCAATCTGCCCCCCGGGGGGGCAGAAAGCCCACTAAAAACCAGGGATTTTTTGGGGGGCAATTTTAATTAGGGTGGGGGCTGCCCAAAATGGGCATGCCAATGCCCCCACCCCCACCAAAATTACAGCCTTTCTGCCCCCCCTGGCGGACAGATGGGGGCGGTAGCCCCCAATCTGACCCCCTGGGGGGAGCAAAAAGCCCACTAGACGCCATGGATTTTTTTTGCCAATTTGAATCAGGGGTGGGGGCTGCCCAAAACAGACATGCCAATGCCCTCACCCCATGCCCGCAAAAATGCCAGTCTTTTTGCCCCCCTGGGGGGGTATATGGGGGCAGTAGCCCCCAATCTGCCCCCCCGGGGCAGAAAGCCCACTAGAAACCAGGCATTATTTTTTTTGTATTCAAGTAGGGGTGGGGGCTGCCCAAAATGGGCATGACAATACCCCCACCCCCCCAGAGAAATTCCAGTCTTTCTGCCCCCCCGGGGGGGCAGATGGGGGCAGTGGCCCCTGATCTGCCCCCGGGGGGGCAGAAAGCCCACTGGGCACCAGCGATTACGCTGGCTTTTTTTATGCGTGGGGGTGGGGGCTGCCCAGAATGGGCATACCAATGCCCCCAGCCCCCAAAAAATAGCCACAGTCTCCCGATGACATGAGTGAGGCACCATTTTCATCGGGAGACCTGGGGGAACGCTGGGTGGTAGGAAATTTGTGTCAGCCCGGTGATGCCACAACTTTCCCACACAAAAATGTGTGGGAAAAATGATTTTTTCAGCTAAATTTGAGGTTTGCCGGGGATTCTGGGTAAGAAAACGTTGGGGGATCCACGCAAGCCATACCTCCCTGGAATCCCCTGGTTGTCTAGTTTTCAGAAATGTGTGGGTTTGGTAGGTTTCCCTAGCTGGCCGCCGAGCACGGGGCCAAAAATCCAGGTGACTCCCCTGGCAAAACCAAGTCGTTTTGTGATAGGCAATTTTGATGTCGCCTCAATACGTTTTGGGCCCTTGCCTGTCGCGGGTACTTGGGCCTCCCACATGAGTGATGCACCATTTTTATCGGGAGACCCAGGGAAACGCTGGGTGGTAGGAAATTTGTGTCAGCCCGGTGATGCCACAACTTTTCCACACAAAAATGTGTGGAAAAAGTGATTTTTTCAGCTAAATTTGAGGTTTGCAGGGGATTCTGGGTAAGAAAACATTGGGGTATCCACGCAAGCCATACCTCCCTAGCATCCCCCGGGGGTCTAGTTTTCAAAAATGTATAGGTTTGCTAGGTTTCCATAGGTGCCGGCAGAGCTAGGGTTCAAAAACTACAGCTAGGCACTTTGCAAAAAAAGGGTCATTTTTTACTGTGAAAATGTGGTGTGTCCACCTTGCGTTTTGGGCCGTTTCCTGTCGCGGGCACTGGGCCTACCCACACAAGTGAGGTACCATTTTTCTCGGAAGACTTTGGGAAACGCTGGGTGGGTGGAATTTTGTGGATCCACGCAGATTCCAGAACTTTCCACCACAGAAAAGTGAGGAAAATGTGTTTTTTTAATAATTTTTCAGGTTTGCAAGGGATTCTGGGTAACAGAACCTGGGGAGAGCCAGTCAAGTCACCCCATCCTGGATTCCCCCGGGTGTATAGTTTTCAAAAATGTATAGGTTTGCTAGGTTTCCCTAGGTGCCGGCAGAGCTAGGGTTCAAAAACTATAGCTAGGCACTTTGCAAAAAAAGGGTCATTTTTCGCTGTGAAAATGTGGTGTGTCCACCTTGCGTTTTGGGCTGTTTCCTGTCGCGGGCACTAGGCCTACCCACACAAGTGAGGTACCATTTTTCTCGGAAGACTTTGGGGAACGCGGGGTGCATGGAATTTTGTGGATCCACGCAGATTCCAGAACTTTCCACCACAGAAAAGTGAGGAAAATGTGTTTTTTTTATAATTTTTCAGGTTTGCAAGGGATTCTGGGTAACAGAACCTGGGGAGAGCCAGTCAAGTCACCCCATCCTGGATTCCCCCGGGTGTCTAGTTTTCAAAAATGTATAGGTTTGCTAGGTTTCCCTAGGTGCCAGCAGAGCTAGGGTTCAAAAACTATAGCTAGGCACTTTGCAAAAAAAGGGTCATTTTTCACTCTGAAAATGTGGTGTGTTCACCTTGCGTTTTGGGCCGTTTCCTGTCGCGGGCACTAGGCCTACCCACACAAGTGAGGTACCATTTTTCTCGGACGACTTTGGGAAACGCGGGGTGGGTGGAATTTTGTGGATCCACGCAGATTGCAGAACTTTCCACCACAGAAATGTGAGGAAAATGTGTTTTTTTTGACAATTTTTTAGGTTTGCAAGGGATTCTGGGTAACAGAACCTGGTGAGAGCCAGTCAAGTCACCCCATCCTAGATTCCCCTGGGTGTCTAGTTTTCAAAAATGTATAGGTTTGCTAGGTTTCCCTAGGTGCCGGCAGAGCTAGGGTTCAAAAACTACAGCTAGGCACTTTGCAAAAAAAGGGTCATTTTTCACTCTAAAAATGTGGTGTGTCCACGTTGCGTTTTGGGCCGTTTCCTGTCACGGGCACTAGGCCTACCCACACATGTGAGGTACCATTTTTCTCGGGAGACTTAGGGTAACACAGAATTGTAGAGCAACTGTTATTACCTATTGACTTTCGATGCATTTCTGCCTTCCAAATGAAAGACAATGTGTAAAAAAGAAGTCATTTTGAAAAATGACCTATAATTCTCGTGCAAGTATGGGTACTCTCAATTTCGGAAATGTGCAAATATCTACTGTTTCTAAACTCTATATTTTGTTCCCATTTCAGAAATACATAGGTGTCTTTCATACCAATTTTTCCATGTCTACATTTTCCCAAAATAATTGCTATATACCCGGTACATAATAAAAAACCATTGCAAGACGCTGCTCAGTTATTGGCTCTGGGTTCGTCGGGTTCTTGGTGAACCTACAAGTCCTATATATCCCCACAACCAGAAAGGCCCAGCAAATGTAACGGTATATTGCTTTCATACAGCTGTCATAATTAGAAGAAGTTACAGGTGAAAACGTTGACACAAATGGCTGTTTTTTTCCACTAATTTTCAATTTTTCCTATATTTAACTGTTAGTTTCTATGAAGAAACCTTGAAGGATCTACACAAATGACCCCTTGCTGAATTCAGAATTTTGTCTACTTTTTAAAATGTATAGCTCTCCAGGATCCATTATTGCTTTCGTACTCATTTCTACCATTAACTGGAAGGAGGTTGAAAGCACAAAAAATAGCAAAAATAGGCTATGTCCCAGAAAAATGCCAAAACTGTGTAAAAAATGTTGGTTTTCTGACAAAAGTCTGCTTGTCCCTGAAAGCTGGGAAGATGGTGATTTCAGCACCACAACCCCTTTTTTGATACCATTTGCAGGGGAAAAACCAGACGCTTTCATCTGGAGCCCTCTTTTCCCATTTTTCCCCCCCAAAAAAATGTAGCTGTATTTTGGCTAATTTCTGGGTCCCCTCCAGGGGAATCCACAAACCCTGGGTACCTTTTGAATCCCCATGATATTGGAAAAAAAGGGCGCAAATTTGGCGTGGATACCTTATGTGGTCAAAAAGTTACAGGGGCCTAAGCGCGAACTACCCCAAATAGCCCAAAAAAGGGCTTAGCACAGGGGGGGAAAAGGCCTAGCAGCGAAGGGGTTAAAACATGGTAGAATTGGCTTACACCCAACTGACCTATTTGATTTACTTGTACGCCCCTAGTAATATGGTACTATATGTGCCCAGGGCCTGTAAATTGAATGCTACTAGTGGGCCTGCAGCACTGATTGTGCCACCTACTTCAGTAGCCCATTAAACGTGTCTCATTGCCTGTGTGTGAAGTTTTAAACTGCCATTTCGACCTGGGAAAATAAACCTTTTGCCAGGCCCGGACCTTACTTTTTAATACACATAAGTCACCCCTAGAGTAGGCCCTACACAGCCCATAGGGCAGGGTGCAGTGTGTTTAAGAAGTTGGACATATACTATTAAGTTTTAAGTGAGAACTTTCAATTGGGAGCAGGTCAAGTTTGGTGTCTAAAGAATTGTAATTAAAAGGCCTTTTTCATGGTAAAGTCTGATTTTTAGTCACAATTTTGAAAATGCCACTTTTAGAAAGTTTGCATTTTCTTGTCCTAACCATTTGGTGCCTGCAGCCTGATCCTGAGTCACATGAGTAGGTGTTGGTGGTAGTTGATCTTTGTGTATTGCTCCCAGACAATGAGATAAAGGGAAGCTGGGTGTTGGCAGGATGGGCCACTTTGAGTTGATGAGGGGGAAGAGCTGTCACTTAGCTCACTTGCACATCACAAAGGCTCTGCATGAGCACACTCACAAAAGGTTTGACACTGGACTTTGGTGACCCCAAATACTCTGGGGCCAGGACAGGGAGGAAGGTGATGCCTGACACCTCAGAGGGGTGAAAACCTCTAGAAACGTCCTCTATTTCAAAGTGGGCACCTGGTATAAATATTGGACCCTTAGACCCAACTCTTCAGTACACTTCTGGATCTGTGGACTCTGCCAGGAAGAAGAACTCCTGCGCTGCTGAAAGAACTGCCACTCTGCTGGACTGCTGCCCCACTTTGCTGACCTACTGCCCTGCTGCCCTCTTGCCTGGGTGAGAAGGACTGGACCTGCATTTTTTGTGACACTGTCCTGGTCCGGCACGACCAGATAACGACAGTTGGCGCTTGGTGCTTTTTGGTTCTTTTTTCACTGAAATTGTTAAATTGCGTATTTCTGATTCTACTGATTTACTGATTTTTGTTATTTTGGTCTTGTTTTATTTATTACATTTTATTCTATATTTTTCTTGTGTTGTGTTGCCATTTAATTACTGCTTGAAGTGCTGCCTAAATACTTTACATATTGCCTCTAAGTTAAGCCTGACTGCTCTGTACCAAGCTACCAGAGCGTTGAGCACAGGTTAATTTGGGGTTTGCTTGTGACGTCACTTCACCCTGACAAGGATTGTGGTTGCTGCTTAAGTAGGGCTTCACCCCCTTGAACAGTAACCCAATTTCTTACAAGAATGAAGATCAATGAGGTAATTAGAGGAATTATGTTTAGATCTTGGTGCTTCATTGAAGGAGGACAACGTGACGGAGTTGCGAGATTCTTTCAAGCGTCAGGGAAGTGGGTACACATTACAGATGCTGGGAGGTGAATGCAAGGAGATTCCAGGGGCTTCGTTTACACATGTGCAGGACGCAAATCACTCAAAAGCATGCAGGTAGAATTTAAGAAACATATTAGAGACTGACCCACACAAAAAGTACACTTTAAAGGATGATAAGGCGATTAATTGCATAGGCCACAAGGACCCAATTGTTCAGAAAAATGGCGGCATAGTTTATGGGGAGTGCAAGGCACAGTTCATAGGGTTCCCGAGCACCAACCACTGAAAGGCACCGGAGTAAAAAGTAAGGATGGTCACAGTTCATAAGGGCTGAGAGCACTCATCACTCAAAAAGCATGGAAGTGCATTTTACAGGTTGTGATCAAATTATAGGCAGCGTACCTCATTCAAATAATCTGGGTGCAGGTTGGGAAATTCAAGGGTATGGCCCTTTGTCTGAGATTCTGTGGTACAATCTCAAGGTGTCTAAAAAAAAGTGAGACGTTTTCAGGTTCTTTAATTTTTCTTTCCAATGCACCAGAAATGAGTTATTTTGTGCTTTAGTCGAAACCTTTAAAGCTTTTTAAACCAAATAGAGGGCGTTTAATTGAACCAAACATGTAAATATATAATTATCATATGCATTGCAGTCAATTGCATGTTTTATGTTGTGTGTGACCATTGCTCGTTGATAGAGGGATGGTAGCTTGGGTCTATAAAATCAGCCCAAGGTTGAGAGGGTGTGCTGAATGATGTGAAACATGCATTAGTAAAGCCAACAGGTCTCGCCTTATGGCTTTGATAATGTTTTTTTTTCCTGATGCTGTTCAGCATCAGCAAAAAAATAAAATAAAGGGTTATTGCCAATGCTGAACAGTATCAGCCAAAAAAAGGTGCAATGATGTGTACAAGTGCATGCTTCATCGTGTTTGCACATGTATGTGTTAGGATGGTATTGTAAACACATGCATGCATTACCATGCATGTTCACATATGTCATGATGCAGCACGAATTTTGTTTTTCAAATTTGCAATTGTAAGACATCCATCTTTGAGCAGTAAATTTAACAAAATAAGAAAATCTGTAAGAAACAGCATATTCAAAAGGAGCAATTTTGTAAAACTTAAATGAAAAGAACATGGGATAGGATTGAGCAAGGATGCAGCAATGGAACCACGCAATGATTTGCCACGCATACATTTACAATGCAGGCAATACAACACACGTGTTGTTACCACGCATTCCTTTAGCACGCAAGCCGTTACAACGACTTGCCATAGGTAGAGATGGACTTTGGAATAATATAATTTACTATTCCAACTCCAGTCTGTGTAACAGTAGGGAAGGTGTTGGACTTAAAATCCAACACCGTTCCCTAACACATGCGTGCTAAAGGAACGCAAGGTAACGACGTGTTTGTTGTATTGCCTGAGTTGTAAAGGCACTGCTTTGTTGTGACTGCGTGGTGAAGGGTGTTTCCCATGGTAGTGGCATAAACAAGCAAAGTGGGAAAAGCAATGGATGACCTGGGGATGAGAGAGCAAAGTGGAGAGATCCGGGGCATGTATGTGAAGGGGGAAGTAGCACAATGGGAAAAGGGTGGGAGGGCAAGAAAACACATGCACTCCCATGGAGCACTAAAAACAAAAGTAGTCCCCTGAATGTAAGCAGCCGGAGTACACAAGTCATCCAATCAAAATGATGGTAAAGAAGCCATGCTCAAGGGGAGGAACAAACACAAGAAGAGGAAGGAAAGCCATCAAATTAGAAGCAAGTGAATGTGATTAAGAAGAAACACAACCAGTTACAAGCAATGTCTGACCCAAAGTACCCAGTAAGTGTTGGTATTGTCCACAATTTCAACATTGTCTGTAGGCAGTACCTAAAAACTCATGTGAACAAGTGTGGATGTCAGAGATATCTGCCTGGAGTGCTAGGCAAAATAATCATACACTGGTCATGAGATCAGAGCAGAGGCCATTCACTAACTTGAAGATGATAGTTAAGTGTGATTTTGAGTCCGGTCTCTCGATGAGATGAGTGAAATGCAGAATGTGATTTTAGTCTGCTATCATCACTGGGGAAGACTGCTAACTTGCAGATGACCATTGATTGTAGCAGGATGCTGGTGTGTGAATAATGAGAAAAAATAAAGAACCGTGGGGCATAGTCACTTTTTCTAACGTTCCTGTGGTGATAGTGGCATCACCTTATTTACAAGGTGGCGTTAAGCCACTTAACGTGGCTTAACACCGCTTGTAAATAATGCCTCTTTCACGCAGCACTTAGCGAGAAAGGGGTGGGCAATGGGTGTTGCGTGGGCATTCCGCCGCAACACCCATTGATTTTGATGCTGCCCCCTATTTACAAGGGTGGCGTAAATAGGAAACAGCACCAAAATTAAGAACAGGGAAAACCTGGTCTTAACATGGCGAAACGAGGAAAAATGCTTACTTTCTCCTCGTTTTTGCTGTTTCTATGTGTGCTGCATTCTTCAGCACACATAGAAACAGCAAAACGCCATGAATGATTGTTTATGTGCAGGAAGGTGTCCCTTCCTCCATATGGAGGCTGGACCCCAAGGAGTAGTATTGCTATTAGAGTGGGCTCTTACGCTCTACTATGTCTCATGCAAAAGGACCTTCATAGAAAGAAAAATACAAATGACTAGTCAGTCCTAATTTGGAGTGTTTAGTTTGGATCTGGATTCTCTATTGCCAGCTACCAGAAAAAAATCTCATGCCACGTGAACTATGGAATTAAATTCATATGCTAAAAAAAGGTGGGGAACACAATACATTAAAATTCACAAAGGGGGATACTAACAGTTCAATAATACAGCATAAGCAAAAATCACACCAAGGGACCAGAGACATTCTAGAAAATATAGTTTCAATGAACAAGAAGCCGATGCAACAGAATATCCTAGAGGAATTTGGTGGAAACAAACACAGTAGTACAAAGAGGCCTGAAAACAGCACAGAGGGGCTATATTGTAGCCACAGCAATGGAAAATATGGAGGCTCGGCTGCATTCAGAGGTTGATGGTAACAAAGCCCAGATTAACAAATGGTGGAAGCGCCGTTCACCGACCTCCCGCTTCCCCTGCTTTGTTTAGGGCAGGGCTTCGACGTCATGTCCTCTGGTTTTGTTTTCCTGTCGGGACCGCCATGCAAAACAATCATAACAAATAATGATTATTGGCTCTCATGCTTTGGGAGAATGCTCCCAGATTATCAGGCACATTGAGTTTACATTTTCCAAAAATCTGAGGTTTTGTGTTTAGAAAATAAAATAATGCCAAAAACCACGGATGAATTTGGTGGGCCGGCTATAAAGCAGCTGGAGCAGCATAGGTGCTTTTGGAGAAAGCAGTCCTCCATGCCATGGCAGCATGGCATGTTCATTTTTTTTATTTTCGAAGATAAAGACACAAAATGGCAGGTTGTTATTACAAAACAAAAAAATGAACCTCCAGGACAGCCAGAGAATTGTATCCTAGAGTGTAGGGAACATTGTTTTTTCTTGTCCACTACAGCCATGCTGTGCATAGAAACCATGGATTACCAAAAAAGGGATGACATCATGTTGAAAGGGTAGGACAGGCCTTCCAACCCTATTTCTGCCTGTAATCCGGCTCGAGTAGTTCCCTCTGCCTCCAAATGAGAGCGGACTGGACATCAATCAATTTTGGCGGATGCCTTATTACCAGCAACCCCAAAATTAGCCCCATCACAAGTGTGCAGGTAATCCTCCTTTGGCCAAAAGCTCCGGTTTTCGACCAACAGAGGATAACAAGTTGCCTTATTCCAGGCACGTATTCTCTGACTAGGTCACATATATGCTTGAAAAAGGGCCAGGAATTCAGGAAGAACATTTGAAGACTAGGGTTGTACTTCCACTTCCTGCGTATTATTCACCATTCCAGCCTCTAGCCCTATAATAGTCTGATAAAGGTAAGACCAGGTGCACTATTACCGCACTATTGTTAGTGGGTCTGTCGGTTAGGAGAATGCAGTGTCAAAGGTTAATGGGATAGGCTCAGTGAATCTTATCTGTGCTTGATGACGCCTTTTTGAAACCATATCTCACTACCCGTCACCAGTGGCGTAACGAAAGTTGAGGGGAGCCCCCTGCAAGGTACACGGAGCCCCCCCCTTTGGATTTAATCCGGAGCTCGCAGCCTGAGTACTGTGCTGAGCGGGGGGCCCTGCAGCTCGGGGCCCTCCCGCACCGCGGGGGCTGCGGGGGCCTGTGTTACGCCCCTGCCCGTCACCACGGTGTAACCTCTGCCCTCACAAGTAGGCAAGATGGTTATTGGAAAGTGGGTTCCTGGTTGGGGGGGGGTGAAACCCTACTCAAGCAGCAACCACAATCTCTGTCAGGGTGAAACACAAGTAAACCCCAAATTAATCTGTGCTTAACCCTATGGTAGCTTGGCACAAAGCAGTCAGGCGTAACTATAGACAAATAGAGGAAAATTTTATACTTTTGTTTGACTCAAAAACTACAAAATCCAATCAGTAGAACCAGAGATATGCAATTTTAAAGACTTAAGTGAAAACAGCGCCAAAGAGCACAAAGCGCCAATTGTGGTTAGCTGGTTGCGCTAGACCTAGACAAAGTTACAAGTTCAGGCCGACTACAATGGAGCGTAGACCAGCTACGGGGACCGAGTTAGGATATTGAACAAAGTACCTTAAATCCTGGTTGTAAAGCGATGCAGATTCCTGTGTCGTGGATGTGTGAAGCAGCAGAGCAATGCGAGGCCCTTGTGTGGAGATGCATCATGCAGCAGCTGCTCTGGGGAGCTGAGTGGTCCTTGCCTCGAGGTGTGTCATGCAGCGGCGGTTCCGGGGAGCTGCAATGGGAGATGCGAGCACTGGTTAGCAGTAGTAAAGTGCGCAGAGTCCTAAAGCCAGCAAAAGCAAAGTCAGCAAAAACAGGAGGCTGGAAGGCAAAAAGTTGGGGGAAAACTCTACCAAGGATGTCAAGTCAACAATGGTTCAGTAGATTCAGCCTCTTCAGCACTCACTTCCAGCATCTGCAGGTTACATGTCAGAATACTGGAAAAAACAGCTCAGCCTTTCACTTAACAGCGATTTCACAAATTGTCTACTATAAGACTGGATAATAGTAACAACTTTAATGTGCAATGATTTTGTATGATGCTCTATATAAAACAAATAAGTCAGTATTCTAACGTGCTTCAATTTAGCATTTTGTACCACAGCCTTTCACATTATTTATCCCTGAAATTTACAGAGGGTACTATTTCTCACTCTGAGTTGTCCCACACAGCCTTTTAACCTGTGTCGATCAGGTCGGTCGTATACATGCCGCTACATTACACACTCGAGCTATTGCACCCCCTACCCTTATACCACTGCACACATATGTAACAATCTGCTTTCCACAACAGCCCATGTACAAGTCATTTTTCTTTTTGATCTTTCAAACAGGCACGTTTTAGCTGTCACTTCTGCACGTGCGCCCATGGAAGACATACTGCTGAGGTTTGACTGTGGTCATAAGACCACCGCTCTGAGCTATTTGTGGTCGCTTTTTGAGGCCTGGACCAAGAAAGATTGTGGTAAACCAAGTCAGCTCAGCAGAACATAACCCCTTTAAACCATTATTCACTGCCTTGGAGACTTATTAAGTAACTGCTTACAGGCCATGTACCATGTTCCCTCCATTGAAGTGGTGAATGACATACGATTGATTGATTGATGAGCACCATTTTCCTAAAAATGTGCTCACATATCATCAGAGCTGCAGAAGATTCCCAACCTCATGCATTTAACATTCCCAGGAAGAGAGCTGGGGTTAAAAAAAAAACTGAAAGTGAGTGTAAACATAATGCAACGGTGTGTAAATGGCACACGCGATCATGCTGACTTCTAAATGTTATTCAGACCAACCTATGCTGTCAAACGTTTGATTAAGAAATTACAACTATGCATACTGTTTCCAAATATTCCACAAATCACGTTGATGGATTGCGCTCTGACGTCACCTCGCAGACTTTCGATGAATTAAAGGACTCAATAACGTAGTACAACACGACATAACATGTCATAATAGAACAAGCGTGTATATTTATCTGAACATGCCAACAAAACTGTATAAATATTATTGAAGAGAATTTATTTATACTGATTTCAGATAAATGCCGCGGACCCATCAATGCAAGGATCAAAATAATTATTTTTCCTGCTGCAGTGAGATTCAAGCATGAGTACTCATTTAAAAATATTTTTATTGTTAGGATACCCAGGGGCGTATTCACAAGAAAATGGCGGAGCGCAGAGCTGCATCAAATTTGGCAGCGTCGCTCTCCGCCATTTTCAAAATGCAGGGATGCGCCGTATTTACAAGAATACTGCGCACCCCTGTGTTTCCCTTAGCGCTGGTGCAAAAAAAGCTGCCTAGTGCCAGCGCAGGCACCCTGCAGCCATGTTGAAAGGGTGCCTGCGCTGCAGGGGCAATTGTTTATGTGCAGAAAAGGAAACCTTCCTGCACATAAACAATCAATAATTCCGATTTGCACCTTCTATGTGTGCTGCAGAACGCAGCACACATGGAAAAGAGCAAAAAACAAGGGGAAATTAATAATTTCTCCTTGTTGCGCCATTCTAACGCCTAGTATTCCATGGAGTTTGTTTTTGGCGCTGCCTCAGACTTGTAAATTTAGCACAGCATCAAAAAGCAATGGGTGTTGCAGTGGAACGCCCACAGCAACACCCATAGCACGCTCCTTTGCTGCAGAGGACTGCTGTGGAAAAGGGCATATTTACAAAGCAGCATTAAGCCACGCAAAGTGGCTTAGCGCCACCTTGTAATTATGGAAAAGGGCACTGCGCCACCAGAGCATCAAAAAAAGTGACGCTCCTATGGCACTGAGAGCTTGTAATTATGCCTGCAGTATTTACAAATGGTGAACAATAGCATGGCACAAAGCCACCATAAAAAACTGATGTAGAAGGGTATGCCCAGACTTGGGTCCCGGGCTCACTGTGCCACTGGATTCAAGCTATCCCAATCAATTGTGTGTCTTTTGCTTTCTCGTAGAAGGGCAATCCAGCTAGTACTTACCAGCGCTAAGTGCAGTGGTAATATGAAAGTTTACAGTGGTGTAAAGGAATTCAGGGCCCAAACTACTCTCAGTGAAGGAGTCTGCCAGCCTCCCCTAGAATAGTTCGGGGGTTTCACCCTAAGAAACTATATAAAATATCCAAGGCTAATTGTGCGTTTAAGAGTGTAATTCGGCTAATATGTTTTAGAGCAGCTATAACTGGCAGTTCAAATGCTCTTCTTATATAATATCACTGTTGTGTGGTGGTATCCTATAAACAGTTGAAGCAGGACACGGGAAGTATAGAAGTGGAGACTTGATTGTGTCCCAGGTTAAGAGAGCCCACGACTGACCTCCTACACCGCCCGATTCACCAGCAGAATGGCGCACATTCTAGCGACAAACCAAACGGGCAGGAACTCAGGGGTAGATTTACAAGCCCCTTGCGACATCTTTACGACATTGTTGCGTCACTTCTGTTACGCAGTGGCGTCGTAAACAATGCGCCACTATGCGACATATTTTCAATGTGACGCATCTAGGGAGATGCGTCACGTTGTAAAGCCCTGCGCTACATTATACCTGCATCGGGTATAATGTATGCAGGGTGGGCATTCCGTCGCAAGGAAGCCTCGTAAAAGTGACGCAGTGAAATCTACAAGATTTCACTGAGTCACTTTTACCACCCCACTGCGTCAAAACCTTATGCCGGCTTGTAGCAGGCGTAAGGAGTGAAGCAGTACAGCAAGTATAGGCCGCCCCTGAGCAGTGCTGGATTTGCATCGCGCTTGCGACACGACTCCAGCACTGCATCACCTTTACGCCGACAGATGCGCATCTGTCTATCCTTGCGCCACGGTGCAGCGCATTGTAAATGCGGCGCATCCATGGTGGTGCAAGGCTATTTTTCCATCAGCCACATGCGTATTAGCAGGGATGGGCAGTTATTGTAAATCTGCCCCTCAGAACGCAGTCAAAAGCAAGCATAAACACTCTCCATAAATACAACATGGTCTGTGCATTTCGTGACACAGCACGAAATGTACAGGCGCGATAACCAACACATGAACAATACATTTGTATGCATACTACATCACCCTTCCCTTTATACAAAACAAAACAAAAAAACACAGAATAACTAAGTGAAAACAAACAACACTGTAGTAATCCACTGGTACAGCAGTTAATGCAAGTAATAATATTTGAAACGCGTTGGAACGGAAACATTACAAGAAATTCTACTTCTGACACCTTGTGAAGGACAACTTTCAGAGCTGGTATTCACACCCGCACTTAATGATTCAGAAACAGAAGGGGAACCAATCCTAGAATTGGAATCAACAGAAATATCATCACTGTTACAGGAACTCACCACTAGAATGAGAAGCAATGTCTCCTCCACAATCAGACCGGGAAACATCAGTGTCTTCAGAAAACCAAAATCCATCAGCAGCAAGATCATTATGTCTCATGTTGCCATTACCATTATCCTCTTGAATCTTCCTGGCTTGTTCAGGTGAAGTTTTCACCAAGCTCCTCCTACTACACCATCCTTTAACTTCCGCCAATATGGCCCCTTTTGAAACTTTAGAAATTCTGAAAGGCAGAAAAAATGTAGACTCCCCTTTTCTGACCTTATTTGGTTTTTCCCAACCTCCCACATTGAAGTAAACAACCTTAGTGGTATGTTTGTTATTAAAATATTTTTCCACCATGTTTCTGACCATATCCTTTATGTTAAAATGAACATCAGATCCAGTCAGACCTTAAACCTAATCAGGACCCATATTACATCTTGGTGGCATATTGCGGAGTAATTTAAATGAAGGAGCACCTGTTACACTGTGAGGAGTCAGCAAATAGTTCCATGTTTTCTTTCTTAGAAAACTCTCAACCTGCACCCCGATGACAATGCCGTTTGCACCCTTTCTTTAAGAAATCTATTAACCAGCTCAACAAGGCCACTGGAGGTAAGCGAGTATAAAGCAATTTGCATGTGTTTGATGTTGTGGTTTTCCACAAATTGTCTCATCTGATGAGACTTATAATGCATATCATTATCAGTGATCAATTCCCTGAGTGAGCGTTCAACTTAAAAAATAATCCCTAAGAAAGAAATGGCTGAATTTGTGTCTGGTGGGGAACAAAATCAAAGTAGCGCCATTTAGAAAAGTAGTCAACCAGAACAATCATGTACCTTTTCGAGCTTGGCAGAAGATCAAAGGGCCCCACAGAATCAAGGGAAACATTTATCCATGGACCATCAGGCAAGGGAACAGTATGTAGCAAACACAAGGAGATGATGGACGGAGCGCTGAAACTTTTCAGACACTCACCCCCAGTCACAGATCTGGGTTGAATCCATCATCATTCTTTAGCTCACTTCGCCACCTCAGTTCAGACCCAGCTATATGCAAATCAGTCTTGACCCTGTGCCTCATGGGAACAGTCCCGGCCGAACTGCCAAGCCAGGTCTTCCCCGAACCGGAAACAAGCATCCTGGGACCGGTTTCTGGGTAGCACCCTTCATCAGCCAGGCTAGCTTGAATCCAGTGGCAAAGTGAGCAAGGGACCCACGTCTGGGCATACCTTGTCAACTTAGGGCGAACAAAGCAAACACAAGGAGATGATGGACGGAGCGCTGAAACTTTTCAGACACTCACCCCCAGTCACAGATCTGGGTTGAATCCATCATCATTCTTTAGCTCACTTCGCCAGCTCAGTTCAGACCCAGCTATATGCAAATCAGTCTTGACCATGTGCCTCATGGGAACAGTCCAGCCCGAACTGCCAAGCCCGGTCTTCCCTGAACAGGAAACAAGCATCCTGGGACCGGTTTTTGGGTAACACCCTCCATCAGCTAGGCTAGCTTGACATTTCGAGCAAGACATGGATGATATGTGCAGCCGGTCTTTTTCGCATTAAAGCGTGATTGTGGGTGAATTATCCCCACCTACAGAGAGGATACATTTCGCAGCCGTGATTTCCACAGTGGTCATACCGCAACTAATGGGCGGCTTGACTCAGGGTGACAATTCCCCTCCTTGGAGAAGACTGATGTGATTGGTCATTTACAGCCTCGTTTTCATACGGTTGCCATACCGCGATTCACATGCGGACCACCCACCACTTGGGGGCAGTGAACAGACATTTCTAAACATAGGTTGTCTCGTCCCCCCCTCCTTCCCCTTTACCTGAGGAAGACCCGTAGCAGAGGATGTAAATAACCCTCTTTGCACCAGGGTCGAAACGTCGACATTCTCCCCCAGTGAGCCTGAAACCGGTATCAACCCTGTCCTGCCCAAATACCACAGATGATGGTTCTCTGTGCATCGTGTTATAAAACAGTCATTAATCATTTGTTGAAATAATCTGCTTGGGGCAGGCTCGAAAGGAAACTGGCCGTATTGTTAACCGTAGCTGGTTTTGTTTTGTGAATATTTTCAATCACTTATCCCTTGGATGTTCTTTGATCTTGTCTTTCTCTAATCTATCCCATACATGAGCACAAACCTTCTCTCCTTTTCCTCTCCCTCTAGGAGCAACCTCTCTATCACTTTAGTAAATTACTACGATTGTGTTTACATTGATCAAATACTTGAAATGAAAAACAGAAATAAAATAAGTCTCTGTTATTCTGATTAGGTGCCTTTGCCTCTTTTGAAGAATGCGCATATATATGTTCTTGGATAAAGTATGTTTACATTTGTGACCATATGCAAATATAAATGTTTTACAACTCAACTGTGATAAATTAGTCTAGGACCAACTGTTGTCTTTACCCAGCTTGAAAACAGTGGCAAAGTGAGCAAGGGACCCACGTCTGGGCATACCCTGCCAACTTAGGGCGAACAAAGCAAACACAAGGAGATGATGGAAGGAGCGCTGAAACTTTTCAGACACTCACCCCCAGTCACAGATCTGGGTTGAATCCATCATCATTCTTTAGCTCACTTCGGCACCTCAGTTCAGACCCAGCTATATGCAAATCAGTCTTGACCCTGTGCCTCATGGGAACAGTCCAGCCCGAACTGCCAAGCCAGGTCTTCCCTGAGCAGTATGTAACATGGTTTCTGACATTTTCCAATGCTTGTCAGAAACCAAGCACATTTTGCAATCAGACACCCATTTATAAACTTGGGAATACATCCCCTGCCACCAATAATACTGTTTAAGGTTGCGTACAGTGGCCGTCACTCCAAGATGACCTTCATGCGAGATGTTAAACTCAACTTCCTCAACGGTACATGTGGAACCAGAAGATCATGTCTCACCAGGCCATAGGAGCAAAGATCTTCAAACTGGTCTCCAGATTCCTTTCTTTTGGCTAGTTTTCTTTAACAAACTTAAACACCATAAGCAAAATGGTGTATTTTTGCAAGGCTCCTAACCAGTCTTCTTAAGAAATAGCATTATCATGATTGATGCTTTCATCACCCCCAAGCGCTACAACACATTCCACATTACCCACCAATCCGCCAGACACATCAGCGTTCAAAGCCATCTGGGAGAGGCAATCAGCCCTACCATTCTTGCCTCCTGGCAGATACTTAATACAATATTTTTACTCTTGTAGCCTGGACAGAATTCTCACCATCCTTGCCGATGCCTTTCCAGCATCATTACAGTTGAGCATGTAAATCAACGGTTTGTGATCCGTCAACACCTCAAACTTAGTGCCCCACAGAAAGGTCCTACATTTTTCAATGGCCCATGAACAAGCCAATGCTTCCCGTTCAATAGTGCTGTAATTGGACTCAGTAGATGTGAGGGAACGAGAAGCAAAGGTGATAGTATGTTCTTTACTGTTCACCCACTGGGACAACACAGCCTCCAACCCCACCTGGTTGGCATCTACCATTAAAAAACAAGGCTCACCAGCAGTAAACGTTGAAAGAATAGGAGCAGAAGTAATAAGTGCTTCAATTTTCAAGAAAGCTAAATCATCGTCACCAGACCAAACAAACTTCTGGCTTTTCTTGAGTAGGAACCTTAATGGTTGTACTACTACGGTATACCCATGAATGAAGCGTGAATAGCACTCACAGAGGCCAAGGAACGAACGGAGTGTGTCTTTATTATCAGGTGGATTGGTGTCTTGAATAGCCTTAACTAGCGAAATCCTAGGTTTGATACCTTGATCAGATATGCAATGCCCTAAATAGTCTAGCTGACTCACCAAGAACTTACACTTCTCCTTTTTAATATAATGCCAACATCTTGAAACTTACTCAACACTCCCTCAAGTATTAAATTGAGCTCTCTGACAGTCTCAGCAAAGATAAAAACATTGTCCTGGAACACCTGAACCCCAGGGATTCACATCAATATAGGGTCCATGAACTTCTGGAACACGCTTGCTGCAGAAGCCAAACCAAAGGGCAACTGGAGGAATTTGTATGCACGAAATGGGGTAATGAAAGTTGTGAGGTTCTTGGCTCCCTTCAACAAGCGGTATTTGGTGATATGTGAATCTGAGATCCGACAATGAAAACACCTTGGACCCCGCCTCCCCCAAATGGACCAAACGTTCCTGCACTTTGGGCAACAGGTGGCAGTCAACAACGATGTTCTTGTTTAAGGTGCGAAAGTCCACACACAAATGGATCTCACCAGTCTTTTTCCTTACAATCAATACTGGACTGACCCATTTAGAGGATTCAGTGGACTGAATAATACCCTCTGCATACAATTTATCTAGTAAGGTATTTAGCTCAGTTCTGACACTCATAGGGATTGGCCTGACTTTATTTACTATTGGGACCGCTGACTCCTTGAGTTTAATGAGATGCTCACATTTTGTGATATTCCCAATGTTGTCAGTGAAAATACCTGGAAATTTGCACACAACTCTGTCTACAATTGTTTCATCCTAAGACTCAATGAAAGAGATGTGGGTATCTGTCAACACAACAGGATTATCACCCTGAGACCAACATCATGCCCAATCTGGCCTGATCTTGCCAGCCTATGATGTTGCTGCCCTTTAATGCCACATAGATTTCGGTGACCACTCTTCTGCCTAAACACGCGAGCACCTCAATGAAATACTCCACCATGACTATATCTTGCTCTCCATAGGCTCTCAGTCTGCTATCCAGAAAGTTAACGGGGTATTACACCATTTGTCATTGTACAAGGTGTCTGAGATAATTATGATTGCTGCACCTGCATTCGCCATCATACTCAGAGACACTTCCCCGATGTGAGCCAGGCACCAAGGTCCTTTAGCCTTGCCTGCCGTGTGGGACTCAGATGTAACTGTCAAAACCACTTTAGAGAAATCTTCTTCACACTGATCAGTATCCACCTCAATGCTACTCACACTGAGCTGAGTCTTCACATTCTTATAAACACTCTGAAAGTGCCCAACTTTGTTGCACTTATTACATGTTTTGTTGACAGCTGGGCAATTAGTGTAGTTGGCCAAATGGGACTTGGAGCCACAGCTAAAGTATGCATTGGGCCTTTTCGCATTAGACCCTTTAGTTTGGTTAATGTTTGCAGATCTATTTCTCGTAGAAACTGCTGCAACTGAGTTAGACTCCAAAGACACATCTACAGTAGATACACCTTGCAAAACAATTTTAGAAGCCATGAGCCTGCTAGAAATGATGGACCTTTCTATACATTTAGCAAGGTCATTCACTTCAGACAAAGCACAGATTCCACATATGCGTGTGGAGCAGTATGTGTAGGGTTGGATGTAGTAGGAGTGTGTATGTCATGGATGATTTTGGGCGAAATGAGGTGCATTTTGGCATCTCCACTGTGCAGATGTATAAAATGGAGGTTGGAGGTACACTGTGAGTTAGATAAAGAATGCATATTGCTAGCATTGCTGAGGCTTTTGTGTTGATACAGACTGTAGCATGTGAGGGAACTGGAGACAGCAGTCTCTTTAGAAGTGCATCATAGGAAATCCACCATTTTTGTGTAATCACCCCAGTTTTTTTGTCTATTACTGAATCCTATATTTTTGCTGGCTTTAGAACTGTGCACATTTCCCCAAGCTAACCAGTGGTAAAGTGCCCCCCCGTTCAAATTGGAATTTGAATTGGGGAGAGGAGTTGGCCTAACGGCTAGGGCGTCGACCTCGAATCTGGGGAACTGGGTTCGAGTCTCTGCAATGACGCTGAACATCCTGTGATTCTGGGCAAATCACTTAATCTCCCCGTGCCTAAACAAAAATGAATGTGTCCTCATGTAATGCAACGGGTGCTAGTAAAGCGCTCTGATACCCGATTCGGGTCAAGTTTGCGCTATATAAAACTCTGTAAAAAAAAAAAATAATACTCCTAATTGGTATATTTAGCTTGCCTATAAGACCTCAGTATATAGCATACATGCACCCAGGGCCTGGAAGCTAAATGTCACTTGTGTACCACAGCACCTATTGTGCCATCCACTATGGTGACAGTGCAAAAATGGCTACAGGACTACTACTGTAGCCTGACTGTAACAGTGCAAAAAATGCACTGTGGCCTGTCATAATAAACCCCTTTGACAAGTAAAAACCTCAATTTTATAAATGAATAAGTCACCCCTGTGTAGGCCTTGCAGCCCTCAAAGGCATGGTGCATAGTATTTAAAATTAGGACATACAGAAATGTAGTGTTAATGTGTCCTTGCAGTGACTAGCACCCAAAAGCTATTTTTACTGGAGGAAGGCTGACTGGCCCAGAGAGAAACACTGGGAAACGATATTAAATACTAACACTGTATCTCAGGCATAGGACCATATAGAAACATTATTAAACAACTAGTTTAATAGTTATTAAAATCTAATTCAGTGGTGAAGCCAGAGGTTTAATAAATATTAAGAGAAGTATCTTTTAGAAATTTACCTTTTTCCTGCTGAACGTTCTTGGCGGTTAATTTGCATTGACTTTTCAGATTTTTACCAGCCAGAGATTAGCCCTGAATAGATGTGAATTAGATGTAAAATGCCTCGCAGGAGCAAAAAATAGGCTGACCTGAATGGGCTGAGATGACTTCTCTGAACCCTACGGAATATGCAGGGTTGGGGCGGACGGCAACCTTTTTACAGCATAGTGTCAATTCCTGCTTGACATGTCTGTTGTGCCGCATGTGACACTTGAAAGGGAGGGATCAGGATGCCAAGACAATTCTTGTCTGGTTGCTGAAGGACCATGCTTTTGTCCTATCAGACTTCAGTCTCTGTGTTTATACAAAACTTAGTGAACACTTGAAAGGGAGAGAACAGGATGCCAAGTCAATTCTTGAGTATCCACTGTCTGGTTGCTGAAGGACCCTGCTTTTGTGCTACCACCCTTCTGTCTGGTGTTGTGGGTACAGTACCTGCTCCAAACTGGATTTTAGTGTTAGATGTGGGAGGACTCTAGGATTATCATAGGACGTTCCCCCCACACACCCCAGCCCTTGGAGCCCACGTTTTGTGTGTCTAATGACTCTTGCCATCTTGAATTTGCCTTGCCACATTGCATTTTGGGCTTGTTTTTGCAGTAAGGCAAACACGAGCTACTGCAAAAGTAGGCAGGACGATGCCTGAGAACTTGTACTCTATTGGTAAGGGAGGGGGCAGGAGCGTGCATGTCAACAAATCTCCTCTGTTTCAGAGTAAGTTAATGAGAAAATCAATTTATCTGATTTGTTTCCTAAATCACCCTCTTACCATGTTTGAAATGCTGGTGTGTATGCAGGAGTCACCCCACCCACTGGCTGGTGCCAGGTATAAATGTGGCTCCCCAATGCACCCACTTCAGAACACTTTCTGGACCTGTGAAAGATTGGAAGAGGACTGGACCTGCTGTCTGTGACCTGAGAGGAGCCCTGAAGGACTGGACCTGCTCCCTCTTTTAACAAGGGCAAACAAGTGGACTCCAAGTGTCGATTTGCTGACCACCTGTTACAGTTGCAGGGAGAAAACCAGCTACAAGCAGCCTTTTCCTGGAAGTACGCAGCTGAACACTGTCAACTGGACCTGGACTGACTCTCGCCGTTAGCCTCTGCCTGACACCCTGTGAATCCTTAAATTCCTCTAAGCCTGGGGGTCTTTAGAAGTGTATTTCTTTGGTGGATTGAGAATTAAACGTCTAAGTAAGAAAGTAAAATCTTTGACCAGGACTAACCTGGTTGGTGTATTCGACCCACGCTCCATTGTGATCAGCCTCAAATTGCGCCTAGGTTCTGAGCTAATGTGACCATTGACTGTCATTGGCACATTTAGATTTTTGGTGCTATTTCTACATAAAACTCATATCCTGGTTCACCTTATTGAATCTTCATCATTTTGGTGTCATTGTGTTTATTTAATTTTACTTTATTTTTCTAGTTTAGTTAGGGATTTATTTTGTTTTGCATTTTGACTTTCTTAATATTTTGATACTATTAAAAACTTTACATCTTGCCCTAAGTTAAGCACATCTGCTCTATGCCATATCTACCAGGCAATTGAGCTCAGGTTAATTTTGTGACCTTGAGGGTTTACTCTGATACAAGCTGTGATTATTCTTTGAAGTGGGTAGTCATCCGCCCCACATATCAATCCACTTTCTTGTATGCAGGGATCATATTATGCCTTGTCCTGCTTTTAGTTAATTTTATGGTGGTACCTCCATCTGAATGAAAGGTGGTGTAGGAGGGCTGGAAACAGCGGACTCTTTAGAAGTGCAGTGTGTCCCTCACGAGTCAAATGCAAAAGCATTGAAATTATTACATCAAGCTGAAGTTCCACTAGTCGTTACTAAGTGTCAATCACGAGTCAAATGCAAAAGCATTGAAACCCTTTCATGAAGCTGAAGTTCCACTAGTCGTTACTAGGTGTCCCTCATATTTGACTTGAGGGACACCTAGCAACGACTAGTTGAACTGCAGCTTGATGTAATAATTTCAATGCTTTTGCATTTGACTCGTGAGGGACACCTAGTAACGACTAGTTGAACTGCAGCTCTTTGTAGAATTATTTTGATATTGGATACTATAACATTCACTGCCCACTGCTAATCTCGTCCCATAATGCTTTGCAGGGCCTTTGATTGGGATTGTATTTTTGCCCATAACTGTGCTTGGGGTGGTCCTAAGAGGATGGGACCACCACTGAATCGTTCAGCATGATATGCTCTTTGTGTTCAAGGCATCTGCTTGGTCCTCCCCTAGGTTAGGGGGACCCCAAAATCATCACCTCTCTCATTGCCTGATATTTTTCATTTTCAAAGTTCACTTTTGTGAATTGGTTATATGCTTTTTAACATGTAAAGTTGCTTTATCAAAGCATTTGTGGGTGCAGTTTAGTAGCTGACTCCGGAGTTCATTGCCCAGGCCTACCATCCACTAAAGTAGCACTTTAAAACATATCTCAGGACTGTCATTGCAGCCTGTAGTGCAGTTTTAAACTGCGATTTTGACCTGATAAAATAACTCTTTTGCCAGGCCTAAACCTTCTTTTTTAATATATATAAGTCACCCCTGAGGTAGGCCCTAAACAGCCCATAGGGCAGAGTGCAGTATATTTAAAAAGTAGGGCTGTTTTTAAGTTTTAGATACCCTGGTAGTTAAAAATGCCAAAATTTGTTTTTCACTACTGGAAGGCCTGGATGAAATGAAATTTGTACTTGTAAAGCGCACTTATACCCCCAAAGGGGTGTCCTGGCGCTGTACGCATACCGCTGTGGAACCCTTCCTGGCTTTTCCCTGTGAAATGTCCACTCCTGGGCACCCCAGGGTGAAGCCAGGCATCCCAGCGCTGTTGGGGCCGTTGTGGAGATTAAGCAAGCTATTGCCCAGAGTTGCAGAGTGGGACCCATGATTAGAATAGGCACCGAGGCGAGAATTATCAGGTCTGAGGAAATTGAGCCCAAGACCCGCCTAGGCGGGAATTGAACCCTGGTCCCGGGCCAGATCTCTGCATCAGGGTCTGCCGCTCTAACCATTGAGCCACACTTCTCCACATGGGGTTACCTTATTACATGCAATTACCTTATTACATGCAATAAGTGTTAACGTTTGATTGGGAATAGATAGGAATATCAATTTGGGACTCAAATGAATTGTAATTTAGAATTCTCTTTAAAGGCAAAGTCAGATTTTAAGTCACAACTTTGAAAATACCATTTTTAGAAAGTTTGTACCCTAAGGAAGGCTTGGGTCCTAAGCCAACTGGATTAGACCACTAATAATTATATACTTGAGAGTATCCAGTAGCTACTATTTAAAGTTTAATCAAGAAAAGAGCCAATGGAATAAATTCATAGGCTCTTGTGATTTATTTCACAATTTTTCTGGGTTATTCCGTAAATGCAACAGCATTCAATTCATGTCAAACATTAAGGACAACACAAACTGATGACATTTTTCAACATAGGAAATACAATTATACATATGTATAATACATTAATGTATTATACACATTTGCAAATACTGTTTCATATTTGTTAATTGTTTTTGTATTTCCTATGTTGAAAAATGTCATCAGTTTGTGTTGTCCTTAATGTTTGACATGAATTGAATGTTGTTGCATTTACGGAATAACCCAGAAAAATTGTGAAATAAATCACAAGAGCCTATGAATTTATTCCATTGGCTCTTTTCTTTTCTTGATTAAACTTTAAATAGTAGCTACTGGATACCCTCAAGTATATAATATTTAGAAAGTTGGCGTTTTCTTGTCCCAATCATTTGGTACCTGCAGCCTGTGTCCTGGGTCACATGGCTGATAACCTTTTCGCTGGTAGGCCTTTTCCCCATAGAATGCTAAGCCCTTTTTTGGCTATTTGTGGGAAGTTTACGCTGTCGCCTCTACATTCTACATAAAATATCCATGCCAAATTTGTGTCCTTTTTTTCAACATCCTGCGGATTTTAAAGGTAACCAGGGTTTGTGGATTCCCCTGGAGGAGACTGAGAAAATAGTCAAAATATAACTGAATTTCGTTTTTTGGGGGAAATAAAGGAAAAAATGGCTTTTCCTAAGAATGGCATCAACAAACGTTTTGCTGTGGTAAAGACACCATCTACCCAGTTTTTAGGAACATGCAGAGCTGAATCAAAACAAATATTTTTTTTACCATATTTTCGGCATTTTTCAAAGAGTTAGCCCATTTTTCCTACTTTTTGTGCTTTCAACCTAGTTCCAGTTTGTGGTGGAAACCACTGTGAAACCGATTGGCGATCCCAGACAATTAAAGATTTCAGGAAAGTAGACCAAATTCTGAATTCAGCATGGGATCTTTTGTGTAGATCCCTGAAGCTTTTCGCAAAGAAACTAACCGTTGAAATAAAAAATTGAAAATGAGTTGGAAAAACATCCATTTGTGACATTTTCATTTGTAACTTCTTGTCACGGTGGCCGATTTACAAAAGTAATATACCATTACGTCCACTAGACACTTCTGGTTGCGGGGATATAATGGTTTTGCAGGTTTTCCCAGAATCTGAAGTACCCAGAGCCAATAACTGAGTTGCACCTTGCAATGGTTTTTAATTGTGTACCAGGTGTAGAGCTAATCATATGGTAAAATATAAAGAGTGAAAAATGAATGTCAAGGAAACCTATATATTTCTGAAATGGGCACAAGATATGGAGTTTAGGAGAAGTGGTTATTTGCCCATCTCTGAATTTGTGGGTACCTATACCAGCATGTGATTCAGAAGGCATTTCTCAAAATGTGTTCTTTCTCACACACTGGTTTATATTAGGAGGGCACAAATACAGAGAAACACAATAGGTTATAACACATTGATGGAGCGCGATGGTGCGCTTTCATTTTCGGGGTGCATAATAATCATGGATAGTACGCATCCACATATGTATTCTTTTGTCGTGATAACATTTGGTTATTAGGTTGTACTTAGCAATAACATGTGAAAGTGTAATGGTAGGAAAAGTATCGTGCTATGCAAAGAAATTACGTAAAACTCTTGTTTAATATCGTAATCCATAGTATTTGATGTCATTTGCCTAACAAAGTTGCTCACATGTGTTGTAACGCATTTGATTTAAACGTGCACCATATTAAAGTTGCACGTAGATGTTATTAATTATGTTTAACGTGTAGGATTTCCTAAGTTGCTTGCAATGAAATATGCATTTGATGTGCTTTTGTAATGTAACGATATAGAATGGCCTAAATGAGATGTTCACCTATGTGTGTAATTGAAAGGTCTGTGTATTTCATTCTTATGTTGGCCAATTTCTGTAGGCCTGAAAAGTATTTTCCCTCGAGGCTCTCGAATGGGGCTTGTTAGTGAAATTCATGTACATGTCCAATTTGTTCTGTTCTCACGTTTCTGTTGCAGGTGGAGAAAGTTGTCTTTGTTAGTTAGAATAACGTCCTTTGTTTAGGAGAGTCACGCTTGGGAGGATACAATACAAATGTGTAAGGAGCGCTGATAATTGGGAGACGGTGTTCTTTCTCACTGGGGGAGGCCTGGGATTCAAGGTCATCGAGCCAGGAGCTGGGAGCATCGAAACGAGATGGAAAATCACCTATGAGAAGTGTCCAGCGAGATGAGGTGATCTGTGGGCGTGTTTTATGTTTTATGTTTTTGTATTAGGGACAGTGCCCCGGGGTGCCGTCAGGGAGATGAGGTGAGGAGATCAAAGGAGAGAGAAGGAGCATCTTAGAACGAGCTTTGTAGATTCGGCTACTTGACCCATACAACGTAAGTGTACTTCTTAGGAAGTCTTCATGCGCTGACACCTTTTCCTGATCTTGCCTGGGGAATGCTAAGAAGGGATGTCACGATAGTGCTAGTGTAGGGATAGACTAATGTTCTTTATTCATTCACCGCAGATGAAGTAGGACCTTGACGTGGGGGCAGTCATTGCCTGCAATCTGCTTCTGGAAATTGTTATTCTGTTTCTGATTCATCGCATAAAAGTAGCCTGTAGGTTTGGATTTGTACTAGTTCCCATTATTTCTACAACCTCGTAATGAGGTGCTTGTACATCCAGTTGTTTTTGGCTTGGTAATAAACCCACTAACTCGGAATTCGGAGTCTGTGCTTCTTCAAAGTCATGGTTCTTATAAATTGTAGTCTGCTTTAATGAGTTATTTCTCCCCTCTACACTTCTCAGCAGGAAACAAAGGTCCATCGGCCAAGAGTTCCACAGTAAATTGGTAGGAAGGAACTCGGCCCTAACAGTTGGTAGCAGAAGGACGGTTACCTCTGCAGTTAGGGGAGAAGCTGGGAATATTAGGGAAAGTTAGTCGTAGAGCCCCAAAAAGCCCAGAGGATGAAAGCTAAGAGGATTGAAGGCGGAGGACGATGAACTTTGGCGGAAACCGACGGAGAGTGACGGTGTGGCAGGAATTGCAATTCACGGTGGAGTGAGTATGAATAGGGATGCGTGTGTTATATTGTGGTGATGATTTGATTGTGTGATGTCTTACGGAGTTGGGTTGAGAGTCGAGTGATTGTGGTTTCGGACTGAACGCGCGTGGTCCATGTGATACGATTTGTTTTGTTTGATGTCAGGCTCGACGAGTAGCCTAAGATCCCCGGATAGATTTGTGGTGTAGAAGACACCAGAGCTGTAATTGTCTGACCAGTGATTGTGGGAGTCGTGAGGCGTCATCGACAAACCCACTGGAAGATAGGGAACGTGTGTGAGAGAGCTTGAGAGAGTCGTGTGGGAAGCCAGTGCACAAGGGTGGACCACAGCAATTCGAGTGGCTGACGCAAGTCATGGGTCACTGTGTGTGAATGACTTTGAGCGAATGGATCCTATCTGTTAGTTATATGACTGTCCAGCCGTTCGTGGGCAGACAGTTTGAGGTGGCTGTCCGGTCGTTTCGCGGACAGACAGTTGCCAGAGGTGTGGCAGACAATTACTTGTGAGAATGTACGGTCGTTTCGTGGACAGACAGTCGGTTATGTGACTGTTCGGTCGTTTGGTGGACAGACAGTTACTTGTTCCTATGAATAAAGTGCGTGAATGTGTAAGGAAGAAGTTGTAAAGGAGGGTGAACTGCTGAGCTGAGTAAGGAGGAAGAGTGACGTTTGAGTGTGCCGCGCTGCTAGGGGTCGGTTGGGGTAAAAGCCGCGCTGGGATTGGTATATTGTCATCAGGAGGTACAAAAAAAAAAAAAACGAAAAACATCTTGTGGGGAAAAGGAGTCAATTCAAACATGCGATGTTTTAGGGTGTTATGTGACCTTTGTAGGGGAGATAGAGGGGTAGTAACTCGAGTGGGTGAAGAGGCACCACCCGATGACACACCAGCACATTATATGGCCACGAATGTAGGACTCCATACCATAATTTGGCTTCAAAATTGGCATAAAGTTACTGAGAAGGAGGGAGATTTGGCTTTTCCACGTTATGGTTCATTTAGATTAGACATATTGTATCAGTTGAGGGCAGTGATGGCTTCATTGCGACCTCCACCCAGACCAACACAGTTTGAGGGATTGGATGCATGGATAAGAGCAGCACATGCGAGGAAAAGGGACCGAAGGCAGGAAAGAGTGAAAAAGTCGATAAGGGCATTTCTTCTAGCAGGCACACTGAGTCTAGAGCGGTAAGATCAGTGTCGTTGGCAGACTCACGTTCTGATTTGAGGATGTGGGAAACCCCAGTTAGAGGTCCCATGGGAAGAATGGCAGGAGGAGGAATGGATCAAGGAATTCCGGAGAGTCAAAGGGGCATATTATCAAGAACGGCGTTAAAATTATCGCCGCTTTAGCGGCAGAAAACTGCCGCTAAAGCGGCGATAATGGGCTTGATAATATGCCCTTGAGAATTCCAACAGAAGCCCATGTTGACACCAGAACATGGGCTTCTATTGGAATTCTCAAGGGCATATTATCAAGCCCATTATCGCCGCTTTAGCGGCAGTTTTCTGCCGCTAAAGCGGCGATAATTTTAACGCCGTTTCTTGATAATATGCCCCAAAATGTCCTACGGTCTATAGTTGAAGGGAGTCACAGAGGAAATCAGAGCAGTGAAAGTGGAGAGCTAAACAGTACATCGAGTCAGGGAACAATTACGGTTGCTATAAGGGCCAAAGTGCTGGATGTGGTGAAGTTGAAGGCAGAAGTGGATGAAATTATAAGTGGGAATTTACCTTTGGAAAGGATAGAACTTTATGAACAAGATGAGCTGTTGTTTGTGGCGAAGGATGTGACCTGTAAGGCAAGGAAAGCTCATGAGAAACTGACAGTATTAGCACGAAGGTATGATGTAGATTTGTCCAAAACGAAGATGTTGCACGCAAGTCATAGGCTAAATTACAGTGATCAGGAATTGGAAGAAAAAAGAGTCATAGGGTCAAAAACACACATTCGAGAATTGATTGTAGGAATACGTGCATGGAGCATGCTTGACAAGTGGGAAGAGAGGTGGTCCAAGAAGAAGAGTGTCAAGAAGGGTATAGGCGATATGCCGCCTCCGGGAGGAGGAACAGCAGAAGTGGAGGCTTACCCATTGCAAGGGGTACCGAGCGGAGGGTATGTGCATGTGCCTTGGAGCAGGGGTGATTTGGCAGCATTCACAAATGATTTTCCTCGGCTGAGGGAAAAACCTGTTGAGTGGTACAAGCAAGTCGATCGTTTTGTCAAGATTTCAAAGGTATTTTGGATTGATTTGAACAGTTGTTTGACATTGTAGTACCAAGTGATCTGTGGTCAGCTTGAAAAATTGCTGTTGAAGGGCCAACGTCAGAACCAGAGCAAGACCCTGTTACGCATGGTCCTTCACCTGTCATAATGAAAAGGTTTAAGCAGGTAATTACATGGTTACAGTCTAAAATTTCGCCACAAGATATTTATTGGGTTAAGATAGATCGAACTACCCAAAAGCCCAAAGAATCAGTTCATGCTTACTACGAAAGGCTCTTGCAAGCCTTCAAGCAGGACAGTGGATTAGACACCCTAGATTCCAAAGACATGGGACAGTTCGTCTCTGAATTCGTCTTAGGGTTAAGACCAGAGATTAGCTTCATGATCCAACAGCACTTGATCTGTTGGCAGAACAAGTCCATGGATGAGATTCTACGGTACACCAGGTACTGTAGTGATGAAGTAGACTCAAAGCATAAAAAGCTCAAGGATAAGTTGATGCTGGTCCATATGAGGAATGCAGAAAGGGTGGATCAGGTGCAGCCGAGCGGAGGAACACTGGAACGAAGGCAGGGGAACGGCCAAAGGGGGGCCCAAAACACGTCAGGTCAAGGGAGGGGAAAACCTGTGGACCCCAAGACAGGAGTGGATGTTGGTACTCTGAAGACGACTACTGCATGCTATTATTGTCACAACATCGGTCATTGGTAGCACGAGTGCAGGTTAAATCTCGCTAATCAGACCCAAGATGAGGAGATAGTGCAGGTACCTGAGACGGTAAATACAGCAGTAAGACCCAGGTCTGTACAAGGGGGAAGTTTGGGACCACAAGTGCAAGTTCCCCAACCACCGAGAATCCCACAAGCAAGCAGAGCATACCAGCAGATGCCACTCATTGAGACTTTCGATGAATTCGCTTCAGACCCGTTACAATGATGGTGCCTGAGGGGGGAGGAAGACTGTACCTTTGGAGCAGTCTTGGAGGTAGACCAGAGAGGACCATATATAGAGGCAGATGTTGACGGTCACCCCATCACCTTTTTGATTGATACTGGTGCTACCCGTTCTACTGTAAGATCCGCAGTAGTCCCAAACCTACCCCTCTCGGGACAATCAATCCAAGTTGTAGGAAATGCAAATAAGAGAATGACCAATCCATTGACAGATGAGATACCTGTGAGAATTAGGCCTGGGCGGTAAATTCCGTTCCGCTCGCGGAATTTGGGTAATTTGGGTAATTTCGCGTTCCGCGGAGAACGCGGAATTGCCAAAAATTCCGCGATCCGCGGCTTTGCGGAATTTTTTGCTTGTTCGCGCTTTCAAACTGCGTGTTCGCGAGATATTTCCCCCCGAGCATGCAAACAGCGTTCGCGAACAGGAAAAAAGTATCGCGAACGGGCGGAACAAGCAATTCCGCGTGTTCGCGGAACTTTTGCGTGCTCGCGGAGATTTTTTACCGTTTCGTGGAACTTTGCGTATTGAGACTACGCAAATTCCGCCCACCCCTAGTGAGAATAGGAAAATTTCACGATCGACACCAATTTGTGGTGTGTGATTCAAGTCCAGTCTGTTTGTTGGGTTGTGATCTTTTGTGTAAATTGAACTGCACCATCTATTGCACGCCCAAAGGAGTGGGGTTGCAGACTAATGATGATGACATTGCATTCAAATTGGCGAACCAGAATATTTGCATAGAGATGTTCCCTATGTTGACAGTCGAGGATTTACCACTTGATTTGAGAGATTCTGTCTCTTTGGAAGCATGGGATTTCACATGGGAAGAGATAGGATTGGTCAAAGGGGTTGAGCCAGTTAAGATTCAGGTCAAGCCAAACGCTGAATTCCCAAGAACGGCTCAGTACAATCTGACGCCGGAAACGGTGGCAGGAATCAAGCCTGTAATTGAGTCCATGATTGAGCAGGGAATTTTGAAGGCGATAATGGGAAGCCCGTGTAATTTCCCTATAATGGGACTGCAGAAGCTGAGTGGGAAGTTTAGAATCTTGCAGGATCTGCGAAAGGTCAACAGATTGTAGTTTCATGTTGTCCTGTGGTACCGAATCCATCAGTGATCCTATTTCAGATACCATGTGAAGCTGAGTGGTTCACAGTGATTGACCTGTGCCAAGCAATTTTCTCGATACCTTTGCATGAGGAAAGACAATTTTTATTCGCTTTCCGTCTGGAAGATCGCGTGTTAACGTGGTGTCGTATCCCACAAGGGTATACAGAGAGTCCATTGATTTTTAATCAGATTAGAAGAAGAATCATGAGAGTCTCGTACTGCCACAGAATTCAGTTCTTGTGCAGTATATTGACGACCTCTTGATCGCGTCTAAAACAGAGGATGCTTGCAGGATTGATACTGTTGCATTGTTAAATCACCTAGCAGAGAATGGACACAAAGTGTGCCCGAGCGAGCAAACTACAGTACTGTTTGACTGAGGTTCAGTATTTGGGTCACCGAATTGAGAAAGGCAAGAGGAAGGTGTCACTAGACCATGTTGAGGCAATCATGAACATGACTGCGCCTACAACACAAAAGGAAGTTAGGATATTTTTGGGAATGGTTGGGTATTGCCGTCAGTGGATTCCCAACTTCTCATTGAAGGCGAAACCTTTGCAGAGACAAGGATGTAAGTGATCCGGTACCATGGGATAACGATTGTTTGATCGCCTTCTTGGAGCTGAGGGAGAGTCTTTGTCACGCTCCGGCTCTGGGAATGCCTGATTACAATAAGTCCTTCTCGCTATTTTGCTGTGAGAGAGAGGGTTGCGCACTGTCAGTACTAACACAGACTCATGGAGGTGTCCGTAGACCAGTTGCCTACTTCTCAGCTCCCTTAGACCCAGTAGCTTCAGCGTTGCCCGGATGTCTCAAATCAGTTGCTGCAACAGGTGTCAGCATTGAAAGGTGTGAAAGCATTGTGATGGGTCACCCACTTATTGTTTATGTTCCACATTCAGTTGAGCTTCTGATGACGAGAACCAAGACATAGCATTTGACAAATAACAGACTCACACGCTATGAGCAGGTCATATTTGCCTCAGAGAATGCGACTCTGAAAAGATGTTCTGTATTGAATCCTGCTACTTTAATGCCTTTACCAAATGTTGATGGCGAAGATTGTGAGGACCATGACTGTCTTGATGTGACTGAACTTTGCACCAAACCGAGACCTGACATTGTCGATGAACCTCTACCCCAATCTGATGAGACATTCTTTGTAGACGGTTCATGCTTAAGAGACAATGTGGGCCATTTAAGAGCAGCGTTTGCTGTGTGCACCATTTCTGGAGTTGTGGAAGCCGCTTGTTTACAGGGAGTATACTCTACACAAGTGGCCGAGATCATTGCTTTGACATGTGCCTGCTTGGTTGCTGATAAAATCTGAGTCACCATCTACACTGATAGCCAGTACGGTTTCGGTGTGTTTCATGACTTCGGACAGCTATGGTCACAGAGGGGATTCTTAACGTCATCAGGATCTCCGATCAGAAATGGGGAGTATGTGAGGGAGTTGTTGGAAGGTTTGCAACGTCCAAAAGAAATTGCAGTGGTTAAATGTGCCACCCACTGGAAGTGGGAAGACTTTGCTACGCTCGGGCACAGGTATGCGGATGAAGTTGCACGTTTCTGTGCTGAACAAGGGTGCATTTTCACGGGAGAGTATACTGGAGAGAGCCCAGAGAGAACCGAGCTCAGCATGATGTTAGCCATAGCAGACACTTGGGGTGAGCTCAAGCGCCTGCAGGGAGAAGTGTCAGAACAGGAAGAAGCTGGTGGGATCAAGGCAGGTTGTGAGGAAAGATGATGGTGTTTGGGTTTGAACGGATGGTAGAGCAGTGTTACCAGATAATTTACTGAGCCCTATTGCAAGGCAGATTCATGGAGCAGTTCACATTGGAAGGGATGCCATGGTGCGAGTGTTCAGGCAGACGTGGTTTAATCCACGGTTTCATGCGTTTGCTGAAGCAATGTGTCAAAGATGTGTTACGTGTCAGCAAATGAATGCTGGAAAAAAGACTGTGGTTGCATTGAGTCACATTGGAAGATCAGGGGGGACTCTTTAATAGGATTCAGCTTGATTTCATTGAAATGCCTAGATGCAATGGATTAAGGCACATCATGGTTGTGGTGTCTGTCTTCTCACGGTGGGTGGAAGCTTATCCGACAAGGAGGTGTGATAGTCTCACAGTAGCAAAGTTATTGCTTAGGGAGCTTAAACCACGTTTCGGATTTCCAACCTCATTGGAGTCGGATAGAGGAACACACTTCCATAGTGAGGTCATGAGGATGCTTTGTGCTGCCTTACAAGTTGATCAGAGACTGCATTGCAGCTACAGGCCCGAGGCATCTGGAATTGTGGAGCAAATCAATTGAACTCTCAAGATGAGAATGGCAAAAGTGTGTTCATCCACATCTTTGAAATGACCTGACGCATTGCCCTTGGTGTTGATGAGTATCCGTAGTACTCCCGACAGGAGGATAGGTCTTTCGACTCACGAGATCTTGATGGGGAGGGCAATGCGCTTGCCTGCAGTGCCGTCTATAGCCTTGATAAACATCACAGATGATTTGATCCTTGATTATTGCAAAGGACTGGCTGATGTAGTCCGTTCTGTGTCTCACCAGGTTGAAGCTGTGACTGCCCCGACCACGAAGGACCTGTGCCATGAATTGTGTCTGGGTGACTGGGTGTTCGTTTGCAAGCATGTGGGGAAGAGTTACCTTGACGCCCGCTGGAAAGGTCCATATCAAGTGATCGTAGTGACAAATACAGCTGTGAAGTGTAGGGGCTTACCGAACAGGATACACGCCTCCCACACCCGCAGAGTTTCACGACCCTTGGAAGAAACAGCTCCTCTCCAAGAAGAAAATCCAGCTGTGGTTGTGAGGCCACAGGAGGGGGCAAGCCAAGCTGTGAGGGTTACTGACTAAGCTGGTTGCCCACCAGAGCAAGCTGAGGGAGGTCACGCTACACCAGGACCAGGTATTGACTCTGAGGGAGACGGTAATGTTGCGAATGATATAGAGTCGGACTCAGCTGAAAGAACTGGTGCGCAAAGTGGTCGGGTGCAGAGAAGAAGGGCAGCACTTGTAGAGGAATCGTGGCCTGGAAGACAAAGGAGATTAAATCTGAGATTGGCACCGGAAAGAGATCTTGCTCCTGTGTCTGAAACGTCTGAATCGGAGCTACGTGACACGGAACAAGCACAGGAGAGTCCAAGAAGGTTGAGAAGAACAAGGGTGCCTTGTCAGAGATACGCTGCCCCATAGTGGACATATCTGGCTACCGATGATGGGAGCAGTGGGGACCGGGAGGCTAAGGTCTTCACGAGTGGTCAGCAGGACCCCTGAGCTGAAAATTGATATTGAGCTGATAGTTCCTGGTTTGGAAATAGAGGGAGTGTTGACGGTGACAGTACCAAGACCTCCAATTTTGAGCAAAGTGCGGGCTTTGATTCTACGAGATTTGTCTTTTCCAACTTTTGGATATCAACCACCAGCTCAGGAAGTTGCAGCTGTTTGTCTTGAGATTTTGCAACGCGTCATAGTTGAAATTGGTTCTGAGCTTATAAGAGACAGTTGATTGAACTGTGAACTGTAAATAAGTTGCTTTAAAAGGAAGATATTCTAGGCCAGAGTAGAAGAAGAATACATTTAGGGATCTTTCTGTAGAAGAAGAAAGAGGGCTAAGAAAACTTCTTTTCAACTGTGTAAATAAAAGAGGGACGAACTGTGAATTTATTTCCAGAACTCCAACGAACTGCATTTGAATTGGATAACAGAGATCAGAGACAGAGAAAGATACTTTGTGCTAATCCTCTTGCTGTGCCAAACCGACAATTGAAAATGGAGTCTGGAAATTCGAGTCGAATCGTAGGTTTAAGTGTGTGATAGGTACACTCATAGTAGGAGTGATTTTAATATTAGTAGGAGTAGTTATTATTGTGTCTGTAAAAATTTCACATGAAGCAGAAGTTGAAGGGGTGGAAGTGAAGGGGACAACCACACCTGTTACTTCTAGCACAAAAGACGGTATCGTAAGAGCTGAAAAGGCTATGCTAGATCAGACTAGTCGTATGCTACACATAGATTTGTCTAAAGGTGATTACACGCTTAACTCTTATGCCAAGCTGCTATATGAATATGTGAACACGATGGATGTGAGAGACTGCTATGTGTGCATGCAATTGCCGCGTCAGTGGAGGAAGGTTTTCGTTATCACCATCTTCCTTTGACATATGGTATCACGTGTAGTCTGTTGCTTAGTATGTTCTACGGTAAGGGTCATTATGAGTATTATTTTTCTAACTATGATGTGGTTGCTTTCAGAGGTTCCAGCTTTTAAGCACATGTATTAATATGATTATTACAAGCAGGAAGATAGAGTGGGAAAGTATTTCATACCTACCGTCACGTTAGATACAGCTTATGCACATCGTCACAATTTGACATTTATGTTAACTGACATAGAAAAGAAATTTATAGATCAAGTAGAAGATAGACATAGGCAGTCATCAGTAAAACTTAACAGTAGAGAGGGGAAAATTGCTTGGACCAAGGAGGAACTAGCACACAAGGCGAGAGGGAGCTCTGGTCCAATAGCTTTAGATTTTGAACAGAGAGGGAAGCTTTGCATTAGACAGGTACAAACATATTATGATAATATCTATGTAGGACAGAGTGTGTGTGACCACATTTTTACGATCGAAGCAACTGCGAAGAAGTTCTTGCAGGATACGGTGCAAGTTGTACCAAATGTGTATTTTGTGTGTGGGAAGAATGCTTCTGTACAATTACCATTGAATTGGTATGGTACATGTTATGTGGCTGTTGTGTTTCCCAAAATGTAACATGTTTAGGATTTAGGACCCTTGGAAGGTGGAGTACATCATAGAGAGAAACGAAGTACAAGTGCAGGTGAAATAGTTGGAGATGTATTTGGAGCGATGATACCAAGTCTGGGAGTAGTTCTGAATGACATTAAAATTAGAAGGTTGTCAACGATTGTGGATAAGTTGTCAGCAAATACACCTCAATCTTTGTTGCTTGTAGATGGAGAGATTGTGTCGATAAGAGCTATGGTGATGCAGAATCCGCCTTGCCTTAGATGTCTTGCTAGCAAAAGAGGGCGGAGTCTGTAAAATGTTGAGGGTCCAACAGTGCTGTACTTATATACCTGACAACAGCAAAGATCTGGGGAAGTATATAAGTAACATCACTGAGATTCATCATGAAGTGCATGATTTGGCCACAGAGGGTGTTTGGGACAAGGTTGGAAAGGGCTTTAGAAAAGTTGAAAGTTGGTTTGCAAACCTTGGAAAGGGAATACTTGGTTACATCTTGAAGCCCATCATCATAGTTGTGGGTGTGTGATAATCTTGTTAGGATTGGTGAAAGCCTACAAATGGCATAAGGCAGGATAGGCTGAGAGATCTCTTAGGGAGTGTAAGAGGAGAATGGAGAGACTGCAGGACAGTCACTATGAGAATCTCAAAAGCCTAGAGAAGTTCCGACAGGGAAGACTGGCTACAACTTCTGTTTAGGTCGGTTCTTTCCCCAGGGAGTTGTGATTTGTTTTGATGACACTTGTCATCAGAGGGGGACTGATGGAGTGCGATGGTGCTCTTTCATTGTAGGGGTGCATTATAATCATCCATAGTACGCATCCACATATGTATTCATTTGACGTGATAACATTTGGTTATTAGGTTGTACTTAGCAGTAACATGTGAAAGTGTAATGGTAGGAAAAGTATTGTGCTTTGCAAAGAAGTAACGTGGCATTCGTATTTAATATCGTAATCCATAGCATTTGATGTCATTTGCCTAACAAAGTTGCTCACATGTGATGTAACGCATTTGATTTAAGAGTGCACCATATTAAAGTTGCACGTAGATGTTAATAATTATGTTTAACGTGTAGCATTTCATAAGTTGCTTGCAATGAAATATGAATTTGATGTGCTTTTGTAATGTAACGAAATAGAAAGGCCTAAATGAGATGCTCATCTACTTGTGTAATTGAAAGGCCTGTGTATTTCATTCTTATGTTGGCCAATTTCTGTAGGCCTGAAATGTATTTTCTCTGGAGGCTCTCGAATGGGGCTTGTTAGTGAAATTCATGTACATGTCGAATTTGTTCTGTTCTCACGTTTCTGCTGCAGGTGGAGAAAGTCATCTTTGCTAGTTAGAATAACGTCCTTTGTTTAGGAGAGTCAGGCTTGGAAGGATACAATACAAATGTGTGAGGACCGCTGATAATTGGGAGACGGTGTTCTTTCTCACTGTGGGAGGCCTGGGAATCAAGGTCATCGAGCCAGGAACTGGGAGCACGAAACGAGATGGAAAATCACCTATGAGAGGTGTCCAGTGAGATGAGGTGATCTGTGGGTGTGTTTTACGTTTTGTGTTTTTATATTACGGACAGTGCCACGGGTGGAGTCAGGGAGATGAGATGAGGAGATCGAAGAAGAGAGAAGGAGCATCTTAGAACGAGCTCTGTAGCTTCGGCTACTTGACCTATACAACGTGAGTGTACTTCTTAGGAAGTCTTCACGCGCTGACACCTTTTCCTGATCTTGCCTGGGGATGCTAAGTAGGGATGTCACGATAGTGCTAATGTTCTTTATTCATTCACTGCATATGAAGAAGTACCTTGACATGGGGGCAGTCATTGCCTGCGTTCTGCTTCTTGAAATTGTTATTCTGTTTATGATTCATCACATAAAATTAGATCGTAGGTTTGGGTTTGTACTAGTTCCCATGTATTTCTACAACCTCGTAATGAGGTGCTTGTACATCCAGTTGTTTTTGGCTTTGTAATAAACCCACTAATTCGGAATTCATAGTCTGTGCTTCTTCAGAGTCATGGTTCTTATAAATTGTAGTCTGCTTTAACGAGTTATTTCTCCCCTCTACACTTCTCGGCAGGTAACAAAGGTCCATCGGCCAAGAGTTCCACAGTAAATTGGTAGGAAGGAACTCGGCCCTAACAACATGTTCCACTATTCTATGTTTCCCTAAGTCTCCCAATAAAAATGGTACCACACTTGTGTGAGTAGGCCTAATGCCTGCAGCAGAAAAGGCCCCAAAATACAACATGGACACCACATTTTTCCACTGAAAACTGCCCCTTTTTTGCAATGTGGGTAGCTATGGAATTTGTGCCCTAGCTCAGCTGGCACCTAGGGACACGTAGCAAACCTGCACATTTTTTAAAACTAGACACCAGGGGGAATGCAGGGTGGGGTGACTTGTGTGGCTTGCACTAGGTTTTCTTACCCAGAAGCCCTTGCAAGCCTCAAACTTTGACCAAAAAGCTAATTGTACTCACATTTTTGTGATGGAAGGTCCTGGAATCAGTGGAGAGCAACAAATGTCCTACCACCTAGCATTCCTCTAAGTCTTCTGATGAAAATGACACCTCACTTGTGTGGGCAGGCCTAGTGCACATGACGGGAAAGTGCCCAAAACACAATGTGGAGACATCAAAATTTCCTGTCACAAAAATGACCTCATTTGGCAATGGGGATAGCTACGTTTTTTGGGCCAGGGCTCACCGGTGTCACCCAGGGAAACCTATCAAAGCCAGACATTTCTGAAAACTGGACAACCAGGGAAGTCCAGGGTGGTGTGCCTTGTGTGTGTCCCACAAGGGTTTCTCACCCGCAATGCCATGCACACATCAAGCGTTGCCTAAAGGTGTCCATTTTTCTTGTATTTATGTGATGTAAACTTCTAGAATCACCAGAAATCCACAAAATTCTTACCAACCAGCATTTCAATAAACATGCTACCCCACTTGTGTGGCTGGGCCTAGTGACCGCAACAGGCATGCATCAAGCCAATGGGTATCCTGCTGGGCAACACTCATTGACCCTGGTGGCTGTCAAGCCTAGGCACATTACCTGTTCTGGTACAGAAAGTAAGAAATCTAGGAGTTATTTTTGACTCAAAATTATCCTATTCTGAGCAAACAAATTCGATCACCTCTTCAAGTTTTTTTGTGTTGAAGGTCCTGAAAAAAACTTTCCATTTATTCCAGTTGACCTGCAAAAAACAGTGATAGCACTTGTGTTCTTAAAGCTGGATTATTGTAATGCTCTGTATTTGGGTGCTCATAAATGTGTGATAAAGAAATTGCAGGTATTACAAAATGCAGCAGCAAGATTGCTACTCAAAATTCCTAAGTTTAACTCCGTAGCTCTAACATTGCAGGATCTTCATTGGCTTCCTGAGAAAAAAAGGATTGTTTTCAAGGCTATGTGTATAGTCTATAAGGCCCTACATCAGACCAGCCCTAAGTACTTTCAGTATCGGTTCTCCTGGTATAGGCCAAGCAGAAATCTCAGATCCAGCTACTCACGATCTGTCATCATTCCCAGATCAAACAAAGCAAGATGGGGAGGTAGGGCGTTTTCCATAGGGGCAGAAAAATGTTGGAACTCATTACCTCTTATGCTGCGTTGTCAACCTTCTCTGATGCAATTTAGGAAGCAGCTGAAGACTTGGCTTTTTACAGAAGTTCTTGACTAATTTCGCTGTTACAATGTATTGCGTTTCAGCATCTGACTGGTTCTGATGTTCTGTCTATAACGCTAAGACACCGTAGAGTAATCGCACGCTTTACAAAATCTTTTCATTCATTCATTCATTCATTCATTGGTTTGATGTGTGCCTGTTATGGGCACTAGACCCAACCACACAAGTGGGGTAGAATTTTAATTGGGGCAAGTGAGGGAATCCCTGGTGGAAGGAATTTTATGGATCCCATGGTTTCCAGAAGTTTATGTCACAGAAATGCAAGGAAAATGTGTGATCTTAATGAAAGTTTGAGATTTGCACAGCAGTGTGGATAATAACATGTTGTGGAATCCACGCGAGGCACACCATCCTGGACTCCCACAGATGTCTGGTTTTCAGAAATGTCTGGGATTGATAGATTTCCCTGGGTGGCCACAGAGTCCGGGCCCAAACACAAGACCTACCCTATTGCTGATTTCTTCACATTGCATTTTGGGGTCTTTTTTATCCTGGGCACTAGGCCCAGCCACACAAGTGGGGCAGCATTTTAATTGGAACAAGTGGAGGAATGCTGTGTTGTAGGAATTATGTGGATCCATGCAATTTCCGAAAGTTTGCGACACAGAAATGTGAGGAAAATATGCAATTCTAGTCCAAGTTTGAGATTTGCACACCGTTGTAGGTAAGAAAATTATATCATGGGATCCACATGAGGCACTTAATCTTGGACTGCCCTTGGTGTCTAATTTACAGAAATGCCTGGGTTTGGTAGGTTTCCCCAGGTGGCAGCTGGCCCGAGCCCGGAACATGCACTAGAAGTAGCACGATATTGGGATTTAGCCCCACTCTGTTACCCATATGTAAAAAAATAATCAAAAAGAATACAAAATTCCCTTCTTGTCATAGGGGCAGGAATACTGTAGTCCCCATAGGGGCAGAAAAGCTCTATTGCCAGTTCTGGGGTCGGAGTATTGACTTGAAGACAGAGTAGGTCACCTTAGCCTTTTGTTTGTTTTGGTGCCATGCTGGAAACCCTGGTGTCTAGTGGTCTTTCTGTCACCCAGGGGCACATTTTGGATAAATACCCTCATTCCACCCCCAGGTGGCAGAGAGACTGATGCACCTGTTCTGGGGAGCATGGCACAATTTCTGTGTGAGGTGCCCGCCTCTATTTTTATTTGTTGGACCTATTTTTACCCTTGTGTCTAGTGGCCTTTCTGTCCCTCTGGGGCAAATATTTGGTAAACACCCTCAAACCATCACCAGTTGTAAAGACTTATGCACCTCTTCTGGCTTGGGAAGAGGTTATGTTGCATGGATGAGCCGCCCCCATGCCCTTTTTTTTGTTTGGCTCAAAAGAAAAGGTGTGGGGTAGGCTCACCCAGGCATCATGCCATGCTCTCAATCCAGTATAGGTGAATCAGTGTTTCATCTCTCCTGGGAATGGATTGAAGGTGTTTACCCAAAATTTGCCTCCAGGGACAGAAACAGCACTGGACACCAGGAAAATCCGGCCCAAAAACTAAAAAAATAAATGGGTGGGGCAGATCACCAGGTATCATGCCATGCTCCCATCCCAGAATAGGTGCAGCAGTGTTTATGCCCCCGGGGTGAATTGAAGGTGTTTACCCAAAATATGCCCCCGGGGTACAGGAAGGCCACTGGGCACCAGGTAAAAATAGGCCCAAAAAAAGGGGGTGGAGGCAACTCACCCCCACCCTGACACCAATAAAAAAATCACCCCGGGGGTGGGGCAGATTGGAAGTAAGGACCTCCTATCTGCCCTCCAAGGGGTCAGAAAGATCATTAGCATATTTTTGGGGTGGAGGTTTGGCCCAATGCCTGGGTGGGTAACCCCTACCTTTTTTTGTTATAAAAAAAATATTAATCACTGGTGTCTAGTGGGCTTTCTCCCTCCCCCCCCCTCAGTGAGGCAGATTGGAAGTAAAGAATTCCTGTTTGCCCCCAGGGAGGCAGAAAGTCTGCGAGGTTCATTATGGGGGTGGGGACTCGGCCCGATGTCTTTGCAGTCCACTCCATCCCACCTGTAATAAAAAAAAATCTCCCTGGTGTCTAGTGGGCCAAATGCAATACAAAAATGGGAGGGGACCACCTGGCCCCGCTTCCCAAGCCTTCTCTGGCTCGGGTACCCTATATCTCCTGGGCCAAACTCTATGGGGAGGGATGCACACCTCTGGGATACCATACCCAGGGCGAAACCAATAAAAAAGGGGAAGAGTCTTCATAGGCCCTGGGCATCCCATCCCCAGGGTTGTTTTTTGTTTAAAAGGGAAGGGGGGAGCACACCACCCCTCTGTAAGCCTTATCAGGCCCCGTAGTTCCCCAGCCTCCAGGGCAAAAGCCATTTAAAAAGGGGAGGGGGCATGCATCCCCCTCCCCGAGCCTTTTTGAGCACCGGGCCCTCATCTCCTGGGGCCAAATCTAATAAAAACAAGCATTTGCAATGCAATAGGTCTCGCATTTGCGAGACTTTGAGCTATTGGCATTGTAAATGACAATGTATTTTATTTATGTGTTTAAAAAACCTGTAATAATAAAAGACATTGTCATTTACAATACTAATGGTCACATTTTTGAAAATGCGAGACCTATTGCTATGCAAATGCTTGTTTTCCAATGTTCAGGGGGACAGGAATGTATAATATTTGTTGTCGTATTGCTAGATGTACTGGATTTGCATACCTAGACGTGTATCGTGCCAGGCGCCATCAAGCACTGAAAACAACAGGTCTTGCAGACAGCGCATGCGCACTGATGCTCGACCTAATGCGAAGAGGGGCATGTGCCCCCCCTCCCTGAGCCTAATTGGGCGCCAGAGACCTCATCCTCCGGGGCCAAAATGTAAATAAAAGGGGAAGTGGGTTTGGGGCCTCCCTCTCTGAGCTTTTACAGGCCCTGGGTACCCCATCCCCAGGGTCATACCTCATCAGAAGGGGAGGGGCAGCATGACCTCCCCCTCCCCTAGCCTTCTCAGGCTCCAGGGACCTCATCCCTTAGGGACATCCATTTTTTTAAAAGGGGAGGGGGCTGGGTGGCCCCCCTCCCCGAGCCTTATCAGGCCCTGGGCACCCCGTCTCCCAGGGGCGTATTTATTTTAATGGGGAGAGGGGCACGTGGCCCCCTCTCTAAGGCTCATTAGACCCCAGGGACCCCATCCACTGGGGTCAGATATAATAAAAAACTAAAGGGATGCCAAGCAGCCCGCCTTCCCTGAGCCCTTTTTAGGCCCCATGGATCTCATTTGCCGGGGCCAAACCAATAAAAAAGGGGAAGGAGGCAGAGTGGCAACCCTCTTCAAGCCTTCATAGGCCCCAGGGACCCCATCCTCCGGGGCCATTTTTTGTTTAAATTGGGATGGGGGCTGCACGGCCACCATCCACGAGCCTTATCAGGCCCCAGGGACCCCATCTTCCGGGGCCAAAGCCAGTTAAAAAGTGGATGGGGCATGCGTCCCCTTCCCCAAGCCTATTTGGGCCCCAGGGACCCCATTCCCTGGGGCCAAATTTAATTAAGAAAAAGGGTAGAGGCATGCGGCCCTCCTCCCAGAGCTTTATTAGGTCCCGGGGCCCACTCCCTGAGCCTAATTAGGCCTGGAGAGCCCATCCTCTGATGCCGAAATGTAAATTAAAGGGGAGGGGTGCACAGCCCCCTCTGAGCTTTTATATGCCCTGGGGACCACATTCCCTGGGGCCGTGCTATATTTAAAAGGGGAGAGGGCCATGTGGCCTCCCTCCCTGAGCCTTCTCAGGCCCGGGGGACCCTATCCCCCGGGGCCGTCTATTTGTTTTAAAGGGGAGCAGTAAGCGTGTCTTTCCCTCCCCAAGCCTCATTAGGCCCTGGGTACTCCATCCCCCAGGGATGTAATTATTTTCAAGGGGAGGGGCTGGTTGGCACCCCCTCCCCAAGCCTCATCATGCCAAGGGCAACCCTAGGGCTAAAACCTAAGGGCAGGTGGCGTGCAGCCCCCTCCCTGAACATTATTAGGCCACAGGGACCCTTTCCCCTGGGGCCAAATATAATTAAAAAGTCAAGGTGGCCGAGCAGCCTCTTCCCAGAACCTTATTAGGCCCCATGGATACCATCCACAGGGGCCAAACCAATAAAAAAGTGGAAGGGGTTGAGTGCCCCCCGAGCCTCCATAGGCCCTGGGAACCCATCCCCCATGGCCATGGTTTTGCTTAAAAGGGAAGCAGTCTGCATGGACCCCCTTCACGAGCCTTATCAGTCCCTGGGGACCCTATCTTCTTCAGCCAAAGCCAGTTAAAAAGGAGAGGGGGCATGCAGCCCTCCTCCCGAGCTTTTTTGGGCTCTAGGGACCCCCTTCCCTGGGCCAAACTTAATAAAAAAAGGGAGGGGCACGTGACTCCCATCCCTGCGCCTAATTAGGCCCCAAGGACCCCATTCCCCAGGGCCGAAATGTAAATAAAAGTGGAGGGGGCCATGCATCCCCCTTCCCTTAAAAAATACTTTGGGCCTTGGGGCTAAAATCGGCTCGGCAGGTGGCCTAACTCCCTCTCCCCTTAAATATATCTGGCGCCGGGGGATAGGGACCTAAATTGGCTGCGGATGGGGGCCCTACTGATGCCCCCCATATATGTATAATAAAATGGCTGGCACCATTTGTTTTTGTTTCTTTAATTAGAACTTATATATATATATTCACTGAAAACAAACAATGGTTAAAGTGACGCTATAGTTAGATGAAGATGTCAGGTAAAACATGATGTTTTATATGAAAAAAACACTGAAATACACCAGCTATGGCTATCTCAAGTAACTATAACTCATGCCCTAGGGATCAAAATAAAAAAAAACTGTTTTGCTAAGGTCTTTCAAATTACGCTAAAGATATAACCAAAACAAACAATGCATTTCCTATGAAACACAATCCTAACTATAACTACCCAGTGGCGACCGCCACAGGGTAATATAATATATATATATAGTGCGCTTCAACAAGACTGTTGCTTTTACCCACTTGGGATTTTATATAATTTTGAATGCGGACTCTGGGCAAAACTCACTTGAGTAAAACGACCCGTGCTACTACATGAACCAGAAGGCTGTAGTAACGGCCACGCCCACTGGGGGAGGTTCAGGAGTTATAATGAGCAGCACGCTTGCCTGGATACATCGCTGCACTGTATGCCAATGAGTAAGGGGAAACCTGAAACGCGTCTGGCAGAGGCTGTTAATTGACTTTAAAGCACGTTCCTTGTTTGAATGCACTGCTGTATCCCATTAAAGAAAGTGCATTACAACCTACCTGGCGGCTCTTCCTCAAGGGTAACCTTTTGTTGTGGATTTATTGGCGGCTGACCCAGTCACGGAAGGAGCCACTCTGCTGCTGCGGACCAGCGGTAACTTCGGGTGAGAAGACATCGTGATTGCGGGAGGTAGAGCCTAATGGGACACACGAGAGAAGCAGTGCGCTTCAACAAGACTGTTGCTTTTACCCACTTGGGATTTTATATAATTTTGAATGCGGACTCTGGGCAAAACTCACTTGAGTAAAACGACCCGTGCTACTACATGAACCAGAAGGCTGTAGTAACGGCCACGCCCACTGGGGGAGGTTCAGGAGTTATAATGAGCAGCACGCTTGCCTGGATACATCGCTGCACCGTATGCCAATGAGTAAGGGGAAACCTGAAACGCGTCTGGCAGAGGCTGTTAATTGACTTTAAAGCACGTTCCTTGTTTGAATGCACTGCTGTATCCCATTAAAGAAAGTGCATTACAACCTACCTGGCGGCTGTTCCTCAAGGGTAACCTTTTGTTGTGGATTTATTGGCGGCTGACCCAGTCGCGGAAGGAGCCACTCTGCTGCTGCGGACCCGCGGTGACTTCGGGTGAGAAGACATCGTGATTGCGGGAGGTAGAGCCTAATGGGACACACGAGAGAAGCAGTGTGCTTCAACAAGACTGTTGCTTTTACCCACTTGAGATTTTATATAATTTTGAATGCGGACTCTGGGCAAAACTCACTTGAGTAAAACGACCCATGCTACTACATGAACCAGAAGGCTGTAGTAACAGCCACGCCCACTGGGGGAGGTTCAGGAGTTATAATGAGCAGCACGCTTGCCTGGATACATCGCTGCACCGTATGCCAATGAGTAAGGGGAAACCTGAAACGCGTCTGGCAGAGGCTGTTAATTGACTTTAAAGCACGTTCCTTGTTTGAATGCACTACTGTATCCCATTAAAGAAAGTGCATTACAACCTACCTGGCGGCTCTTCCTCAAGGGTAACCTTTTGTTGTGGATTTATTGGTGGCTGACCCAGTCGCGGAAGGAGCCACTCTGCTGCTGCGGACCCGCGGTGACTTCGGGTGAGAAGACATCATGATTGCGGGAGGTAGAGCCTAATGGGACACACGAGAGAAGCAGTGCGCTTCAACAAGACTGTTGCTTTTACCCACTTGGGATTTTATATAATTTTGTATGCGGTCTCTGGGCAAAACTCGCTTGAGTAAAACGACCCGTGCTACTACATGAACCAGAAGGCTGTAGTAACGGCCACACCCACTGGGGGAGGTTCAGGAGTTATAATGAGCAGCACGCTTGCCTGGATACATCGCTGCACCGTATGCCAATGAGTAAGGGGAAACCTGAAATGCGTCTGGCAGAGGCTGTTAATTGACTTTAAAGCACGTTCCTTGTTTGAATGCAATGCTGTATCCCATTAAACAAAAGTGCATTACAACCTACCTGGCAGCTCTTCCTCAAGGGTAACCTTTTGTTGTGGATATATATATATATATAAATAACATATTGATGGTCGCCAGTAGGTAGTTATAGTTAGGACCTAGTTTACAGATGAAGAGTGCATTTTGATTTGCTAATAACTTTGTCGCTGTTTGACGAATCTTCATGAAATTTTCAAAACTAGTTTGTCAGTCACTTAAACTGCTGTCTGGAAAGTTTTGGGGTGATCGGTCAAGCAGGGGCCAAGAAAAAGGGGGTCCCAACATACATTTCCCCATGCAATTTCCCATAGGGATTTAAGACACGACTACAGCCCGAACCGCTGAACAGAATTACATCAAATTCAGGAGAAAGCTAGATCTTGGTCCAGAAAGTGTGCTTTTTTTAATTTGGTGTAAATCTGTTCAGCAGTTTTGGAGATACTAAAGTAAAGTTATTTATATATTTAGAGATGCAGATCAACCACAGAGTCACGTGTCAACAGCAATGCTGTGATTGGCTGGGTTCAACCTGAGAGGAAAGTTGCAGCTGCCATTTTGTGCATTGGAACTCAGTTCACAGGGGTGAAATTAACATTTGAAAATGTGATAGAAGGGGTCAGGGAAGAGGTACCCTGACCCCATGGGACTGATGGATAGGTCTGATAGGAACCTCTCATGGGCAATATTTTGTCCCGAAATTTTTTTTTAGCACATGAGGCTCCGCCGATCCACAGCAGTGCTCAGTGCAAACCCAGTGTGCTCTGCGGTGGATCCATGGATGTCATTTGAAATGTCATCAGTGCTGTCACTGACCATGTCATGAGTGATGTAATATGTGAGGTCATACGCAGTGCATTGTGGGGGACACAAGTTATAGTTTGCTCAGCTAACTATAACTGCTGAATTTCACTGGTTTTGTATGAGTGAAACCTGAGCCTAAATATAATGTCCATGTAACGTTTGGTTTTTTCAGTGAATTTCTAAGGTTTTTCAAATGCTAATTCCTAACTATAGCGTCCCTGTAACCTTTGTTTTTTTCTGTGAATTTCAAAGGTTTTTTAACTGATAATTTCTGACTATAATGTCCTTGTAACCTTTGGTTTTTTCAGTGAATTTCTATGGTTTTTTAAGTAGTAGTTGAGTTTGCAGTGTGGTGGAGAAAGGGGGCAGGGTCTAAGACCAGCTTTCGGGAAGATCGCTGTGTAGGACTTACAGGAGGTATCAGGAGAGCTTGTTGGCCACCAAGGACCTTCAGCTTCAAAAGGGACTTTATCCCCCAACAAGTAGTGCACCAGGAGGCACGTTTGCAGAGTGGTGGAGAAAGGGGGTGGGGCCTCCCACCAGCTCTCAGCAATCCCGCTGTGAGGGACTTACTGCTGGTAACAGGAGAGCTTCTTAGCCCCCAAGGACTCTCAACAGCCAAGGGCACTTCATCCACCAAACAGTAGTGCATGAGGAGGTGTGTTTGCAGAGTGGTGGAGAAAGGGAGCGGGGCTTCCCACAAGCTCTCAGCAATCCCACTGTGTGGGACTTACTGGAGGTAACGGAAGGGTTGTTGGTCCCCAAGAACTCTCTGCAGCCAAGGGTACTTTATCCCCCAACCAGTAGTGCGCCAGGAAGCATGTTTGCAGAGTGCTGGAGAAAGGGGGCGTGGCCTTGGATGACTTTTCAGCAATCCTGCTGTGTGGGACTTATTGGAGGCAACAGGAGGGGTTGTTGGCCCCCAAGGAACCTCACTAGCCAAGGGGACTTCATCCCCCAACAAGTTGTGCACCAGGAGGCCCCTTTGCAGAGTGGTTGAGAAAGGGAGCTGGGCCTCCGGCGACTTCCGCCGGGGCCGACATTTTTTTTAAAAACTTTTTTTTTTTTTTTTTGCAATGAGACCCCATCCCTCGGTGCCCGGCCTTTTTTTCAAATGTATATTTAGAAGGGGAGGTGGGCCACGTGGCCCCCCTTCCCAGGTCAATTTTTGCCCCGGGACCCCATCCCCCGGGGCCCAGCCTTTTTTTGTATTTTTTTTATTAGGGGAGGGGGGCCCCACAGTCCCCCTCCCTGGGCTGATTTAGGTCCTTTTTTTCTGGGTGCCCCTAGGACACCCAGTGACCTGTGTTGGGAACTACAGGTGAAGCCTCAAGGCCCCCGTGGTCCCTGCCAGCTCCCACCAAGCAAAAGGAAACAGCTACCTCCAGAGGATGGACACCTCAGGAGGTAGTAGGAGCTGGGACTGGGGGGTGGCGGTCCCCAAGACCATACATGGCTCTACGAGGAGGGGGGTCACATGGCCCAATTCCATCTTAAATCTTTGCCCCAGGGAGTTGGCAGTTCCCGGGGTTCTGTGATTGACCCCCTACATTAATTATTTTCAGCCCCACAGAGGTGACGGCCCCCATAGCTATGGGGGGTCCATGCGGGCTCCCCACATTGATTTTATTTTTTTGCTCAAGGGAGGTGGCTGTCCCCGGGGCTGCAGGGGAGCCGTACTGGCCCCCTGCATTAACTTAACTATAGTGCCCCGGGGAGGTGACGGTTCCTAGCGTGCGGGCGGGCCCAGCGGGCCTGCCCACACACATATATGAATGTGCCCTGGGGAGGTGACGGGCCCTGTGGCTTATAAAAAACCATAGGAGGGGGGCCCCATGTGAATTTTTTTTTTTTAAAGCATTTTTTGGGCCTGGTGGTGTTGGCTCAAGCTGAGTCCGAAGATGGCTGCCAACACGTCCTGGCTTGAAGTGTTGGCAGCCAATCAGATTTGAGCACGGGGACTGTTGGATCATCAGAGGATCCGCGTCACTATATATACAAAGTTGGACTACTGAACGGATTTATGCCACTTTACAAAAAGGTCACTTTAAGTACCAACAGCTATCTTTCTGCCAAATTTGGTGTAATTCGGTTTAGCAGTTCGAGCTGTAGTGGTGTCTAAAATCTCTATGGGAATTAGCAAGGGGGAATGTGTTTTGGGACCTCCCCTTTTTCTCGGCCCCCGCTTGACAGATCACCACGAAACATTCAGGGCAGCAGCTGGAGTAAGCGTCCTACTAGTTTTGAAAATTTCACGAGGATTCGTCAAACGATGCCAAAGTTATTGGCAAATGAAAAACATTTCTTCCTATGGAAACTAGGTCCTAATATATATATGTATATAAATATACATACACACATATACATGCCTTACATTTTGATCCCTCGAGATGGTATGGCGCTCAACCTTTTGGTGGTGCGTATCTCCTGGCAGGGTCACGCCGGTAAATTTTCACTCGAAGCATTCGCACATTGTGCGAAAAAAGAGAACGCACTCGCAGGATTATTGCTGCAAAGTTATTTACTGTGCTCGGGATTGGTCACAACGCCCAATGCGTATCGGTCTCTGCCTGCGGCCTTGATCACGGGATAAACAGCAAGTAGGACATCTTTTATTTCCATAACTTGTTTCATGGTTCAGCGTATGCTTTCTGGGACATGTTGTCCCATTTGATCAAAGTGACGTTGTGCTATTATAAAGTGAAAGTGCAATATAAAATATAAATTTGTGCATATAAAGTGCTGTCATGCAATAATACTTATTTAAAAGCTTGTTTAAAGCATATGTTTCAAAGCTATGATGCAAAACTATTTATTTAACTGTTGTTATTTCATTCAATCAGCCTTGCAGTAGGCTATGTGTTGTTTCTACAATTTCTTTGCTGTTTTTATATAAATTGCAATGACTCTGAAGACAAGTTACATTACTGTATATTGGATTATATTCACTTCTGATACAGTCCTTGTTTTTATAGTCATTTTTTGTAAGACATTTTATTTCTCCACCCTCCAGTGGGTAGTTGTGTGGCTTCAGAGTCTCGATGCTTGGTTCAACAAACCCATTCACTGCCCTCTAGTGGGCAATCAAATGTATCATAGCCCCAGGTTCTTCAATCTTATTTTGTAACAAGGTGTTTATTGTTAATCATAAATGTACATAAAGTTCTTCGTCCTGATTCAAACCTTTTGGGTTAGGGTTCTCATGGATAAAATGTATCGTGATTCCTTTTGTCAAAGACGTTTCTCTCTGCTGCCTCCTCTTACCGATACTGGTATTTGCTCAATTGCAAAATATTGTAATTCCTCCCAATTGCTGTTGTGGTTATTTTCCATGTGTTTCGCTATGGCATTGATGCGATCCTTATTTATTGTTGCCCTTATGTGTTCCAGGATTCTTTTTCTGACTTCACATATTGTACTTCCAATGTATTTCTTTTTAGACGGGCACTCCACAGTGTATACTACAAATTTACTCCTACATGTTATATGTTGATTTATTTTCCATTTTGTGCCATTTTCCAATTGCACTTCTTTTTTATGTACTGCAATTCTGCAGGCTTTGCATTTATTGCATGGCCAGAATCCACACTGTTTGATCCATGTATCCTGATGTTTTGCTCTGAAATGGCTATGGATTCGTTTGTCTCCAATGTTGCGAACTCTTCTGTATTTTATATTCGGATGGTCACCCATGATTGTTGCAACAGTAGGATCTAATTATAGTATTCCCCAATGTTTTTTTAGAATTTGTGTAATATAATTTAGTTGCTGGAAAAAGTATGGCAAGTTCATGCAGTGATGATTGACCCTGGCTGAGGGTCAATGACATTTACACATAATTTTGGATTTCAGTAATACTTAGGGCCTTATTTTGAGTTTGCAGTCCGATGGACCGCCAAACCCATGGTGGCAGTGCGACTACTGCTGCACCAGTGGTCCCACCGCCCTATTAAAAGTTGGGCGGTTGGACCTCCATTGGATCCCTGGCGGTCTTGCAGCGGTCTGAAGCCCCAAATATGTTGGGGTGCCACTGCGGCACTGACAAGCATATCAGGAGTTTCCTCACTGCTACAGTTTTCATGGTGGTGTTGCCTCTGCGCCAGGGGATGCATGCAGGGGGGCACATGGTCTGCCCCCCATATGCATGTTCCTGCAGGGCATGGATTTGATAGTCCATGCCCTGCAGGAAAGTGCAATGGCGTTCCCATTGCGGTGCCTTGCTAAGGCTCATGTATGAGGTTTAGTACTGCACCGCCGTGGTCTCGCTGCCGTAGGACCACCCAACCTGGATTCCCGTCAGAATCCGGTAGGTGGTCTTATTTTGCGTGTGCTAGTTTGGGAGCGGGGAGCCGGTGTGGCGGATCACTCCCACACCGCCAAAGTCATTATAAGGCCCTTAATCTACACAAGTGAGCATTATAAATTTGTCTAGACATAAATCTGACTAATGTTATGAAAAACCTTTATGATGCTGGCCCAGTATAATACTTTATGTCTAAAGTAATGTTATAGAGTGAGACTCCGTCTGCACTTTTATTGTAATTTCATGCTTTATTTCCTAACAAATATTAGAATAAACATTGCCTTGTTGGGAATCAAATACTTAACATTACTGAGAACATTTGTTCTCTTCTTCAAGACAAAGAAAATCGAATACTAGAGTACTTTAGCTATAATCACTTCACTATCTCTTTGGGATATATTATGACCCCTTGATAGGGCTACAAAATGCATTCCAACAGTGAAAAAGAAACTTAAAATGGAATCAGGGTATTTATTTTTACTCTTTCTTACATATAGCCAGGAAATATATTTGTTCTAGTTCAATGACTATTTAAGTGTTTAATTAACAATAATGATAGTTGATCCTAAGAATTTCACAAATTCAAATTTGGGGTAATTAAAATAATTTCTTCCAGTTGTCCACTGATTATTTTTCCAAGCCTTGTATGCAAGCAGAATTCTGTTCAATTCCAGACCACTACTGCTAAAGAGTAAAGTATTGCAGCGTTTGTGAGATCCAGGGCCTGAGAGCATGCTTTCTTTCTTTTACAGAGATAGATAACTTCTGCCTGTCTATGGTCAGCATAGATTATTCCCTTAGATGTGGCCATTGAATCTTTTCCCATTTAACCTTTTACAGTGTTAAAAGTGATGTCCAGCGCTGATCCCCAGAACTGGATGGATGCTGATTTTCAGGATTATTCCAAGCATACAATTCTACAACATTTGTAAATCAGAAGTGTTTATAGTATATAGCTAGGGCATCAATGTGAGCAGCCTGGTTTTGGCACCAGTATTTTTCTACCTACCAGAGTTACTGACACTGGCATAATGGGGCTGCTTTGGAAATTAACACATATTACCAGGTGTACCCTGGGGATACCGTAAGAAATTTGAATTATCCCATCTAAGTCAATACTGGAAGCCGGGGACCCTAGCCAAAATACTTTCGATGATTTGAACCACAAACCAATACAAAACAAGCATTTATCAAACAAATACACAAATGGCGAAATATTTAATTTAATTCACAAACCGAAAAAAAAATTAAAAAATTCTTTCAATGGGAAGATTGGAGCTTTCTAAATGCAATTGAGGCTGCACATTGTCCATAATATATTGTTTGATGCACTTACACTGCTGCCGCAAATCAACTGGAGGATACTAAGGGACTAATTACGAGTTCGGTGGCACCCGTGGTGGCGGTCCCCCTGCTGTACTACAACTACAGCAGTGGGACTGTCACAGGACCGCCGCAACCATCAGGGATCCCTGATCCCACGGCGGTGGTGCAGCAGTATGAGGCTGTAATATGCTGGTGGTGCCGCTGCGCAACCACCAAGCATATTACGAGTTTCCTCACTGCGCCCTTCATGAAAAGAGTGGCGGTAAGGAAACTAAGGGGCCCTACAGGGCCCTCTTTTGCACCTGAGCATGGGGCTGCATGCAAGGGGCACATGGTGTGTCCCCTGTATTTTTGCACCCCCTGTTCCTGCACGGACAGAAATGCACAACATTGTGCATTTCTGTCCATGCAGGAACGGGCTGCGGCACTCCTACAGCGGTGCCTTTCTAAGGCTCTCCTATGAGCCTTAGAAAGGCACTGCAGAGAGACCGCTGCCACAGGACCGCCTGCCAGGATTACAACTTGTAATCTGGCAGGCGGACTGACTATGGGTTTGATGGTCTTGGAGCGGGGCTCTGGCGTGGCGGCCCACTTCAAGACCACCAAACTCGTAATCAGGCCCTAACTCAATTTTCAGCCTCCCATTTCAAATTTCTTCACAATTACAGAATGTTTAAAAATGTCCAGTTTTACATATTCCTTTTTTATTTATATACACTTTAATAATCTGTTAATAGTTAATTTTGTAAGCAGTCGCAGCCCCCTGAGTACAGGTTGCAGACTCCCAGGTGTCCCCGGGCCACTTGTTAAGACCCATTGGCCTAGATGTCAGAAGAGCTGTTTTAATCTATTTGGATTGAGTGGCCCCACTCAAGAGGGGGGACTCTTTGTTTGTTAACTTTGCTCTGCCTAGGAGAGGTTCAAAGCCCTGTACTGGTTTTTGAGTAGGTCAGTGCATTCAACTATTGCAGTAGTGAGAAGGGGAAAAGCATGCCTTATCCAGAAGTGTTGCAGAGGAAGTCAACAAGGAATTTGTCAGCCTTTGAGCAGACGTTCAGTGGGCTTTCATTCTGGAAATTTGTAGAATGACTACTTGGGCTATGTCACATTTTCTTATACATTATTGCATCCAGTGTGATGATTTTGGGTGCGAACTGTTTGGTTTCAGAGTACTGTCTGCATTGCTAGAGTTAATTGGTTTGTATAGGCCGGTGTGAAATTTGCTTTTTCATAATTATATGAAATTGTGGCAAAATTACATGAAAGTATGCATAATTACAAGAAAAGCCAAACTGGCATTTGCCACTGTATTTAAACAATAAATGCATTCTTGTATCCACGTTGGATGGAAAGATGCATTTTGTGCTAAAAATAATAGTGTAAAAAACAAAGCATTGCGAACCACAGCCATGTGCACCCTGCCATTCGTTTTATTCCGGTGGATTTGTAGTAATTTTTCATTGCAACCGTCGATGTTGCATAATTGCAGGAATTTCACGTAACAAGAGTAAAGAGAAATTATCTAATTATGCCGGCTTAAAACAAATTTACCCTGGGCCTAGTTTAATATATTTTCAGCCGATAACCTTTGTTAATGTATTGATTTATTTTGCTTAAGATTCCTTAAATAGGTTCTATTTAGGCTCCAATAAATGGGTCCAATACAGCACGGTTCAAGGACACAATATTGTGGCAAAAAATATTGTTGCCAAAAATATTATGCCAAATATATTGCTTACCACAATGTTATGTTCCTATACTAATAATGTAAATGACAAAAATAACGAGAAAAAAATATTGTTGGCATTATTATCATCCAAAAACGGGCAAAAATATTGTTTTTCTAATATATATATATAAATCAAGTGAAAAAAAGTGCAGGACCGCAGTAGGTATCGAAGGCGGGTGGACATCCTTGACGAATGTGTGACTACAGGAGTCCGCCCCCTCCGGGATCATTTTGAGCTACATAACCTTTGTAGCCCTTATAATTTTCTTGACAGTGGGAACCGTAAGTACAGTAACTTCACTGCACCACAGCACACCTTAGCGTGTGTGATGATTTTCACACTTTTTTCACTTGATTCGGTCCTGAAGAAAGCCTCTGCACCCTTGACGAGGCTGAAACATGTCGACCACTTGAAGTGGGATAAGGAAGACCAATTTTATCTTCACAGTATCCCCGCTCTGTTTTTAACCGTGCCCCAGACACTCAAGAATAAAGGCAGTTATTGTATATTATAGAGGTACTTTTAAATCACACTTCCAGCACCCCATTGTTTTCATGCAATCATCCCCCCAAAAAAAAACCGCTCCGCTGTAGTTCAGGTGTCGCAGCACAGCTGGGTTGCACTCGGCAGCCCAGCTGTGAACCCAATGATGAAGCATGCTACCAACTAGGTTGGTGGGTGAGGGTTCTTCTAAAAAACCAACTGTTTTTTTCATTCCTGTGTATGACAGTGTGTCATCCTTATATTTGGGTCCGTCCACGTTGTTGTTTATTGATTAAATCCAGGGAGAAGGATGTTCCCCTTATCTTTCCTCGCTCTCTCTTTGTTGTTACCTTTATTGATTTCCAATAAATTGTACAAATAATATACGTATGACAATAATCTTATGCTGGCATTACAATGACATTTGCTTAAATAGCACAGGCGGGATGCCAGGGCATAACCAATACAGTGAAAAATTAACACAGTGTTGACATTAGTCGCCTTCGATTTCGCAGGAGAATATCTAAGCATTGGAATATCTAAGCATTCGAATATAATTTTTTGTTTTTTTTATTGCATCACAAAACAATCGAACTATTAACTGTATGTAGAAAAAAGAACATAAAAGGTCGATCTCGTCTGACTGATCCGAGTTTAACCTCGGTCGCTGGTGGTTAGGGGCATGGGGCCACGTACGTGGCCAGGTGAATGTGAAGGTTTACGCGGGGGGAGTGGAGGAGAGCTGAGATATGTCCAGAGCCCAACCCAGGAGACCTAACAGGTCCCTCCCAACGTGACTCAGAAACATTTTGTGGTTACTTGTGTTTGAGGGCATGTCCTGCCGGAGTTATCCAGCAGGGTTGCAAGCTTTGTCGGGGGCAATTGTGTCGCAGCTAGCCTGGTCTCTATGAACAATAAATAATCTTGCCACTGAGTGGGATTGGCCCATGTAGGTGCAGACACTCGTGCTGCGTTGGACAACTGCACTGTATGCTCTGCGACTAATGCCCTGCGAAGGTCAAGCAGCCATGATTGTATGTTGGGGCCCAGTTGTGACTTCCACGACATAGCTATTCTACGTTTGGCGAGGCCCAGGGCCAGAACCAAGAATTTATTAAGGCCTTTGCAAGAGGCACTACGTTTCGTAATTACCAATAAAAAATGAGTGGCTTGGGCTATCACCTGGGCGTCCGCTGCCTCCGCGAGCACTGCCACAATTTTGTTCCAGTATAACTGAATGTGGGGACACGTCTATTCCATGTGCGTGAACGTTGCCTCTGAGTCCAGGCACCTGGGGCACACATCGGTAGAGGCTGGATGTCAACAGAGGCACGCCATCAAGTTTAAGAGAGTTGTAGATTGTGGCTATTGCGTGTCTGCCGCGTCCATGCTTCAATAATGTTTGTGTGAGATGTGTAGTGGGAGGTTCAGTGCGATCGTTATCCCTCTCTGGAGGAATTGGCGTGTTAGCAATGCATATAGTATGAATGTCCCCTGTGGTATCCCGAAGGTAGTCACTAGCGCCTCAAAAGTTTGTAATTGTGAGTCCGCGTACATGTCGCCCCAGGTGTCCAATCCCCCCCATCTTCCAAGGCTCGAGCTCCAGGCGGCCATGACAGGCGAATGTGCCCGGCAAGACCTCTAGTGGTAGGCTAGGGGCGTAAGGCTTGGCATGGTTTTTGGGCAACACGTATTTAGCCCAATTGCGTCTACCTGTCACCATTAAAATGTTGCCTTGTTTTTTCTGTAGCACTGTATTAGAGCCCGATAGCCACTCCAGTATTGCCGGTTGCCCCCAGGACAATGCCGGGGTTACTAGTTCGGTGAGATTGCTCTTAGCAAGCCACCTCATCGGCCATTGCAGTTGCTCTGCAGCATAATAATGTTTGTAATTTAGTGAACCCAGGCCGCCGTCTGACAATGGCAGGTATAATTTTCGGGGAGACACCCTCGGCCTAGAGTTCCCCCAAATCAGGGAGACAAGAAATAAGTCCTTGAATAGCCTCTGCGGCAATCGATAAGGGAGTGTGGAGAAAAAATTATAAGAGTTGGGGGAGTACAAGCATCTTGGAGATGGCCACTCGCCTCATGGGGGACAAAGGCAAACTCAACCAGAATGGAAGAGCTGCGCGGGCCCTGACGATAGCAAGTTACCATCTATCGTGTCTGCGCTTGAATAATAGACCTGGACCCCCAGGTATTTGAAAGTGTCAAACGCCCATTCCAGTGGTGTATGAGGCACGGCGCATCTCTGGTCTGGGGATAGTGGCTTCATTGGGAACATTGCCGACTGGGACCAGTTTGACCGTAGGCCCGAGACCCGTGCGTGTTCATTCAGCAGGTCCATCAGTTCCCGCAGGACTTCAATCCGGCCACGCAAGTAGATCAGTGCGTCATCTGCATATAAAGACACGATGTGCCACCACCGGTCCGCGCATATACCCAACTCCAGCTCGCGTTGGCGCAGTTTGCATGCCAATGGCTCCATGGCCAGTGCAAAGAGGATGGGTGACAGAGGGCATCCCTGCCTTGTGCCACGTTCTATCTCAAATAGTGGAGAGAAAGTGCAGCCCGTCTTTACCCTGGCTTGTGGCTTTGTATATAGTACACGTATCCACTTCAAAAAATTAAGGCCAATGCCGAAACCAGACAATACTGCCAGCAGGTAGCGCCAGCCCAAGGTGTCGAATGCCTTTTCGATATCTAAAGACGCTATGGGGGTGATTATGATGGCAGGCGGATCTCAACCTGATTTACCCCCGCCATATTATTATGGCAGGGGTATTGCGGCGGACGCAAAGCGCGTCCACCACTTTTCCGCCGGTCGGCAATCGTTCCGATTGCCGGCTGGACGGAATTGGGCCTCAATATGGTGGTGGTGCCTAGCAGGTACCGCCATTCATATTAGGATGGGTGTGAATCAAGGCCTTTCCATGGCGGGGATTCACTTTGGGGGCCCGTTGCGGGCCCCCGGGGGAGGGGTGGGGGGCTGCACTTACATTGCCATGCACAAGGTGGCAGACACCGCACGGTGCCTGCCACGTTGTGCATGGCAATGCACAACATGCCTTTTCACCATTGCGGCGGGTGCTGCTTACAGCAGCACCCGCCGCAATGTTGGAAATGTGGAATGCGACTGCCAGGGTGGCGGTCGCATCCTAATTCGCGGTGTGGGACCGCCGCACGTCTGGCGGCCGGTCCCAGCACCGCGAGGATGGCGGCCGGACTAAAGTCCCCCCCATCCTAATGGGTCCCAATCCAAGGCATTCCAGGTTCCACCCGGGCCCATTTTAATAGTGCAAAGAGATGGCACAAATTCAGCCCGGTGCTCCTCCCCGGGATGAAACCGTTCTGGTCTTCATGCACCAGCACAGGCACAGCCTCGATCGGTCTATTGGCCAATGATTTCCATAACATTTTGTAATCTACATTCAGCATCAATAAAGGGCGATAAGAAGTCATCTGGAGTGGGTCCCTGCCCGGCTTGGTTAACACCACCAGTGTCGCCTCACGCAGAGTGGGCGGGAATTCGCCCTATTCTAACGCTTCTGTATACATAGTGGCCAGTCGGGGATAAGTTGTTCAGAGTATGTTGTATAAAATTTCAACGGTCAGCCATCCGTCCCGGAGTCTTGCCCGCCACCAGTTGCCCAAATCGCCAGATCTTATCTCGTCCACAACAATAAGATCTTTGAGTGAGTCATAGTGCTGTCGCGTTATTTGCGGGAGTTGAACCTCTGACAGGAACCTCTGTATAAAGACGGGATCATCAGTGTCTGAAGCTGTATATAAAGAGGTATAATACTCATAGAAGGAGTTATTGATCATTTCCTGGGTATTTGCTATAGTCCCTGTGGGCATGAGTATCGCTGTAATGGGAGGTTGTGAAGTGTCGGTTTTTAAGAGCCATGCCAACATCTTACCAGCTTTGTCCCCCTCGGAGTGCCGACGGGCCAAGTATGTTTTATAATCCAGTGCGCAGAGATTATCAAGTGTTTCTTTGTATGCCAGACAGGCCTGGGCCAACAAGGGGCCGACTTGGGGATCTGTGGGAGAGAGCAACATGCATCTCTGTATTTCCAGTTAATGGTTTTGGAGCGCGTCTGTGAGTGATTTACGGGAGCCATATGTAGTTTTGATGGCATGTCCTCTCAGGACATCCTTAAAAGCATCCCACTCCACCCCCGTGCTCGAGGCCATGCCCGAGTTGGCTTGGAAGTATGAGTCGATGGAACGTGACAGAATGGTGCGGAACGACGAGTCAGTGAGAGCTGCGAGGGGGAGTCGCCAGGGCAATATCCTGGGCTTCTGCGCCTCCCATACAAGACGCAATTGCAGTGGATTGTGATTCGAGATCGTGCGCGCTATATATTCTGCATGTAGTATGCTATGTAGGGCATTGTCTGAGTAATATATGGTGTCTATCCTCGTGTAGAGGTCATGAATTGCGGAGTAGTGCGAGTAAGTTCGCAGCGCAGGGTGCCTGCTTTGCCATGTGTCGTGTAACTGCATATTGACTATCCACTCCCTCATATGTTGTGCTAATTTAATGGACTGTGCTCCCGGAAGTGAAGGGCGAGATCGGTCCAAAGTGAGGTCCTGTACCCGATTGTAATCTCCACCCCAGTAAGTAGTTACTGTGAGGTCTGTGAGTAAAAATGGTGTAATTGATTGCAAGAATGCAGCTTGACCTGAGTTCGGGGCATAGAGGGATATCAGTGCCAGTGGGGATCCATTTAAAAGGCCTTCTAGGGTTGCATAACGGCCTTGTGTGTCAATTCGGGAATGCAGTGTCTTTAACGGGATGCAGGGTGCCACCCACATAAGAGCGCCCCTAGCATATCTTGAGTATGTGGTGCCAAGGACCGTGCCCCTCCAACGTTTGCGGAGGAACGCAAGAGTTTGCGGGGTCAGATGTGTTTCCTGTAACAGTGCTAACGAGACCTTGTGGCTACGCAAATATTGATACACCTTGTGGCATTTGATGCAACCCGCCAGGACACGCACATTTCAAGTTAGCAGAGTATAATCACCGTCAACCATCTACTTGGCAATAAAGAAGTAAGCGAACACAGGATTGCAGTCTCCCCCTCCCCCGGTAATGGTCCGTCACCCAAACCCTGCGACCCCCATCCCCAGCAACAACAAAATGAGCAGTCAGCCCGTAATCTTCGTGCTACGTGGAGAAATGGACAGATCGAAACAAATAATAAAATCCCCTAACATCCCACCCCCATGCCGACTTGCCAACGGGCAATTGGCCATCTGCACTGAAATGCAATTTATTTGAACAAAAGATAACATCAATAGAAAAAATACAAAGAAGCATCCCAAAGGATCTAATTCCAATGAATGAAATATAAAGAAGCAGAGGGACAACAGGATAGAGAAAAAAATAGAAATGAGAATAGCGTAAGAAAGGAAAAGAACAAAGAATAAGAGAGAAAGACAAAGGATTATAAGGGTGCTGTATAAGCTACTTATCGCTTTCCGGGGGCGCAGCAGGTCAGAGTGGTGCTGCCTGTTGGCTGCCTTATAGAGTTCGAGCCGGCAACGTTCTTGTTTGCAGTACGCAGTTCTGTTGTAAGTTCTCAGACATGTCTCTAGGTGTTCAACTAAGTTCCTCCGCAGACTGCGGGGTGAGCGCTGGGCCGTCCCCCTGATAATGCTGCGTGCTTTGAGGCAGTGAGAAGTAGTTTCTGATCCATTGCTGTGTCTGAGTCCGATTCTAATCTTTGGGGAGATGTGGGGCTGCAGATGTGTTCCGCTGACTTTATGGCTTGTGCACGTTCTTGGGCCAGCTGGGCTTTTGTTGGTCGTTGCATTCTACCCCTACCGCGGCCCTTGCGTGGACCCACCAGTTTCCATGCTTGCCGAGAATCCGTCTCCATCGTGGGTGGTGTATGTGCAAGTCCACGCTGATCTATCCAAGCCCAGGCCTCTTCAGGAGTGGCACAGAAGACGGTGTTGTCTTTATGGCGGATACGTAGCTTGGCTGGGTATTGTAGTGAATATTGGATTTCGTGGTCTCTCAGGCACTTCTTGACCTCCAAGTAGGAGGATCTATGGCGCTGGACCGACAGGGTGTAATCTGGGTACTGTGGACTGTTGCATTGCCGACTTGCCATGGGCCCCGGGCTCTATTTACCTGTAGGATGTGGTCCCTGTCTCAATAATTGAATAACTTCACCACCACAGGTCTGGGAGGGTTGCCCAGATGCAGGGGGCCCCCCGGAACCCTATGAGCTCGTTCAACCGAAAAGAATTTCGAATTCTTGCCCTGGAGGATTTCCGTGGAGAACCAGGTCTCCAAGTAGAGCTCCATGCTGTGGCCCTCCACCCATTCCGGTAGGCCCACTATGCGTACGTTGTTCCTACGCAATCGCCCTTCCTGGTCCTCCACGCGAGCTCTCAGGTATTCCACTTCCTGCAGGGGGGATTGAATCTGGTCTGTTGCCGCATTCACTGTGGGGCGCAATGACGCTAAAGTGGACTCCGACTCCTCCACTCTATCTTTCAGTTTTTTTATGGTCTTCCCTCAGGAACCCTATGTTGACACTGAGCGACTCAATTTTTGGGCCCAGGGTAGTCTTGATGTCCAGTATCGCTGCCATCAGTTCGTCGAACTGATGCGATTTATTATTGCGATCAACATGATTCGGGAGCCCAGAGTGTTCCATATTCGTTGCGCCAGGAGCCAGAGTCACTGTGTTTGATGGCTGCGATTACGCCTTATCCGTTCTGGGTTTTCCCATCTCGACAGTATGGGCGTGTGGTGCTTCGTAGTTAGTTTATCTGTCCGTTTTGGTCCTCTAGGAAGGGGCTAGTATTGATTTATTAGTCAATAATCGGTGGACTCTGGATTGAGAGCGCGGCTCAGCCGGGCAGCATGTAAAGCACATAAATGAAGGCCCGTAAAGTCACAAGTCACCATTGACCAATCCGCCAGGCAGCCTCGGAAGCGTCTCACCAGACCAGGTGGCGCGTGTAACTTGGAGGTTACTTACGCCCAGGATGCATGCTATAGCTGTTGTGGTGTGGGGCATCAAGGTATCAGGGGTCCTAAACCTAGTACGGCGCTGCTGTCGTACAAGTAGGGGCCACTCACTGAAGAAGGAGCGAGGTTCTGTGTGCATTGTGTTCGCGTCACTCACCAATAGCCCGGTGCTGGACCCTCACTCTGTAGGCTCCCATACGCTGTTCAGTGTTCCCCCAACAGAGTCCTCAGGTCCGGGGAGTCCCGGGGGGATCCCCCCGACTCAGGCGGTATGCGGGTGTTTTCCACTCTATCTGTCAGACCTGTGAATGTTTGTCCAGTGCCAGCTCAGTGCTTCCAGTAGGGACCGCCGGCAATGGGGGCCATCAGCGCACCAACTACGTAGTTCAGTGTGTGAGCACCTTCACTGTGGTGACCACGCCGATAGATCTCCGGGACACGCTGCTTGGGGTACCCGCAAGTCACAAATTTCAAATACAAAAAACACACCACTCTGCCCAAAAATTACTTGATAGAGTGGTGTGTTTTTTGTATTTGAAATTTTCTCCTTCCCCTGCTCCCTCTGCCAACTATCAGATCCAGGGGCCCCTTTCCGTGTGAGTGGGTACCCGCAAGTCGCAGTCTCAGGGGATCCATAGCATGCCCTATGCGAAGTCCTCATGCCCCATTACCATCCGGTAGGCTCCTGGCCAACAGGCGTGACCTCTTGTAGGCCGCGCAGCCCAGTGCCGCTCCGTTGGTTCAGCAGCGCAGGAGTGCCACGTCCCCCGCTCCGCTGCATCCCAAGAGGAGATGGCAGATGTAGATCTCGGGGCCTCCCGGCTGGTCCGGTACGGGTCAGGAACCCCCTCTGCGTCTTGCGCATCTTTCTGTTCTCCCTCGGCACAGCAAGTGGGAAGCGCAGACAGCGCACACCGGGCTGCCACATAGCCGGGTGGGGTCTCAGCACTCGAGGTCTGCAGCTTCAGGCAGCCCAACGGCAAACTCCTACTGCGGCCCCGTTTTCTCCCACTTTTGAGCTGCAGACATGGCGTCCGTTGCCAAAATGTCACCGCTATGTGGGACGCGGTTTTAATTTGGCCAGGTCAGGGTTTATTCAGGATACTTCAGTGGGCCCGGAGCGGAGCTAAGATTAGCACGTCCGTGCTCCCTGCCATCTTGGCCACGCACCCCTGGCCGTGGATATTTCGCAGTGGTTTCAGGATTCATCGTGGATGTGCACGCCTTCAGGAATGCTGTGATTGGCTGGACGCAACCTGAACAGAAAGTTGCTCCTGCCATTTTATTGTTTGGGACTGAAAATGTGTGTCAAAGCTAACATAAGAGGTCAGGGTGGAGATACTCTGACCCCATGTTCGAGAAATGGGTGTGTTAGTGACTTATATGTCCAAAACTCATTTTTTTAATCGTGTGTGATATTCGTGACGCCGCCGCAACCACCAGTGCGGCCCCCGTGTACCATCTCGGGGGAAACGCGAATATCGTGGTGACATCATGAATATTGGTGGAAACATAGAAAAATATATATTTTCGTACGTACTCGCCAGTCACTTTCACACACTCATGTACGCACTCACAAACTCACTCAGACACTTATACACATTCACATACCCACTCACACACATATACATCCGATCACATACCCACTCAGATACTCATGTACTCACTCACATACCCATTCAGGTACTTCTGTACCCACTTACAGACCCACCTGGGCACTCATGCACCCACTCCCAGACCCACTCAGATACCCACTTACAGACTCACTCGGAGAGTCTCGAACCCATGTACAGACCCACTCAGAGACTCATACACCTACTTGGAGACCCACTCGTAGACTCATGCGTAAAGTCTCATAACACTTAGAGATTCTTACACCTACTCACAGACCCACCTGGGCAGTCATGCACCCATTCACAAACCCACTCAGATACTCATGCACCCACTTACAGATGCACTCAGAGAGTCATGCACCCATGTACGGACCCACTCAGAGACTCACACACCCACTTACAGACCCACTCACACACTCATGTATCTACTCACAGACCCACTGAGACACTCATACACCCACTTACAGATCCACTCAGACACTCATACACCCACTCACACACCCATACAGTCACTCCCACACTCAGTCACAGGCCCTCTCAGAGACTTATGGACTCAGTCACTCACTCATTTACTCAGAACCTCACACACCCACTCACAAACTCACTCAGATATACATGCATCCATTCACAGACCCACCCAGACACTCGCCCTCCCAGTCACAGACCCACTCAGACACTCATGCATGCACCCATTCACTCACCCACTCAGAGACTTATGCTCTCACTCACAGGCCCATTGAGACACTCATACACCCACTCACAGATCCACTCAGACACTCACACACCCAAACAGTCACTCACACACCCACTCATAGATCCACTCAGGGACTTATGCACCCAGTCAGTTATACACTCGGAGACTCATGTACCCACTCAGTGTCACACTCAGAGACCCAGGCACCCACTGACAGAACCACTCAGACATTCACACTGCCAGTGATAGACCCACTGAGAGACTTATGCACTCACTCACAGACCCACTCAGACACTCATGCTCCCACTCACTCAGACACCAACTTAGACACTTATGTATCCACTCACTGATCCAGTCAGACAGTTATATACTTACATACAAATGCACAAAGGCACTCATGTACCTACACTCAAATTGAGTGAGAGACTTATGCAACCAATCACAGATCCATTGAGACACTGATGCACCCACTCATAGATGCACTGAGGCAGTTACGCAGTTCATTACAGAAGCATTGATCGACTGATGCACCGTCTTACAGATTCACTCAAATACTTATAGAGTGAATGAGAGACTTACTGATACAGTGGTGCATTCAGTTATAGATTACACTGAAAAAGTTATGCACTTTGTTATAGAGATATAAAGGGAGTTGTACATGCTATTATACAGTCATTTAGATAGTAAAGTATTTAGTCTGTTGGTTATAATCTATTTTGCAGTTATAAGTTTTGAATGTGGTGGTGGCTATTGAATGTCTGCATTTGTTTTGTCATTTCGCCATGTATTCGTGAAGATCGCGGCTACCAATATCATCGCGATGCCCGGCGTCACTGTGAAAATGGAAAATCGGTTTAAATGATTATTTTTATACAAACTCTCTACAAAATTATGACTTTAAACTGTGCAGTAATACACCCCTAGTGTCTAAAATACTGTAAAATGTGTGCATATATGTGTTTTACACCTCTTCAAAAAGGCCCTATCGTCACGGTTACCGAAGTCATCGTGACTCTTGGCATCATCAAGAAAACAGGAAGTAGGGTTCAAACACAGTTTTTAAAAAAGTTACTACAAATTTATGTGTACAAACATGCTCTTTAAGTTAGTAATGTGTGTATTGTAATAGTAAGAATTATTTTTTTAAGTTTGTATTTTTTAATGTGGTGGTGGTGGTCATTGAATGTTTGCATTTGTTTTGCGATTTCGCTATAGTTAGGAATTAGCATTTAATAAACCTTAGAAATTTACTGAAAACACCAAAGGTTACAGGGACGTTAATGGGATTAAAAAACCTTGGTAATTCACTGAAAAAAACAAAGGTTACAGAGATGTTATAGTTAGGCTCAGGTTTCATTCGTACAAAACCAGAGAAATTCAGCAGTTATAGTTAGATAAGCTAACTGTAACTCGTGCCCCCGCAATGCACTGCTTATTACCTCACATATTGCATCACTCATGACATGGTCAGTGATATCACTGATGACATCACTGGTGATATCTCAAATGACATCACTGATGACATCATCCACAGAATCTCTGACACATCCACTCACACCTCAATATAACCTTTCATACACCCACTCCAACTTCCACTGTACCATTCTCAAACCATTGACACACCCATACCAGTACTTACACACCCACTCACTGATTCATAGGTCTGCACACACATTCACTCAGTCACCCATACATCCACTCATACACTAACTCATTCATTAATATAGCCACTGATATATCCACTCATACACCCATACAGCCACTCACAAACTGTCAGTCACCCATAGAGCTACTCACATACCGACTCACTCACCCATAGGGTGAATCACATAGCCACTTACTCACCTATAAAGTTATACACACATCCACTCACTTATTCATACAGATGCTAACACATACTCACTCACCTACACAGTCTTCTGACACAAGCACACACTCACCCATACAGCCACTCTCATAATCACTCACTCACACATGGTAGCTCATAAAATACAAAACTCAACTATATTGACTTTCACATATGCAGTTACTCACCCATATACCACTGACAAATCCATTCACTCACTGACACAGCCATACACACACTCAGTCAACCCATTCATCACCTCAAAGATGCACTCACTAACCCATACAGCCCTTGACTCACCGACTCACTCAGCCATGCAGGCAGTCACACACACCCTCACCCACCCACACAATCATACACCCATGCAGGTACTCAGACAACCAATCAATCACCCATACAGCCACTCACATACCCACTCACCAACCCATATATCAACTTAAACACAAACTGACAGACTGTTACAGACATTCACACAACCTAGTCACTCACCCATACATTCACTGGGACACCTAATTACTCACTTATACAGTTAGTCATGCACTAACTGAATCATCCATACAGGCACTCATACAACCATTGATTCATCAATACACCTTGGTATATATATTTAACACTCATAAACAGTCACAGACACTGGATGATGTCATGAGTGATGTCATGAGTGATGTCACTGACCATGTCATGTGTGAAGTAATATGTGAGGTCATAAGCAGTGCATTGCGGGTGTGCAAATTATAGTTAGCTCAGCTAACTATAACTGCTGAATTTCTCTGGTTTTGTACGAGTGAAACCTGAGCCTAACTATAACATCTCTGTAACCTTTGGTTTTTTGAATGATTATATATATATATATATATATATATACATATATCCATCTCCAATTGCTCGCGGTGGCAAAACTGCGTACCATCAAAAAAACCTATCCCTTTGCCGGCGCAAAGTTAGTGGCGCACGCAGGAGTCGATCTTTCAATTACTTTATTTAACCACCAGTGCTGTCAGGGATTGTTTTTTGTGATATATATAAATATATAAATATATATATTATGCCTAAACCATATGTTACTGTTAACCTATTTTGACAAATTGTGACTCACTGCCAATTATTACATGTTTCTATATGTGGTGCATATCAGTGTTTAAATGACTAGCATTAATTCAGCATTTTGTGCCATATACTATCGTTCAAGCGTATTTGCACAGTTACGGTGTTTTGGACATCACAACAATTGAGTTTGTTGGTGCCTAAATATTACTGATTTACGCATTTGCACTTTTATTGCACATTTGCACATTGTTTGTTTACACATGATTTTAACATTTGAAATTATATGTGTAGTTTCAATATTTCGATGTTAGATGATGTGGCATACTAGGTACTGATTCTGTGTTATCTCCCAGTCTGTTTTTTAGCTTCACAACGTGGCAAATTGTTTTTAAAGCCATTAGTGCGCACTTTGTATTTATTTGGTTTCCTGGTCATGTGGCGCGTCATGTGATCAAGCTCGCGTGAGGCGAGCGAAACGCGTCATGGCAGGCACTATGCCTGAACAACTTTGGATTATGCTGGAATAAAAACTTGACACTGCATTTGCACAACATCGGAGTTGTTTGAAGTTCTTTTGGAGATTTCGTTGAGGTCCGTGCCTGGGTGTTCTGCCGAAGGAGTGGCAGACTGGGAGTTGGAGTTTGTCAATTTCGATATCCGGAGCAGGCTGATTCTGGATTCACGGACCCTCTCATCTTGCTAAGTGGCACAGCTGTAAGTCAGCCAACTACGCTACGGCGCATTGGATTTAACTCGGAAGGAGTAAGCAGTAGCTGTGCCCCCCATACTTTCAATACACAAGCACCGGATTTCATACTTGACGGCGTGGAGCTGCGGAGTCTATGTGGTCGGAGGACTCGTGGAACTGCATGTTCAGTGCCGGTAAGGGGAATCTTTGCAATATTGTGTGAATTACTCTTGATACGGGTTTGGGATCAATCTCCATTAATCAAAAGGATTTGCAGTGTGTAAAATATCGTCATTTCCATTATGTCATCCAGTGACGCGCTACGTGATAGGGAAGCAGCGGCTGAGGCACTGTTCCAGAATTTGCCGAGCATTAACACTGAACAGAGAGTTACCGGGAATAATACAAGCAATAATGATGTGAGGTCCTTACTTAGGACTCTTGAGAAACTACTGAAAAACAAACTCACTAAGTGGTGGGAAAGAAATCTCTAGAAAAATATTGTGATGCCAATCGTGTGCCTAGGGGTCTCCGAGTTCTCATTGCCCCCACGTTTGAGAACCCAAATCCCGCTATGTTGCAAGAATGGGCAAAGAATAATTTACAGGCTTCAATGAACATGATACACATATTGATTAAATATGCTGAAATAGACCGGAATGCTATTCTAGTTGAGATTGACCGTGTCAATGGACTCTTGGCTGCTACAGGCCAATCTGATTAGGTGGCTAAGGGGCGAGCTGACATAGACGTTCATATAAAAAAATATGAAGATACCATCAAGGCACGTAAAGTGTTTAAATTTGCTCGTGATCAGAACGACTATGCTACTGGGAGAATTTTCACTTTCTCTAGAAAGTTCGATAATTACAAACGGCAAGCCCTTACCAGTAAAGCATCAGATTTAGTGCAAGGCGTGGCTATCAGCAGCAATACTGGTGCGGATGCGGAATCTGATACCATTTCTCTCACCTCTAATATTGATTCAGAAGATGGCCGTCCTGGTACATCAGGGACATCTACAACCGGTTTAAGCAGTTTTACCCCAGGGGAGGAGCTGAATTTTCTATGGGAGGACCGGAGGTATACCTTGCGCCCCCGCAAACCTCAATAGCAGTAAGGAGAACCAATAACCAACGCAGGAGGGAGAGGCGGAACAAACACCGTAAACACTACCAGCAGAGGGAACACAAGAAGGAATTGGAGATGATGAGTCACACCAACTATAACACAGTCATTAATCTCACTGAAACAATGTTAACCACAGCAGAGATCCAGCTTTTATCTCTGGGACTCACGTACTGTCCTGTGAATCAGTTCTCATATAACCAAACTAGAATTGATGTGTTCAAATTCATTAGAAAAGTGAAGCTCATCAAGTATTTTCAACTCAACAAACCCCCTTCTGTTCCCTCTGATCTGGCATCAAAAATGGTTACCTTTGATGTCACTCTTCAGGTGAAGGATATACCCAATTTGCAGGTACTGCATTCTCTATCTAATGATAGCTCTAATGAATCTACACAACAAGCTATGACTACAATGGGTATTTTGACCAATAAAGCAGTCACTAGTCCGTTGCGCCCAGTATCGACATTCTTTCCACTGATGCCAAAAGATGCGGTGGACATCTTTAACAACAGAGTTATAGAAGAACTTAATCATCTCAATAAGACCATGATGTCAAGTCAACATCGCAGGAGCTATAAGAATGCCCAATACCACACCTTGATTAACAAACTGAAAAGCAATCATGACATTGTCATAAATAAGTCGGATAAGGGCGGGAACGTAGTTCTAGGGCCTAAAACTCAATATTTGACAGAAGCTAACCGCCATTTGTCTGATGCTTTGTGCTATAGGAAGTCTTCAAAACAGGAAACACAGTTGGTCCAGGAAAAAGTGGGAAAATGCCTCTCACAATGGAAAAGGCAGGGTCTTTTAACCAAAGATGAATTGAACTTTTTGAAAGTGGAGCATCCTGTCACTCCCATTCTTTACTTCCTTCCAAAAGTTCATAAAAAGACAGTCCCGATTCCAGGACGTCCTATTATTTCAGCCCAAAGAAACATGTTGGAAAATGTGTCTAAATATGTTGACTATTTTTTACAGCCCCATGTCATCTCTCTGCCATCTTTTGTGAAAGATACTACGGACTTTCTTAGAATGATCAATGATGTGATATGGCAACCGAGTTACCTGCTTGTAGTTATGGACATTGAATCCTTGTATACAAGCATTAATCATTCTGATTGTCTAGCTGCAACAAAATACTTTCTGGATAACAGAGATATCAGTATGAAGGAACATAACTGTGTGCTAATTGAGATGATAGAACTTTGCCTGTTTAATAACTATTTTTTATTCAATCAGGATGCATATCAACAGCTCAGAGGTGTGGCTATGGGGGCATGCTTCTCCCCAGCTACTCATGTCTCCATGTTGGCTGGTGGGAGAGGTGTGTCCTCATGACCAAACATGGGGACTGGTACAGACATGTAAAGCACTATTGGCGGTATATAGATGATATTTGTCTAATTTGGGATGGAACTAGAGAAGCAGCTAATGAGTTTGTTACAGCTATTAACTCTAATGAGCAAAACCTAAAATTTACGGCCACTATTGACAATCAGAGTGTGGAATTTCTAGATGTTCCCCTTTACATTAGTGAGGGCAAGATCCATACTAAGCTTCACCGCAAACAAACTGCGGGCAATTCGATCTTGCACGCTGACAGTTCGCATCCCCGCCATTTGATTAGAAGTATACCATATGGCGAGTTTGTGGGTATTCGCCGAATTTGCAGTCTGGATACTGATTCTCATGAGTGTCAACAGGAGGCATTTTGTCGTTTCTTGGATCGGGGCTACAAGAAGTCCCTGCTGTTTCAAGCCCTGAATAAAGCAAATGATCTTTCTAGAGAGGAGTTACTTGTACCCAAACACAACCGTGCTTTAGCTGCGGTCCTTTCTTCTGATGATACTGATATAAATAAGCGCAAAATCAGACTTATCACTACTTTCAGTCAACAGGAGCGTAGAATCCGTAAAATAATCTATTCTCAATGGCCCATAGTACTCACAGACATAACATTAGGACCCATTTTACCTAATTTACCGGCCATTACATTCAGGAGGGCACCCTCTATGAGGGATGCCTTAGTTAAATCGAGTCCTGAGACTACACCTAAAGGCACATGGCTCACCAAAACGGGTTTTTTCAAATGTAATTCGTGTCGTGCGTGCACTTTTGCGACTAATGCAACTCACTAAGTGACTGCATTTAGCGATAAAAGAATTCAAATCAGGGAACATCTAACCTGTCGCACTGAATACGCAATGTACAAGCTACGCTGTACTTGCGGTCTTGAATATATAGGGAGCACTAAGCTCCCTGTACACAAACGGATTCTACAACACGTTAGGGCTATTGTAAATTCCGACCCTAACTATCTTGTCGCCAGACATTTCAAATTGGTCCATCAGAATAAACTAACAGATTTAGAGTATTCTGTGTTAGGTGCTGTTCCCATTCCCGTACGGGGAGGGAACCGAGAAAAAATCTTGCGCCAACGAGAAACTCATTTCATTCTGGCTCTCGATACAAAAATGCCCAACGGTCTGAACACGAGTGAGGATATGTACAATTTCCTCTAGCCCACTACATTCTGCACTCGCATCACGATAGCCAATGACCAATGTTCTGTTCAGTTAAGTGTTTCCAGTTTCTCCCACATCAATGAATTTAGATACATGATACATTCTTTCTCTCTTTTTAGAATTAAGGCTGTAGTATTAGTACTTTTCTGTGAACTTTCAATATTTACAATAGCACTTGCACTTTAATATTATTCAGGCATGAATAATCAGTATATGCTGCTATGGAATTTGTTAGTTGCACAGCACTATTTTGCACGGGTTATTTGCTTTTTTTGCACATAAGCACAGTATTTCAATTTTACAGACTGTTTTTAATCAGTGCATGAGTTTTGGCCTTTAGAATTGATTTATATATAGTTTTACATGTGTATAAATATGCTTTCAATGTGCTTTTAATGTGCATCAATACGATTAACTACGGCACAATATGACTGTGGTATATCACTGTTCATACTAATTTTTTGTTACAATAAGCTAGTCATGGTAATTTGTACTTGCTTTCCGCGGTTAGAGAAACATTGATGTAATAACAGAAATCAGCTTTTGCAGTTTATACTTTGGGTTTAATATCTATTTATTGTCAAGTTTATATTTTTAGTGGTTTGTGATGCCCTAGGAAATCAGTATAATAGTATTAACTATGTATATTCTGATAAACTCTAGAGAGGTTTGGGTAATACTGCACTAGCACTTTATGTCTGAACCATATGTTACTGTTAACCTATTTTGACAAATTGTGACTCACTGCCAATTATTACATGTTTCTATATGTGGTGCATATCAGTGTTTAAATGACTAGCATTAATTCAGCATTTTGTGCCATATACTATCGTTCAAGCGTATTTGCACAGTTACGGTGTTTTGGACATCACAACAATTGAGTTTGTTGGTGCCTAAATATTACTGATTTACGCATTTGCACTTTTATTGCACATTTGCACATTGTTTGTTTACACATGATTTTAACATTTGAAATTATATGTGTAGTTTCAATATTTCGATGTTAAATGATGTGGCATACTAGGTACTGATTCCGTGTTATCTTCCAGTCTGTTTTTTAGCTTCACAACGTGGCAAATTGTTTTTAAAGCCATTAGTGCGCACTTTGTATTTATTTGGTTTCCTGGTCATGTGGCACGTCATGTGATCAAGCTCGCGTGAGGCGAGTGAAACGCGTCATGGCAGGCACTATGCCTGAACAACTTTGGATTATGCTGGAATAAAAACTTGACACTGCATTTGCACAACATCGGAGTTGTTTGAAGTTCTTTTGGAGATTTCGTTGAGGTCCGTGCCTGGGTGTTCTGCCGAAGGAGTGGCAGACTGGGAGTTGGAGTTTGTCATATATAAATATATATATATATATATATATATATATATATATATATATATATATATCAGCTAGCACTGGAGCAACGACGACGAGAGCTGGAACAACAAGCCCAGCAAGATGATCAACAAGCAGAACCTAGTACATCAGCTGGTACCACAAGTTCTAGCAGAGGACCTGATATTAGGCCAGAGTTTGCTGGTCTTGAGGAAAGATGCATAAAGTGTAAAAAAAGTTCTTTGTTATGGTGAACAGTCTATCGACGCAATTGTTTTCGCTGCAAGAAGCCACCATTGTAAAAAAAAAAATTGCAATGATTTTTTAATTACAAAAAGTTACAGAAAAGTTTTTCAGTTTTTTTTGCTTTGTTCGTTTTTTTTTAAAAAACACCAAAAAAATATAAAAAAGAGTTTTACACAACACAAAGAAATTATAAAACAAAAAAAGAAGCAAAAAAATGGTTCTTCTTAGAACTGCATATTTGGTTAAAAAAAGACAAATTCGTATGTGTTGTATGAAGAAGTGCATGGATAATACCTGGGTGATTACATGGGTGCATGGGTAGTGCCTGGATGATTGGAGGAGTGCAAGGATAGTGCCTGAGTGATTGGAAGAGTGCATGGGTAGTGCCTGGGTGATTGCATGACTGCAAGGGTAATGTCTGGGGGCCTCATTTATGAGGTTTTGCCGTAGGGCAGCGCAGCAGGCCTTCCTCCTGCGCTGCTCTACGGCAAAAGAAAAGGGCAGGAATGCGCCGTATCTATAAGATACGGTGCATTCCTGTCCTTTTCCCCTGCGCCGGCGCACAATGGGCTGCCGTGCGCCACCGCAGGCACCTTTGCACCATGGTGCAAGGGTGCCTGCGTTGAGGGGATGATTTTTTTTGTACAGGAAGGGAAACCTTTCTGTACAAAAATAATCACAAGAGGCTTTTTCCTCTTTCTATGTGTGCTGCAGAATGCAGCATACATAGAAAGAGGTAAAATGAGGAGAAATAAAGATATTTCTCCTTGTTGCGCCTCCCTGACGCTTTTGGCACTGCCTCAGATTTACGATTTCTCGTAAATCTGGGGCAGTGTCAAAAAGCCATGGATGTTGCTGGGAACGCCCCCAGCAACACCCATTGCACCCCCTTTAACACAGAACACTGCGTTAAAGGGACTGATATTTATCAGGCAGCATTAAGCCAAAAAAAGTGGCTTAGTGCTGCCTGATAAATATCACGCAGGCTCCTGCGCCACGGAACGTCACAAAAAGTGACGTTCCGGAGGCGCAACGGGCCTCATAAATGAGGATCTGGGTGAATAGAGGAGTATATGGGTAGTGCCTGAGTGATTAGATGAGTGTATACACAGTGTCTGGGTTATTCTATGAGTGCATAAGTAGTGCCTGGGTTATTGCATGACTGTAAGGGTAGTGCCCGAGTGATTGAAGGAGTGCATGGGTAATGCCTCTGTGATTGTATAAGTGCAGGTGTAATGTCTGGGTGATTGAAGGAGTGCATAGGTAATGTGTGAGTGTATGGAAGAGTACATTGGTAGTACATGGGTGCATGTAGCACTGCCTGGGTAGTTTTGGGATTATTGGAGGAGTGCATGAGTAGTAGCAGGGTGATTGCATGAGTGCAGGAGTAGTGTGTGGATGATTAGAAGACTGCATGGGTAGTGCTTGGATGATTGCATAAGTGGTACAGAACTGCCTGAGCACATGTATAACTGCATGGGTACTGCCTGAGTGATTGAAGTAGTGCATGGCTAATGCCTAGGTGATTGTATGAATGAAGGGGTAATGTTTGGGTGAATGGAGAAGTGCATTGGAAGTGCCTGAGTGATTACACAAGTGTATAGGTAGTGCCTTAGTAATTTTATAAGTGTATGGGTAGTGGCTGTGTGATTGAAGGAGTGCATGGATAGTGCCAGGATGACTGAAGGAGTGCAAGGGTAGAGCCTGGATTATTGCATGAGTGCATAGGTAGTGCCTGAGTGATAGTATGACTACATGGGCACTGCCTCAGTTATTGAAGGAGTACATGGATAATGCGTAAGTGATTGCATGAATGCAGGGGTAATGTCTAGGTAAATGGAGGAGTGCATAGTTAGTGCCTGAGTGATTAGACAAGTGTATAGGTAGTGACTTGGTGATTTTATAAGTGAATGGATAGTGTCTGGTGATTGCAGGAGTGCATGGATAGTGCGAGGATGACTGGAGGAGTGCAAGGGTAGTGCCTAGGTTATTCCATGAGTGTATAAGTAGTGCCTGGGTGATTGCATCACTGCAGGGTGAGTGCCTGAGTGATTGAAGGGGTGCATGGCTAATGCCTGTGTGATTGTATGAGTGCAGGGATAATATCTGGGAGATTGAAGGAGTGTATGGGTAATGCCTGAGTGCATGGAAGACTGCATGGGTAGTGCCTGTCTGCATGTAGGACTGCATGGGTAGTTCCTGGGGGATTGGAGGAGTGCATGAGTAGTAGCACAGTGATTGCATGAGTGCAGCAGTAGTGCCTGGATGATTGGAATACTGCATGTGTAGTTCCTGGGTGATTGGAGGAGTGCATGAGTAGTAGCAGGGTGATTGCATGAATGCAGCAGTAGTGCCTGAATGATTGGAAAAATGCATGGATAGTGCTTGGGTGATTGCATGAGTGCCACAGAAGTGCCTGAGTGCATGTATGACTACATGGGCACTGCGTGAGTTATTGAAGGAGCGCATGAGCAATGCCTGGGTGATTGTATGAATGCAGGGGTAATATCTGGGTGAATGGAGGAGTGCCTGGCTAGTGCCTGAGTGATTAAATGAGTATATAGGTAGTGCCTTGGTGATTTTATAAGTGCATAGGGAGTGGCTGGGTGATTGGAGGAGTGGAAGGATAATGCCATGATGACTGCAGGAGTGCAAGGGTAGTGCCTGGATTATTGCATGAGTGTATAAGTAGTGCCTGGGTGATTGCAGGTCTGCATGGGTACTGCCTGAGTGATTGAAGGAGTGCATGGCTAATGCCTGTGTGATTGTATGAGTGCAGGGGTAATGTCTGAGTGATTGAAGGAGTGCATAGGTAATGCCTGGGTGCATGGAAGAGTGCATGGGTAGTGCCTGCCTGCATGTAGGACTGCCTGGGTAGTTCCTGTGTGATTCAAGCAGTGCATAAGTAGTAGGAGGGTGATTGCATGAGTGCAGGAGTAGTACGTGGATAATTGGAAGACTGCATGGATAGTGCTTGGGTGATTGCATGAGTGCATAGGTAGTGTCTGCATGTTTTTATAAGTGTATGAATACTGCATAGGTAATTATATGAATAAAGCAGTATTGCCTGGATTATTAGAAGACTGCAAGGGTAGTGACTGGCTGATTAAAAGACTACATGGATAGTATATGGCTGATTTCAGGAGTGCATAGCTAATGCCTAGGTGGATCGAGGAGTGCATCAGTAGTGCCTGGGTGATTGGAAGAGTACATATGTAGTGTCTGGGTGACATTATAAGTATATGAATTCAGGCTAGGTGAATCAACAAATGCTTGCATAGTGCTTGGGTGATGGCAAGAATGTGAGAATAGTGCCTAATTATATACATCAGTGCATGGGTAGTACTTGAAAAAATGGATGAGTTCAATAAAAGTGACTGTAAACATAACTTCATATTATTTTGCTTAATACATTATTTCATCTTACCTTCTTTTTTAAAGTACAAACCAAACTCAGTGAAACTATTTTATAGTTGTTTTGTTCAAAACTGATTTTAAAATCTTTTCAAGGTTTACTATTATTTTCTGTAATAAAAAAGAAGAAAAACTGTTATTACATATAATATTATGGTTTTAAGAACACAACATAATTTTACAATTAGATAACATATTCAGTTTCCCTTTTTGCTGTTCTCAGATTCTATTGAATTTCACTATACACAGTGATTTCAATGTAGATCATCATATAGCAGCAGGGAAAAAAATACAATCAATGAGATTGTAAAAAAAAACAAATCTGCGTCGAAAATATTTTGAACAAATTCAACTATATGTTTACCTATCTACAGTTTGTAAATTACGTTCTTCAAATACATTAAATCATTTATTTCTCTGAAGTACATTTTCTAAAATATACACTCTCATTTACATCGTGTATAATATAAAGATCAAATATATCAACTAGTTCCTTCAAACACAATTTTGCAAATGCAATAATAAATAGCACAAACAATATTTCAAACAGAAATTGTTCACATCTTCCCAATAGGCCGAATAATGTTTCCAATTCCATTTGCATTGAAAATATCCAAAAATAAACTCGTTAATTCATGTTCACATCTTCCCAATCAGCCGAATGATGTTTTCAAAATTTTGGTATCAAAAATATCAGATAAGAATTTGGTAATTCGTAAGGCAACCTACATTTGAATTGCAAATGTGCATCATTGCAATATGTCCATCCTTTATTGCACTTTAAATACACAGTATAGTGTCCAGATGTTGTGGTAGGTCCATTTTTTTTGTTTAAATTTCTTTATTGGCATTTTCTGTGTTCTTCTATTCCAAACAGAGTTGTCATCACTTACATTCACAACATATCCAAATATTGATAACCTTTATACAATACATAAAACAACGGAATATTTCCTGCATTTCTACAAAGTATTGTTGGTGATGACATTGCATTTGCTAAGGACATGACTTGCATCTCTACTAGATATGCACACTAGAATTTCAGTGCGCCATCACTCACATCGCTTCTGCTACATAATTTGGAATTTATGATCATTCCTAACCATAACTAACTCCCGACTCATTGAACTAAATACATACTGAAATATTCCTATGTATCTATAACACAAATGTACATTTGCTGCTTCTCAGGACCGAACATCACACTACTACATAAAAGGAATGACATTTCCTTCCATTGGCAGTTTATGAAACGAAAGCACTGAAAATGTCCAATGAAGCTTTTTATCTAAAACTATACAAACCAAACTAATACTTATATCAACAAATAACTAAATAACGAAGAGGAGAGGAATGTAAAAAGAGGGGGGGAAAGGTTTGCCATCAACGAAATACTAATGAAATCATTCTCTCTTGGCTGCGTATGTGGAGATATTGTTGGAGCTATTTCTCACAGTGCAATGGGACAGAGCGTGCAGCCAGGTGTGATTACCAATCAGGAGAGGGGACCTCAGTGTCTAGCGAGGCAGCTAGGGAGTGCATATCTTCCCATGTTCTGAGCCAGGGATATGGGGAGCAAGCTTATGGCGCATTCACTGATTAATGACCAAGTTGCCCTCCACAGCGGCGGCAATACTGGCACGCAGTGTAGTGAGGAGTGCGTCCCAATCTTGCGCAATAGGGAATTTACGGAGCCCTGCTGTCTCTTCCCTATGCAGCACCATACTTTCCGCTTGTGCCCACGTCAGAAAGGAGCGCTGCCAGTTGGGTGTTACTGGAGGATTTGTGTTTTTCCAATTCTTGGTTATAAGGCGCTTTGCAGTAATTAAGCCCAAATCATGAAATCTCGAGGCGACTTTGTTTTTTTTAGATCTGGCATAGAGCCCTAGGAGGCAGGTTTCCCATAACATTGGTAGCTGCATAGCTGTACAGGAGTTCAAAGCCGTGACTACTTCCCGCCAGTAATGCTAAGAGATGTACAGGACCACAGCATGTGAAGCAGGTCCGCGCCTAGTTGTTGACAGCGTGCGCATGCATCAGTGGCAGTGTTAAAATACCCGTTTATCATGTCCGGTGAGAGGTATGCTCTGTGTATGATATATGTTTGTATGAGCCTAAATCTAGCATTTCTTGGTATATTCCTGGCTCCTGACAATATGGCATCCCACTCCTTCTCTGTCCAAGGCTGGCCCCTGTCTGTCTCCCATCGCATTCTGAGGCGCTGCATCAGTTTCAATGTGTGTGTAAGCATCGCCTCCACCAGCCAAGGTACTACGTGCAATCCCGCCCCCATAACATGTAGGTATTGCAACACTAGATGTGTCGGCGGTTCAGTCATCAGATCACCCCAAACCGTTGACAGAGCCTTCAAAAGAGAGGCATGTAATAGGAATTGGCCCGCTGGCAACCCAGACTCTTCGACCAACGCCTCAAATGTTAACAGTGCACCGTCCCTATACAACAGTGCACCGTCCCTATACAAATCGCCCAAAGTGTGTCAATCTGCCGCATGCCAGGCTGTCAACACTGCCTCTGACGTGCCTAACCTTCCTCTTGGGGTCCCCAGTAATGGCAAGATCGGGGCATAAGGTATCGTCGTGCGGGTAAGATATAAACACCTTTTGTAGCATTTATGGGCCAGACCTAGATATAATTGTGTTGGCCGCAGGGATTTAGCAATGGGGTGATATACACGGTATATTTGAGAGTGTGTCCAGGGCTGTTGCATCGTTGCGGTATCCTCCAGATATCTACCGTCTAACCATTTCGTCACCCACTGTAGTTGGGCAGCTAAATAATACAACTCCATATTAGGGATGGCTAACCCGCCTTGACCGATAGGAGCGTACATCTTCCATAAAGCAACTCGTGGTCTGCCCTTATTCCATATGAGATCTCGAAACAATCGTTCCAGGTCTCGAAAGATCTTAGGCTGTACATAAAGAGGGAGATTGGAAAAATAATAGAGCAATTTGGGGAGTACAATAATTTTCAATAGGGCTATGCGACTCGGCACATTCAGTGGGAGCGTTTTCCAGAATTGCACCTGGGCTCGTATGGCTGAGATAGCCCGCAACAGATTTCCTTCAAATAAGTCATCAGGTGAGCGATATATAAAAATTCCAAGATACCTGAAAGTGGTGGGATACCACGTGAGAGGTGACCCGTTCAGGGTGATATCCTCCTCCACTACGCCAGCATTAAATGAATATATCCCTGACTTGGCCCAATTGACCCGAAGACCTGATTTCTCTTCGAATGCCTGAAGTATACCTGCAATGGATTCCGGGATCGCTGTGATATCTCGGAGATATAACAACAAGTCGTCCGCATACAGGGAAACGGCATGCAACCCATCTCCCAACCGTATACCCCAGTTCTCACCATCAGTCCTGAGCAGCATCGCCAAGGGCTCCCTAGCGAGAGAGAACAACAGCGGAGATAGCGGGCAGCCCTGGCGCATCCCGCGTTTCACCCTAATGCAATCGGAGACCAGATTGCCAGTGCAGACCCGGACTGTAGGTCGCTGATACAGTAGACTAACCATGCTCAAATAATGGTCCCCCAATTCATACTTTTCCAGCACAGCTGCCAGGTAAGGCCATTCCAAAGAGTCGAAGGCTTTTTCTAGATCTAATACCAGGCAGCCTGAACGTGGCCAACTGTGCGCTGCATATTGCTGAACTCTAAAGAGCCTCCGTATATTGAGTGAGGTGCATCGCGCGGGGACAAAGCCATTCTGATCGGGGTGCACCAATGTTTTCACTAATGGCGAAAGGCGCCTGGCCAATAATGATGCAAATATCTTGTAGTCCGTATTAAGGAGCGCAAGCGGCCGATAAGAGCCCAACAGCTCCGGGTTTTAATCAGGCTTGAGGATGGATACCAGCAGGGCTTCATTTTGTGTGGTGGAGAGGGCAGAATCATCTAGAGCCGTCTCGTACACCTTTAATAATTGCGGTACCAAAATGTGTGAATATGCCTTGTAAAATTCGGCCGGTAGACCATCCGGACCTGGCGATTTCCCATTAGACAAGGAGAAAACGCTATCTCGGATTTCCTCTGGGTTAAGGGAAGCATTTAATTCCTCTCTTTGAGTGCGGGTGAGCTTTGGCAAAGTTATATCTCCCAGATAATCCCGCAGCTCTGAAGATGTAACCCGCACACGCGAGCTGTACAGGTCCCGGTAGTGCGTTACAAATGCACTGTGTATGCTCTGCTGGGTATACGCGATATCTCCAGGGGCTGGTTTCACCGACTCTATCGGTGTCGACGACTCGCTCTGGCGGATAAGCCATGTGAGCAGTCTGCCCGCTTTATCACCCATGTGATGTGTTCTCGCCGAGTGTGCAGCGTAATTGAGGCAACGCAACCGTTCTAGCAGCTGCGTGTGTTCCTCCCTGTATTGATCCAGCCGTTCCTGAGCGTCGTCTGTGGCAGTCTGTTCACTTGTGGCCAGTCTCCGTTCCAAACTAGTAAGGCTTTTTTCTAGTTGCCTGCGCATTCCCGCTTGCATCCCCAAGCAGTGCCCCCTGGTCACAACCTTGAGGGCGTCCCACTCCACCAACGCTGAAGTGGCTGTTCCCTCATTATCTTCAAAGTATTGTGCTACAGCGGCGGCCAGCGAGTCGCGAAATGGCGCATCAAGGAGAACGTCCGGTTGGAGACGCCATATCGGAATCAGCAGCAGTTCTACCTCCCATTGGAGCTCCAAGACATGTGGGTTATGATCAGAGTGTGTGCGTCCCATGTATAGCGAGTCTGAGACGCATGGCAAGAGTCCGTCCGACACCATGAGGTGGTCTAAGCGTACATGCAGTCGGTGGGCCCCAGAGTAATAGGAGTATACCCTGTCTAGTGGATTCCTATGCCGCCACGCATCTGTGAAGTGCCACTGCGTGGCCCAATTTGCCAATGCTTTCGCTGCCGCGTATGTGTCGGTGCCCGATAAGGGGGGAAAGGACCGGTCTAAGGAGATGTCTAGGACACAATTGTAGTCCCCACCCAAGACCATGGGAATATCATGCCACACTGATAGTTTTTGCGACATCTGATCTAGAAAAGCAGCTTGCTCAACGTTGGGCGCATAAAGTGATGCCAATACAATCGGCTTACCATCTAATGTCCCCTTTACTAAAACGTACCTGCCCTCCCCATCTACTATCACGTCTACTACCTGAAATGGGGTCCCTGGCCTCACCCACACTAGGACCCCCCGTGCGTAGGAAGAATAACCTTTTGCATATAATTGCCCTCTCCAGCGCCTGTGGAGGCGCGCAATTTCTGCTTTAGCCAAATGTGTTTCCTGAAGGAGCGCTATTTGTATGTGATGACGCTTAAGATAGGAGTATATGAGATAGCGGCGCGCTGGGCTATGTATACCTTGAACATTCCATGTGCCTATCCTAACGGGAGCCATAATCAATATGTGTCAGGAATGCAACTGACCCCATCTGGTCGGGGGATAGTAGGGGGAGCTGCAGGTTTCCAACGTTCATCCTGGAGCACACACTCTGTGTAGGTCCATTCTCCAACACTCATACCCTTGTTGATGAAAGATGGCATAAAAAATAAATAAACAACACACAATCAAGAATTCCATAAGAGCGAATCTGCAACTGGCAATCGCCCAAACTTATAATGCATTGGCACACTACTAACGTTCGGGGGAGACTATTGTGCACAGCAATCTATAAAATAAATAAAGAAGTGGAGGGGACCGCCAAATGCGGCTGCACTCTGCTCTGGTCAATCATCTACGAACTGGGGCCGCTGCCTATTTACTATATATGATATTCCCATGCATTAAAGGATTAAAAACAGGCGGAGGGAGAAACCTGGCGATGACTAGAAACCCAGCCCCACACAATCCCAACATCAGCATGACTCCTTAATACAATCGACCCAATACCTTAACAGTACTTAGAGTCATTTATGGATACTTGCATGTCCGGCGAGGGCCCACATCATGCTATCTGCATGTTGTGGTAGGTCCATGATGAAAAATAATAGCCACTGCTTTAAAAGTTCTTCCTGAAACACATACTTGACTTGCCACAAAATGTTTAATTTTGGTTTCCAATTTTCTTCCATCTGCTGTACAACGTTGTAGCATTAAAATGACATATTGACCAAATCTTTCTATAAATAATGTTGACAACATTTCTGATTTGCAATGAGAACATTTCATATCTTGATTAGCTGTTTTTACTAATTTGTTAAAAGACACTGTTTTGCAATCTGGAATTGTCAAATATATGAATCGTTCAGTGTCTATTTCAGTGGTAGAAGAAAATGAACACTCTTCACATTTATGATCCCATCTGTAACGTAGTCCAAACACATTTTCAATTTCTATACCTTCCTCTTCCAATACTGCAAGCATAAACATAAGAAATTCTTGTGCATCTTGTTGTACATTAAGTGTAAATTGTGAAGAGCCAGTACATATATCCAAAAGATGCCGTATGCCAGAAAAAGTATGGATTTTAGTTTTATCAGTTTCCAACTTTTCAAAAATATAATGTAACAAAGAACAGAATCTTTTTTCTTGATTTTCCATAATTTGATGATGAAGATCTAGATAAAACACAACGTTCACAATTACATTAGCATAAAATACAATAGTTCATACCTGAACTATTTTCTAACTGGTATCCTACAATATTATCAACAGTGTCCATTTTCATTTTCTTTGCAGTTTTATCATTCTCTTGAATTGTTTTCTTTTTCCAACCTCACTAGAATGTGTGTCATATTTTCGATTTGGACATACTACACATTTTTCATATATGGGATATTCACCTAAGTTAGGAGCATACAGTCTTCTTAACCGATTATACTCTCTTACACAATTTGCATCAGCACTAACCTTTTTCTCATCAAAATCAATCAAATACAAACCAGATAATGTTCTTACTCAAGACAATGCAACGTATGCCATGCCTTCTTTAAACACTGTAGTTCCAATATTTACCAAAGCACTGCCTACACTTAAACCTTGAGATTTATGAATGGTTACTGCATATGCTAAAGAAAGAGGAAACTGTTTTCTACGAACATACAAGTCTTTTAGAAGCAGAAAACGAACAGCACAACGTCCAATCTGTTTTACCTCTTCAATCTGATCAAATTTAACCTTCAATAATTCAATTCCATCTCTCTTCTCATAATTAACAAAATCAACAACTTTTCCCAGTGCTCCATTTACTAAACCTCTTTCTACATCCAAATTACGCTGTAAAATTACCCGGCAGTTTACACATACATATAAAGTCTTTTCTAAACCTGCAGTCTTAGATACAGATTTCTCCAAAGAATCCAATTTTAACTGTAATTTATCTGAGAGAAGAATAGTAACTCCTTCATGTTCCATTTTATCAATGGCTTCCATTTTCACTATTAGTTGTATTTCCAGTTTCAAAAGTTCTTGATTGAATGTAGAACACTCTTGCAGTGTTGGCATTAGGCAAACTATAGACTTCTTTTCTTCAATTTTTTTGTACATTATTTCAGGTGCAATGTTTTCATTTGGAAGCAAGTTTGTTAGTAGCCGACTTTGTAGAGCTTCTTTGCAATGTTTTGTCAAAACACCAATTCTTATATCTTGAAGAATTTTTCCATAATGTTCATCATTTGCTTGTCGCATATTCTTAATAAGTTCTTTATATTCAAAATGAGACCAAATGTTAACATTTCCAATACTTCCCAAAGATTTCCTAGTGTCTTCATGGACAAGTGTTTTAAAAACAGGTTGCCCTTTCACAGGAGTAAGTTGTAGTAGGTCGCCAAATACAATTACATGTTTTCCTCCAAATAGAACATCATAATATGTTTTTAAAATCTGTTGCATTCTCAAGTGTACAAAGGCAAGCATTAAGTTTGAGACCATGCTCACCTCATCAATGATCAGAAGTTTCATTTTCTTTAGTACTCTTGAAACTTCATAACAAGCTTCTCCAGATAGCTTGTGATATTCCAATTTATTTTCATGTTCAACTGTTAGCATGAGAAATCGATGTAAAGTAATCCCTTTAATGTTGTGTGCTGCTAATCCAGTTGGAGCTGTTACAACACAAGATAAATGACATCCAGTAGTTTTGTGTAGATAACTGGTCAAAACTATCATTAAAAACGTTTTCCTGTTCCAGGTTCACCACTAATGTACATTCGAATAGGTTTAAATGATGTACATTGGCATTGGTTTTTTTCATGTAGCAAACCATGCTGAATCTGTAGTGTCACTTGCTGATATATTTCTTTTTGTTCAGTATTCAGGTGTTCTTCCAACTTTCTCAAATCAATAACATCCTGTTGTGCTTGTTGCAATGTCGTTTCTACTTCACTCATGGCTATTGCTGCTTCATTTTCAAGAATTGGTTGTCCTAGTGGATCTTGACTTAGTGGAGCAGAACTCTGACTATCTTGAGAACTGTCTCTAGCTATTTCAGCTGCAATAGTAGTTTCTTGTTCAATCTCTTCATTTAACATCTGTAGATAAGTAGGGAAAATTGTGCATTGAATGTTATCTTTACATGCATTAAAAGAATCTTCATAGCAGTCGAACTCTCCAAGTAATTCCGCTTCACTACGCCAAGGCTTGAAAAGTTGCAGAATTGCTAAATAGAAAAATTCCCTTTTATCTGAAGTTTCGCAACTGAGTTTCCTGTGGTTAATAAGATTTCCTTTGGAATGTTTTACCAAACATCCTTCACATCCAATTACTGCATATTTTTCTTCATTAATATTTTCTGAAACATTTCTCTTAAAGCTGTAATGTTGCAGTACTTCATACAGACATATGTTTTCAAGATGTGGACTTCTTCTAGGATAGTACGTATCCAACATATTCGTTTTAACAATATCTGTACTTTCTGGTTCATTCAATGCTAAGTGTTCAATTTCTTGTACAGATTTCAATACTCGATTTCGTGTTGCAGCAAGACCTAGACTTACCCAAATGATTCCTCTAGACTTTGAATATAAACTTGCAGAGGTCAACCGATCCGAACATTCGTACGATCCAATCTCTCGATGGGAAAGCATCTTCAAACTAAAGCTGTACAATTTGTTACTAAGAGTCTTCTCGTGAAATTTCTTCCCACATTTCTTTCAACTCCGTCTTTTCAGATTTGGTTATATATGATGTAACATAGTGAGCAACAGCAATCAAATTATCTGCAACATACTGGATATCCATATTTGCATTCCACATCGTCAAAATCACTGGATTGTAGTCATTAATATACTTTGATTTTTCAGTTCTCTTTATGTTGTAAGTATTCTTCGGAGATTTTCGAGTTATAGTATGCCTTACTGCCGACATGAAACTGTTGACTCTTCCTTTTGAAATTACTGGACGTGGGAATCCAAAACGACATTTTGTATAAAAGTTTCCCTTTGACTTGTATTTCCGTCGACAATATTTCCCACATCGATGACTTTGAAACCGTAAAACTTGCTGTCCCAAGTTGTTTTCTCCTCCTTCTTTTGGTATGGCACAGGTAACATATTTTTCAATGAAAGACAAAACAATTTCATCAGTATCAGTTCCAAATTTTGGTGCATTCTTGATCCATAACAGCATGTGAATATGAGGTGCACCTCTGGCTTGGTACTCCTTTCTCCAAAAGAAATCAATAACTTCTCCAAGAGGTGGATTATTTTTATTGCAGATAAAAGACATCATAGCTTGAAACCTATGATTAAAATATCTGCACGCATTTACAGGATCCAAGGAACACAGTTCTCCAGCTGTCTTCAATTCAATATTTTTTACATTTGAATTTGCTTCTCGTAGAAATTCAAGTAAATCGTCCCATGCGTATTCAGCACAGCTAAGCGTAACAAACCATGTAGGGGTTCCTAAGTTCCGTAACATACATTTAAGTTCTCCGTGACGACGATACCAATACTCATTAGTACCACGTTGACACGCCATCAAATTAATTAACTGAGATTCTAAATGATCATCTCTTTGTTCAACTTTGTCCAAAAATTCCTTTGCAGAAAGATGTGTAAGATGAACTCCTGTTTTTAATATGTGGTTCACTGCATATGAAAGTCCAGACAAGTCACTTTCAAACAGAAGATGAAATAAATATGGAACACACTGTCGAAATCTTGGATCCTCTGAGTACAATCTTGTTGTACGGTATTCTGAAGATGAAATCTGTACTGGTCGTTCATCATATCGTCCACCTTTTCCAGTAGGGAAGAGCTGTGGAAAACAACGAGCTTCTAAACTTTTTTCCCAAACACTCATGGGAGTTCCTTTCGCTTTCTTCATTTGGAATAATTAAATAGTGTTTCCAATCACTTCTTTTGAATGTAGAAGATGTATACTCTAATGTTCGTAAATTTCTTCACTCCTCGACTTGTCCACTTTTTCTATTTGGCCAGTTGAAATTTCTCTATCATCTTCTAAAGATATTTCTTCTTCTTCCGCATATACATTTTTATAATAAATATTGTTTTGTATAAGATATAATGTAGCTTTTTGAAGTTTGGTGACATCTACTAACTCTTGCCATATTTTCCGACTCTTTGTTGGTACACCATTAACTAGAATAACTACAGGTTCACTTTCCTCTCTCTCTACACCAACAATTGCAATATTTTTCTTAAAATCTAAAGGTAAATACACAACTATTCCTTCTAAACCTCTTTGTAAATCTGTTGGAGCCAGCTTACCTGTTTTAGGCTCCATACGAACTATAGCCTGAAATGGGTGCACAGATGAATAAGAATGGACTCATATGTATTTAAATCTACCAGTTCAGAAGGAATACCTACCAACTCTAGGTTATTATGTACAGCTCTAGCTGCCACCGTAACGCTGAATGGGACCATCCGCCAGAGGAGTGGCGGTCCCGCTGTAGGCATTAGGATGCCACCGCCGCGGTGGCATCCCGCATATATTGAATTGTGGCGGGCGGTGCTGTAAGCAGCACCCGCCACAATGCAATATATGCATGTCGTGCATTTGCATGCACAACATGACAGGCACCGCGCAGTGCCTGCCACCTTGTGTACGCAAATGTTAGGTACCCCCCATGTGCACCCCCACCCCCCAACATCATAGGGGGCCCGCAACAGGCCCCCAACAGCAAAGACCGTATGCCTTTCCATGGCGGCGTTGCCGCGATGGAAAGGCTGCTCTCCGCCACCATCCTAATATGGATGGCGGTGTCTTGCAGACACCGCCACCATATTAGTGCCCTTTCCGCCCGGTCCCCTGTCAGACCGGCGGAAAACCGGCGGACGGTCTTTCCGTCCGCCGGGCTCCCCCCACCATCGTAATATGGCAGGCGGAATTGGCATGCGGGTGGTGGAATATGGCAGGCAGATCGCCACCGGCATACGGGCGGTGGCGATCCGCCCGCTATTGAAAAGACCCCCTTAGTTTGGTTTTTCACAACAAACTACCTTAAACTTTGTAATTTCTTCTACAAACTTCTCAGTAGTAGTATCTTCCACCTCTTCTTCAACATCTACACTTATGAAACTCTCACTTTCTCTACACTCCTCTTCAGGACCAAAGAAACGAAACTGTATATCATCACAATTTTTTTTACATCCGATACTGAACCATGCAAAAGAACAGTGTTTATTTCACTTAAAGATAATGCAGGACTTTTTACATAGTACAATCTTCTTACTAACTTCCGCATTTCTGAGTGATGTACTGCTAACATTCTCAAATGATGAAAAGTACTTTGACACACTTTTCTAAAAAGACAAGCCAGAGAATGACCCTGCAAGCCAGTATATTTTCTCACTTTACAAGGATCTAGTTCTTGCAACATCTTAATCTTCTGTTTAACACTTTTTTTACCATATTTTCGTAAGACATTTCGTAAAATATCAATAGATTCCTGTCGTATACTACAAATACTACTACAATCCCACCTATACACTGGAGCTTGTGAACGTCTCCCTTGAACTTCTTCAGCTATTACTTCTTCCACATTTCTAGCAACCATCTTTTCTTTTTCAATTGGACAACCATTTTTAACTTCATAAGAACGACCACTGGTATCAACTGCGTGAACTAATGTATTTTGTTGAAAATAGCTTTCTTCATTAAAAAAGGTTTAGTACTAGAAGTGTGCTTCCATTCACCCAAACATTTTTTGCAAAAGTTAGTTCTATTAACCAGTCTTTTTCTTTTACTTTTCTCCTTCATAAAATGCATTGTTTTATTCAATGTTTTCATTCTCTTCAATACTAATATAAACAATCTTCTTTTCAATTCAAAAGCATTTTCGACTACACTTTCAATCTGTTGTTTTTTCTTGTAAAAGGCGGATCTTTTTTTATATTTTTTGCAATCTTTCAATACATTTTGTAGTACTCTACCTTTATACATTCGTTTCCTAATGTCCTTATATTCTTTCATCCTTCTTTCAACATAGATTGTTTTCCCATAACCTGATTTTCCATTAATTTGTCCTTTTTTAATTTCCTTCTCCTTGGTTCTACAACTTTCCTTTCTGTTTTCCCATTTTCAAAATTCTTTCCAGTCCTTAAAAGTCTTTTAACAAATTCTTTAGTACTCTTACCAGAAGACTTTTTCTTCAATGTCACATGTTGTAATTCATCTAATTTCTGCTTTTCTCTCTCCTTTAAATAGTACTGTTTTTATGTTGTCTTTTCTTTTCAACTTTTCTTGTCATACTGAATCTTTCTTAATAATAAAGGAGAATATCTGAATTTTTTTTTTTAAATTATTTAATATTATTAAAATAATTATATACAAATATTCTTATCTATTACTAAAGAAACACCTTCTATTTAAAAGGTACAAACATATGCATATATGGTTTTCGGAATATGGTGAGACTTACACCTGAAAGAAAAACAAAGAGTCCCTATTCAGGTGTCAAAAGTTTGTGGGCAAGGTTCTCCGTATAAAAGAGCATGCCTCAATCTGGATCATGTGTTAAAGAAACAACAGAGTTCAGTGAAACTATACATTCATTTTTGTAGTAGATTAAGTCAGTGTGCAGTCAAATATTTCAACAAAAAACCTTGAGGAAATGACTAATATATATAAGTATCAGATTTATATTATAAAAACATATATTAAAAAAGAGAAAAATACATTACAATTCTCACAGAATTAAAAACACCTTCTCACCCGAGAAGTTACAGTACAAATATTGTAGACATAATTATACATTCAAATTAATAACTGAAAACTTAAAAGTTTCGACGCGAGCGTTTCGGTGAAACTATACTCCTTCACCTTCTTCAGGACAAAAGTTTTCATGGACAAGTCTAAATAACAGAAAACATTTTGTTAAACTACAAATTTATACCTCATTACACACTGACAAACAATATGCCAAAATACTACATTTTAGCACTGATTGAAACAATTATCCACTGAACAGAATTTGAGCTAATCCCTTAATGTAGATTAATAACATCATACATAAGAATTAACAATACTACATGAGATTTAGCAGTAACACATGATCCATAACATTAGGGGGATGAAACTTGGAAGACCCACCTATTTAAGTTTCATAGAGATATAGACTTAAGTCACTTGACTTGATTTCATTGAAGTGGAAGGCAAAGCTCATCCGCAATGATGGAAGAGAAAGGGGTTTACCTAAGGTAGATTGGAGAGTGGTTGTTTAAATAAACAACTAATGACAGATTGATATACATCACCGCCGTTATGTTAGGGGCTATAACATACCTTATTATTAATGCAGGTTACTTTGTATTCGTTCGTTAGAGCCACCGGAAGTTCAAATTAAAATTTTAGGCTGCTGAGGATACGAGCCTAGACGGTAATAAGAAAAGGTATAGTGAATCAACTTATTCTAAAGTCATGAACATTTTACCCAAGAGTTTAAACCTCTAAATTTGCTTACCAAAAATAAAAGCAAATAGCTACTTAGATGCACCGTGACTTTCAGCTTTATACTCAAAATATTGGCGTATTTAACATTGGCGTTATTTTGATTCTAGAAAAAAACACATGTTTATATTCCTTCAGTACTGAGTGCAGGTTACCATTTGTATTATTTCGTTTAAATGAACGGTGGTATTCAATTACCTTATCCAGCCGCTTGACTTTGATGCTGGAACATTTAAAATAAAATCTGTAATATCAGAAAAAGAGGCCATCATGCAGTATCAATAATAAGCCAAAAAACCAAAAAAACATGGCATTAGATGTATTTACTTTGCATCTACCCGTCAGGAAAAGAGGTGTGTTAATTACTACGTCTATCACTGTCCGGTTGTTTTACGGGTGTGGCAGATGAAGAACGTTAAGTGCGGGCTGTTTAGATACCGCCGAGGGATATATCACATGTATATATAGATCTCATAGTGTCCTACGGCTAGCATTATGTTAATCACAAACGTATTCCCATGTCTTTGGATAAACACAAGAGCGTTTCCCGTGTACTGCTTAGGTACAACAGGTGTAGGCAATTTTACTGTAAAACCCTTTATTTTATTCTTCATGCATTAATCACGAACGTATTCCTGTGTCTTTGGATAAACACAAGAGCTTTTCCAGTGTACTGCTTAGGTACAACAGGTGTAGGCAATTTGACTGTAAAACCCTTTATTTTATTCTTCATGCATTGTGAGAAAAGCATTACTCACAATTAATGTCTAATTTGCAGTACATTCTATACTTATCCTGTTTGACACCATCTAGTGGGACGGGAAAAATACGGATATGTAATTGAAAGCATCATGTTTAATCTTGTAGTAATCGACTAAATGAGCCTTAGATAACTTTGTGCTCTAAGGGACAAAAAACATGACGTGACCAAATAACCACAAGACCGGAAAGAAAATTACCACATCTTGGGACTATAGTAAGCAAGGTCTGACTAGTAGTTTCAATCTGGGCGCATGTGATAAAGTAGGGCGCATGTTTAAGTCGATGCAACGACCTCTACGGTACAGTATATGCGGAAAGAATTCAAGACTAAGATAAACGTTGCCCTCGTATCTAGCACGGCAACACTTAGGTTAAATAGCTAGGCAAATAACCTTGCAGTGTAATACGATACACGTCTCTGAGCAGTGCAATCAATAATCATGGCGTGTAGCGTACTCACCAAGTGAAAAACAGGCGGCCTCCTTGCTCTAACGAACTTCTTCCGGGGAAAAGATACGTCCCATTCTTGACCTCGTTTCCTTTTTATATGCACAGCGTCATGGACACCATTAAAGGAGGCGACTTCAAAATATATAAAATAGTATTTTTCTATTTCCACACACTGTTCGCGCAAACCGCATTTTTGGGCATTGATAAAAATAAAAAATATATAAATATAAAAATAAAATAAGAAAGTAATCCAATATTCCTATATTCACATTTTTCAGGGTAGAAGTATGGCGGCCATGTTAAAGTGGCAAACAAATTACTCAGCGATAGTTATTATCGCATTATTTCTTATTTTTAAGTTTAAGTTTATTCGAATAATACCCTAACTAGACCAAAATTGGGGGCAAGATATTCCATTCTTTATTCAAACCTATATTTATTCACAAAAGATGAGATGTTTGGCGGCCATCTTTCGACGAGAGAAATCACGTCTGGAATTGGATAAATAATTGATCAAACATCTATTTTTATTGTCGTGGTGATAGAAATAACCCCAAGGAAGGAGATGGAAGAAAAAAGAAAAGACCTTTTCACAGTGAAAAACGGCAAAAAAAATATATATATGTATTCACTTCTTTTCACTAAGTGTAACTGTAAGATATTCATTTTCCAGGAAATCAGACTAGCTTATCCTACTCCTCCTTACTATTTAAGCCGTTCCTATATGTATTGAATTTCGACATGTAGAATTGTTCGCGTTTTTTTCTTTTTAATGTGAGGTCGCCACCACGTATATTGATTTGAATTGCCTCAATTACGCACCATCTAAGATCATCAATCCTATGCTGTTTGTCCATCCAGTGTTCCACGAGAGGAGCAGTCCGCTTTTTTGTTCTTATCGCTGATTTATGTTCGGTCATTCTGACCCTTACTTTTCTGGATGTCTCACCAATGTATCCTTTATTACAGGGGCACAAAATAAGGTAAACCACATTTTTTATATGATAGTTTACTAGATTTTTAACGGTATGTGTGACACCATTATATGTGATCACAGAACCTTTGATAATGCCACTACAATTATTACATGAACTGCAGGGGAAATTCCAGTTAGGGAGAGGGGCATTCGTTATACTGGGTTGTTTACATTCCGTTTCGTTCCTATATGTGTGTACTAAGCAGTTTTTAATTGTGCGGTTCCTTCTGAAGGAGAACATAGGTTTTGCTAATTTTGCGCCACTCTGTTCATTAACTAAATGCCAATTCCTATTTATAATCTTTTTAACATTATTACTGATGTTGCTAAAATTGGTAACAAATGTTATCGGCAATATCTGCGTATCTGGGGTTTTAGTTTTAATTTCAAACAGGGAATCTCTGTTATAGTACTTTGCCCTTTTATATGCCTGTCTGATCAATTGTTTAAGATAGCCGCACTCTAAAAAAATATTAGTCAACTTGTCAGCGTGCAAATTGAAATCACTCATGCTTGTGCAGTTACGTCTTACTCTAAGAAATTGGCCAAAAGGAATGTTGTCCTTCTGGCATGCCGGATGGTTGCTGTTGTAGTGTAACATAGTATTGCGATCTGTCGGTTTTGTGTATAATTCTACTTTTAGCAGACCGTTCTCATTTTTTATTTTTATATCCAGAAAGTCACAGCTATTTTTGTTAATAGATGACGTGAACTTAAGATTCACATCCCCTAGATTGAGCCATTCTATAAAGTCTGTTAGAGATTCTCTGGTCCCTTTCCATAGGAAAAAGACGTCATCAATGTATCGGGACCAATTAGAAACATTTTCAAAAAAAGGGGCCGATACATTGAAGATATGTCTGTCCTCAAATGAAGCAACATACAGACAGGCTAGGCTCGGAGCACAGGTCGCTCCCATGCTCGTACCTATTACTTGCTGGAAAAAATCTGTATTGAATAGAAAAATGTTATTTTTGAGGATAATCTCCACACAGTCAATAATAAAGGTAGCATGTATTGACAAATCTCCTGCATCATTTAAAAAGAGGCCCTTTACCATCTGGATTGTGTCGTCCTGCGGCATATTTGTATAAAGGGCCTCGATATCTAGGGTGACTAGCCATTGGGTTTCAGTGTCATAGGGAAGAGTCTCTATTTTATGAATCATAGCTGTTGTGTCTTTTATGTAAGCTTTTTGTTGTGTAACCAAAGGTTGGAGGAAGACATCCACATATTTACTAAGTGGTTTGGTTAATGAGTTTATGCTTGAGACTATGGGTCTCATTGGGGGATTGTGGATGTCCTTATGGACCTTGGGTAGGCCATATAATGCAGGGATCATGGGGTTTGTGTTCATTAAGAAATTGTACTCATCTGGGCATATAATGTCATCCTCCCTAGCTAAACGGAGTAAGTTTGTAACCTTGCTAATAAGGTCATTCCATTCTCCTCTATTGGATTGCTGGTAATGAAGTTCATTATTGAGAAGACTTCGCATCCTTTTGTTGTAGTCACTCGTATCCATTACTACAATGCTCCCTTCCTTATCTCCTGGTTTAAAAGTGAGATCTTTACAATGTTCTAGATCTGTAAGGGCTGTTCTCTGTTTAGGTGTCAGATTGTTGTCTATCCAAATTTTTTTGTTAAGGAGGTCATCTATACTTTTCTCCAGTACTCTTTCAAAAAGTTCAATGTCTTTATTGACCATTTGTAATGATGGTGTCCAAGTGGATTTGGGTTTTAAGCCTGACTTGTTCGCAACTGGTATTCAATCCTTTCCTTCAAAAAATCTATTCAATCACACCTTTCGAAAGAAATTCTGTAGGTCCCTTTCCAAATTATATATCTATCTACAGGTGAGGTAATGGCATATCCTAACCCTTTTTCTAAAGTATCTATTTCATCTTGTGTTAGAGTCCTACTAGAGAGATTGATTATTGGGGCTTTATTCTCTAATCCCATGCCTTCTGGCTTCTTGATTTCATATAGGTACGTTTTTGTGTGGGGTTCTGGGGATAGAATCCCCCTCTCCCCCTTCCCCTTTCACGGTTCTGGTCATAATTTGTTTGGCACTGTTCTAAAAAAGAGAAAGTTTCCCTACTTGTACCAGGGGCAGATTCTCTGTCCTTGTTATTACGAGTATCTTGTAGAGTGTCATTATCTGAGTCGGAACTAGTGTATGAGGTGTCAAAAAAAGTGACTCTTTTTTTTGGGGAAATTTCTTCTAGGTTGTTGCCAATTGTTTCTATTGTGGTTCTCTTCCCTAGGTCTATCATAATAGTCTTTCTGCAGGTAAGGATAGACATATTCTATATTGTATTTAGTGACATCCTTCCAAAATTTGTTGGATTTTTCAATAAGTAAATATTCCCTATAGCCGGAGATGTCACTTTGTATCTCTTCTAACTTCTTTTTGGCCTCATCGAGAGAGGTACTTTCTTTGAGTTTGGTTTCCATTTAATCAATTTCCTTTTTTCTATGACCAATACTTCGTGAGCTGTTTCGATTATCAAGAGCATCCAGTCACGGCTGCACCTGTTAGCTATGAATGTCCAGTTTTCAATAAATTTTTCATTTTTTATGAAAAGGTCTGGTTTGTTTTTAACTTGTAACCCTTTGGGTATGATGCTCTTTTTGCAGTATTCAATCAGGAAGTCTGCATGTAGGTCGGTCCTGATCACTTTTTTCTTATAATTCCAGAGTGTCCTCCATTGTTCTTCATCGCTATTATTAATAGTAATGGAGGATATATTTTTAGAAGTACCGTTTATGATTTTGTTAAACTGGTCTTCTGAAAAACCGTATGTTTTTAAGGCATCCATATTGAATTGGACCACCACTTGCCCTGACTATGGGGCTAGACTAGAAAGCTCCCCAGCTAACGAGCTGTACGTAGAAATGACAAAAAAGAAGGGAGTTACCCTAATATTGAAAAAAGGGACGGGGTAGCACTGTAAGAAAAACAAAGAGTCCCTATTCAGGTGTCAAAGGTTTGTGGGCAAGGTTCTCCGTATAAAAGAGCATGCCTCAATCTGGATCATGTGTTAAAGAAACAACAGAGTTCAGTGAAACTATACATTCATTTTTGTAGTAGATTAAGTCAGTGTGCAGTCAAATATTTCAACAAAAAACCTTGAGGAAATGACTAATATATATAAGTATCAGATTTATTTTATAAAAACATATATTAAAAAAGAGAAAAATACATTACAATTCTCACAGAATTAAAAACACCTTCTCACCCGAGAAGTTACAGTACAAATATTGTAGACATAATTATACATTCAAATTAATAACTGAAAACTTAAAAGAGTCGACGCGGCGTTTCGGTGAAACTATACTCCTTCACCTTCTTCAGGACAAAAGTTTTCATGGACAAGTCTAAATAACAGAAAACATTTTGTTAAACTACAAATTTATACCTCATTACACACTGACAAATAATATGCCAAAATACTAAATTTTAGCACTGATTGAAACAATTATCCACTGAACAGAATTTGAGCTAATCCCTTAATGTAGATTAATAACATCATACATAAGAATTAACAATACTACATGAGATTTAGCAGTAACATATGATCCATAACATTAGGGGGATGAAACTTGGAAGACCCACCTATTTAAGTTTCATAGAGATATAGACTTAAGTCGCTTGACTTGATTTCATTGAAGTGGAAGGCAAAGCTCATCCGCAATGATGGAAGAGAAAGGGGTTGACCTAAGGTAGATCGGAGAATGGTTGTTTAAATAAACAACTAATGACAGATTGATATACATCACCGCTATTATGTTAGGGGCTATAACATACCTTATTATTAATACAGGTTACTTTGTATTCGTTCGTTAGAGCCGCCGGAAGTTCAAATTAAAATTTTAGGCTGCTGAGGATACGAGCCTAGACGGTAATAAGAAAAGGTATAGTGAATCAACTTATTCTAAAGTCATGAACATTATACCCAAGAGTTTAAACCTCTAAATTTGCTTACCAAAATTAAAAGCAAATAGCTACTTAGATGCACCGTGACTTTCAGCTTTATTCTCAAAATATTGGCGTATTTAACATTGGCGGTATTTTGATTCTAGAAAAAACACATGTTTATATTCCTTCAGTACTGAGTGCAGGTTACCATTTGTATTATTTTGTTTACATGAACTGTGGTATTCAATTACCTTATCCAGCCGCTTGACTTTGATGCTGGAACATTTAAAATAAAATCTGTAATATCAGAAAAAGAGGCCATCATGTAGTATCAATAATAAGCCAAAAAAACAAAAAAACATGGCATTAGATGTATTTAACGTTGCATCTACCCGTCAGGAAAAGAGGTGTGTTAATTACTACATCTATCACTGTCCGGTTGTTTTACGGGTGTGGCAGACGAAGCACGTTAAGTGCAGGCTGTTTAGATACCGCCGAGGGATATATCACATGTATATATAGATCTCATGGTATCCTACGGCTAGCATTATGTTAATGACAAACGTATTCCTGTGTCTTTGGATAAACAGAAGAGCGTTTCCCGTGTACTGCTTAGGTACAACAGGTGTAGGCAATTTGACTGTAAAACCCTTTATTTTATTCTTCATGCATTAATCACGAACGTATTCCTGTGTCTTTGGATAAACACAAGAGCGTATCCTGTGTACTGCTTAGGTACAACAGGTGTAGGCAATTTGACTGTAAAACCCTTTATTTTATTCTTCATGCATTGTGAGAAAAGCATTACTCACAATTAATGTCTAATTTGCGGTACATTCTATACTCATCCCGTTTGACACCATCTAGTGGGACGGGAAAAATACGGATATGTAATTGAAAGCATCATGTTTAATCTTGTAGTGATCGACTAAATGAGCCTTAGATAACTTTGTGCTCTAAGGGAGAAAAAACATGACGTGACCAAATAACCACACGACTGGAAAGAAAATTACCACCTCTTGGGACTATAGTAAGCAAGGTCTGACTAGTAGTTTCAATCTGGGCGCATGTGATAAAGTAGGGCGCATGTTTAAGTCGATGCAACGACCTCTACTGTACAGTATATGCAGAAAAAATTCAAGACTAAGATAAACGTTGCCCTCGTGTCTAGCACGGCAACACTTAGGTTAAATAGCTAGGCAAATAACCTTGCAGTGTTATACGATACACGTCTCTGAGCAGTGCAATCAATAATCATGGCGTGTAGCATACTCACCAAGTGAAAAACAGGCGGCCTCCCTGCTCTAACGAACTTCTTCCGGGTCAAGATACGTCCCATTCTTGACCTCGTTTCCTTTTTATATGCACAGCGTCATGGACACCATTGAAGAAGGCGGAGTCTCGCCTTCGAAATATATAAAATAGTATTTTTCTATTTCCACACGTTGTTCGCGCAAACCGCATGTTTCGGCATTGATAAAAATAAAAAATATATAAAAATAATATAGGAAAGTAATCCAATATACCTATATTCACATTTTTCAGGGTAGAAGTATGGTGGCCATGTTAAAGTGGCAAACAAAGTACTCGGCGATAGTTATTATCGCATTATTTCTTATTTTTAAGTTTAAGTTTTTTCGAATAATACCCTAACTAGACCAAAATTGGAGGCAAGATATTCCATTCTTTATTCAAACTGTCTATTTCCTATGGAAAGGGACCAGAGAATCTCTGCACTTTATAGAATGGCTCAATCTAGGGGATGTGAATCTTAAGTTCACGTCATCTATTAACAAAAATAGCTGTGAATTTCTGGATATAAAAATAAAAAATGAGAACGGTGTGTTAAAAGTAGAATTATACACAAAACCGACAGATCGCAATACTATGTTACACTACAACAGCAACCATCCGGCATGCCAGAAGGACAACATTCCTTTTGGCCAATTTCTTAGAGTAAGACGTAACTGCACAAGCATGAGTGATTTCAATTTGCACGCTGACTAAAACATTTTTAGAGAGAGGCTATCCCAAAAAATTGTTCAGACAGGCATATAAAAGGGCAAAGTACTATAACAGAGATTCCCTGTTTGAAATTAAAACTAAAACCCCAGATACGCAGATATTGCCGATAACATTTGTTACCAATTTTAGCAACATCAGTAATAAAGTTAAAAACATTATAAATAGGAATTGGAATTTAGTTAATGAACAGAGTGGCGCAAAATTAGCAAAACCTATGTTCTCCTTCAGAAGGAACCGCACAATTAAAAACTGCTTAGTACACACATATAGGAACGAAACGGAATGTAAACAACTCAGTATAACGAATGCCCCTCTCCCTAACCGGAATTTCCCCTGCAGTTCATGTAATAACTGTAGTGGCATTATCAAAGGTTCTGTGATCACATATAATGGTGTCCCACATACTGTTAAAAATCTAGTAAACTGTCATACAAAAAATGTGGTTTACCTTATTTTGTGCCCCTGTAATAAAGGATACATTGGTGAGACATCCAGAGAAGAAAGGGTCAGAATGACCGAACATAAATCAGCTATAAGAACAAAAAAGCAGACTGCTCCTCTCGTGGAACACTGGATGGACAAACAGCATAGGATTGATGATCTTAGATGGTGCGTAATTGAGGCAATTCAAATCAATATACGCGGTGGCAACCTCACATTAAAAAGAAAAAACGCGAACAATTCTACACGTCAAAATTCAATACATATAGGAACGGCTTAAAGAGTAAAGAGGAGTGGGATAAGCTAGTATGATTTCCTGGAAAATGAATATCTTACAGTTACACTTAGTGAAAAGAAGTGAATACATATATATATATATTTTGCCGTTTTTCACTGTGAAAAGGTCTTTTCTTTTTTCTTCTATCTCCTTCCTTGGGGTTATTGATATCACCACGACAATAAAAATAGATGTTTGATCAATTATTTATCCAATTCCAGACATGATTTCTCCCGTCGAAAGATGGTCGCCAAACATCTCATCTTTTGTGAATAAATATAGGTTTGAATAAAGAATGGAATATCTTGCCCCCAATTTTGGTCTAGTTAGGGTATTATTCGAATAAACTTAAACTTAAAAATAAGAAATAATGCGATAATAACTATCGCCGAGTACTTTGTTTGCCACTTTAACATGGCCGCCATACTTCTACCCTGAAAAATGTGAATATAGGAATATTGGATTACTTTCTTATTTTATTTTTATATTTATATATTTTTTATTTTTATCAATGCCCAAACATGCGGTTTGCGTGAACAATGTGTGGAAATAGAAAAATACTATTTTATATATTTCAAAGGCGAGACTCCGCCTTCTTCAATGGTGTCCATGACGCTGTGCATTTAAAAAGGAAACGAGGTCAAGAATGGGACGTATCTTGACCCGGAAGAAGTTCGTTAGAGCAGGGAGGCCGCCTGTTTTTCACTTGTTGAGTACGCTACACGCCATGATTATTGATTGCACTGCTCAGAGACGTGTATCGTATAACACTGCAAGGTTATTTGCCTAGCTATTTAACCTAAGTGTTGCCGTGCTGGATACGAGGGCAACGTTTATCTTAGTCTTGAATTTTTTCCGCATATACTGTACCGTAGAGGTCGTTGCATCGACTTAAACATGCGCCCTACTTTATCACATGCGCCCAGATTGAAACTACTAGTCAGACCTTGCTTACTATAGTCCCAAGATGTGGTAATTTTCTTTCCGGTCTTGTGGTTATTTGGTCACGTCATGTTTTTTGTCCCTTAGAGCACAAAGTTATCTAAGGCTCATTTAGTCGATTACTACAAGATTAAACATGATGCTTTCAATTACATATCCGTATTTTTCCCGTCCCACTAGATGGTGTCAAACGGGATAAGTATAGAATGTACCGCAAATTAGACATTAATATTAATTGTGAGTAATGCTTTTCTCACAATGCATGAAGAATAAAATAAAGGGTTTTACAGTCAAATTGCCTACACCTGTTGTACCTAAGCAGTACACGGGAAACGCTCTTGGGTTTATCCAAAGACACGGGAATACGTTCGTGATTAATGCATGAAGAATAAAATAAAGGGTTTTACAGTCAAATTGCCTACACCTGTTGTACCTAAGCAGTACACGGGAAACGCTCTTGTGTTTATCCAAAGACAAGGGAATATGTTCGTCATTAACATAATGCTAGCCGTAGGATACCATGAGATCTATATATACATGTGATATATCCCTCGGCGGTATCAAACCAGCCCGCACTTAACGTGCTTCGTCTGCCACACCCGTAAAACAACCGGACAGTGATAGACGTCGTAATTAACACACCTCTTTTCCTGACGGGTAGATGCAACGTTAAATACATCTAATGCCATGTTTTTTTGGTTTTTGGGCTTATTATTGATACTACATGATGGCCTCTTTTTCTGATATTACAGATTTTATTTTAAATGTTCCAGCATCAAAGTCAAGCGGCTGGATAAGGTAATTGATACCACAGTTCATTTAAACGAATAATACAAATGGTAACCTGCACTCAGTACTTAAGGAATATAAACGTGTTTTTTTCTATAATCAAAATACCCCCAATGTTAAATACGCCGATATTTTGAGAATAAAGCTGAAAGTCACGGTGCATCTAAGTAGCTATTTGCTTTTATTTTTGGTAAGCAAATTTAGAGGTTTAAACTCTTGGGTATAATGTTCATGACTTTAGAATAAGTTGATTCACAATACCTTTTCTTATTACCGTCTAGGCTCGTATCCTCAGCAGCCTAAAATTTTAATTTGAACTTCCGGTGGCTCTAACGAACGAATACAAAGTGACCTGTATTAATAATAAGGTATGTTATAGCCCCTAACATAATGGCGGTGATGTATATCAATCTGTCATTAGTTGTTTATTTAAACAACCACTCTCCGATCTACCTTAGGTCAACACCTTTCTCTTCCATCATTGCGGATGAGCTTTGCCTTCCACTTCAATGAAATCAAGTAAAGTGACTTAAGTCTATATCTATATGAAACTTAAATAGGTGGGTCTTCCAAGTTTCATCCCCCTAATGTTATGGATCATGTGTTACTGCTAAATCTCATGTAGTATTGTTAATTCTTATGTATGATGTTAATAATCTACATTAAGGGATTAGCTCAAATTCTGTTCAGTGGATAATTGTTTCAATCAGTGCTAAAATGTAGTATTTTGGCATATTGTTTGTCAGTGTGTAATGAGGTATAAATTTGTAGTTTAACAAAATGTTTTCTGTTATTTAGACTTGTCCATGAAAACTTTTGTCCTGAAGAAGGTGAAGGAGTATAGTTTCACCGAAACGCTGCGTCAAGTCTTTTAAGTTTTCAGTTATTAATTTGAATGTATAATTATGTCTACAATATTTGTACTGTAACTTCTCGGGTGAGAAGGTGTTTTTAATTCTGTGAGAATTGTAATGTATTTTTCTCTTTTTTAATATATGTTTTTATAAAATAAATCTGATACTTATATATATTAGTCATTTCCTCAAGGATTTTTGTTGAAATATTTGACTGCACACTGGCTTAATCTACTACAAAAATGAATGTATAGTTTCACTGAACTCTGGTGTTTCCTTAACACATGATCCAGATTGAGGCATGCTCTTTTATACGGAGAACCTTGCCCACAAACTTTTGACACCTGAATAGGGACTCTTTGTTTTTCTTACAGTGCTACCCCATCCCTTTTTTCAATATTAGGGTAACTCCCTTCTTTTTTGTCGAGACTTACACCTGAGACATGTTATGGGCTTTTTTTATATTTGCCTAGGCCCAACACTCTGAGCATTACTAGAATGGTAAAGCAGCAGAACAAAAGTGACGTTTAAGGCATGTTAGGAAATGGACTGCAACAGAGGTGCAGAAAGAAGCAAGAACAGTGCAGTAAGAAACAACAGAGGTACAGAAGAAGGTAATAGATGTGCAGAAAGAGGCAAGAGCAGTACAGAATGAACCAATACACGTGCAGGAAAATGGAAAAAGGATGGAGAAAGAGGCACAAGGGGTGCAGAAAGAAGAAAAAGATGTGCAGAAAGAAGCAACAGAGGTGCTGAAAGAGGCAAGAGGGGTGCAGAAAAAGGAGAAAGAAATGCAGAAAGAGGCAGGAGGGGTGCAGAAAAAGGGAAGAGCAGTGCAGAAAGAACCAAGGGATGTGCAGAAAGAGGCAAGAGAGGTGCAGAAAGAGGCATGAGATGTGCAGACAAAGGGAAGAAAAGTACAGAAAGAGGCAAGTGAAGTGCTGAAAGAGGAAAGAGGGTTGCAGAAAGAAGCAAGTGAGGTGCAAAAAGAGGAAACAGAGGTGAAGGAAGATGCAGGACAGGTGCACAAACAACTAAAAAAAGTGCAGAAAGAGGCAACAGAATTGCTGAAAGAAGCAACAGAGGTGTGGAAAGAAGCAAGAGAATTGCAGAAAAAGGTAAGTGAGGTGCAGAAAGAGGCAAGAGAGGTGCAAAAAGTGACAAGAGAACTGCAGAAAGAGGCAAGAGGGATGCAAAAAAGGAAAGAAGAGTGCAAAAAGAAACAAACGAAGTGCAGAAAGAAGGAACACAGCAGCAAAATGAGGGAAGAGGGGTGCAGAAACAGAGAAGAGGGGTGCAGTAAGAAGCAAAAGATGTACACAAAGAAAAAAAGAAGTACACAAAAAAGGAACAGAGGTGCAGAAAGAGGTAATAGGGGTGCAGAAAGAGGCAACAGGGGTGCAGAAAGAGGGAACAGGTGGGCAGACTGAGGCAAGAGAGGTGCAGAAAGAGGGAACAGTGGTGCAGAAAAAGGCAAGAGGGATGCAGAAATTTGGAACAGAGGTGCAGGAAGAAGCCAGAGCAGTGCAGAAAGAACCAACAGAGGTGCAAAATGAGGCAAGAGGGGTACAGAAAGAGGCAAGTGAAATATAGAACGAATCAAAAGAGGTGCAGAAAGAAACAAAAGAAGTGCAGAAAGAAGGAACAGAGGTACAGAAAGAGGCAACAGGGATGCAGAAAGAGGGAAGAGGAGTGCAGAGAGACACAAAAGGGGTGCAGAAAGAAGCGACAGGTGCAGAAAGACACAAAAAAAGTGCAGAAAGGAGGAACAGAGGTGCAGAGTCCATGCGTACTGCCTAAGTAATTGAAAGAGTGCATGGGTAATGCCTGGGTGATTGCATAAGTGCAGGGGTAATGTTTGGGAGATTGGCGGAGTGCATGAGTAAAGTGTGGGTGATTGCATGAGTGCAGGGGTAATGTGTGGGAGGTTGTATGAGTGTAGTGGTAGTCCCTGAGTGATTGGAGGAGTGCATAGATAGTGTCTGGGTGATTTTATAAGTGCATAGATACTGGTTGGGTGATTGAAAGAGTACAGGCCTAGTGCCTGTGTGATTTGAAGCATGCAAGGGTAGTGCCTGGGTCATTACATAAGTGCATGTGTACTAGCTGGATAATTTAAGAAGTGCTTTGGTAATGCCTATCTGATTGTATGACTGCAGCGATAATGCCTAGGTGATTCCATGACTGCAGGGATAATGCCTGGGTAATTGCATGAGTGCAGGGGTAGTGTCGGAGTGAATGCATGAGTGCAGGGGTAGTACCTGTGTGATAGTATAAGAACAAGAGTAGTGCCTGGGTGATTGGAGAAGTACAAGAATAGTGCCTGGGTGATTCCATAAGTGCATACATAGTGCCTGTGTGATTTTATAAGTGCATGGATACTGGTTAAGTGATTGGAGGAGTGCACACATACTAACAGGGTGATTGGAGGAGTACAAGGGTAGTGCCTGGGTAATTGAACTAGTGTATAGGTAATGTACTGGTGAATGCATGAGTGCAGGGGTAATGTCAGGGGGATTAGAGGAGTACATACGTAATGCTTGGTGATTGCATGAGTGCAGGGGTAATGTCTGGGGGATTACAGGAATACATAGGAAGTGCCTGAGTGATTTTATAAGAGCATGGGTACTGCCTCGGTGATTCAAGTAGTATTATGGAAGTGCCTCAGTGATTGGAGGAGTGCAACATCCTAAGTAGTAGCAGAATACTGAAATTGCAGCACAAAAGTGAGCTCTATGACATGATGTACACTTTCGTACTACAGCTTCACAATTCTGTAACTACTCAGGGTGTTGGGCGTACCCAAAATATAGCATCAAACCTACATATGAGTTTGTAATAATTCTCACTATATTCCTAAAAGCATGCATGCATATATGTCTACCTTTTGAAATCATCATCATATATTAAAGAAATAAACAAATGGACTGCACTTTACATTTAAAAGACACACCTATATTTCTGCAGTGTATTTCAAGTGTACCTTTCTCTGACTCATAGAAAGTAGCTTAATCAGTAATTCCTCTGCCAACATGTCTTAAAACTCACATTTATTCTGCATCTTCACCATTCTACAAATATTGGGCCTAGCCAAACATAAATCAGCAACCTATGACATGTCTCTATCATAACTCTAACCATATTCCTAAAAGCTTGCATGCTTCTATCTGTACCAATTGCCAAAAGCATAACAGATATCACAATACATGTGCAAGTAGAAACATAACCACGCTTACAAGACCATAAAGGACTTAAAACTTGACAGAGTACACTTCATATTTCAAACACACACCTAGATTTAAGGCGGCAAATTTCAAATGAACTTCTACACAAACTCTTATAAAGTACCGTAATCAATCATTCCTCTACCAACATATCTTAAACATCACTTTTCTACTACTGCTGCTTCACTATTCTACTACTAATCTGGTATTGAAGATAGGCAAGAGCAAAGCAACCCTTCACTTATCTTTGTATAACGTTTCCCCATAATTCTAAAACTATGTATGCACATATCTGTACCTTTTCCTAGTATCAACATATATAAAAGAAACATACAAATAGACCTATACCTGTATTTTATAAATCTAACATCTTCAGATGTATAACACATATGAAAATACATCTGCAAATACAGACATACCACAGTCACAAAACCAAGCAGATCTTAACACTTAAAAAGCTGTACTTCTCATTTCAAATAGACACCTAAAATAATGTGATATACTTCAACCATACCTTTCAAGAGACTCATACAAAATACCCTAATCACTAATTCCTCTGCCAACATGTTTTAGACCACTTTTTTGAGCTGCTGCTTCACCATTCTGCAACTACTTATGCTATTGGACCTACACAAATATAAACTAGCAACCCTTCACAAGTCTCTGCTGTAAGTACCACCATATTCCTAAAAGCATCCATGCATATGTCTGTATCACAACTCTATGCACACCGCAAAAATTCACAGAACAAACTTCGAATTTCAAGTAAACACCAAAACTTATGTGGCATATTTCAATTGTACCTCTCTAGAGAGTTATAAAAAGTACCCTAATCACTAATACCTTAACTCAACATCTTTTAAACCACACTTTTGTGCTCCATCTTCACCATTCTACTACTACTCACAGTCTTGATCCTACCACATAAAAAGCAACAACACCTCTTTGTTACACATCATACACCTTCAAATGTATAAGACATATAAAAATATATATACAAGTAGACACTGGCTGGGTGATTGAAGGACTGCAAGTATAGTGCCTGGGTAATTGGAGGAGTACTAGGGTAGTGCCTGGGTGATTCATAAGTGCATAGGTAGTACCTGAGTGATTTTGAAAGTGCATAGGTACTGGCTAAGTGATTGGAGGAGTGCATAAATCCTGACAGGGTGATTGGTGGAGTGCAAGGGTAGTCCCTGCGTGTTTGAATTAGTGCATAGCTAATGCATTAGTGATTACATGAGTGCAAGGGTAATGTCTGGGGAATTAGAGGAGTACATAGGTAATGCCTGGGTGATTGCATGAATGCAGAGGTAATGTCTGGGGGATTACAGAAGTACATAGGAAGTGCTTGGTTGATTTTATTAGTGCATCAGTACTACATAGGACATTGGAGTAGTATTGTGGTAGTGCCTCAGTGATTGGAGGAGTGTAAAGGTAATATCTAGGTGATTTTATAAGTGCATGGGCACTGGCTGAGTGGTTACATAATTACAGGGATAGTGCCTGCATGATTGGAACAGTGCAAAGGTTGTGCCTGGATGATTTTATAAGTGCATAGGTAGTGGCTGGATGATTGTAGGACTGCAAGGGTAGTGGCTGGGTGATTGAAAGAGTACAAAGATAGTGCATGGGTGATTACATGACGAAAAGGGTACTGCCTGGATGATTGGAGCACTACTATGGTAGTGCCTGGGTGATTTTATAAGTGCATGGGCACTGGCTAAGTAATTGGAAGACTACATAGATCCTCACAGGATGATTGGAGGATTGCAAGGATAGTGCCTGGGTGATTGAACTACTGTATAGCTAACGCATTAATGATTGCATGATTGCAGAAGTAATGTCTGGGGGATTACACAAATACATAGGTAATGCCTGGTGATTGCATGAGTGCTAAAGTAATGTCTGGGGGATTTCAGGAGTACATAGAAAGTGCCTGGGTGATTTTATAGGTGCATCCATTAGTATGCTGTCATTACAACGCACTACCTTTACAACGCAGCTGTTACAACGCGACTGCCTTCACATTGCATGCCTTTACAATGCAGCCATTACAACACATGTCACTACAACGCATTCCATTACAACACATACCATTACAACACATGCCATTACAACGCATTATAAGGTAAGTAATGGAGAATTTTTAAGTTTTAGGGTGGGTATGGGTTTTGGGGTACATGGTTATAGTAATGCATTGTAAATGTTTGTGTTGTAATGTCATACATTCCAACCTATCACACGTCTCTACCATAATTCTAACCATATTCCTAAAAGCATGCATGCTTGTATCTGTACCTATCACCAAAACCATAACACATACCAGAATAGATATGCAAGTAGAAACATCACCACACTCACAAGACCATAAAGGCCTTAAAACTTCACAGAGTACACTTAACAATTCAAACACACACCTAGATTTATGCGGCATAGTGCAAGTGAAGTTTTACACAGAGTATTATAAAGTACCATAATCACTAATTCCTCTCCCAACATATCTTAAACATCACTTTTCTACTGCTGCTGATTCACTATTCTACTACTAATCAGGTATTGAGCATAGCTAACAGCAAAACAACCCTTCAATTATCTTTGTTAAAAGTCTCACCATATTTCTAAAAGCATGTATGCATATTTCTGTACCTTTTGCTAGCAGCATCATATATAAAAGTAATATACAGATAAATGTATACCTGTGTTTTCTACATCTATCATCTTCACATACAGAACATGTACCATAAAACATATCCAAATACAGACAAACCTCAGTCACAACACCATCCACAGCTTAAAACGTCACAGACTACACTTCAAATTTCAAACACACAGTGAAAATATGTGGTATAATTGAAATGTACCTTTCCACAAACTCATACAAATTACTCTAATAAGTAATATCTCTACAAACATATCTCAAACCTCACTTTTGTGCTGCTGCTTTACCATTCTACAACTACTTATAATGTTACACCTAGCCAAATACAAAGCAGGAACCCTTCACATGTCTCTGCTATAAGTCTCACCATATTCCTGAAAACATGCATGCATATGTCTGTATCACAACACTATGCACACCTCACAAATTCACAGAACAAACTTCGAATTTCAAGCAAACAGCAAAAATTATGTGACATATTTCAACTGTACATCTCTAGAGAGTTATAAAAAGTACCCTAATCACTAACACCTTATCTCAACATCTTTTAAACCACACTTTTGTGCTGCATCTTCACCATTCTACTACTACTCACAGTCTTGACCCTACCACATAAAAAACAACAACACCTCTTTGTTACACATCATACACCTTCAAATGTATAAGACATATAAAAATACATATACAAGTAGAGACTGGCTGGGTGATTGAAGGACTGCAGGGGTAGTGGCTGAGTAATTGAAAGAATGCAGCGGTAGTGCCTGGGTTAATGCATGAGAACAAGGATAGTGCCTGGCTAATTAGATGAGTGCACACATACAGGTTCAGTGCATGGATAAGTGTATAATTAGCACCTGAAGGCACAGATGACTCACTAAGAAGTGCCTAGGTGAATAGATGAGTGCAACTGTAGGGCCTGGGTGATTCTATAACTGCAAGGGTAGTGCCTGGGTTATTACATGAGTGCATAGGTAGAGACTGCCTGATTCTATAACTGTAGGGGTAGTACATAACTAGTGCCTGGGTGATTGCATCATTGCATGGTTAATATCTGGGGGATTACTGGAGTACATAGGAAGTGAGTGGGTGATTTTATAACTGCATGAGTACTGCCTGGGTGATTACAGAAGTACTAAGGTACTGCCTGAGTGATTACAGGAGTGCAAAGGTAGTGCCTGGGTGATTTTTTAAGTGCATGAGTACTGGCTGAGTGATTACATAAGTACAAGAAAAGTGCGTGCGTGCATGATTGAAAGAGTGCAAGGATAGTGCCTGGGTGATTGAAGCACTGTATAGCTAATGCATTGGTGATTGCATGAGTACAGCAGTAACGTCTGGGGGATTAAAGGAGTACATAGGTAATGCCTGGGTGATTGCATGACTAGAGGGGTAATATCTGGGGATTTACATGACTACATATGAAGTGACTGGGTGATTTTATAAGTGCATGGGTACTTCTTTTTTTTTTTTTATTTTTTTGTTTTGTTTTTTTTTAGTCCTCATTCGCCATCAGATAGAATCCGAGGCTTACTCAATTACTCTCTATGGTACTCCTTCAGCACCAATTAGGGAGCTTTCTATCTTCGATGGATATACTTTTACACATAGTCTCTCAATAACAAAGTTCTGTTTCGACCGGACCACCACACAGAAACCAGAGAGAAACGTTGTTATTTAGTGTAAAGGCGTAATCATTGGACAGATGTTATCTTACTGACCCAAGCTGATTAACCATTTCTCACATGAGCTCCAAAAAGTTTTTGTATCTTTATCTATTCCAACCCTATCTAATTTCATTATATACTTTATGGAGATCACCCAATCCAAAAAGTTGGTGGAATTTCGTTAACCCATTTTTTACAAATTTCCCTTCTTGCCAAAAGCATTAGGTACAGACAGAGCTGATTTTCCTCCTTTTTAAGGCTTTGGTAATTAGATAATAATCCAAACATAACTAATGTTACAGTTATGCTTACCTGAATATTTACACCAAAAATGCCTTCCAAACCCCTTTTTACCTCTGTCCAGAAGTAACTCAACTTAGGGTAAGTTAGGAACATATGCACATCATCCGCCCTTATTTGTTGACACTTGGGACATTTTGGAATGGGACCAGTTGCGAATTTCGAGAGTTTTAAAGGTGTCCAGTAGACCCTGTGAACAGAAAAAAGATAATTCCTTCTTAAGTTTGCGGGTTTAACTGTAGAATATAATATATCATGAGATACTTGCCATAAATTTTCAGGACTGCTTCCCGGCAAGCTCTCTCCCCACAGCTCCGTTGGTAATTTAAACTCTCCATCCTCCAACTCGAGCAATAACCAATACAACAGTGCCACTTCTTTCTTCTTTATTGGTCTTTGTGCCAACGTATTCTGTAGTTCATTTGTCTTGCCCACCTCCATTCCAAACGTTTGGTACCAGTTCTTAATTTGCCAATATTTGAATTTAGATAGTCTATTCGCCGTAAGTAAATTCATCTCTTCCCAGGTCAAGAGAGTTCCTTCCGGTATCAACTGTCCCCATTGTCGGATCCCAGCTTCGATTAAAGGCAGAGACAGAGAGTCTTTAGTCCATCCCGGTGAACCTGGGGCATTCCAAATTGGCGTTAGGGCACTAAAATAGCTGATTTTTAGAACTTTCCTGATCTTGGCCCAAGTGCTAACTAAGCCTTTTAATATTTTCAACCGTACTTTCTTAAAAAATCTTGGGTCTCCATATTTATATAAGAAACCATAACTGTCTCCTTCAACATCTAAGAGCATTACCCCAAACATTGCACCAATATCCGAGCCATCTGGTAGCTCTATAAGCATTCTCCCGATTTTTAATGAAAAAACCCTGGCATATAATATCAAATCCGGGAGGCACAAACCACCCTTCTTCTTCTTTCTTCTTAACTTCTTCCATGATATTCGACTGGTTTTGGGGCCCAAATGAAGCTATTTAACTTCGACTGAAGAGACTTCAAGTTACTTTCATTAAACGGGAGCGGGATATTTTGCAATATAAAAATTATTTTGGGCAACAGCATCATCTTTATTAAATTCAGTCTACCTATGAGAGTCAAGGGTAGATATGCCCATCCTGTTAGAGAATTAAGGATTTCTCCTCTAACCCTTTGGAAATTTATATCTGCGATTTTATCTATGTTTTGGGCTACTGTTATCCCTAGATACCTCATAGTTTTTTTCGTCGGGAAATGACATGCTTCCAAATTCCATATCATACATTCGGTTTTTAATGCATTAATTTCATAGCCTGATATTCGCCCAAAAAGTATTGCTTCTTCATACAATAATGGAATAGTGGTGTTTGGATCCGATGTAAAAATCATTAAATCATCTGCGTATAACGCAACCTTTCTCTCCCACTCTCTGAATTTAAAAGGAGCTATGTTTGGGTGTGTCCTTATCTTTTCAGCCAACGGTTCTATATATAGATTAAATAACAATGGGGATAAGGGGCATCCCTGCCGTGTGCCCCTCTGAATTATCACTGGAGGAGAAAGATTGCCATTTACTAAAATTCTAGCTATAGGTGTTTTATAGATTAAAGAAATTGTCCTGCAGAAGTTCTTCCCCAAATTATTTGCTTTTAATATATATTGTAAATAAACCCAATTAACTCTATCAAACGCTTTTGTTGCGTCAATAGTAATTACAGCTAAAAGAATCTTATGCAAGGTGGCTATATCAATTGCCCCTATTAAATTAAAAGTTAAGGGGCCCATTACGATGGCGGGCGGAAGCACAACCGCCGTGCTGGCGGATGCAAAAACCACCAGTTACCGCCGGCACGCAGCAGTCCACACGCCCGCCCAATTATGATGCGAAAAGCAGGCCAAACACCGCCGGCAAGCCAGCAACACCGTCCGCCATCAAAGTGCGCCCGTACACGTAGCGGCGCAGCCCAACTGACACACACCGTCCGACGAAACACGTCCCGCCCGGCGCATAAATTACGATGCCGCAAACAAACGGCTCCCACGGCAAAGAGACACCGCACGTGAAAGAGAGGCGGAAACACGGACGCAGAGCACGGACAACGAAGAAGCGGCACCCCGGGCATGAATCCAGCACTGCAGGCCCTTCCCATGCTTCTGCTGATGCACCACCAAGGACGCAACGTACCGCGGAGACGCAGGTAGGCACACACACAACAAGTGCACGCAAACAGCGCACACAGTGCAAGGGCGGAAAAGCGGACAACCCCCACCAGCGCGTGCACACTACACATCCACCATCGCATCCACATATGACACACAGGCCAAATCCTAACATCGCAGAACACATGTGTACACACCACCTGGGACTAGGAACCAACCACCCCGTCACGGCCCCAAAGCGCTGATGACGCCGCCACACATGCGCATAACGCAGAGGCCAACCGCAGCGCCATGCATGCGTCGCACACAGACACAGGGACACAACCAAGCAGCACACACATCAGCCCCACCCCGAACGCACATGACACGTGACAGGCCGGCCACAGACATGTCCCCAACGCCCAATTCACGGACAACACCCAACGCCACACAAACGACGCACACATGTCAGTGAAGACACGCAACTGCAGGACACACCCCAGTGTAACAAACATGGCGTAGCACACAGCGGCGGCAACACCAACTAGGAGAAACAGGGCCCCTTCGGGAAGAGGAACGCCAGTACCACACTGAAAAACCCATACCACCCTGCACATATGAACAAGACACATGAAACGGAACACCAAAGAGCCCGGGGACCGACAACAGGTGGCCCAAGAATTACATCCACACACAAGGCCCAACGCAGAGCGGAAAGGCAGCCTGCCGCCCACACAAGGGAGAGCAGACAGCACTGAATGACCTTCCATTCCAACACCGAAACCACAGCCCTACGACAGAAGCCGGTGAATACAGCCATTGTCCAAGAATAGACCAACACAGGCATGCCGAGGAGACCGACCACAGGGCAGATAGCGCATATCACAGAAGCACACAACGGACGGGGAAGAAAGAAGAAAACACTCCCCCATGTCGGCCACATGCAAGTTAATTGGAAGGAGTCACACAGCACCGACCTTGAACTGTCTGAGAAGCATGTGGGAAGAGGGCCCGTGTCCTCCAAACAAGCCAACAGAACACAAGTCCTGTCTCCCCACGACTACACAGAGCTCACAGCAACCCCGGAGCGTGCACATTGCAGACTGCACACACAGCCGGAGCACGCCACCTCTACGAACCGCTGCGAAATGGCAACCGCAACACACCTACCCAACTACGCCGAAGAGCTCAAGCTGTACCAAACCAACACGATACATACATTGGGATGCGATCTCCTGTCCCTGCTGAACGTAAGTTACCGACTGACTTACCGCATCACATTGTTCAGCTGCGTCATGCCCGTCTTCTACTGTCGGAGGTGTCCCTACCAGCATCCCGTCGAGATATGCCTCTCCAACCCGGGATGTCTGAAGGCGGACCTGCTACCACTACTCCTCCCTCTGGACGCACACGACAGGGCCTGCTCTGCCTATGGGGGCATGGCGTATGTGGCCAACATCGCACGCGCACTGAAATGGAACCACTGTGCCTCCACACGACGGATCATCGAGAACAGCTACATCGAATGTCACCCAGCATGCCCCATCATGGTCCTCCAAGGGACAACCTACGAACAACACCTTGACAGCCACCATCCGCTTCATTGGCTGGCAAACATGTACACCACCAATGACATGGAAGCCCTGCTGGACGGCATCGCATACCTGACAACCTGTAAATACGTCGGACCACAACGCAGGTTCCCCGAGTGACCTATGAAGTCCAACCCCGCACCCATGCTCAGCTTCCGCACGGACTGGCCAGTCACCACCACAACAGCCATACCAAACGACCGGCAACTGTAACCACACCATCAACGACATCGCCATGACATCGGATATGACCGGGACATGCACACTGTTCCCCATCACATCCAGGAACACCGCATGCATCGTGGGAGGCAGTGGCATGGGCTCTGTGCATCGCACCCACATGGACGGAACTGCACGAACAACCAGGACACGACATGGATCCAGCGCACATGGACACACACACCGCTCAGTGGACATGAATAGGTCGCCTGGAGTCTGTGGGTGCTGCACCCTCCCACCCCCGCCCCGGGAATCCCATACCAGGACCTTTGCATGGACGACAAGTGCATACAACAACAACACGACCCCAGTGACTGTGACATGTCCAGTAACCACCACAGTGCAACAACAAGTGGCACGCCGCTGCATGCACGCAAGCACATGCCCTGATGTCATCTCACATGCACGCGTGCATGAGGAACAACCGCAGCAAACCTGTCACATGGAACTGAGATGGACTGTGCCCATGATGCCGAGCGGTCTGGTAGGCTACATGTATACCGTCTGTGTCAAAGTCCGCAGCTCCGCAGCTATACGTAAATGTACATTAGCACAGCCTTGGCCAAGCAGATGTAACCCCACACCCTATCCCATTTGTTATCATGCTCAGTATATCCTCAACATGTATTCCGCTGCCAGTAGTGTCCACTATACTGCATCACAGAGGACAGAAGACTCAATATAATGTTTGAAACCAGAACTGTCTCCGCTGACTCATTTCACAAGTACGAATGAGAGAGGATGAGAGTATGTGAAGCACACGCCAGTCGTGACATGACCATGTAGTCCACTGGTATTGGATGTCAACGCAAATGAGTAGCACTACTGTGGAAGACACACATGTGTCGTGTGAAGTCGTATGGACGCAGTGCTCAGGTGGGTGGGTGCGACGGGTAGATGCGCACATGCCAAGTTGGAGCACGCCGTGTTGGGAGGGGTCATGAACAGTACACCACCGCTTCCCTGGGCATTGTGAGAGGACACCTGTCGGGGGGAGTGAACACGTGTGTGCACAGCAGCCGGGCACACGTACAAAGCGGTACCAGGCGCACCTCAGCCCACCCTCTGTGGACAAGCTGGATCCTGTTGTGCGCCCGCCATGCCCCTTGACAAGGCACACACAGCCCCAGTCGACCAGGTGTAACCCCAACATAGTCAATCCGCACAGGCGATACAGGGCACGGGATGGCAGTGGAGCATGGTGTGTGAGAGGTCTCCTCGCGCTCCTCCTGGTCATATCACGCAGGCAATAGTACCTCAACGTCTAGCATGGCACAAGTCACATGGAAGTGTAGGGGGACGCACCACAGCACGAGCAGCACTGACGTCACGGGAGGTGGCTCGCACCATCCCATCCATTGCCCATCATACCAACCACGACACATGCCATTGCGACTAAGTGCAAGCGCGTGCGCCACCACCCCCGAGCCCTCCCCAGAGAGGCCAAAGAGTGAATGTGTGGGCCATCAGCCACAGACGGACGCGGCCTGGCCGCAAGGGCAGCCACAGCCACTGGGTGTCGCAGGTGGCGGATCCGGAAGGCGAAGACTGTGATGCATAGTCCATGCAGGCCGGGTCTCCATTTGGGGCACCACGCAGGTGGACGGCGTCCCGCCACACATCATACCCTGAGACAGCCCACTCGTGCAACTGGACCCACACATACACTCCTTGCCCTCTCTGGTGCGAGCTTGGGGCTGCCTGTGCAAGCGTTAGCCACGCAGGTGAGCATGCATATTGGGGGCGAGGGGAGGACATGAGGGCTGGGGCGAAGATGACTGTATCACTGTCAGTTAGTACAAGGGATGACCCAGATGTGGAAAGGAAGAGACGTGTCCCGTGTGTACTGCAACTAGTCGCCAATCCAACTACCCCCCATGTCCGGAATGTAAGCCCGCACCTAGGCCCGCCCATCCGCCACATCGAACATACCACCAGCACGACAACCTTCCCATTCGAAACACTGACTGGGGGTGGCGACCAGTGAACAATCATGTGTAGCCTACCCACGCGTACATGTGGGCCCTCCATGATCCATGTCACCTGCGGCAAAGACATGACATGCGCAATGAGGGAAGTGAGGAGAGCTGTCCGCCCCACGCGCAGAAGGTGCATCAGCTCCACAGACCCAGCAGCGAGTCCAGCAGGGGTCACATGTGCAGGGGCAGCTGTGCCTGGTGTGAAGGCACATGCATATAGACAGCACATCGACCAATGTGTAGTCTGCTCACATCCACAGTCCATCATCATGCGGACATAGGAATTGAACACAGGGCAACACATCTTAGTTGGTGCACCCACCGTGACCAACAATGCGCAATCATCGACGTAGCCGCCCTGTGCATGGCCCCCACCCAACGGAGGCACATCCAGTGCCACCATCCCACACACACAAGCCTTCCACGGAACATGCTGTGTCCAATGGTCAGTACAGAGTCAGCGCCCATCTGGTGGATCCTGAACAGGAGACACATGCACACACATGCCAGCTCCCACTATGTACGTCTGCCACCTGGCACGTGCAATGTAACCTCTCACCTGTGACGTGTGACTGCAAGCACACAGCCGTCTTGGCATGGGGCTGTCAATGTGGACACCAGTCAATGTTTCGGGAGCTGTGATCCGTACAGTGCTGTACATAGGGTGCAGTGCTGACACCTACTACTGTCTCATATCCCCTCGTGCCACAGGTCCCACTTGTATTGGCCGCTCAGCCCGTGCCCACATCGTCGTCGTCGTGTGCCATACTCATCCAGCCTCAGAAGCAGTTCCATGCTCAGCAGACACTCATGTTGCCGTGGCGTTGCCGCTTGACGAATATGCAGTCAGTCCCCATCAGCACGCCCCGCAAGTCATTGGGGCCTAGATCCCCATGTGCATGCACATGGCAGTGGTATGTCTCACTTGCCATTGCCATTGTTGGGAGACCTGTGTAAGTGTATTGTGGCCGTGCCGTCCCAGCTTGACAGCTGGGCTGTGGCTCATGTGCTTGCTCAGTCATGTCAGTGATGTGTATGCGAAATTGCTATGTGCCGTGTTGCTTTGACATGTGTCCTCTGCCATTTTCCCCAGGCGGAGACCGAACATTGACCGCCCATACCAATTGCTGGCGGACATGGACGATACAGAGGTAATCAGGAAGTTTCGGCTGGACAGGCCAACTCTGCATCGACTGTGTGCCATGTTAGAGCCCCATCTCCGTCCCCGCAGGGTGTATCCGACTGCTGTCACCCCCACGGCTAAGGTGATGGCCGCCATGCATTTCTTCGCCACTGGGTCATTCCAGCACACAGTGGGCAGTGGAGGAGGGATGTCCCAGCCCATGTTCAGCAAGGTGCTGAGGGATGTACTGGCAGCCATGATGCTGTACCGGAACAGGTACATCAGAATCCCCAGGGCTCGTGAATTGGCGGCAGTGAAGGGTGCATTCTATGCCCTTGGCAGAATCCCACACGTCGTGGGAGCCATTGACTGCACTCATGTTGGCCTTGTTCCACCACAGGCCACTGAGCACCTGTACCGCAACAGGAAGCACACGCACTCCCTGAATGTGCAAGTGGTGTGCCTTGCGGACATGGTGATCACCCACGTGTGTGCCAAGTTTCCAGGCTCGGCCCATGACGCACACATAATGCGCAACAGCATCTTGCCACGACTGATGGCCAATCTGCAACAGGATCGTGCCTGTATTGTCGGTGAGTATGTGGAGTGGTGTAGCGTGCTGGTTGTGCGATGCTGTCCCCTGTCCAGTTGGAATTGCAACGGTTCTCTGTGTCCCTCGCACCCAGGTGACTCTGCGTATCCGAATGGGGCATGGCTGCTCAGTCCATTGAGGAATCCTCGCACCCCAGCAGACGATCGATACAATGAGGCACATGGGAGGACCAGACGTGTGGTCGAGCGTACCTTTGGCCTCCTCAAGTCCAGGTTCAGGTGCCTGGACCGCACCGAGGGTGCACTGGCGTACTCCCCACAGAAGGTGTGCCAGATAGTGGTGGCGTGCTGCATGCTGCACAATCTGGCCATTCGGAAGCAGATCCCCCTCATTGTGGATGACGGAGATCAACCAGGGCCCCAGCCCGCAGACCAGGACAGCTCGAGTGAGGTGGACAGCGGAGAGGAGGAAGCTGGGAATGTGCGCCAGCAGCTCATCGCCCGCTACTTCACTTGACGGTGAGTGTCCATGTACGACGGATGATGTGTCTGTATCTGTGCAGGTGTGTGTGTGCTGTGTCAGGGTGGCCGTATGTTCACTGCGTGCAGTGTGTCAACGCTCCATGGCCAGGGTAGTATGCCACTGTTGGTGACTGTGGCATTGTGCCCTATTGCTCTGTGCGATGTGTGTACATTGCTTGTAGTTGTTGACATGTACTGTGTGATGGGTGTGTGACACACTCATTGAATGTGCTCCTGTTCTGTCTCCCACCCCTAGGTCCCTACAGGTCCTCCGGATTCCATTGCCATGCCACGCATCAGGTGCCTTTCCGCCCAAGGTGGCCGTTGTATTCCGTACAAATAAAACACAGGGCACAAACAGCAGTTAGTGAAAAAGGTGCATTTATTACAAACTGTGACATGTGATTGTGTGTAAGGTGATGACAAAAGTGGTGCGTGCAGTGACAATGAGCTGTCGGTCATGGCTGCGTGATGATCAGGGTGTACCCACTGGTTCTATGTCCATAGTCCAACACACACATGCCATCCAGCTGGCTGTGTGGAGTGGGATCGTAGAGCAAGTCAATGCAGTGGCTGGTCAAGGAAGGCTGGCGGAAGGCTGGCTGGCTGCCTCACTTGCGACTGGAGCGTGCGAAGTCCTCCCGGGAGATCTGTTTCCTCTTCGGACGGCCCCTTCCACGTTTGGGAGGGGGTGTGTGGTGGCGACCTGCTGGTGGTGGGTGAGGTGTGCTCACTGGCTGTGGACGCAGGGGAAGTGGACACTGCTGGCCGACCCTGCGCCCTAGCAGGTGGTGGCGGAGGTGGTGTTGCTGGCCTTGCCTGTGACCCCACCGCCACCACCAGCTGGCCCATGAGGTCCACGAGTTGGTCCATACGGGACACGAATTGGCCCATATGGGCGTCCATGGACCTCAGCACCCCCAGCACCTCCCGCGTGTCAGTAGCAGACCTGGCCCATTGTCCTTGGGCCTCTTCATAGGCCCCAAGGACTCTGGCCATTTGAGGCAGGGCATGGCTCCCAGGGAGGCTGGCGTTTCCCTGACCCTGCTCCTCCTACCAGTCCTGCTGCCACCGGCCTGCCCACTAGCCACATTGCACACCACGGTCCTCGCTGTGGCTCCCAGGGTGGATCCAGTCGGCCGGGCCACCACCTGCGCTGGGGCTGGTGCCAGCGAAGACGTGGTGGTGGTGGAGGCGGTGGTGGTCGGTGCGGCGATGGTGGCGGTTGCGGCAGTGGTAGTGGCCGCAATGACCGTGGGTGTGGCCGCAACGACAGTGGCAGCAGGGGACTGGGACTGTTCAGCATCCCTGGATGATGGGTTGGTGGGTAGGAGGGGTCCTGGGGAGCGGCTGGGCCCTGCCACGCCAGATGGGCCAGCTTGGTGGTCCGTGTCCGAAGAGGTGGACAGATCCTCCAGATCCGTGTGTCCTCGTTGGGGGCTTGTAGGCTGGCTGTGCTGGCTGCTGTCTCCATCCCCAGCGTCCAGCAGTTCGTCACCTGTGGAGAAAATGAGATTTGTTATTGTGTTGCACCTGGCGAAGTATGTATTAGTCGTCTGACATTGGCAGTTCGTGCAATCTCGTACATGGGTTTCCCGGAGGCGAGTGTGTGGCTGTGGCATCTGTAGTTGTGTGTGCTAGGCAATGGGACTGTGTGCTGTGCACATGTGGCATGGGACGGATTGGCCATGCCGATGGGTGTGTTGCTTTGCCCCTACTCATTGTGACTCTGGTGTATGCGGGCTCCTGGCCCATCCTGGGTCTGGTTTTTACTTTGCTTTTGGAGTTCATATGGAACGCTTAGGAACGCATATGGCAACATGGGGGCCATGCCCCAGATTCGCATTTGTGATGGAATATGCTTTTGGGGTTCAAATGGAACGCTTAGGAACGCATATGGCAACATGGGGGCCATGCCCCAGATTCGCATTTGGGAGGGGATATGCTTTTGGGGTACATGCTGTGAGCCATGGGTGCCGAACGTGACATGTGTTGTGGCAGCATGACAGTGCATGGTCTGAGGTGTGTGCATGCCTGACATGCCCTGCATATTTGCTGTCTGTTGTGGTTACTGGACATGGCATTGGACGCATCGTTATGAGTGAGTGATAGTTGTGTGCCAGCCAACGTATTGCAGTTGTCCCATCTCCTTGGTGTGCGTGCTGCCCTGTGCCATGTGCATCACTGCAGTGCTCGGGGGGTGTGGCCCATGTTGTGTGTTGTTGCTCACAGTGTGTCGTGCGCTTAATTGACTTCTGGCACATGGTTGGTCATGGGCATGTGTCTTAGCGTGACTGCTGTATGTGTGGCAGCTGTGCGGATGACATGCCTTTCATGAGACTGGGGCTGACGGATGGGATGGATGGTATGTTGTATGTGCATGGTGTGTCTGTGAGTTTGATGGGTTCAGTGGTGTTCGTGTGCATTTCTGTTGTTCCGCTCTGTTGCGTCTAGTGTTGTTTGTCTTACATAGGCGTAGTTGTGGGGTGTGGGGTTGACAGGCAGTGGGGGCTACATGGACAGGACTTCAATGGTGTTTCGGTTGTGTGTGATGAGTTGCACAGTGGCTGCCGTGTGGGACTATATTCAGTGTGGCTTGTGCATGCAGACGTGGCTCCTTGGGTGTTGCTATGTCTGTGATGGGTCATGTGGGGTGTGAGTCTGTTGTTCATGTCCGTGTGCACATTGTTCACTTGTTCGTGACGGTGGGCGGTGCTGCGTGTTCGTGTGCTACGTGACATGTCCCATGTGTTGGTGGTGTTATGGTCCTCATGCCTCCAGTAATCCAGCCCTGTCCAGTTTCCCACCTGCAAGTTGTTCGTGCGTGCACTGTACTGGATGCCACATGGCTCTAAGCGGGGGTGTTCCATGTTGCAGGTCTGTGGGGGTGGGGGGTGTAGTGGGTCGTGGGGGTGGCTGTACACCCACTGACACCGATTGCTGTGGACCGTGATGTCTGCCTTTCGGCTGTCGTTGTGCACTGCGGTGGCTGACACGTGGCTGTGGGGTGTGGGGATGCTCCTCCTTGCTGTGCTGTGGGACTGGGGCCTGGTGTGTGTTGTACTTGGGCTGTCCACCGTCCCACCCACTGCACTTTGTGTTCCTGCCACTTACCTGTTACTTGTCGGTTAGTGCAGCTGTGGCGGACACATGGGTGTGGTGGGTGCTCGTTGTGGCGCTTCTGGCATATTTGCGGACCTGTTGGTTGTTACGTGGCTGGCTTAGTGTACACATGTCCCCACGCATCTTACAGTTGTTCGGTTTGGGCTGTGTGTGGTAGTGTCTGTTGCATGTGCGTGTGATGTGTTGTGTATTGTGTGCTGGACATGGGGGTGTTTGTCCCTGGGAGCTGTGGCATGGTGGTTGCGCATGTGAGTACATAGCGGTGTGCTAGTATACATTGGTTTGTACTTACCAGCCTCCACTCCCCTGCTAATCCGGTGAGGATCTCCGGATGTATTACGACTCGCACCTTCTCCTCCCACGCTTTGAAGGTCTTAAAGAGCGCGGGATTCCCTCCGCCAGTGACGGCAGCCAGCTCTCTGTTTTTGCCCTCCTTCTTCTTGACCAGGCTCTTGACGTCATTCCAACGTTTGTTTATCTCGACTCTGTTCCTGGGCAGGGTCCCGACTGCATTGACCTGGTCTACGATCCGGTTCCACATTCTGTTTCTGGTGGCTAGTGGTGTGTGCTGGAACATGTTCCCATAGATTTGTGGGTGCACCTTGATGATCTCGTCGACCATGACCGTCAGCTCCATGGGCGTGAACTTGGGCATTCTTTGTGGTGCCATGGTGTTTGTGGTGCTGGTGCGGTGTGTGTTGTGTAATGTGCAGGGGGTTTGTGGTGCAGGTGTTTGGTGGTGGTGGTGGTGGTGGTGGTGGTAGTGATGTGTGCGTTTCTGTGGTGTGCTGCTGTCCTTGCTGTGTCACTGTGTCCTCTCCTCTCCTCTCTGGTTTGCAATGTAGCAAGGGGTTGTGGTCTGTGGGAGTGCTGCTTTTGTACTCACCTATGTGGGTGTGTCCTCATGGTCTGTTGTTTTCAGGTGTGTTGTGTCTGGGGTTCTGGCCTTTGTATTTTTTGTTTGTCCGGGGGGTGTTTTCGGGATGTGTACTGTGCTTGTGTATTTGTGTGTGCCTTGCTGTGTGGACTTGTTGGCCATGTTGTGTGCTATTGGTTTTGTGTGCGGATGGTTTCTGTGCAGGTACGTGGGCGCCATGGCTTCTGCCGTGTCGATTCTCATCGGCGTTGTTTGCGCTGGCGGGCGGTATATTTGTTGTTTTTCCGCGCTCATGGCGGTGCGATCGTAATTTCACGTGCGGTGTGTCGGCCGTGTGGGCGGGCGGTTTTGTGTTGTCGTGCGTGTTTCCGTCCGTGGCGGGCGGTTTGACTCCGACTCGGACGATGGCGGGCGGTATTTTGTGTGATTTTTCCGCCGATGGCGGTTTTTGGTTTGTGTAATCGTAATGGCGTGGTCGGTGTTCAGACGGTGTGTGCGGGCGGATTTTTGCCACTTCCATGCCTGGCGGATTTATTTACGCCGGGTATCGTAATGGGCCCCTAAGTCTCTTATTCCTCTCCCTCTCACAAACCCCTTTTGATCTCTATGGAGCAAATGCTCCGCAACACCATTCAGCCTCTCCGCTAATATTTTTGAAAAAACTTTATAATCAGCGTTAAGTAACGAAATGGGGCGATATGAATCGCATGAACACGATGGTTTAGCAGGTTTAAGAATTAGTGCTACTGCTGCTTCATTCCATGAGGGTGGTATCTCACCTCCTTCCTCAAAAATATGGGAGAACAACAAGCACATAATTGGGGTTAACACTTTTTCTAAGGCTTTATATAGTTCTGCATGCAACCCATCAGGGCCTGCAGCTTTCCCAGATTTTCCAGACATAATGGCATTTCCCACTTCAACATTGGAAATTGGGAGATCCATATTCTGGGACTTATCATCCGAGATTTTTTTGATGGAAGTATGCGCTATCCATCCCTTTATCTCCTCATGCCGTACAACCAGATCTTCATGATATACCTCCTCAAAATGTCGCTGAAAAGCCTTTTCAATATCTATTGGATTATTAAGTACTTTCCCAAAGCTAGCCTCCTCCACTGACTTAAGCTCATCAATAGAGTTCCTAGCCACATCCTGTTTGGTCTTCCACGCCAATAATTTGCCGCAGTTCTCCCCATACTCAAAATGCGATAGCTTACTGGCTTGCCATTTCTTTTTAAGCCTTGCTTCCAAGACGGTAATCAAATCTAGTTTGAGAGAGTCTAACTTTGCCTGTATGTCTGCTTTTAGGTGGTTGCTCTGATGTGCTATAATCTCTTGTTCTTTCAGTAGAATTTCTTTCTCTATCACATCAATTTCTTCTTTATACTTTCTATGCCTATCTATTTGTATAACCGTTATAAAACCCCTTAAGAAGGCTTTATAAGCGTCCCATACCATCTGTATTGGGGCAGTTCCTAAGTTCAATTGAAAAAAGGCCTTTGATTCCTCTACTAACTTTTCAACTAATGATTCTTCTAGAAGGATAGCTCGCTCTAATGTCCACCTCTGACATATCGGCCTATTTGGAACTTTAAGTGTCAATGTCACTGCCGAATGGTCGGAAAGGTGCTCACCCAGATGCTTAACCTCTTCAAACCAAATTTTAAGGACACTGCTTAACAAATAGAAATCTAATCTGGATCTATGTCCATGCTTCTTGTTATAGAATGTATAACCTCTCTTATTACCCACACTCATCCTCCATACATCATACCAGGCTAATTGTTTCATAGCTGTTTTAACTACTGCTCTCATCTTACAATTTGTAACAGATCTACTCCTTTTAGATTTATCTAGTACATGATCTAATACTAGATTGAAGTCGCCTGCTAATATCAGTGGGTCTGGGTAATTCAACAGTTCTAACAATAAGTTCTCAAAAGGAGTTGCGTCATCTATATTCGGACCATAATAACCTGCTACTGTAAAATTAACTCCATACCCTCTTATCTTAGCAATGGCCCACCTCCCCATTTTATCTACCGTACTAGCCAGTAAGGAGATAGCTGCATTCCTTTTTATAATTATTGCCACTCCTTTAGTAGGTGAGGATTGTGTTGTACAGACCAAATCCTGAATCCACCCCATGGGTTTGCACATAGCTATCAACTCATTCTGTTCAAGATGCGTTTCTTGTAAAATTAAAACCTGCTCTGAGCGATCCCTTAAATATTGGAAGATTTTCTGCCTCCTATAGTTTGTTCTTAACCCATTCAAATTCCAAGAAAGCACTTTCAATCTAAAGTTTTGTTTTTCATTTAAATCAGACATCCCTTTCTTCTCCGTCCCCTAGAAAATACGTTTTGATCTGGCGATTCGGACTTACATTTTTTTTTTTTTTACCCACTGCTCCCCACCCAGTGCCCCCCTCCCTCACCTCCCTTGGTGAACCCTTCCCTGGAGAACCCCCCTTCTTCTTTTCTTTGGCCTCCACTAAGGCCTATGGGGCTCCCCCTCCCTTTCAGGTCAGGAACTTAAAACTAGTGCACCCCTCCTCGCAACATAAACTCGTTTCCAATCATCCCGGGCTCCCTGAAATAGATTGCAAAAAATCCTCAGCATCTTCTACTCTTTTAAAAATTTGCATTTTGTTATTATGCATTACTTTTAATGATGCTGGGAATTTTAATTGTGCTGTAGCTCCCGTCTTTTTTAATGGCTCCAGAAGTTTTCCCAACTCCCATTGCCTCGAGGCTGTAATTGCCGAGATGTCAGATCTTATTTGAAATGTTATCTCCTCCACACAGAGGGAGTTTAACTTAAGGGCTTTGTTCAGGATTTCTTCCTTTAAGCTATAGGTTAGAAAATGTACCAAGATTTTCCTGGGCCTTAACTTGTTGGGGTTCAACCTAAAGGGATCTCTATATGCTCTTTGAATATCAGCCATAAGTGCCTCTTTAGAGCACTCAATATTTGTGGCTTGTTTTATTAATTTAGCTACAAATTCCTTTAGGTTGCTTCCCTCCGCCCCCTCCGGCACTTTTAGCAGACGGATATTATTTCTTCTTTGTGAATTTTCTAACGATTCCAGCTTATCCTGAACCTCCAAACCTCTCTCTTTTAGTGCGACTATTTGTTTCGCATTAGCTTCTGTCTGTGTTACCAATTCAGATACAGTTGTTTCAAGTGCTGCAGTTCTGATAGCCAATGAATCAAGCTTCGCCTCTAACTTTCCACAGGAATTTTTAATCTCCACTTGATTGTTCTCCGAGACTAAAAATCTGCCTCTCATCTCTTCTGCCAATGCTTGCAATAGATCACATAATGAATGTTGAGAATTTTCCTTCGTGACCACCGTCTGCCCTTGTCCTAGGCTCATCTCAGAGTAATTTGTGTCATTTTGGCAATTATCAGCCCCTGATTTTAAAGAAAGTGAGTATCTGAGATTGAACTGACTTGAGGCACCCTGCAATCCCCCTTCCTGTGTCGATGGTAATACTGATACTGGTACTGATATTGTACTGATCTCTTTGTCCAATCTATCTCCTTCTTCCACCGGTCCTCCTGCAGCGCTACAATCTCCATCCTGTAATTCTTCCATATCCATAAGCAGAAGATATCTATTTGAAGTAGGAATGTTAATATCATTTAAAGAACTTCGCAGGCACCTATTCTCAAGTGCAACCGTATCTGGTTCCGGTAACGGTTTTAATATTACCGTGGAGGGTACAGCTTTAAAATAATTTTTCAAAGAGGAAGTTATTTTAGGGGCCTGTTGAATTTGCTGGCCCTGCTGAATTAACTGACTTGAGTGTATTGACTGAATTGAAAGAGTATCTCTTTTCTTTTCTGAGACCCTATGCCTCACAGCTCCTAAATCCTTTTTAATTTGTTTAAATTGAGCTGAAGGTTTTTTTTTAAGAGATTTCAGATGTGCCACTGGTTTGGATTTAATATCTTCATTCACATCTGAATCCAGCATATATGAGCTTAACTTAGAGCTTCTTAACAAATATCTCGATTGTCTTAGTTCTTCACAATTTCTATCAGCTGTTTTCCAGATCCCTGTATTACTCCTCTGTTTCTCCCTCCCTCTAGGTTGTAGAGCCTCAGAATATCCTGTTTGAATTTCAGGGCTATCTTCTACCTGCTGTATACGATGTTGCTGGATATATTCCACTTTTCGGATCGGAGCCCAAGAATGTAATCCCTCCAGTTCCGCTTCTAGTTCCAGCGCTTCGACTCCACAAACTTTACTCTCGTCTCGGCCTCCGCCTCCTCGAGGGACTCAAACTGGAATCCCAGCCAAGGCAAATCGCCCGCGTCGCAACTGTTCTGCCGCGCGGGACCAAACAGGCAAATAAACCCCAGCTCTCTGCAAGCTTCCCTGCTCTGTCCACAAATCCTCCACTCCCGTCTCAGCAGTCTCCACAGCCTCGAAAATATCGAATCCTATCGTGCTCCGACTCTTCTTACATCCTCCGCTGCTCCACACAGGCGAAACCGCAGACGCTGACACCTCCCCAAACATGAGCCGCAGGTGAGACGTATTGAAAAACGCGGTAAAACACAACTTATCAGTTCATATAAACTCCAACTTGTATCCTAATTATTTGTCAGAGATACCCGGGTTAATTTACGACCTCATCTATTCCTTACGGTGCATATTTTACAAAGAATTTTTCCTTGCATTAGTTCCTGACCCTTGGGAGCCTCCGCGACCCGCTACTCGCCGGCCGCCATGTTCTCCTCAAATCCCCACCCTGCTGCGTGATTCAAAGAGTGCAAAGATAGTGCCTGGGTGATTGAAGCACTGTATAGCTAATGCATTGGTGATTGCAAGAGTACAGGGGTAACTTCTGGGTGATTAAGAGTGTACATAGGTAACGCCTGGGTGATTGCATGACTACAGGGGTAATATCTGGGGATTTACATGACTGCGTAGGAAGTGACTGGGTGATTTTATAAGTGCATGGGTACTTCTTGGGTGATTGCAGGACTACTGAGGTAGTGCCTGAATGAATAAAGGAGTGCAAAGGTAGTGCCTGGGTGATTTCATAACAGTATGACTACTGGCTGAGTGATTACATAAGTAGACTCTTATAAAGTACCATAATCAATAATTCCTCTCCCAACATATCTTAAACATCACTTTTCCAATACTACTGCTTCACTATTTTAGCAGTAATCAGGTATAGAGCATAGAGCATAGCTAACAGCAAAGCAATACTTCACTTATCTTTCATAAACGTCTCCCCATATTTCTAAAACCATGTATGCATATGTCTGTACCTTTTCCTACCAGCATCATATATAAAAGTAAAAAACAGATAAATGTTTACGTGTGTTTTATACATCTATCATCTTCAGACACATAACACATACCATAATATATGAACAAGTAGACACATATCTCAGTCACAACACCATGCACAGCTGAAAACTTCACAGAGTACACTTCAATTTTCAAACAGACACTGAAAATTATGCGGTCAATATGAAATATAAATTTCCTCACATCATACAAATTACTCTAATAAATAACATCTCTAGAAACATCTCAAACCACACTTTCAGGCTGCTGCTTAACCATTCTACAATTACTTATAATATTACACCTACCCAAATACAAATAAGGAACCCTTCACATATCTTTAGTAAAAGTCTCACCATATTACTAAAAGCATACATGAATATGTCTGTACCATAACACTATCCAAACCTTAAAAATACACAGAACAAACTTCCAATTTCAAGCAAACATAAAAAATGATGCGGCATATTTCAACTGTCCCTCTCTAGAAACTTAAAAAAGAAGCCTAATCAATAACACCTTATGTCAGCATCTTTTAAACCACACTTTTGTGCTGCATCTTCACCATTCTACTAGTACTCACAGTCTTAAGCCTACCACATAAAAAGCAACAACAGCTCTTTGTTATACATCATGCACCTTCAAATGTATAAGACATATGAAAATACATATACAAGTAGAAACATACTTGAGACAGAAGTCCATGCACACCTTAAAACTTGACAGACTCCACCTCCAAATTTAAAGCAACAGCTAAAATTATGCGGTATACTACAAATGTACATATCCACACACTAAAACAAACTACCATAATCACTAATCCATCTTCCAATATACACATATTACTATACAGAATCTATTTCAAACAACATTTAACTACAATAAAACAAACTACAATACACATCTCTACATTTAATAATATATTTTAAACATCACAGTTTTTAAATAAAACTAATACATAATACACCTCACAAATTTATAACTCACCTTCCAAATAGATTTGTAGAGTTTAAAATATCACAAACTCATAAATGATTTTCTTATGCACACTATCAATGTAATGCACCACTCTCAGCAAGGTAAAACCAGTAATGGCAAAGTTTCCCTCTCTTTCTCCACACAAATACCTTAAGTAACAAATCACATAGCTTCCTACATTATTTCAAATTATAAAACACATTTCTATTGGTTAGACATATTAACCCTTACCAACTGACTTCTAAAAGTACCCAAACGGGTTCTGGAATTTTTGGGAGTCGCGACTCCACTGTGCACCAACGCTATGGAGCCGCGAGTCCATACGGGAGTTCAAAAATATATTACAAATAAAAATAGCACTATTTTTTAAGAACACACCACTTCTAAAGATAGTACTGACTTGGGAAATCTTACTTAAATAAGATATCACTTATATATAAATTACAATTTCACATTTTAAGTCCACAGTTAAGTTTCAACCCTTCCCCCATTCTGCTTAATGCCAGTTCCATAGTAACAGTTCATGGAACATTCAACTAAACTGACAGGTCACAAGTTCACCATATTTTCAAGTTCACCACACAATGTTGCAAATGCAAATAGCAAGTGTGATTTACATTTCCAAAATATGACCTTATCCTATCTACTGTACCTTTCAAACATGTTATACTAACCAATAAGAAACGTGCTTTTTAAAGAAAGTAATATGCACCCTATTTTTGAATGTACAATGTTCTTAAACAGCCAATCAATTCTCTACTTTTTAAAAAACAGCATCTTGTCCACCATTTTACATACCTCTCATTCTACCAACTGACTACCTCAGCTACAGACATCTTTTCATTACTTCCAGACATCCCTTCAAGATGCTTACATTGTGGATTGTTGGACACAGCTATGTTTTCTGGTGCAAAAGGTATGCTGAACACAGAGGCATTGACAAAGTCCTAGCTTTGCAAAATGTGGATATTAAATGGATTGCACAGATAGGATTAAAGTGGCACCAATTGATGCCTTTGGTTAAAACCTTTTTGCATGACCAACCCCCTGACCTCATGATTGTGCACTGTGGTGGCAATGACCTAGGCACATTGACTGGGGTAGGTCTGGAAATGCTCATGAAGGACACATTTACACAATTGATGTTGCTTTTACCTCAAACTGTCTTTGTTTACTCTAATATATGCCAAAGACAGAAATGGAAGTGGTCAAATCAATTCTGTCCACAGATTGAAAAAGCTTGGAAAAATGTCAATAAAGCTGTTTCTGCATACCTAAGAGATCATAGAATGGGGTCCATCTACAATAACAATATACGTTTTGATATGGATGACATCTACAGAAGTGATGGAGTACACTTCACAGATCTAGGAAACAGAGGGGCATATTAGCAAGAAGAGGCGATAATCATCGCTAACCCTGCTTAGCGTGATTTTTTTTATCGCCGGCTATCGCTGGAATATATCGCCACGCTAACGCTGTATTAGCAACGATTAGCGCTATGGCGATGAATATTCCAGCGATAGCGAGGAAATGGGCCAACATCGCTGAAAAACCAGCGATGTTGCATGGAGAAGGGAGAACACCTTGCTGATACGACCCTGTGGTCGTATCAGCATAATCCACCCCCCATGTTAGGTATGGCTAACACCTGCTAATTGCAGGTGTTAAATAAATGGCGATGACCCCGGTTAGCGCGACTTTTCACGTCGCTAACTGGGGCCATGGCCACCTTGCTAATAGGCGATAGGCCTGTTAGCGGGTGTTTCCCAGGTTTGTTCGTCAGGAACGCCCACTTTGCATGTCATTAGCGATAAATATCGCTGACATGCAAAGCGGTAAAAACGGGCGCTAATGCCCGCAAACTGTCGCTAACTGCTGTTAGAGACAGTTTGCTGATAGGGCGATATGAATATCGCCGCTTTAGAGGCAAAAAGTGCTGCTAAAGCGGCGATAGTGCCCTTGCTAATATGCCCCAGAGTCTTTCTCAACAACCTAAAGCTCTGCATCCACACTTACATGTAGCTACAACAAACTCATAATGAACACAAGGGCTCTTTTTAGAGCCATCCTATAACATAGTAGTGAATATAATTTTTTTTCACATACATTTTTTAAATATTTTTTTGTGGATTCGCACACCCGACGCGAATCTGCAAAAGCATGAATTCAATGTACTACAACACAATACACTTTTCAAGTTTAACTATTATTTTTTAATTTTATATATTTTTAACAAGTCTATCAATTGTAATCTTGTCATTAACTTCAATCACACTAACTCTTTAAAACAACTTCACAAATACAACACTACCTTCTAAATTATATACTACTTTATTATTTATTTAAGATGAATTTGCGAATCCCACGCGACGGAACACGGGGGGCCGCGCTGTGAGAAAAAAAAAAACACCCCACTTCCATTATTCGGTATTCGCCCCAGGGACCCCATCCCCCGGGGCCTACCACCAATTATTATTTTTTTAAAATGAGGAGGGGGACCGCGTGGCCCCACTCCTCAGGCCAATAATGGCCCGGGGGACCCCATCCCCCCGGGCCTGCCACTATTTTTTTTTTTTTTAAAAGAAGGGGGACCGCGTGGCCCCCCTCCTCATGCAAAATATTGGTCCCGGGAACCCCATCCCCCGGGGCCTGCCACTTTTTTTTTTTGGTTCATAAAAAAGAGGGGGACCGCGTGCCCCCCTCCTCGGGCCAATAATGGCCCCGGGGACCCAATCCCCCAGGGCCTGGCCTCTTTGATGGGGACCATGGGGGGAGCCCCAATGCCCCCATGGTCTCAGCCGGCTCCCTGCCTCCTGCGGGACCCGGCATTGCTTTTGGCCAAGGGGAGCTGCTAACATGCAGCTCCCGCCCTGCCATAGCAAACACTGCTTTGCTTCTTGGAAGCGAGAGCACGCCCTGCCATAGCAAACGGCAATGTCCCGGGGGTGGGCACCCCGGACATTGCAGGAGCTGGCCCTGGGGGGTGGCATTCCCCAGGGCCATCGAGGGCTCCAGGAGGGGGCCGCGTGGCCCCCTCCCAACATGCAAATAGCCCCGGGGAGGTGGTGGAACCCGGGGCCGGGGTCTGCAATGGACACCCGTATTTACAAATTCAATGCCCCGGAGAGGTGATGGTCCCCGGGGCAGTGTGGGGGGGCTCGAGCCCCCCCACACTAATTATTTCTCAAAGCCCCGGGGAGGTGGCAGACCACGGGGCTTAGAGGGGGCCACGATGCCCCCCACCCTATTTTAATAAAGCCCCGGGGAGGTGGCGGTCCCCGGGGCTTGGGGGGGCCCGAGAGGCCCCCCCCTCATTAATCGAGGAAGCCCCGGGAGGTGGTGGTCCCCGGGGCTTGGGGGGCCCACGAGGCCCCCGCCTCAATTATAATATAGCCCCGGGGAGGTGGTGTCCCCGGGGCAGCATGGGGGGGCTTGGAACCCCCCACGCATTTATTGTTCTAGGTGGCAGTCCCCGCGGCTGCGGCAGGCCGCGTGCCCCCCGCATACAATTAACTAAGCCCCGGGGAGGTGGAGGTCCCCCGCTAATTAATTAGGCATTGCCCCTAGGATCTGGCCCACCCAGAGGCTTATAGAAAATGAAGCGCAGGAGTCCGTGCTTCGTTTTTTTGGCTTTTTTTCAGCCGGATTCGCGCACCCAGCGCGAATTCGTCCATTTTTTTTTTTTTTAAATGCTTTTTTTGGCCCTGTGGGTCCTTGTGGTACCCCCTGAGCAGGCCTAGGGGGTCAGGGTGTTTCTACCCTGCCCCCTTATCTTGTTTTTAATCTTTGTTTTACCCTTTTCTTGTGACTCGGTTACCGAGTCACAAGATGGCTGCCAGCACTTCCTGGTTTGGAGTGTTGACAGCCAATCAGAGTGAAGCTCGTGCCCGGGAGGGTCCGCGAGTCCTCCTCGGTGCTCAGATATCGATATTTCTATTTTTTTAATTTCTCAGGAACTACTGAACGGATTTACACCATTGAAAAAAAAGGGCGCTTTCTGAACCAAGAGCTACCTGTTTGCCAAATTTGGTGTAATTCTGTTCAGCAGTTCGGGCTGTAGCCGTGTCTAAAGTTCCTATGGAAATTAACGTGGGGAAAACGTGTTTTGGGACCCCCCTTTTTTCTCGGCCCCCGCTTGACGAATCACCCCGAAACTTTCAAGACAGGAGCTGACCGGAGCGCCCCATTAGTTTTAAAAATTTCGCGAAGATTCGTCAACCGGCGCCAAAGATATTGGCAAATCAAAAAACGCTTTTCCTATGGAAACTAGGTCCTAACTATAACTACCTAGTGGCGACCACCAGTAGGTAATATATATATATATTATCTACTGGCGGTCGCCAGTAGATAGTTATAGTTAGGATCTATTATCCATAGGAAATTCGTAACATTCTATTCCCAATAACTTTGGCGTCGTTTGACGAATCATTGCAAAATTTTTAAAACTAGTGGGGCGCTCCGGTCAGCTCCTGTCTTGAAAGTTTCGAGTGATTCAGTCAGCGGGGCTGAGAAAAAGGGGGTCCCAAACGTGTTTTCTCCATGTTAATTCCCATAGGAAATTTTAGACACGGCTACAGCCCGAACTGCTGAACGGAATTACACCAAATTTGGCAAAAAGGTAGCGCTTGGTTCAGAAACCGACCTTTTTTTTAAATGGTGTAAATCCGTTCAGTAGTTGTGGAGAAATTCAAAAAATAAGAGTCAAAAAATCGATTTCCCATAGGAAACTTTATGCAAGGCTACAGCCAAAACTGCTGAACGGAATTACACCAAATTTGGCAAAAGGTAGTGCTTGGTTCAGAAAGCACCCTTTTAAAAATGAGTGTAAATCCGTTCAGCAGTTTTGGAGAAAATCAAAAATAAAAGTTTCGATATTTATGGCCGCGTTGGATCCGCGCACCCTCCCGATCACGAGCTTCATGCTAATTGGCTGTCAACACTCCAAACCAGGAAGTGTTGGCAGCCATCTTGTGCCTCGGTAGAACCGAGGCACAAGAAATGAGAGAAACAAATGCAAAAAACGCAAAAAGGGGGCAGGGTAGAAACACCCTGACCCCCTAGGCCTGCTTAGGGGGTCCCACAAGGACCCCCAGGGCCAAAAAAAGCATTTTATTTATTTTTTTAAATCGGCGAGATGCGCTTAGGATGCGCGTATCCCGCAGTGAAAAAAAAAACGAAGCGCGGCCTTCCGCGCTTCAATGGTATTTGGCCCCCGGGTGGGCTAAGTCCTGGGGGCATGCGGGGGTAAATGATAAAATTGTGTGGGGGGGCCTCTAAGGCCCCCCCAAGCCCCGGGGACCACCACCCCCCGGGGCTTTGAAATACAAATGGTGCGGGAGGGCACTCGGCCCTCCCGCAGCCCCGGGGACCGCCACCCCCGGGGCTTCTTTTTTTTTTAATTAAAATACCTGTGTGGGGGGGCTCGAGCCCCCCCACATGCCCCGGGGACCGCCACCTCCCTGGGGCACTAAGAATTGAAATGTGGGGGTCCGTTTCAGACCCCCGAGCCCCGGGGACCACCACCTCCCCGGGGCTTTGCAGATGTTGGGAGGGGGGCCCATGCGGCCCCCCTCCTGGAGCCTGTGATAGCCCTGGGGACCACCACCCCCCAGGGCCGGCTCCTGCAGTGTCCTGGGGTGCCCACCCCTGGGACACTGCTGTTTGCTATGGCAGGACGGGAGCCTCGCGGCTCCCGTCCTAACATAGCAAACTTGCTTTGAATTTTGGAAGAGAGAGCAGGAAACCTGCTCTCTCTTCCAAAATTCAAAGCAAATTGCTTTTCCACACGGGGAGCTGCATCTAAGCAGTTCCCCGTGTGGAAAAGCAATGCCGGCTCCCGCAGGAGGCGGGAAGCCGGCGGGACCGTGGGGGAGTTGGGGTCCCCCCACAGTCCCCAAAGGATAGGGCCAGCCCCAGGGGATGGGGTCCCCAGGGCAAGTAGTGGCCCGGGAGGGGGGCCATGAGGCCCCCCCAATTATCAAAAAATAAATAATTTTTTTTTAAAAGGCCGGCCCCGGGGATGGGGTCCCCGGGGCCTAAGGAGGCCTGAGAAGGGGGCAAGGCATCCCCCCTCCATGAAAAATTTAATAAAAAAACATGTGGCAATGACCCGGGGGATGGGGTCCCCGGGCCAAAATTGGCCACGGGAGGGGGGCCCACGAGGCCCCCTTCCCATTCCGTTTTTTTTTTTTTTAAATAAAAGGGGGTCAGGCCCTGGGGGATGGGGTCCCCAGGGCCCAAAATAATTAAAAAGAAGGGGGGCCACACAGCCCCCCTTCTAAAAAAAAAAAAGAAAAAAAAAAGACCGGCATCGCGCCGGAGGCCCCACCCCCTCTTTGCAGCACTCTGCAAACGCGCCCCCTGGCACGTTGTAAGATGGGGAAGTAATTTCCCTTGAATACTGGGGGTCTCTGGGGGCCAACTAGCCCACCAGGAACCTCCAGTATGCGCCAGGGTGCTGCGTTGCAGAGAGGTGTTCAGAGGCCTCGCCCCTTTTTACACCTCTCTGCAACGCAGCTCTGTGGCGTTTACTGGAGGTACCTGGTGGGCTAGTTGGACACCAGGGACCCTCAGGATTCAAGGGGACTTAATCCCTCAACTTAAAACGCGCCATGGGGCGCGTTTGCACAGTGGTGAAGGGAGGGGGCGGGGCCTGAGGTGACATGTGTGCAAACACGCCCTGTGGCACGTTTGAAGTTGGGGAATTAATTCCTCTTCAATACTGAGGGTCCCTGGGGGCCAATTAGCCCACCAGGTACCTTCAGTAAGCGCCACAGAGCTGCGTTGCAGAGAGGTGTAAAAAGGGGCGTGGCCTCTGACCACCTCTCTGCAACGCAGCTCTGTGGCGCTTACTGGAAGTACCTGGTGGGCTAGTTGGGCCCCAGGAACCCTCAGGATTCAAGGTGACCTAATACCCCAACTTAAATCGCGCCACAGGGCGCGTTTGCACAGTGGTGAAGGGAGGGGGCGGAGCCTCAGGTGACATGTGTGCAAACACGCCCTGTGGCACGTTTTAAGTTGGGGAATTAATTCCCCTTGAATACTGGGAGTCCCTGGGGGCCAACTAGCCCACCAGGTACCTCCAGTGCGCGCCACAGGGCTGCGTTGCAGAGAGGTGGTGCAGGCCACGCCCCTTTTTACACCTCTCTGCAACACAGCTCTGTGGCGCTTACTGGAGGTACCTGGTGGGCTAGTTGGACCCCAGGGACCCTTAGGATTCAAGGGGACTTTATCCCCCAACTTAAAACGGCCAGAGGGCGTGTTTGCACACATGTAACCTCAGGCCCCCCCCTCCCTACACCAGTGTGCAAACGCGCCCCATGGCGCATTTTAAGAGGTAGTTTTAATCCCCCTGCCCTATTATGTACTATGGAGTTACAGAGGAGGTCATGCTAATCACAGGGGTACCCCAACGCATAGTGTTCCCTAGTGTATGTAGGTGTTTTAACTGTATTCTAAGTGTCTTTTACCATAGCACTGGCTCTAGGCCTGGTTAGTCAGAGTCAGTTACCACTAGTACCCGTCTGGAAAAGGTGTGGGCACAGGATGATTTTGCAACAAGGCCTCTTTCTGCTGCTCTGTTGGTTCTTTCTGCACATGTCTTGCTTCTTCCTGCATTTTTCTTCGTCTTTGTGGACTTCTGTTTCTTTCTACATTTCTTTTGCTTCTTTCTGTGCGTTTCTTCTTCTTTCTTCACATGTCCTACTTCTGTAGGCATAGTTACAAACTAGCATTTGAAAAACTTTTGAAATTCACTGAAAATACCATAGGTTTCAGTCACGTTATAGTTAGAAATTAGCATTTAAAAAACCTTTGAAATTCACTGAAAAAACCATAGGTTTCAGGCACGTTATAGTTAGAAATTAGCATTTAAAAAACCTTAGAAATTCACTGAAAAAACCATAGGTTTTAGGGAAAGTTATAGTTAGTTGGACATTGCACTCGTACAAAACCCGTGAAATTCCCCCGTTATAGTTAGTTCAGCTAACTATAACTTGCGCCCCACAATGCACTGCTGATGACGTCACATATTACATCACTCATGACATGGTCAGTGACATCACTGATGACATCACTGATGACATCTCAAATGACATCACTGATGACATCACTGATGACATCATCCATGTGATAATTTCATGCATCTTCTCACACCCTAATATAACCTTTGATACACCCACTCTAAATTACAGACTGCCATTGTCAAAACCATAGACACTCCAACACCAATAACTACATACACACTCACTGATTCTTAGGTCTACACACACATCCACTCACTCACCCGTACAGTAACTCATACTTATAGTCACTCAGTACAGGACTATCATATGCACTCATACACCTACATAGACACTCACACACCGCCACTCATCCATAGAGGTACTCACACACCTAGTCACTCATGCAAATAATTAATCACACTGCCATTTACTCACCTATACAGTCATACACACACCAGCTCACTTACTCATGCAAATACTAGCACATTCTTACGCTCTTATACAATCACTGATACAAGCACACACTCATCCATACAGCCACTCTCACAATCACACACTCTCACTTATAGCCATTTATATACTCCAACATACATATATACTGCCTTTCACATATGTAGTTACTCACACATGTACCACTGAGATATACATTCACTCACTAACACACCCATACACACACTCACCCACCCATACAGTCCATCACAGATGCACTCTTGAAACCATGCACCCAGTGAATCACCCACTCACACATCTATGCACAGAGTCACACACACCCCACCCACACAAACTCTCAGGCACCCATACAGATACTCAGACAACCAATCAATAACCCATGTAGACACTCATGTAGCTATTCAGAAACCCATGCAGCCGCTAACACACCAACAGACAGACGGATACAGACATTCACCCAGTTTAGTCACTAACCCATGCATTCAGTAAGATACGTTTAATCACTCACTTATAGAATTAGTCACGCACCTACTAAATCATCCATTCAGACAATTATACACCCACTCATTCTTCAATAAGCCTTTCCCTATATATATTAAACATATTTAAACTTTACAGAAACACACAGTCACTGGATGATGTCATCAGTGATGTCATCAGTGATGTCATTTGAGATGTCATCAGTGATGTCATCAGTGATGTCACTGACCATGTCATGAGTGATGTAATATGTGACGTCATCAGCAGTGCATTGCGGGGGCGCGAGTTATAGTTAGCTGAACTAACTATAACGCGGGAATTTCACGGGTTTTGTACGAGTGCAATGTCCAACTAACTATAACTTTCCCTAAAACCTATGGTTTTTTCAGTGAATTTCTAAGGTTTTTTAAATGCTAATTTCTAACTATAACGTGCCTGAAACCTATGGTTTTTTCAGTGAATATATATATAGGTCTTGGCACATCTGGGGGCCATTGAGCACAATGACCCTAAATACCCCATTGAAAGACATTTTTACACAAAACACTCTGGCCACCACAATTTACTGACCTATTTTATTATTAAACAAATCCCAATGTGCTCCAAAGGGGGAGATAGTGTTCTCAGGATGAGGAGGAGAGGGTCACAGTTGACTACTGATCTTAACAGACTCCACCCAGAAGGGCTGAATCAGGACGAAGAATTGAGTATCCACCTGTACAATGACTAATTATTCTGTTATGGTATTGTCTTATGCCTCAGTTTTTAATTTCTCCTAGTTTTCTGTACACACCTGCACACAGTTGTGTAATACAGCCTCTCATGTACAGCTTTGTGACAGGATGGTCATTTGCATTTCTCTGTACTAATCACAGTTCATTGTGTGCTTTTTACAGAAAGAAAGGAAGGGGCACTCGAGGACACGGCACACACCTTCACTGATTGTGTCCCATACCCTTTGCTTCATCTACCTTCATGGTGTTCTCTCACGTCTCAGATAAGACTTGGTTGCACGTTTTCACACTCTATGAGCACATTATGTCTTTTATTGTATTGTGCATGACTGTTTTGTACGAAAACAACATGCTGATATTGTACCATGTGTGCAACACTTACTACATGATGTTTTACCCATTTTGTACATGATTGTTTACGAGCCCTATTGATTGTGTATGAACATAATACGCTGATATTTTACCATGCCTATAATACTCACCACATGGTATTTACCTTTACCTTTGCCATGACCGTGCAGACACACTGTTGGGCACCACGCCCATTCATCATGCAGCAAGACTTCCACATGACTACATAACACCCAAATTCATAGTCATGGTGTTCCAGATACAGTCTGGAATCCCCACTGGGTCCATGCTGTAAATTGGGCTCCCTCACCCTCCACCTGGAGGCTTCCAGTAATATGCCTTTTTTATTGCCACCATGCATCTTCCTTCTCTTCACAATCCTGTGCCTTTTGATTGTGTTGAGCCTCTATGGAATTGGCCACACCCGCTCCTTTTGAGTTACCCGTGACACTATGCTCCCGTCTTTTTTCGTGCGGATTACAGTGTTGTCCCGCCTGCATCACATAGGCCCTCCCCCCCTAATCTTGGCACTGTGCCTGTACTCAGCACAGTCCACACACCTTTTTCTGCTGTCTGGCTAGTCTCATAATGCTCCAAACATCAAAGTGGGGAAAAAGAAGCAGTGATTTTTTACTGACTGCCTCCACACATAGTCCAGCAGAGACACATTTGGACGCACATTTTCCAACGTGAATGGATGATAGTTTTTGATATTTTGTATTAAAGGGTTGTATCTGCATGCACCTTTTGATTAACACTATATGTTTGAGCATAGAATACAGTTTACATTTGACGCAGCATTTTACTTAATTTATACATGTGTTGGTTTACAAGTTGATATGATGAATTCTAATGATGCATATTTACGTGGCACACGACATATCATGATATATTATGGTGCTCATCGAGTTTCTGCTATGTTTCCATTTCTAGTCCACTGTTTGTTTCTAATTTTTGGTGTACTTAATTAAACACTGTGATTCACTAAACTTGTACATGTGATCAAGGCCATTGGGATGGCTGAAATGCGTCTTGCTGGAAGTAAAGCGATGTTTTGTCACGTCAACTCTGAGTGAGGACTTCTTGTGGTGTCTGATTCTGAACTGTATATTTCCAGCTGTCTGGCGTATGTGCTCCGCCCCTCATGGGCCTCAGGTCTCTTTTCTTGAGCAGCTGGTCTTTATATATATATATATATATATATTTTTATATATTTATATGTGTGTGTGTGTATATATTTCTTTATATACCAAGTAACTGTAGCTCCTTCCAGAACCAAGGACCCAAGAGGGGTAGTGCAAGATGCCTGCGGAGCGCACCGGCTTCGAATCCTCACATATCTGAGAAATTGTACGCACACTCAGGACACAATCATCAGTGCAGAAAGAAATTTTTACTCCATACACTCAAAAGAGTATGCAGTAAAAACCTCTTTCTGCACAGATGATCATGTCCTGAGTGTGCGTTAAACTTCCTTGGATTTCTGAGAGTATATATATATATATATATACATATATATATATTACTTACTGGCGGTCGCCAGTAGGTAGTTATAGTTAGGACCTTGTTTCTATTCAAAAAGCGTTTTTTCTTTTGCCAATATCTTTGGCGCTGTTTGACGAATCTTCGCGAAATTTTCAAAACTAATGGTTTGCTCAGGTCAGCTCCTGTCTTGTCGGGGTGATTCATCAAGCGGGGGCCGCAAAAAAAGGGGGGTCCGAAAACGTTTCTCCATGTTAATTTCCATAGGAAATTTGGACAAAGCTACAACAGCTCGAACTGCTGAACGGAATTACACCAAATTTGGCAAAAAGGTAGGTCTTGGTCCAGAAAGCGTGCTTTTTTTTTTAAATGGTGTAAATCCGTTCAGTAGTTGCTGAGAAATTCAAAAAATAAAAATATCGATATCTGAGCACCGAGGAGGATTCGCGAACCCTCCCGAGCACGAGCTTCATTCTCATTGGCTGCCAACACTCCAAACCAGAATGTGTTGGCAGCCATCTTCTGACTCACTAACCGAGTCACAAGAAAACAGTAAAAAAAACATTAAAAAACAAGAAAAGGGGGCAGGGTAGAAACACCCTGACCCCCTAGGCCTGCTCAGGGGGTCCCACAAGGACCCCCAGGGCCCAAAAAAGCATTTTGTTTTTTAAATCGGCCGAATTCGCGCTGGGCACGTGAATCCGGACGAAATTCTTTTTTAAAAAATGAAGCGCGGGCTCCCGTGCTTCATTTTCTATAAGCCCCCGGGTGGGCCAGGTCCCGGAGGCAATGCCCAATTAATTAGCGGAGGCCCGCGGGGCCCCCACAGCCCTGGGGACTGCCACCTCCCCGGGGCTTTAATATATTTGAGGTCGTGCTTTTGTCTTGAAAAATGAAATTAAATGAAAAAGAAATTTGTAGAGCGCGAAACTTTCACCCGAAGGTGTCAAGGCGCTAAATTCGTCATTCATGAGTCAGAGGACGGTCCAGAAAGTCGTCAAAGATTAAACAGCCAGGTCTTTAACGCTTTTCTAAAAGCCAGCAGATTAGTTTCTTGCTTCAGCCCAAGTGGTAGGGAGTTCCACAGTTTCGTTGTGCCGACCACAAAGCTCCTTCCTCCCCAGGAGCATTTTTTAAACCTGGGAACAACCAGGTTGTGGGCCTGAGATTAGCGAAGATGGCGAACCGGAATATAAGGCTTTAAATTCTGTTTAAAGAAGCTGGGCCCTATCTCATGTGTGGCCTTAAAGGCAATGCATAGAGCCTTAAACTCAATTCGTCTCTTCACCGGTAACCAATGCAATCCTTTAAGTGCCTGTGCGACATGTTTATGTCTTGGAATATTCAGCAAAAGACGTGCCGCTGCATTTTGCACAATCTGCAGTTTGGAAAGACACTTCTTACGCAGATTAATAAAGAGCCCATTACAGTAATCAGCTCTGGACAGAACCAGAGCTGAAACCACCAATTTCCGTAGCTCGGGCGGAATAAATGGAAGAATCCTTCTCAGACGTTTTAGTGTGTAGAAGGAATGGGATGTAACCTGGTTAACGTGGCTTTCGAAGGAAAGCATGGAGTCAAACGTAACTCCCAGGTTTTTCACCTTATTCATGGGGGTAGGTAATGGACCCATTTCCACCGGCCACAGAGCAGGGGACCAAAAATTAGTTTGGCCGCCAAAAAGTAGGACCTCGGTCTTACTAGAATTTAGTTTCAAACAATTGGAGGCCATCCATTCACCTATTTGATGAAGACAAGTGTGAAACTGTGCAGCTGTATCTTCAGGCGAGCCTGTCACTGAAACTACAATCTGTGTGTCGTCGGCGTATGATACTGCCGAAAAACCCAGGGACTTAATTAATCTGGCCAATGGTGCGACATAAATATTAAAAAGTGTAGGGCTCAATGAAGAGCCCTGTGGCACTCCACAAGGTAGCGTAAAATTCGGTGACTTAAAATTATCCAAAGCCACAAATTGCTCCCGGCCTGACAGATAAGATTCAAGTAATGCATACGCTTTTCCTATAATACCAATCTCCCTCAAGGTTTCCAACAGTTTTTGGTGATTCACAGTGTCGAACGCGGCAGAGAGGTCAAGCAGCACAAGTGCTGCATTGCCTCCTGCATCGACAGTCTGCCTGATCAGCTCAGAGGCTGTAATTAGAGCTAGTTCGGTGCTATGATCCTTCCTGAAACCATACTGAGTGGCATCCAAAAAAGCATGCCTCTCTATATGTTCAGAAAAAGCACCATTCATGGCTTTTTCTACCATCTTTGCCGGCAAGGGGAGTCTGGAAATTGGACGATACTTGCTGGGGTCTGCCCCATCAAGATTAGGTTTCTTCAAGAGGGGGAGAACCGACGCCAATTTCCAACTGGTAGGAAATATACCAGAGGTAAACATTTTATTAAAAACAAAGGACAAATGCAATGAAAGTAATTCTGGTACAAGATGGAAAATCTTTGGGGGGCAGGGGTCCATTGGGGACCCGGATTTAGTGGACCGTAAAAGATTGGCGGTCTCTTCCATCGTCAACGACGGGAAAACAGACAGTTCAGGGGAGTCCAAGGAGTCAAGGGAGATTATGGAAACTTCAGTCAGTGCCCTAGATGCAGGAAAGGGCACAGCCCCTTGATCCTTAGAACTTGAGAAGCCACTATAAACCGCTTTAACTTTATCCTGGAAGGATTTAGCCAATAAGTTACAGAACGTCTGATCTTTAGGTAATTCAGTTACCTCTGAACATTTGGCCAACTTTTTCACTGTTGTCTGTGCCGGTGGCTGGGCTGTTACGAAACTTCACTAGCCGCGAAGTGAAAATAAACCTCCCAGGGGGGCTCCGCTGCCGAGAGAGCGCAGAGAGCTGCGAGGGCCATGGAGGCCAAGGACACCGAGCTCTACGAGAGCCTCATCCTGTGGGTAAGTGACGGGACGGGCAGCGAGTGCTGTGTTGAGGTCAGGGGGCTGTGTGGTCAGACGGGTAGAGGGACAAGGGACACCTCTCCTGTAGTACGCCTTTACCGGGCAGTCAGATACACCGCAATCTCCAGCTCTCGTGTACAACTACTGTCAATAGAAGCTGAACCATACATGCATACCTACGACACAGCCGTAACACCTGCTTCGACCGCGGCACTGCAGGCCAATCATATGAGCACAGAGCCACTTCCAGGGACATATGATCAGTTAGAAAAGGAGTGGTCAGGTAGGTTAAAGAAGTATCTAATTTACAGTAACCAGAAACCACTTCATGGGGGAACAGTATTTGTATCATACAAGTATTGCATAGCACAGTAAGGGTGTGTTCAAGCCATCTTTCAAGGAAATAACTTAATAATGGAGCACCTGCACACCATGTTACTGGAGTGGTGAACATCTTAATGCGGGTCACATCATCGAAAGCTAATAGGGGCATCGGACAACTTATTGCGCCTTACACATTTCTGTCTTATTTTGCATTCGTTTATTGTGACAGCAAAACATGTTGGCAATAAAGGATGTATACCACACATAGCATCCGCTGAGGGCGCAAAACATTTTACAAAGGCACTTTGTAATAAACTGAACTTTTTACAGCGATACACATTGTAGCATTTTTGAGGGGCACAGAATGTCAGGTGCACAAATATTTACCATCGTGCATAGACTCAAAACGTCTTACTGGAGCGCAGACATGCCAATATGCAAAGATACACAATGGCATATTGGTGTAAATAGCCTGTCGTTTTACCTGGATCTCTTACAGGTGCAAGGATTAAATATGTAGCCCCTGGCACGCAAGTATACCATTTAATTGGTCACCTGATAGCATCATGCAAGTTGCAGAACCTTTAACAATGGAACACACGTGGGAACTTTCTGGGGCAGGACCACAGAACTTCTGTATTACAAAAATAGAAACTGGCATGCGAATTTGCACAAAATGTATACTTACAGGGCAAACAGATCCTCTTGTAGGGGCTCATTAATTGCCTTTTATAGAAGATAATTTTCCACAGGACGGAGGATATAGCATTTAGGTGACCAAGGTATTTTAAAGGGGCACATACTTTGCCTGGGCACACGTTTATTACAGGGAACATACATATCGTACAGTAGAGCATGTTAAGAGGTCAAATACTTGCTACCCAACAAGGTTACATACTAGCTTGAAGGGTCACATACAAAGCATTTTAACGGGGTCCGGAACTACTCATGTGTACACGTGTAGCCTCCGATAGGAGCACTAAACAACTTAGGGGTATATTCACAAGAACGTGTGATAACTACCGCAAGAGTAGCGTAACGCAACTTTCAATATAGCAGCCCATCGCGGGAAAATAACCCCGTGTCAACGTGGAATTCACAACAAGGCGGTACCATGCGATAGTCTGCCGAAACCGCGGACAATGTCCGCGATACAACCACCACGATGGAGATAAAAACACAAACCACAACACCAAAAAACACGCGATGGGCCAAAGCGCGATGAGGAAACAGCGACAAGCAGCGCCAGGCCTGCAACACACACCTGGCAGGCATCAAAAATCCCCATAAAAGTAGAAAAAACACCCACACACAAACTGACCAACACACAAGCACCATGGAGGCAGCCGGAGCAGGCGCAGAGGACGAAGGCAACCCCAAAAGCACCCCGGACGACCAGCCTGGGACCTCGGGGACAGGGAAGGGCAAGGACAAGAAGACGAGGAAGACCAAGTTCAGTCCGCAGGCGAACAGGATCATAGTCACCATCAACAACTCTTCGTCACCTCCAACGTGTCATTGGGCACCAAAACTGGAATATGGCGGGACATCGTCGACAAGGTGAATGCCGTCGGAGAGCACAAGCGGACAATGGACGAGGTCAAGAGGCGATGGAATGACATCAAGCGGAAGACCAAGGAGAAACTCTCCGCCAACCTGAAGGCAGCAACGCAGACCGGAGGTGGGGGCCCAGCGCCACAGCTGGAGCTGGATGACATGGAGGACCTGGTGTCGACAGTCATCAGTGTGGAGACTGTGGCCGGAGTCGGGGGACCGGACACTGCTCGACAGGACACAACACAACCGCAAAAGGGTGAGTGACCACCAGGTACTGGGGGAACGGGGGAGATGGCCACAATGGCACACATGCACAAGCAAGCAGGGCACAGTGCACACCCACAATCACTCTGGGTCCTCTCCCAGACCCACAGACTGTCACAATGTACAATGCCATGCTGTCTGAATGTCAACCTGTACCATGCGGCTACATACATGTGGACACATTGTAATACACCATCTCCCCTTCACATTGCAGGGGCATCGTCAACACCTCCTGCAGAGCAGTCACAGCCACTCTTCACTGATGACGAGGAAGAGGACAACACCAGCATCGACACCCAAACCATCCAAGACCTCATTGACCTCATCCGCAACTCACCTCCAGGATCAGGGCAGCCCAGCTACATCCATGAGACCCCACCCACCACCCAAACCACCCAGCAGGAGGCACCCACAGCCCCGGCACCCTCCCAAGTCCCCCAACAAATGGCCTTCCAACGCCTTGTGCTGGAGGGCCAGAGGGAGATGGCCGAGCAGGTGCGGGTGGGGTTCGAGCTCATGGCTACCAAACTGGACGCCATCCTTGGGTGTCTATGTCCGCCCCATGGACTCCAGCGAGCCCTGACTGACATCTCTGGAGTCATGATGCGGAGGGAAGAATACCTGTCCGCTCAGAGTGGCCCCAGCGATGCCAGCCATGAGCTGGCACACATGCGGAGGCTCATGGAGGATATGGTGCGGATGGAGGCGGAAAGGATGGCAGCCGCCGCTGCACATCAGTGATATGTAGCTGGGATCTACCGTGCCCTGCATGTCCTCATCATGGCATTGCTGCCACAAGGCGTGGCGATGATGAATGCTGCTGCCCCCACACCATCCACATCTCCGCCCCCTGGTGTGTCAGTGCCTCCCAGTGCGGCAGGCATATCCACTCCGGCACCTGATGTGTCACTGCCGCACAGTGCGGCCGACAATCCTCCTCCGGCCCCTGATGTGTCAGTGGCACACAGTGCCGCAGCCTGTACTGCAACACCCACAGGTGGGGCAGGGCACACACCCGGGGACGAGGATGTGGATGGGACTGTGGTCAAGAGGGCCAGGCACTAGCATCCATTTCCGCCACCTTGCCTGTTTCTGCTTGGTGCCGCACATGGCCTCAAGACCTACCACTGACCCCCGATACACTCCGATGCACTCACCTTGGACAGCGACATGGACTGCCACATCCTGTTTGACAACCAATGACACGGCAGACAGACTGCGGACTGTACCCTTCCTCTTCCGCAGTACAGGTCATCCCCGGATGGACACTGGCTGGCCCTCCATGGGCCCATATTGTGTAGTGTGCTCGGCATTGCCCTGTACCACTCCAGCTGCATGACTGCAGTGGATGTGCAAATAAACATCCAGTGACGCACTGTTGTGTAATGTCTTACGTCATTCCTGTATGGATGTGTGGATGAATGTGGGGACAGTGCCTTCCCTTGCGTCAATGATGTTCATCCTGTGGGATGCCAGTCAGAGGGTGCGACATTGCATTTTGTGTACCGAGTTCCGTGAACACTACAACAGGGACACACGCATCAGTCACTTCCTTGTCCGGACATGGACTGGACCACGCCCAGAGCCCACGAGTCATTGTTGCAAGCCCTGCGCTGGTCGGGCATACGGCAGGCCAGACCACTCCGCTAACGCCCCGAGGGGGGGCCCTCATTGCTACCCGTCGCAGCCGTACTCGCTGGTGGTGTGCAGGTCACTGGTCTAGTTGTCAGCATGTCACAGCCACTCCCTGAGGGCAGGTTTTCACACACACCACACCCATCCGGCACAGGCATCACAGGCCATGTGACTCCGCCAACATAAGGGGCCGACGACGTCACATTCCCCTCTTCCGGTGGTGACTGGATGATGGCCGCTCCACGGTTCTCACTCATGTAGGGCCTATGAGTTGTTGCACACAGGGTTAGTGGCATCCGAGGCCTTGCGGACGGCATGGGCCTACAACCACGTGGCGCAGACTGGGGTTGCACAGGGTTAGTGGCACATGAGGCCTTGCGGACGGCACAGGCACCCCACCACGGGACGGTGACTTTGGGTGCACTGTGTCAGTGGCACCTTGAGCTGCTGAGCGGGTGTGCAGCCTGCGATGATGCCCCATCCCGGCGGTCCGGACAGCTCAGGTTTTGTGTGCCCTGCTGGACCGCAGTGTAGGCCAGAGCCATTGGGCAGCGCGGGCCTACCGCCACGTGGCGACGCTTCCGGGTTCCCAGAGTTGGTGGCACCCATTGGGCTGAGCGGGTGTGCAGCCTGCGATGGTGCCGGGTGCACTGGTATGTCCTCTGCCATGGAGTAATCAAGACCCAGCACCAAACGTGAGACCTGGTGGCCTGCGGAGTGGGGCTGCATGATGTGGAGGGTGCCATGTCCGCGGGCCCCGGGCTTGTGGCTTGCAGCGGCACGTGGTGGGACCTCCTGTCTATGCGCCGGTGGCGGAAGGTGAGCATTGAGGCCTGGGTGTGCATGGGCGGGCATGCTCCGATGGGCGGCGGGTGAGGTTGGGGTGCCTCTGCCTGGGTGTGCATGGGCGGGCAGGCGATGTTGTCTTGTGCAAGTGTGTGTACTGTGCCAGTCGTGTATCTGGGCTCTGTTTCAGCTGACGGCTCTGAATGAGATGTGTGACCTGGTGAACTGCACTACATACCGGCACGTGGTTGGAGACACACCAGTGGCAGCAGGTGAGCAGTGTGGCCTGGGTGCGCAGGGGCGGCACTCTCTCTCTCTCTCCCTCTCTTCCTCTCTCTCTCCTCTTCTCTCTCTCTCTCTCTCTCTCCCTCGCTTCCTCTCTCTCTCCCTCCCTCTCTTCCTCTCTCTCTCCTTCGCTCTCTCTCTGTCCTCTGATGTGCGCAGGACACACCTTCTCATCATCTTTTTTATCTTACAGGCTGTGACCTACGTATTGTCCGGAGGGGAGCGGCCATGTGTCTTCATTTCATTTCGTTGTTCTATTTTAATAAAGTTTCATTTGTTGCTTCGCAAGTGAATGTGTGCTGGTCATTTCTGTGACGACACATCCATGTCACCAGTTGTGATTGTGCGGCATCAAGCGGAATATTTTGTACATGTTTAGGTGTGGCTGATGTGGCATGTCTTTGGTCGGGGGGTGCCAGGGAGGGGTGGTCCTGGGGGTGGTGGCTGTGGGTGTTGTGGCCCTCTTGGGTGTCCGGGCCGCATGATGGGTGGCTCCATGGCATCTGTTGCCCTTCTGATGTAGCCCTGGGCTGTGCTCCCTTTTGGTTTGCAGGCTGCCGTCGGACTTTACACCAGGTCAGAGCAGGTGTAGATTTCCTGGTGCTAACGCGCCTTATCGCCTGTTTTGTGTTTTTATCGCGGATGTGGCTGGTCGTTGTGAATGTTGAGGTGTGCTGTTGTCTCGACTTTTGTCACGGGAACGCCTACTCTGCATCTCATTAGCGATATTTGCCGGGGTCCTCTGTGGCGATGTATTTTGCGGCTGCTATCGCGGGTAAACTGGTGCAGTGGGCTGTTAACACCGGCTTGTGAATGGGAAGGTAAATTTATCACGACTTTGGCTGCGATAAAGTGCCGTTAATTCGGCGATGGCTCCTTGTGAATATGCCCCTTATTTGCTCACAGAATTGCCTTTTGAGCTCAGTACGTAGACCTGTAGCGGGCGATGGGGCATTTTGAAGGAAACAGTTTTGTTTGACAGAATAAACCTATTTGCAGTTAAAGCATTTTTCTCGGCCAAGAGGACGAGTGTCAAATGTTACTAATATAAAGTTTCATATTTTCCAGTTTTGATCAGGGGTGGACTGGGAACCGAAACCGGCCCTGGCAAACTGCTCGGACGCCCCCCCTAGGGGCCTGGGGGGTGTTGCCGAGCTGTTTACTAAGGCCGATTTTGGCCGATTTTATTACAGGGGGCCGATATTGCCGGCCCCCGGTAACAGAAACAGCCCCCCAGGGGCCCAAAACCGGCCCCCACCATGGCGGCCCACTGGGGAAAAGTCCGGTGCCCGCTAAGGCCAGTCCGGCCCTGGTTTTGATCCTCTCGTGCAAATTGTGCAGCAGTGTCTTTAACTGGCGACTGTAATGGTGTGCATTCTTCTTGCTTAGCCGGTCTCCTATTGGGGTGCTCTATTTGCCCTGTGGATCAAAGCAGATGTCATGCTTGTTTTCTTGCCATATTTTGCGGACAGGGTCCTTATAACTTGCCTTAGCACATGCACCCCGGTGATTTCTTCTTCATCTGTTCATCTGATTGTTTACATTTCCTCTCGTATTTATGTTGTTGAACATTGATGTTCATATTGAAGGAATTCAGAAAGTGTCTAAGTAAAATATTGAAGTAGCAACACTTTATTCCATACTTTAGAATCCAGAGAATGTTTTTTTACCTTTAAGTGACCATTGCTATATATCATATTTAAAACTTATCAATTTTGCCGTAATGCATAATGAATTACAAGTAATAATGTAATCCGGGAGGGCAAGTAAGCTTCAGGAGTCTGAATTCTGAGCCCAGGCATATTTCACTAGAGGCAGGCGAGCCACGGAAAGCTCGAGCCAGGCTCGAGCCTGAAGCCTGACTCTGGCTGGAGGTTCTGTTGAAACTTCGAGCCCACAACGAGCCAATCTTTCATGTGGCTTCTGCCTGCCTACCTCCCTCTACCCAGGATGTAGCATTACTGTCAGAGGTGCTAACTGTGGAACTTGGTAACCAGATTAAAGTCTCTGGGTTGGCTCAATATCCTGTGATTCTGGGCACATCACTTAATTTCCCAGTGCATATAAACAATGCATGCGACCTTGTGTAATGTAACTGGTGCTCTATCCTTTTCAATCCGAATAACTGACTAATATCCCCCACTCAAATTACTTTCATATTTCACCATACTAATTCACCACTAATCCTTTATGGGTTCCGGAGTAGCGTGCTACTCGCCAAAAAAGTGCTTCAACATCCATTCAGGGGTAACAAGCGCTAGATATATGCAAACCTCTGTCCCTCTTCTATCCCCCTGCTACCCTTCTCAATCCAAATAACCAACTAACATATCATCCACCATTCAAATTACTTTCATATTTCACTATACTAATTCAACACTAATCCTTTAATGGGTTCCGGAGTAGCGTGCTACTCACCAAAAAAAAGCGCTTTAACACTCCATCAGGGGTAACAAGCGCTATATAAATGCAAACATTTTTCCCTCTTCTATCCCTTCGCTAGCCTTCTGAATCCAAATAACCGACTAACCTATCCACCACTCAAATTACTTTCATATTTCACTATACTATTTCAACACTAATCCTTCTTGATTCCGGAGTAGCGTGCTACTCGCCCAAAAAAATGCTTTGACGCCTCGTCAGGGGTAGTAAGCGCTATATAAATGCAATTACAATACAATACAATATTTAAGGCGGGGGGCCTCGCGGGCCCCCCCAAGCCCCGGGGACCGCCACCTCCCCGGGGCTCCAATTACATTTTAGAAGTGTGGGGAGGGGCTCCTGCCCCTCCCCACACTGCCCCGGGGACCACCACCTCCCCAGGGCACAAATTATGTTAATATGGGGGTCCGTTATGGACCCCCGGCCCCGGGGACCACCACCTCCCCGGGGCTTAAATCAGTTGGGAGGGGGGCCGCGCGGCCCACCTCCTGGAGCCCTAGATGGCCCTGGGGACTGCCACCCCCCAGGGCCGGCTCCTGCAAAGTCCCGGGTTGCCTACCCCCGGGACATTGCCGTTTGCTATGGCAAGGCAGGAGCACGGCTCCCGCCCTGCCATAGCAAACACTGCTTTGCTTCTTGGAAGCGAGAGCAGGAAATCTGCTCTCGCTTCCAAGAAGCAAAGCAGAATTGCTTTTGGACAAGGGGAGCTGCATGTTAGCAGCTCCCCTTGCCCAAAAGCAATGCCGGCTCTGGCAGGAGACAGGGAGCCGGCATGGAACGTGGGGGCATTGGGGCTCCCCCATGGTCCCCAACGCTGAGGCCAGGCCCCGGGGGATGGGGTCCCCAGGACCAGAAGTGGCCCAGGGAAGAAGTGCCACACGGCCCCCCTCCCTTTATTAAAAAAAAAAAATGAAAGGCCGGGCCCCGGGGGATGGGGTTCCCGGGGCTGAAATCGGCCTGGGGAGGGGGGCCACAATTAAAAAAGGTTTTGCTGGGGGATGGGGTCCCCGGGGCCGAAATCGGCCTGGGGAGGTGGGCCACACGGCCCCCTCCCCTATGAATATAAAAAAAAAACAAAGGCCTAGCCCAGGGTGATGAGGTCCCCAGGGCCGTAATCGGCCTCGGGAGGGGGGCCGCGTGGTCCCCTTCCTGTTTTTAAGAAAAAGAAATGGGCCAGGCCCAGAGGGATAGGGTCCCCAGGGCCCAAAAAATATTAAGAGAAGGGGGGCTACACAGCCCCCCTTCTATAAACAAAAAAAAAGAAAAGAAAAGCTGCATCTCCCCGGAGGCCCCGCCCCCTCCCTGCACCACTCTGCAAACGCGCCTCCTGGCGCATTTTGGGTTGGGGGATGAAGTCATCTAGAATCTTATGGATCCTTAGGGGCCAACTAGTCCACCAGGTACCTCAAGTAAGCCCCACATAGTGGGATTGCTGAGAGGTGGTCCAAGGCCACACCCCTTTTTACACCACTCTGCAAATGCGCCTCTTGGCGCATTGCTGGTGGGGCGATGAGGTCCTCTTGTGTCCTGAGGACCTCAGGACTAAAGTGGACTTCATCCCCCGAGCAGCAGTGCGCCAGGAACCGTGTTTGCAGAGTGGTGTAAAAAGGGGGCGTGGCCTTTGACCACTCTCAGCAATCCAGCTGTATGGGGCTTACTAGATGTAACAGGAGGGCTAGTTGGCCCCCAGGGACCCTCAGGAGGAAAGGGGACTTCATCCCCCAACCAAGAGCATGCCAGGAGGTGCGTTTGCAGAGTGGTGGAGAAAGGGGGCGTGGCCTGTGTCCACCTCTCAGCAATCCCACTGTGTGAGGCTTAGTGGAGGTAACAGGTAGGCTAGTTGGCCCCTAAGGACACCAGCAGCGAAGTGGACTTTAATCCCCATGCAAGAGCGCGCCAGGGAGTGCGTTTGCAGAGGGGTGGGGAAAGGGGGCGTGGCCTGCTATGAGAACTTAGCAATGCTGATGTGTGGGACTTACTGGAGGTAATAGGAGGGGTAGTTGGCCCTCAAGGATGTCCTTGGGGGCCAACTACCCCTCTTGTTACCTCCAGGAAGTCCCACACAGTGGGATTTGATTTGATTTGATTTATATATTTATAAAGCGCGCGAATGCCCGGAGGCGTCTTGGCGCTAGAGTCAGATGGGCAGAGGATTACTGATATGGTAGTATGCTGACTTAACAGGTGAAGAGCCAAGTTTTTAAGGCTTTTCTAAAAGACAGTAGCGAAGTGCTGCTTTTTATCGTGATAGGGAGAAGGTTCCAGGTTTTGGCTGTCCGAAGCAGAAAGCTTCTCCCCCCCCACCTAACCTGCTTAAACTTAGGAACTTGTAAAAGTTTTGTGTGAGCTGATCTCAAGCTTCTTGCCGGCACATACCATTTTGGGTGTGTTCTCAAAAACTGTGGTCCTGTACCATGAAGAGCCTTAAAGGCTAAACATAATGATTTGAACATGATCCTTTTTTCCATTGGTAACCAATGGAGGGCTCTCAATCTGTGGGCGACTGGCTCAGATCTCGGAATATCCAGCACTAGCCTTGCTGCTGCATTCTGCAGTCGCTGGAGTTTTGATAAATGCTGGGCTTGGATTCCCGCATACAGAGCATTGCCATAATCCATTCTGGACAGGGCCAATGCCGTAACTAGTGTTTTACGTGAGTCACGGGGAATAAAAGGGCGTATTCTTCTGATCATTTTTAAGATGTACCAGATGGATGAAGAGAGGTTGTTTATCTGGGCATTAAAAGTCAGTTTGTCGTCAAATATGAATCCCAGATTTTTAACTTTGCACACTGGGTTTGGGCGATCTCCCAGACTGGCAGGCCACCATCTAGGAGACCAAAAGTCTGCATCTGATCCTAATAGCATAACTTCGGTTTTGTCACCGTTCAGTTTCAGGCAATTAAGCTGCATCCATTGGTTAACCTGCATCATACAATCATTAAAGCGGTCAGCTGTTTCCTCCACATTACTTGAAACCGACACCACTATCTGGGTATCGTCGGCATACAAAACCGGCAAAAACCCACACTGCCTAATGATCGATGCCAAAGGAGCCACATAGATATTGAAAAGGGTGGGGCTCAAGGGATTGCTAAGAGGTCTTCGGAGGCCACGCCCCACTTTCTCCACCACTCTGCCAATGCACCTCCTGGCACACTACTGGTTGGGGGATGAAGTCCACTTTACTCCTGAGGGACTTTGGGGGCCAAGAAGCCCTCCTGGTACCTCCTGTAAGTCCTACGCAGCAGAATTCCTGAGCTCTGGTCGGAGGCCAAGCCCCCTTTCTCCACCACTCTGCAAATGCGACTACTAGTTAAAGAAGCATTTGTAATGTAATAGGTCTCGCATTTGCAAGAGTTAGAGCTATTGGCGTAAATGCAAACGTTTTTTACTAATGTTTTTGGGAGTGGAGTGGATGTACGTTGTGTGTAGTGAAATTATGTGGCATGTTGTGCAGTGAAATTATGTGGATAGAAAGTATGTGGTATTTAGTGTATAGGAATTAAGTAGAGTGGGATTATGTGTTATGGAGAGTAATTATGTGGTATGGTAGTCTGTGTAGTGGAGTGGTAACCTCAGGTTTAGTCTTCCTCGTTTCCATAGAAGCTAAACCATAAACTCAATAAGACAAATAAAATGAAGGAACCACTGAGGAGCACTTCTGGACCTTGTCAGAGGTATCAGCAGGGCCACTGGAATTATGGGACTGTTTGGCTGCACTGACTTTCGCACAATTATACATTATGCACATTTGCCACATAATCCATCATCTGCTGCATAATCTGCAGATTTGAGAAAAAAAAATTGTTTCTAGCTCAAACTGCTCAATCGCTACCAAAAATGCAGCGACAAGTGTTACAGCATGGTGGAAGGCCCATTGCAAACCTAGAATGGTCACCTGTTACTTATTGTTAAATGTGGGTGTTAATTTGGTACTAATGGTGTGCAAACCACTCTTGCTTCTTTCTGCGCCTCTCTTGCCACTTTCTGCATTTCTGTTGCTTCTTTCTGCACCTTTCTTTTTTTCTGCACTTCTTTTGTCTCTTTCTGCTCATCTCTTCCACTTTCTGCACCTCTCTTGCCTCTTTCTGCACCTCTCTTGCCTCTTTCTGCACCTCTGTTGCCTCTTTCTGCACCTCATTTGCTTCTTCCTATACCCCTCTTGCCTCTTTCTGCATCCCTGTTCCCTCTTTCTGCACCACTCCAGCCTCTTTCTTCACTTCTCTTGCCTCTTTCTGCACCTCTGTTGCTTCTTTCTGCACTTCTCTTGCCTCTTTCTGCACCACTCTTGCCTCTTTCTGCACCCCTCTTGCCTCTTTCTGCACCTCTGTTGCTTCTTCTGCACTTCTCTTTCTTATTTCTGCACCTCTGTTGCTTCTTTCTGCACCCCTCTTCCCTGTTTCTGCACCTCTCTGGCCTCTTTCTGAACCTCTATTGCCTCTTTCTGCACCTCACTTTCTTCTTTCTGCACCCCTTTTGCCTGTTTCTACACCCCTCTTCCCTCTTTGTGCATTTCTCTTGCCTCTTTCTCCACCTCTCTTCCCTCTTTCTGCACCACTCTTGCCTCTTTTTGTACCTCTGTTGCTTCTTTCTGCACTTCTTTTGTCTCTTTCTGCACCCTTGGTGCCTCTTTCATCACCTCTGTTGCTTCTTTCAGCAGTTCTCTTTCTTCTTTCTGCACCCCTCCTGCCTCTTTCTGTATCCCTCTTGCCTCTTTGTGCACCTCCCCTACCCCTTTCTGTACCCCTCTTGCCTCTTTCTACACCTCTGTTGGTTCTTTCTGCACTGCTCTTGCTTCTTTCTGCACCTCTGTTCTAAATTTCTGCAGCCCTCTTGCCTTTTTCTGCACCCCTCCTCCCTCTTTCTGCACCTCTCTTGCCTCAGTCTGCCCACCTTTTCCCTCTTTCTGCACCTCTTTTGCCTGTTTCTGCAACCCTCTTGCCTCTTTCTGCAGTTCTCTTGCCTCTTTCTGCACCTCACTTGCCTCTTTTTGCACCTCTGTTGGTTCTTTTGCATTGCTCTTGCTTCTTTCTGCACCTCTCTTGCAAATTTCTGCACCCCTCTTGACTCTTTCTGCACCCCTGTTACCTGTTTCTGTACCTCTCCTGCCTCTGTCTGCACCCCTGTCCCCTCTTTCTGTACCTCTTTTGCCTGTTTCTGCAACTCTCTTGCCTCTTTCTGCAGTTCTCTTGCCTTTTTCTGCACCTCTGTTGTTTCTTTCTGCACTTCTCTTGGCTCTTTCTGCACCCCTGTTGCTTCATTCTGCACTTCCCATGCTTCTTTCTGCACCTGTCTTGCTTCTTTCTGTACCCCTGTTGTCTCTTTCTGCACTCGTCTTCCCTCTTTCTGCACCTCTCTTGCCTGTTTCTGCATCTCACTTGCCTCTTTCTGTACTTATCTTGCTTCTTTCTACACCTCTGTTGCTTCTTTCAGCAATTCTCTTGCCTCTTTCTGCACTTCTCTTGCCTGTTTCTGCACCTCTCTTGCCTCTTTCTGCACCTCTCTTGCCTCTTTCTGTACCTCACTTGCTTCTTTCTGCACCCCTCTTGCCTCTTTCTGCACCCCTCTTCCCTCTTTGTGCAACTCTCTTGCCTCTTTCTACACCTCTCTTCCCTCTTTCTGCACCACTCTTGCCTCTTTCTGTACCTCTGTTGCTTCTTTCTGCAGTTCTCTTGCCTCTTCCTGCACCCTTCGTGCATCTTTCAGCATCTCTGTTGCTTCTTTCTGCACTTCTCTTCCTTCTTTCTGAACCCCTCGTGCCTCTTTCTGCACCCTTCTTCCCTTTTCCTGCATGTCTCTTGGTTCTTTCTGCACTGCTCTTGCCTCTTTCTGCACCACTCTTGCCTCCTTCTGTACCTCTGTTTCTTTCTGCACTGCTCTTGCTTCTTTCTGCACCTCTCTTGCAAATTTCTGCACCCCTCTTGCCTCTTTCTGCACCCCTCTTGCCTCCTTCTGCACCTCTGTTGGTTCTTTCTGCACTGCTCTTGCTTCTTTCTGCACCTCTTTTGCCTGTTTCTGCAACTCTCTTGCCTCTTTCTGCACTTCTCTTGCCTCCTTCTGCACCTCTGTTGCTTCTTTTTGCACTTCTCTTTCTGCACCCCTCTTGCCTCTTTCTGCACCTCTGTTGCTTCTTTCTGCGCGTCTCTTGCTTCTTTCTGCACCTCTGTTGCTTCTTTCTGCTCCCCTCTTGCCTCTTTCTGCACCCTTTTCCCCTCTTTCTACACCTCTCTTCCGTCTTTCTGCACATCTCTTGCCTGTTTCTGCAACTCTCTTGTCTCTTTCTACAGTTCTCTTGTCTCTTTCTGCACCTCTGTTGCTTCATTCTGCATTTCTCTTGCTTCTTTCTGCACCCCGCTTGCCTCTTTCTGCACCTCTGTTGGTTCTTTCTGTACCTCTCTTGCCTCTGTGTGCACCCCTGTTCCCTCTTTGTGCACCTCTTTTGCCTGTTTCTGCAACTCTCTTGCCTCTTTCTGCACTTTTCTTGCCTCTTTCTGCACCTCTGTTGCTTCGTTCTGCACTTCTCTTGCTTCTTTCTACACCTCTCTTGCTTCTTTCTGCACCCCTCGTGCCTCTTTCTGCACCCTTCTTACCTTTTCCTGCACGTCTCTTGGTTCTTTCTGCACTGCTCTTGCTTCTTTCTGCACTTCTCTTGCCTCTTTCTGCACCTCTCTTGCCTCTTTCTGCACCTCTGTTGGTTCTTTCTCCACTGCTCTTGCTTCTTTCTACATCTCTCTTGCATTTTTCTGCACCTCTCTTGCCTCTTTCTGCACACACAGGGCTACTTTTAAACTGACTTCAGGCTCAGCAGTGCACACATGCAAGTGCAGAAAAGGGCTGCTGGCCTATAAACTGCCATGTCCTATTATATGCTAGGGACATAGAGGTAGTTTTAATCCCCCTGCCCTATTATGTACTAGGGCCTTACAGGGGAGGTCATGCCAATCACACGGGTACCCCAACCCATAGTGTACCCTAGTGTATGTAGGTGTTTTCACTGTATTCTAAGTGTCTTTCAGCATAGCACTGGCTCCGGGCCTGGTTACGCAGAGCCCAGGCTCAATCAAAGTCAGTTACCACCAGTACCAGTCAGCAAAAAGTTGGGGGGTGCCCAGGGCACAGGATGACTTTGCCACAAGGCCTCTGTCTGCACCTCTGTGGGTTCTTTCTGCACATCTCTTGCTTCTTTCTGTACCTTTCTTCCTCTTTCTGGGCTTCTAGTTGCCTCTTTCTGCATTTCTCTTGCTTCTTTCTGCGCCTTTCTTCCTGTTTCTGCACATGTCCTACCTATGTAGGCACAGTTAGAAATTAGCATTTTAAAAACCTTAGAAATTCACTGAAAAAAACATAGGTTTCAGGGACGTTATAGTTAGAAATTAGCATTTAAAAAACCTTAGAAACTCACTGAAAAAACCATAGGTTTCAGGGATGTTATAGTTAGAAATTAGCATTTATAAAACCTTTGAAATGCACTGAAAAAACCATAGGCAGGAGGCAAGATGGCGGCTGACCTTTCAGCCGAGTGAGCTCTCGTGACCTGACCTCCCTGCTCACTCCGATGGGAGACTGCGGATCGGAATGCTGAGCGGATGAAATAGGCAGCTGAGACCAGGAATGCTTTGGTACCTACCAGCACTGCAGTGTTGCGCGGCAGGCTACCGATTCCCTGGATTCCCACGTCTGCATCTGTGCTGGTGCTCGGTGTGAGGAATTTCGCTGCGTGTGGTCGCGGGACAGGATCGGATCCCCGCACGCCTCGGGATGCCGCCGAAGAACATCAGAGGCGGAAAGACGCGCGGCGTAGGAAGCAATGCTGCGCAGAGCAAGCCCCCGGAAATGGCCCAAGACAAACAACGATGCGGAGCGGCTGACGCTGCCCACGGTAGCAGCAGCAGTAACAGCAGTAACAGCCCTGCAAGCAAAGCGGGCAGCAGGAAGAGAGTTACTCCCGCAATATTCTTGGCAGCCAGAAAGGGGAGGAAGCTGATCAACGGTAAAGCCACTACAGAAGAAGTACTCCATGCGGAAAATTCAGAGGAGGTGAGCTCGGGAAATATAGGGGTATCGGGACATGACATGGAGAATATGGAGCATGGGAGGGAGGTCGATTCAGAATCCCAGCGCAGCCTCTCACTGGAAGGACAGGTTTTTATGCATGAAACTGTGGTAGAGACCTGTGCAGATGCGGTGCAAGCAGTCCCGGCTGTAGTAGGCACGAGGCTAGAAGTTGCGGCCTCAATTATTGAAGTAGATAAACCACTATTAGCAGAGGGTATAGAGGGTTCTAATGAGGGTTTAAATGATGATACATACCCGACAGATACAGACATAGAGGGTCCTTTCTTCTCACTCTCCGATCAGACTAATTCATCAGGCGATGAATCACTACACCTATCCGAGGACCCTCCTAGCTCAGCCCGTAGGCGGTGGAGTGAAGCCAGCAGTGTTTACCGAGCAATGGAGACTCCTGGAAATGATAATGTGATGGGAAGCTCCGGGACAGTACGTAAAAAAACAGCCCCTTCTGCTATATCCATGGCCTCGGGCCCATCCTTCGCCGATAAGTTGGGCAACCCCGTTAATTATGGGAATGGAGTTAATGGGGGGAGCCAGAGACAAGATCATGATAAAGCACTAGAGGGCTCTGGTAGTATTTCACTGGCAGTGATATACGAAACTATGATGGCACACAGAGAAGAAAGCCGGGCAGAAAGCCAAAAAACTCAAGGTGCCTGTAGGAAACTACAGAATTCAATCTGGCGGATGGCCAAATCCTGTTCAGAGATCGTGGAAAGGATTACAGAGGCAGAAAATCGAATTTCTACGCTCGAAGATGAAATGTCTGCGCAGAAAACAACCACTGATGCGCTAACGTCACATAGGAATTATATATCCTGGAAACTTGAGGACATGGAAAACCGCCTCTGGAGCAATAACTTGAGAATTCTTGGTGTGCCAGAAGGAATTGAAGGTACGGACCCCCGGAAATTCGTGGTGAAACTCTTCACTGAAGCCTTTCCAGAATTAACTCACTGGACATGGGACACGGAAATCCAGTGGGCCCACCGCTTTCCCTTTCGTGTCAAGTATCAAGCAGGATCAACTCAAGCTAATACGAGGCCTAGAGCTATACTGATATGTCTATCTAATTTTTTATCTAGGGAGGCTTTGTATGACCTTGCCAGGCCTGATAGACAGAGAAAAGCGGCAGGCGTAGAGTTCTTTGTTCGTCCCGATTTTTGCCCGGCCACAGTGGAAAAAAGGTGGCAGCTACCGCAGCTAATTAATCCGTTTAAGGATAAGGGCGCACAAGCATTTCTCTTAAGTCCTGCCAAATTGAAAATAATATATAAAGATAAAACAAGATTCTTTACCTCTGAGTTGAAAGCAAAAGAATATTTACATGAAATTAAGGCCTAGGAAGAATACTATAAGTATTGAAATTCAGGTCAATGACTTAAAATAACTTTTGCTCTCATGCTGATTCGCAGTCTTTAGGTTCTCTTTCGTTAAGGGTAGATCCCTACAATTAATTGTTTTTTTTTTTTGTTTTTTTGCTGGTTTTATAAACACAATGTAGGGTGTATTGATTAATCGGGGGTACAGGGAGGTTCGGTGTTCTACGAGGTTCTCCATCACTGTAGACTGATGGGTCTACCAGCCTCCATGGTGGGGAGGGTAACAGGGGGGCCTTCATTGGTAGAGAAGGCAATAGCGGGGAGGTGGGGGGTTGCTGGTGTGGGGTTGGGGGCTACCAAGGGTGGTGGGTGCTGCAGCGGTAAAATTAAAAATAAGCCAGTAGCTAGTGCAGAAACTTTAAAAGGGAAAGAGTGGAAGCTAAGGGAAGAAAGAAGGGAAAAAAGGGAAAAAGAGAAAAAAGAGAAGGGGAGCGATGTCTGCTGTATCGATCCAGGGTCCGCGCAGCCCCGGGGCTTCACTTATGTTGGGAGGGGGTTGCGTGGCCCCCCTTCTGGAGCCTTGTATGTGCTTGTAACTTTGGCGTCGTTTGACGAATCTTTATGAAATTATCCAAAAAGTTTCTCTTTTTTGGATTAGCTCTTATATTGAAAGTTTGGGGGTGAATGGTGTAGGAGGGGCTGAGAAAAAGAGGGTCCTAAAACGTGTTTTCTCCATGCAATTTCCATACGAAACTTTACAGAAGACTACAGGTGAAACTGCTGAACGGAATTACGCCAAATTTGGCAGGGAGAAAGGTGATGGTCCAGAAAGCACGCTTTTGTTTAAATGATGTAAATCCGTTCAGTAGTTTTTGAGAAATATCAAATTTTACAGATATCGATATTTGAGAATTCTGACATGTGATTGGCTGAGGGGTTACAAGCAGCAGCTTGCGGCTTATTGGCTGTGAATGGTTGAAACCAGGAAGTGTTGGCAGCCATTTTGTGATTTACTCCGTCTGCTCGCATCTCTCCGTGTAGAAGCCATCGGGTTCGTAGTTTTACCTCTGCGAGGCAACACTGGCATCTGTGTCTGTGTGAGATATGCCTTTCAGGCTGCCTCTCCTCATATCACCAGGTCGCGGCTATGTCTTTAGAAGCCCGTCCGTCGGCTCGGAACTCTGTGAGTCAGTCTGTCGGCACTACCCCCTACACTACCCAAAGACTACCCAAACACCACTGCACTGTCGTAAACTCGAAAACACTACCCCAGCACAATCCCCTACACTACCCAAACACCAGTGCACTACCCTAAACCCTAAATCTACCCCCAGCACGACCCCCTACCCAAACACCACTGCACTACCCTAAACCCTAAAATACTACCCCCAGCACAACCCCCTACACTACCCAAACACCACTGTACTACCCTAAAGCATAAAACAGTAGCAGTCCGTCGGCTTGCAGCTGTGCGTCTGCGAGCCATCGTGTCCCTAGCTGTACATGTCCGAGTGAGTCCGTTAGGTGATAGGTGTGTGTCTGCTAGCAGGGCGTTTGGCCCATTGGTGTCCCTTTGCGAGTTAGACCGGAGCTCTCCCTCTGCGAGCCACCATGCTGGTGTGCGTTTGCGAGCCGACGGCCCGTAGCTCACACTGTGCGAGCCGAGCCGACGGCCCGTAGCTCTCCCTGTGCGAGCTGAGCCCACGGGCCGCAGGTGTCCCTCTGCGAGGCTGCTCGACGGCCCGCAGGTCTCCCTGTGCTAGCCGGATCGCAGCTGTCACTCTGCGAACCGATATTGGGAATATAAGGCGGCTCTAAAAAGAGCCCTTGTGTTTATTAGTTGGAGCTACATATAAGTGCGGATGCACAGCTTCAGGTTATTCAGAACAACTCGATTTCCCTGATCTATGAAGTGTACTCCATCACTTCTGTAGATAAGAGCCATATGAAAACGTATATTATTGTTGTAGATCGACCCCATTCTATGGTCTCTGAGGTATGCAGACACAGCTTTGTTGACATTCTTCCTAGATTTTTCAATCTGAGGACAAAATTGGTTTGACCATTTCCACTTCTGTCTTTGGTATATATTGGAATATACAAAGACAGTTTGAGGCAAAAGCAATATCAATTGTCGAAAGGTGTCCTTCATTAGCACTTCCAAACCTACCCCAGTCAATGTGCCTAGGTCGTTTCCACCACAGTGCACAATCATGAGGTCAGGGTGTTGGAGATGCAAACACGTTTTAACCAAAGGCAACAATTGGTGTCACTTCAATCCTCTTTGTCCAAACCATTTAATGTCCACATTTTGTAAACCTAGGTCTAAGTCAATACGTCTCTGTTCTGCATACCTCTTGCACCAGAAAACATAGCTATGTCCTACGATCCACACTAGCATTTTGAAGGTATGGCTGGGAGGAATGGATAGATGTCTGTAGCTCATGCAGTCCGTTCGTAGAATAAGAGATATGTTTAAAGATGGGGAACTACTTTTTTTGCCATACAAAACGATACCTGATTGGGAGATGAAAAGCATTGTTTTTTAAAAGTAGGGTGCACATTCGTTTGGTGGAAAAGCATCTTTGTGATCGGTTAAGAAAAAGCAGTTTAAACGTGGAGTACATATCATAGGATAAAATTTGCTCAACTCAACCACACCTGCTACTTGCATTTGGAAGGCACTGTTCGAACTTAAAACAATCGTGAACTTTTAACCTGCACGTGCCGTTAAATGTGCGAGAAAATGTTGCAAAAAATATCGTTAGGTTTAAAAAAATTGATGAACTTTTAACCTGCACGTGTTGTAGAATGTTCTAGAAAGTGTGTTGATAGAATACATTGCACTTCTGACTTCTATGTGTCCTTGAATATTAAAAAAACTGTTTATATGGAAAATTTTAAAAAAAACAATAGAGAGAAGTTTTGAAACCTAAAAGAATCAAGGAACTATTCTAATTTGTTCATTACATGTATTTATGTGTGGAGCAACAAAATTACAGACACAACAGCACCAGGAAGAGGAAGAAGCAGGGAGTGGGGGACGGGGGAAGATGGCCACAATGGTACACATGCATAATTAAGTACAGCACAACTATAGACAAACCATGGCCAAAATGAAACACACCAACAAGGAGCACAAGTCACACAACCCGCCAACATCACACCACTGAACAAGCATAGAAGTGAAAACCACACTGCTGGAAAGGGAGAAGGGTGAACAAAAGCTCACATGAAGGGACATCTCACACACAATGCAGCACACACACATAGGAAGCAGAGTACACCAACATCCAACACAATGTTGTCCAAACACAAAGATTCGCACAATCGAACACAGGACACAAATGCACTCGCTTGAGGCGGATAAGCGTCCAAAAGCGTCAGTACGAAACAGGCACATGAGAACGCATAAGTACAAACCCACAGTCCGGATGGGGTAGCAATTCACGTATGGCAGGCAGCCAGAGAGTCCGTGACACACACATTGGCATACAAATGAAGACACTACACATTTGGAGACAAGTGAAAATGTGGAAACTTTATAAAAAAAAGTGCGTGTCAGTACGGCCAAGAGTAGTGCCACGATATGCAGAGAAATGCAGCAGCATGGGTGAATAAGGAACGTAGGAAAACGTCCATGTTCACCTCGGGGTAGTCCATCACCAACACATGTCAGTATCAAGCAGCATTGGTTGTCCGCGCTTCGGACATGATTCAACGCCAATGCAGCCATGTCCACTGTTGTTTTGGGACATGTGACCAGATGTACAACGTGCAATGATGCGGAGGGACACGTGCAATGTGGCACATCGAGTCGTGGTTGGAGGTACCTTGTCACTCGTCCATGATCGCGAGTGCAGCTGCGTAAGCCACTATCTCTAATGAGTGATGGTTGGCCACAATATTTGACATGTCGTCGACGTAATCCATCAGCTGACTGGGACAGATGTGCTGACTCCAACCACTGTACCCAATGTGCACCAAAGCAGAATCGGGAAGTGGGTCAATTTGCTCACTGCATACTACGACACGTGCAATCTCCCAGGCCCAGTTCCCAACATGCATGCCAAACATCCATGCATGCCATAAACGGGCATCACCATGACAGTCCTGGTCGTGGGCCAACAGGGGGCGCACACACCTGTCGTAATCCATGTCAGCTACCCACTCGTTGGAGAGGCACACGTCCATGCACCACTCGGATAGGCACGTGCGACATTGCAATACAGGTTGAACGCAGGTAACGCACCCTCTTCCCACATTACCAACATACCCCCAACAACCTTCTTGGGCCCGGAAGTGTCCCTGTGCGGTTGGACAAACAAGAATCTTAGTCATGTATAGGTTTACATATAAAACATTTTATTTAAAGAAAACAACAACAAATAAAACTGAAGGGAGTCTGGTGCTGTGGTCGCTGCCACGAAGTTGGGGTCACTGCCATTCAGGACTCAGGACACAGTTCCACATGTGGGATCGGCTTGTATTGAACAGGGTTAGTGGCACCACGTGTCGCGCCTTGTGTTGTACAGGGTTAGTGGCACCAAGTGTCGCCGGCCTTGCATATGGAAATATGCCTCACTAACCAAAGGGAGTCTGGTGCTGTGGTCGCTGCCACGGACTTGGGGTCACTGCCATTCAGGACTCAGGACACAGTTCCACATGTGGGATTGGCTTATGTTGAACAGGGTTAGTGGCACCACGTGTCGCCGGCTTGTGTTGAACAGGGTTAGTGGCACCACGTGTCGCGGCTTGCGTTGAACAGGGTTAATGGTACCATATGTCGCAGGCTTGTGTTGAACAGGGTTAGTGGCACCACGTGTCGTGGCTTGTGTTGAACAGGGTTAGTGGCACCACGTGTCCAAAGTTGGAATTGCGAGCTCTGCTGCCCGCAGTGTAGACTGCTAATGAGTGTTCGTTTGCACTTGAAAATGAATTTGGTGATTGTACTAAAGCTATAACTGATATAAAAAATGTTCTTGAAGAAAGGATACTAAAAGGATATTATGTAGATTTTAGGCCTGTGATAGTTACTTGCCTAGTGGACTCTGTAATTAATGAATCAATACTTAATTTTAATTGTGAGCCCTACTGACCGCAGTGTAGGTGTATCATGAAAAGATGAAATAAGTATAGAATACACTGACGAAGTGTTGTATTTTCTGAGTACAATCTTCTTGTTAGAAATTAGCATTTAAAAATCGAATTGCGAGCTCTGCTGCCCGCAGTGTAGACTGCTATTGAGTGTTCGTTTGCACTTGAAGATGAATTTGGTCATTGTACTGAACTATAACTGATATAAAAAAAGTTCTTGAAGCAAGGATACTAAAAGGATATTATGTAGGGTTTAGGACTGTGATAGTTACTTGCCTACTGGACTCTGTAGTTAATGAATCAAGAAATAATTTTAATTGTGAGCCCTGATGACCGCAGTGTAGGCCATAGGTAGCGGTCAGCAAGGGCCCATAGCCACGTGGCATTGAGTTGAGGTGCACAGTTAGTGGCACCAGAAGCATTGAGACTGTATGAGCCTGTGATGATGCTTGGTGCGGACGGGCCGCACTGGGAGCAATGTGTCTTGCCTACTGGTCTGCGTCATGTGCAATCAGGACTCTATGTGAATTGTGAGGCCTGCTGACCATAGTGTAGGCCAGAGGTAGCGGTGAGCAAGTGCCCACAGCCACGTGCATAGGTTGGTCGCCCCACCGGCCTGCGTAGTTCAGGTTCAGTGGCACCACGTGTCGCCGGCCTTCCATATGCAAATACCCGTCACTAATCGAAGGGAGTCTGGTGCTGTGGTCGCTGCCACGGACTTGGGGTCACTGCCATTCAGGACTCAGGACACAGTTACATATGTGGGATCGGCTTGTGTTGAACAGGGTTAGTGGCACCACGTGTTGCCGGCCTTCCATATGGAAATATGCCTCACTGATCGAAGGGAGTCTGGTGGTGTGGTTGCTGCCACGGACTTGGGGTCACTGCCATTCAGGACTCAGGACACAGTTACACATGTGGGATCGCCTTGTGTTGAACAGGGTTAGTGGCACCACGTGTTGCCGGCCTTCCATATGGAAATATGCCTCACTGATAGAAGGGAGTCTGGTGCAGTGGTCGCTGCCACGGACTTGGGGTCACTGCCATTCAGGACTCAGGACACAGTTACACATGTGGGATTGGCTTGTGTTGAACAGGGTTAGTGGCACCATGTGTCGCCGGCCTTCCATATGGAAATACGCCTCACTAATCGAAGGGAGTCTGCTGCTGTAGTTCTCTCACAGAGTTGGGGTCACTGCCATTCAGGACTCAGGACACAGTTACACATGTGGGATCGGCTTGTGTTGAACAGGGTTAGTGGCACCATGTGTCGCCGGCCTTCCATATGCAAATACGCCTCTCTAATCGAAGGGAGTCTGCTGCTGTGGTTCTCTCACGGAGTTGGGGTCACTGCCATTCAGGACTCAGGACACAGTTACACATGTGGGATCGGCTTGTGTTGAACAGGGTTAGTGGCACCACGTGTCGCCGGCCTTCCATATGGAAATATGCCTCACTGATCGAAGGGAGTCTGGTGCTGTGGTTGCTGCCACAGACTTGGGATCACTGCAATTCAGGACTCAGGACACAGTTACACATGTGGGATCAGCTTCTGTTGAACAGGGTTAGTGGCACCACGTGTTGCCGGCCTTCCATATGGAAATATGCCTCACTGATCGAAGGGAGTCTGGCGCTGTGGTCGCTGCCACGGACTTGGGGTCACTGCCATTCAGGACTCAGGACACAGTTACACATGTGCGATCAGCTTGTGTTGAACAGGGTTAGTGGCACCATGTGTCGCCGGCCTTCCATATGCAAATACGCCTCACTAATCGAAGGGAGTCTGCTGCTGTGGTTCTCTCACGGAGTTGGGGTCACTGCCATTCAGGACTCAGGACACAGTTACACATGTGGGATCGGCTTGTGTTGAACAGGGTTAGTGGCACCACGTGTCGCCGGCCTTCCATATGGAAATATGCCTCGCTGATCGAAGGGAGTCTGGTGCTGTGGTTGCTGCCACGGACTTGTGGTCACTGCCATTCAGGACTCAGGACACAGTTACACATGTGGGATTGGCTTGTGTTGAACAGGGTTAGTGGCACCACGTGTCGCCGGCCTTCCATATGGAAATATGCCTCACTGATCGAAGGGAGTCTGGTGCTGTGGTTGCTGCCACGGACTTGGAGTCACTGCCATTCAGGACTCAGGACACAGTTACACATGTGGGATCGGCTTTTGTTGAACAGGGTTAGTGGCACCACGTGTTGCCAGCCTTCCATATGGAAATATGCCTCACTGATCGAAGGGAGTCTGGTGCTGTGGTCGCTGCCACGGACTTGTGGTCACTGCCAATCAGGACTCAGGACACAGTTACACATGTGGGATCGGCTTGTGTTGAACAGGGTTAGTGGCACCATGTGTCGCCGGCCTTCCATATGCAAATACGCCTCACTAATCGAAGGGAGTCTGCTGCTGTGGTTCTCTCATGGAGTTGGGGTCACTGCCATTCAGGACTCAGGACACAGTTCCACATGTGGGATCGGCTTGTGTTGAACAGGGTTAGTGGCACCACGTGTCGCCGGCTTGTGTTGAACAGGGTTAGTGGCACCACGTGTCCAAAATTCGAATTGCGAGCTCTGCTGCCCGCAGTGTAGACTGCTGAGTGTTCGTTTGCACTTGAAGATGAATTTGGTGATTGTACTAAAGCTATAACTGATATAAAAAAAGTTCTTGAAGCAAGGATACTAAAAGGATATTATGTAGGTTTTAGGCCTGTGATAGTTACTTGCCTACTGGACTCTGTAATTAATGAATCAAGACTTAATTTTAATTGTGAGCCCTGATGACCGCAGTGTAGGCCAGAGGTAGCGGTCAGCAAGGGCCCATAGCCACGTGGCGTTGAGTTGAGGTGCACAGTTAGTGGCACCAGAAGCATTGAGAATGTATGAGCCTGTGATGCTGCTTGGTGCGGACGGGCCGCACTGGGAGCAACGTCTCTTGCCTACTGGACTGCGTCATCTTCAATCGCGACTGTATCTGAATTGTGAGCCCTGCTGACCGCAGTGTAGGCCAGAGGTTGCGGTGAGCAAGGGCCCACAGCCACGTGCATAGGTTGGTGGCCCCACCGGCCTGCGTAGTTCAGGTTCAGTGGCACCACGTGTCGCCGGCCTTCCATATGCAAATACGCCTCACTAATCGAAGGGAGTCTGGTGCTGTGGTCGCTGCCACGAAGTTGGGGTCACTGCCATTCTGGAGTCAGGACACAGTTCCACATGTGGGATCGGCTTGTGTTGAACAGGGTTAGTGGCACCACATGTCGCGCCTTGTGTTGTACAGGGTTAGTGCCACCACCTGTAGCCGGCCTTGCATATGGAAATATGCCTCACTGATCGAAGGGAGTCTGGTGCTGTGGTCGCTGCCACGGACTTGGGGTCACTGCCATTCAGGACTCAGGACACAGTTCCACATGTGGGATCGGCTTGTGTTGAACAGGGTTAGTGGCACCATGTGTCGCCGGCTTGTGTTGAACAGGGTTAGTGGCACCACGTGTCACGGCTTGTGTTGAACAGGGTTAGTGGCACCACGTGTCCAAAATTCGAATTGCGAGCTCTGCTGCCCGCAGTGTAGACTGCTAATGAGTGTTCGTTTGCACTTGAAGATGAATTTGGTGATTGTACTAAAGCTATAACTGATATAAAAAAAGTTCTTGAAGCAAGGATACTAAAAGGATATTATGTAGATTTTAGGCCTGTGATAGTTACTTGCCTACTGGACTCTGTAATTAATGAATCAAGACTTAATTTTAATTGTGAGCCCTGATGACCGCAGTGTAGGCCAGAGGTAGCGGTCAGCAAGGGCCCACAGCCACGTGACGTTGACTTGAGCTGCACAGATTGGGAGCATATAGTCTTCTTAACCGATTATACTCTTACACAAATAGCATCGGCATTAATCTTGAATTGTTAGCCCTGCTAACCGCATTGTAGGCCGGAGGCAGTGGTCATCAAGGGCCCACAGCCACGTGGCGTTGACTTGAGCTGCACAGAGTTAGTGGTACTTGAAGCACTTAGCGTGTGCGCAGTCAGCGATGATGCGTGGTCCGGGCTGGCTGCACTGGTAGCAATGTCTGTTGCCTACTGGACTGCGTCATCTGCAATCACGAGTCGCTCTGAATTGTGAGCCCTACTCACAGCAGTGGAGGCAGGAGGCAGCGGTGAGGAAGGGCCCACAGGCACGTGTTGTTGACTTGAGCAATGTCTCTTGCCTACTGGACTGCGTCATCTGCAATCTCGACTCCATCTGAATTGTGAGCCCTACTGACCGCAGTGTAGCCCGGAGGCAGCGATCAGGAAGGGCCCACAGCCATCTGTTGTTGACTTTAGCAATGTCTCTTGCCTACGGGACTGCGTCATCTGCAATCGCGACTCGATCTGAATTGTGAGCCTTGCTGTCCGCAGTGTATATCGAAGGCAGTAGTTTGTACAGACATAAGTCCGCGGTGCTGTGCCGCTGGGGGCCTGTGTGGCGGAAGCCAGCGATCGGCTGAGGAGGCTGGCGGTCATGTTGGCGGCCTCGTGCCAGGGTGAGGGGCGCCGCCCTGGCAGACGCTTTGGCCTTCCCACAAGTGAACCACGCCCAGAGCTCCGGCCTATTTATTCACACTCCTACGCTGAAGTGGCGTACGTCGGACCAGCCCACTCCGGTTACGCTTATGCTTACAGGGGGGGACACACAGCTACATGACTGAGATCTTCCCTAGTGTTTGACGTAACATGGTTAGGTCCACTGTCCACAACACTACAAGCACCAGTAGTATTTGTGCACATGGAGAGGTGTGTGTTCTGCATACTGAGATGTGTCCAGCACATCACAGCTACACTTTGCATTGTGTGCATTGTTAAACATGGGTGAATTGCTTCCTTCACATATAGTTTGTTCACACCTGTCCCAATATTCAGCTATTGTGTGGCTGAGGGGCCATGCCGTTTTCGGAAAGTTTGCTGTCTTGTTCTGCGCTGCCTCGGTGGTAGAGGGGGGGGCCTGGGGGTGGTGGTGGGTGTTGTGGCGTTCTTGGGTGTCGGAGCTGCTTGATCAGTAGGTCTATGACATGTGTGGGTCTTCAGATGTGGCTCTGGGCTGGGCTCCCTTTCATACTGTATGTAGTTGTTTAATATTTAAAAAACAAGAAAACATTATATAGTTTAAATAACAAATAAAAAAAATTACAGTAGAGAGAGGGGTGGTACGGGGGGGGGAGGTCCTGAGGGTTGTGGCAGTGGGTGTTGTGTCCTTCTTGGGTGTCGGAAAAAACTATAGGTTAAATAAACATTATAATTAGAAGTTAGCATTAAAAAAACATTGAAATTCACTGAAAAAACCATACGTTTCAGGGACGTTAAAGATAGAAATTAGTATTTAAAAAACCTTTGAAATTCACTGAAAAAACCATAGGTTTCAGGCACGTTATAGTTAGAAATTGGCATTTAAAAAAACATTTGAAATTCACTGAAAAAACCATAGGTTTCAGGCACGTTATAGTTAGAAATTAGCATTTCAAAAACCTTAGAAATTCACTGAAAAAACCATAGGTTTCAGGGACGTTATAGTTAGTTGGACATTTCACTCATACAAAACCATAGAAATTCCACCGTTATAGTAAGTTCAGCTAACTATAACTCGCGCCCCCGCAATGCACTGCTGATGACGTCACATATTACATCATTCATGACATGGTCAGTGACATCACTGATGACATCTCAAATGACATCACTGATGACATCATCCATGTGACAATCTGATGTACCTCGTCACACACTAATATAACCTTTAACACACTCACTGTAAAATACAGACTACCATTTTCGATACCATTGACACACTAATACCAGTTACTACATACCCACTCAGTGATTCCTAGGTCTAGACACACATCTACCCATTCACCCATACAATCAGTCATACATGCAGTCACTGATCAATAGAACACTATCAAATGCACTCATACACCTATATAGACATTGACACACCAGCACTCATCCTAGTCAGTTATGTACTCATCCTAGTCACTCATGCAAAGAATCAATCACAGTTCCATTTACTCACCTACACAGTTATACACACACCACCTCATTTATTCATACAGATAGTAACGCATACTTAGGGGCCGATTCCGATTCGGGCCGGAAATCTCTCTGACCGAGCCGGACCCGGAGAGATTTCCGACCGAATCGCACCCGTGCAGCCCGACCGAACGAGTACGATGCGCACGTATGCCATCGGAGTCGAGTCGGTCGGACTCCCATTGAAGTCAATGGGAGCCTGTCGTACAACGCGTACAAGGGCTCCCATTGACGCAATGGGTGCGAGGCGGACAAGGGCGCCCCCTACAGCGTGTACGCGGCGAAGCGACTCGCGACGTACACGCACAGGTAGGGGGGCCCATGGGTCCCCCCTGTGTGCGACTCGCGCGGCTACACGTACAGGGGTGTCCGACACGGACCCCCAAAGTACGGCTCTGACTACTCTTTTGAGCTGGAGTGCGCGGCTCGGTCGGACTGCTCGCGGCGCGCATCGTACTTACCCGGCCGGGGAACGTCTCCATTGCGCGGTGCGAGTCGAGTCCGAGCGAGTCGGTCGGTGCGGTTAGACCCGGGAACGAGTCGGTCGGAGCGGTCGGGACGTCCGGACGAGTCGGTCGGCGATTTCGCATCGTACTCGCTCGCCCGGACGCGCGTACGAATCGGTCGGGCAATAGGGCTCCGAATCGGATCCGGTTAAGCCGAATCCGATTCGGAGCCCTACCGGCCGAGATCGGAATCGGCCCCTTAGTCTCCTATATAATCACTAATACAAGTATACACTCATACATACAGCCACTCTCACAATCACTGACTCTCACGTTTAGTCATTTCTATACACCAACTCTCACATACACTGCCTTTTATATATGTACTTAGTTGGACATGTGAACTGAGACATCGATTCACTCACCAAGACGCCCATACACACACTTACCCACCCATACAACTGTTTCCACATGCACTCTTAAACTCATACACCGTCAATCAACCACTCACACATCTATGCACAGAGTCACACACCCCCCACCCAACCACACACACACTCAGTCTCTTATACAAATACGCAGGCAACTAATCAATAACCCATATAGACATTGATGTAGCTACTGACCAACCGATGCAGCAGCTTACACAACAACAGACAGAGTGATATAGACATTCACACACTTTAGACACTAACCCATGTATTCAGTAAGATACATTTAATCATTCACTTAAACAGTGAGTCACACACCTACTAAATCCTCCATCCAGACACTTATACATCCATTCATTCTTCAATACAGCTTGGTATATATATAATACATATTTAAATTTTAAAGAAAGCTACATTCACTGGATGATGTCATCAGTGATGTCATCAGTGATGTCATTTGAGATGTCATCAGTGATGTCATCAGTGATGTCACTGACCATGTCATGAATGATGTAATATGTGACGTCATCAGCAGTGCATTGCGGGGCGCGAGTTATAGTTAGCTGAACTAACTATAACGGTGGAATTTCTATGGTTTTGTATGAGTGAAATGTCCAACTAACTATAACGTCCCTGAAACCTATGGTTTTTTCAGTGAATTTCTAAGGTTTTTGAAATGCTAATTTCTAACTATAACGTGCCTGAAACCTATGGTTTTTTTCAGTGAATTTCAAAGGTTTTTTAAATACCAATTTCTAACTATAACGTGCCTGAAACCTATGGTTTATTCAGTGAATATATATATATATATATATATATATATATATATATATATATATGTATATATATATATATATATATATATATATATATCATTATCCAAACGCTCTGCAGCAAGGACGCACACCACAAGCAGATGGTTTCACGGACCTTTATTTTCATAACCGGCAATTGTGCTTCGAGAATTTCTGTTGCCTTACGCGTTTCGAAGCATCAAGGCTTCTTCTTCAGAGGCAGTGCTGAGAGTTTTACGGCGCTATTGACGTACTGTTTTTGAATTGATTCATCATCGCTGATTGGTCTATAGTAGACTTCCTTTAGTAGGTAAGTTCCCAGTGCATGCTGGATTTCGTAGTACGCCAACATTTCATTATTACTCACAGTGAGTCCAGTAAAAGTTTCATTCAGTGTGCACTTGTTAACCCTCAGTGGGCATCGAGCAGCATTCCGGTCATTAGTGATGAAAATCTGTTTGTGCCATCGAGGTACTGCAGGGTTCCCAGTTCCTCCAGCCCCTCATGTGTAAGGGTGGTGCAGCCCTTCACGGCCGAAGCCGCCGTGTTTATTTCATTATCCAAACGCTCTGCAGCAAGGACGCACACCACAAGCAGATGGTTTCACGGACCTTTATTTTCATAACCGGCAATTGTGCTTCGAGAATTTCTGTTGCCTTACGTGTTTCGAAGCATCAAGGCTTCTTCTTCAGAGGCAGTGCTGAAAGTTTTACGGCGCTATTGACGTACTGTTTTTGAATTGATTCATCATCGCTGATTGGTCTATAGTAGACTTCCTTTAGTAGGTAAGTTCCCAGTGCATGCTGGATTTCGTAGTACGCCAACATTTCATTATTACTCACAGTGAGTCCAGTAAAATTTTCATTCAGTGTGCACTTGTTAACCCTCAGTGGGCCTCGAGCAGCATTCCGGTCATTAGTGATGAAAATCTGTTTGTGCCATCGAGGTACTGCAGGGTTCCCAGTACCTCCGGCCCCTCATGTGTAAGGGTGGTGCAGCCCTTCACGGCCGAAGCCGCCGTGTTTATTTCATTATCCAAACGCTCTGCAGCAAGGACGCACACCACAAGCAGATGGTTTCACTGACCTTTATTTTCATAACCGGCAATTGTGCTTCGAGAATTTCTGTTGCCTTACGCGTTTCGAAGCATCAAGGCTTCTTCTTCAGAGGCAGTGCTGAAAGTTTTACGGCGCTATTGACGTACTGTTTTTGAATTGATTCATCATCGCTGATTGGTCTATAGTAGACTTCCTTTAGTAGGTAAGTTCCCAGTGCATGCTGGATTTCGTAGTGCGCCAACATTTCATTATTACTCACAGTGAGTCCAGTAAAATTTTCATTCAGTGTGCACTTGTTAACCCTCAGTGGGCCTCGAGCAGCATTCCGGTCATTAGTGATGAAAATCTGTTTGTGCCATCGAGGTACTGCAGGGTTCCCAGTTCCTCCGGCCCCTCATGTGTAAGGGTGGTGCAGCCCTTCACGGCCGAAGCCGCCGTGTTTATTTCATTATCCAAACGCTCTGCAGCAAGGACGCACACCACAAGCAGATGGTTTCACGGACCTTTATTTTCATAACCGGCAATTGTGCTTTGAGAATTTCTGTTGCCTTACGCGTTTCGAAGTATCAAGGCTTCTTCTTCAGAGGCAGTGCTGAAAGTTTTACGGCGCTATTGACGTACTGTTTTTGAATTGATTCATCATCGCTGATTGGTCTATAGTAGACTTCCTTTAGTAGGTAAGTTCCCAGTGCATGCTGGATTTCGTAGTACGCCAACATTTCATTATTACTCACAGTGAGTCCAGTAAAATTTTCATTCAGTGTGCACTTCTTAACCCTCAGTGGGCCTCGAGCAGCATTCCAGTCATTAGTGATGAAAATCTGTTTGTGCCATCGAGGTACTGCAGGGTTCCCAGTTCCTCCGGCCCCTCATATATATATGTGTGTGTGCATATATATATATATTTAGTATGACATAATTTTTGAAAAATAATTTATTTTACATTATACTAATTTACTTTCTTTGATATTTTTAATTTAGCACTTTAAAAAGCATCGATATTAATAGACACAAGTATGTATATACAGGGGTGGCAAAAGACACACAATTGATGGACGGAATGCAGAACAAATCAAAACATTCACCCCCAGTCAAGAGATCTGGGTTAAATCCATCATTCTTTTGCTCACCAGCACGGCTCGCGGTTGGGGAGGCGGGTGGGCAAGGGGGCGCAGGCTGCATTGAAAAAAATAAATAACACTTACCTTGCCACCACTGCCACCGGGTCCTGCGTCTTCTCTCCTGCTCGCCTGTGTCCGACTCCAGGTCAGAACAGGAAGCAGGCAGCCAGGCTCCCATCCCTAAGCCAATCACAACGCTGCAATGCAGCGTTGTGATTGGTCTGAGCGCTGTGACACAGCGCTCAGCTAGGGGCTGAAGGGGTGGGCATGTTCTCCATGCAGGCTGTAATGCAGCCTGCATGGAGAAGGGGGAAAGTGTGCATGACTGGTTTGGGCAGCCCGAGAGGGTCGATCAAACAGTCATTGCATACAGGAGTGTTCTACCACTCCTCCCCTGCAGCTGCGCCCCACCCCCTCATGCACTGCCGCAGCAGGAGGACAAAATAAAATGATGTTAACTTTCCATTATTATCATTCGATTTTTTCCTTTCTTTTGCTGCTTCCTGGCAGTGGGGCTACGCTCCTCCGCCTTAGCGGGGGAGCCGCCACTGTGTGTGTGTATATATATATATATATATATATATATATATATATATATATATATATGTTGCGTTTCGGTAACCTTACGTGACCTTGATCACATGAATATATATAATATACAAAATACCTACAAATAAAAAACAACATAAAATATAAACAGTTCCATAATAAAATATAATCATTAATTCCAGCAACACATAAAATAGTAAAATATTTAAAATCCCCAAAAACACATTTACTAAAAAGAATACAAATATTAAACAAAAATTAAAACAAGCAATATTAAATATAAACATATAATAATATAAATCCTATTCCACCAATAGTAGGAAAAGTTTTGGACTTCAGAGGGTTAAGATTTACTATTCCCACTCTAGTCTTAGCAATAGTAGGAAAAGTGTTGGACTTGAAAAGGATTACTTCTATGAATACAAGTCCTATTAATTTACTAAATAAATTTGAACACTTAACACAAAACATTATTAAATTACAGTATACCGAAAAAATATATATATTTTTAACAAAAATAAATGAAATGTTTAAATATAAATTCAAAAAAGAAAGACAGCCAAGAATAAAATTACATATAATAATGAACCTCTCCAACTACCAAAAAATAACAAAATTACGAAATCATTACTTATTTATTTATTTCAATACAGAAAAAATTAATACAGTTTCAAATACAAAAATCATTCCTCAAACAGAATTTCACAAACACTTATCATTAAATACATTTTAAAAAATTGATAATATAATAATATACATCACTAATTGCCAAATAATAAGTTGCACATAAATATCAATCAATATAAAGAATATTATATACGTATTATCGTCCCTTCTTACTTCTCTACAAAAAATACCACATTATTAGTTAATACATATGTAATAAACATATAAAAACTAAAATACATGTTAAAAGGAAGTACAATTACACAATAATTATTAAATTAAGTAATATATGTACTTAATAAATAAACATTATTTGATTACCAAAAAGTGTTACATTAAATTAAAATACATTTAATTGTATTTAACTTCCTACCCTAGTCCCCTACAAACCTAGCAACCTGCAACTAACCTATAACTTAATTAACACTATTAAACTATTTAAATCATTAATAATCTATTACATAATTAATTAACAATTAACAAATAATTAACATTAATTTGTAATTATTTATAACCTAATGAGCCTCCCACCCTACACTCCTACAAACTCAACAATCCACTACTAAAATCAAACTTACTATTACTAATAATAAAACTAAAATTAAGAATAAAACTCCAATTTTAAATTCAAAATATAACAATCTAACAATTTACATAATTAATAATCAATTTTAAAAATAATTAACAATTAAAACCTAATTAGTATTAAATTAAAAATGTTTATAATTTAAAGAACATCCGACCTCATCCCCCTACAAACCCAACAACCTGCTACAACACTATAAATGACTAATAACATTTTTTTTAAAATACTAATGCACTTGAAATTACAAACTATATTGCATAAAATTATTAATAATTATACCAAAAACACTAATAGCTAAAATTAATATTGTAGCTAAAACACATGAAAATAAATATAAAAAACAATATTTTTACAACTTTATTACTGATAACGATATTCTTAAAAACAATATCATTTACCAAAAAAGATATTCTTTTTTTTTTCTTTTTTTATCGAGCAGAAACACAGAAGATACATAAAAAGGAGGAAACAGCAAAACGAATTAGACAGTAACCATCTTAGTATACTTATAAATTACCGACAATAAAGAGTATAAACAAGTATAAAGTGCAATGTGTCATATGTGTCATATGTCGTTCTAAATAAATTAACGTTAGCAGCTCCTTACCAGTTACAGTACAAAAACTGGCCAAAGTGCAAATGCAATATAATACTAACAGATATATGCTGTGCAAAGTGCAAATGCAGTACAATACTAACAGACATATATAAAGTGCAAGATGCGGTATTTCACAAATATATTCTACTCCTACAAATTCGGACTGATTCCCTATATGTAATTTTCAGACTAAAATGCAATGTGCTGATTACCATAAAAACGAGATATTAATACATTTCTTCTTCCGGGCATAACTCCGTCCAAAATACAATATGATAATTTGCCATCTAAATAAGCTCTAATAGGGAGATAGAAAGAGAAAAGGAAAAACATTCATCTTCCTCTTCCAAACATAGCTCAATAGTACCGTCTGCCACAGTATTTTCCAAGCTAGCATTAACAACAAGTGCTGTACATAAAGTGCAGAAGTGCTAAAGTGCAAAAAAAAAGACAATCCCCCTTTTTTTCTTCGATCCGACCCTACATCTCTAAACAGGTTTCCAGCCTCTCCATAAATCGCCATACATTATTAAATCTTTTATTGGCGCCTATTCTCTTAGCGTATGCTTCTTCAAATTTCCTAGTACGAATTAGTTTATTGAGCCATTTCGAATAAGTGGGTGTTTTTTGGGACCTCCAATTCTGCAATATCAGTGAGCGTGCCACGAGGCAGGCAATTGCTACAAATGTCTCCTCCCCTCTCGACATTCCGAGGTTTCGTCTCTGGCTTGCCCAACCAAAAAGTGCAATCTCGGCATCAGGATCGATATTCTTCTGGACTCCCCGTCTTATAGCCAGGAAGAACTTTTCCCAGAACTGTCCTAACTTAGGACAGATAAAAAAGGTATGGAGCCAGCCTCCCTCGCCTGGAATCTGACAACGAAGACATTTGTTCTCTATTTTAGGATAAATCTTATGGAGAGCATGGGGAGTATAGTACGCCATCCAGCGTGACAGAAACGCCATTCTTTTCAAATTGCCGCACGTAGGGCCTTACTGCCTAGCTGTGCGATGGCTTGCCAAACCTGATTTGAGAGCCTACATCGGGTCTCTAGTGCCACTTTTTCTAAATGCTTATTAACCATAGTAGGTTCCCCTTGAGACCGTATACAACGATTCCAGTTGCCCACCCCTCTCAGTTTTGCTCTAAATAGAGCAATCACCAGTGGAGTTGGGCTGGGGCCAGGTAAAAGGCTATATTTTTTTAGTAGTTGTTAGATCTGAATATATTCAAAAAAAGGAGGCTTATTCGAAGTGCCACACCTCGCTTGGACTTCTTGCCAGGTAATGCCTCTGCCAGCCACTAAAAAGTGCCCTAGCTCTTTGAATCCCCAATTAGTCCAGAGCCTTAGATGGCTGGCCTGTATTTGAACACCCAAGCTCTTGCATTCGGTTAATTCTAAAAAATAAGATCCTGTGGAACAGGCCTGTTTTGAATAACATATCTGGAGTCTGTAGGTGTATTCTTGCAAAGTCTTATATCTCGTTTTTTTAGTGAGTTTAGCTATTTTCAAGAATACCGGGACCTGTGAACCCGCCTCTTGCACCATCTTGCCTAAAAAGAAATCATCAATAGAGTCCTTGCAGTCAAGTAAACGGGCTGCCAAATCTAAAAAGGCTGCTTCGTAATATGTACAGACTTGAGGAAGTGCAAGCCCCCCCTGACTGATGTCAAGTTGGAGCACTGGAAGTTTTATTCTTGAAGCCTTCTTATTCCAAACAAATCTTCTAAACGACGTTTCTAGCTCCTTAAAATAGATCGTATTAATTTTTATAGGAAGATTTATAAACAAGAAGACCAGAAAGGGTAAGATTGACATTTTAATTAAAGCCCCCCGACCTATCAATGTAAGCGGTAATAACGACCACTCGTCCAGCAGCTTTATAATTTTTTTCCTCGTGGCTTCATAATTTAATTTATAGAATTCCGTGTATTGGCTAGTGACATAGATCCCTAGATATCGGATTGGATTGGGACTAAGGGCTTGCTGTTTAAGATTATCAGGAAGAAAATCATACGAAGTATTCATTATTAAAACCTCAGTCTTGTTAGGATTGATTTTGTAGCCTCCAATTAATTCAAATTGTGTAAACTTGGCTAAAATTAGATCGATATTCTGTCTTCCCGGGCTGAGATAAAAAATTATATCATCAGCAAACAGCTTCAATTTAGCCATACCTGGTATTGGAGGTTTAATCTTGATGTTATTACAGATTTTAGTTGCTAAGTGTTCAATAAAAAAGGTAAATAATACAGGGGAAACTGGGCACCCTTGTCAGGTACCCCGATTGACATTAACCATCCCAGCTAGATTTGAATTGATAATCACCTGTGCCTGCACCCCTTGATAAATATTGCAGAGCATTTTTATAACATGTGTGGGGATCCCATACCTACCCAGACCATAAAACAGAGCATCCCAATTCACTAGATCAAACGCTTTTTCAGCGTCGACCATCATGATGAGAGCTGGAGTTTGATTACAATTAAAAAAGTCAAGTGCTTGTACTAAACACCCTGTATTTGTAGACATCAACCTTCCCGCAATGAACCCTGCCTGGTCTCTATGTATCACTTTTTGTGCAAGAGGAGAGAAGCGCTGCGCCCAGATTTTCATTAAAATTTTATAGTCTGAGTTAAGTAAACTTATTAGTCTATATGAGTTGACTTCTCTGGGGTCCTTCCCTTTCTTTATGAAGCTGACGATAATGGATTCCTTAAAAACTGCCGGAACCAACCCCCCACTTTTACATAATTAAAGATCTCTACCAAAAAAGGTGTTAATTCTTTTGCAAAAGCTTTATAGAATTCTATTGGTAGCCGATCGTTGCCACACGCTTTTTCTCCCGACATAGAGGCAAGGGCGTGCTGAACTTCAGCTGCAGAAATATCAGCTTGAACCTCCTCTACCTGGCTATTTGATAGCTGTGCGATATTAATGTCCTCAAAATATTGTTGAATAACCTCCTGCCCCACCATATATTTGGTTGCGTATAGCTGTTCGTAGTGCTGCAGGAAGACTTTAGAAATACTTTATTTGTCAGTCACTGGGGTTCTTGTGTTAGGTTCTAGAACTTCAGTAATTAGGGCCGCTTCTTGTTTAGTCTTAGTAGACCAAGCCAGCAGCTTGCCTACCATTTGGCTCTCTTCGTAAGCTCGCTGCTGGAATGTGCAGGAGCTGTTAATTTCTTCAAGAATAAAAAACTCCTTTAGCTCCTGTTTAGCTTTTTGAAGCTGCCCTCCCATTGGCTCATTTCTTCCTAAAGAAGTATTTTTCTGGAGCAAGGCAGAATCAACCGCTGATTGGAGTTCATCTATACGGGTCCTGCATGTTTTGGACTGTGCGGCCATAAAGGCAACCATCTCCCCACGAATTGTGGCCTTAAAAGCCCCCCAAACTGAAAAAAGATCTGCTGTGCCCTTATTAATTTAAAAAAATTCCAATATCCATTCTCTCGTATCAGCTAATCATTGTAGATTCGAAAGAAGGAGTCGATCCATCTGCCACCTGGACCTCGTCCTCCTGACCTCATCTATTTCTATTTCTATTTTGACCAACGAGTGGTCAGAGAAAGAATTAGCCCCCATTTCTGCTCTGGAGTATTTCAAGGAGCGAGATATCATAAAGAAGTCAATGCGGGAGGCTGAATGGAATTGTCGGGAATAACAGGTATATTCTCGTGTACCAGGATGGGCTCTACGCCACGGATCTATTAGCTGATAGTCTTGTACAATAACATCAATTACTTTTTTGGTCTTCGGCTTCAGCTGTTTTTTATTTTTATTTGAAGTATCCTTAGTCAAGTCCTGAATGTAATTAAAATCCCCGCCAAAGATAATTTGCCCTGTAGCCGCTCTAAGTATCTCATTTATCTTCACCATAGCTACCGGGTCATCAACGATTAGACCGCAATAATTAATGAAATTTAAAATATTTCTGTTTAGACTTGTTGTGATCCAGAGCCATCGACCGTGCGGGTCCCTCTGTACTTGGAAAAATTCCCAATCCAACCCCCAGCTAAAATATATGGCAACCCCCAGCTAAAATATATGGCAACCCCCCTCACTGCCATCCCTGCTGATGTAAAGAAAGCCTTAGAAAAAGTTTTTGGTATAAAAAGCTTTGGAGTGTTTGGTTTCAAGTGAGTTCCCTGAAGGAAAAGGACTTGTGGTGTAAACGAAGCTAGCCACCTTATTATCCCTCCATACTTCTGTTTGTTTAACACACCGTTTACATTGACCGAAATTATCCGACATTTAAATTTAATTTCCAAAATTCATGCTTAAGTATTGCATCAGATATTGCATTAATCCATTCAGCACAATGTACTGTTTTTCCACCATGCCTCTGCTATGCATCCGCTTGTTTTTTACCCCTGCACCCACCAACTGCCTCCCTACCCCCTCCCAATCCCTGCCCTCCCCAAGTGATGTGTAAGAACCCACGTGCCACATCTCGACCCTCCCCTGCTAACTCTTATGGGGTGCCCTGAAACTGCACCCTAGGTGACCCCCTCGCTCCCCCCAACCCCCATGAACCTTCATAACAATCTCTAATTCTATTCTATTTTCCAGAAGAAACTTCTCTTAACAGATCCTGCGCTTCCTCCAAGTTGGTAAACATATGGAACTTCCCTCTCACAAGCACTCGTAACTTTGACTGCTGAGCTGTTGACGCCTGCGCGCCTTGGGCCTTGAAAAGATATAACATTTTAACGAACTCCTTTCGCCAGCGGGCGGCAGCTGCCGACATGTCAGCAAAAATCCGACAGCTAGAAACCTCATTGATTGAAAATTGCCTCTGCTGAATTGCCTTAGTTAAAATCCTTTCTTTAATGCGGTAGTCGGCAAAATTAATCAGGATTGTACATGCAAATTTTGAGTTCGGGAGCGGGTGAGGAGGGACCCGATGTGCTCTTGTTATAGTGAGGTCTCCGGTAAATTCGGAAAGAAGTCAATGCGGGAGACTGAATGGAATTGTCGGGAATAACAGGTATATTCTCGTGTCCCAGGATGGGCTCTACGCCACGGATCTATTAGCTGATAGTCTTGTACAATAACATCAATTACTTTTTTGGTCTTCGGCTTCAGCTGTTTTTATTTTTATTTGAAGTATCCTTAGTCAAGTCCTGAATGTAATTAAAATCCCCGCCAAAGATAATTTGCCCTGTAGCCGCTCTAAGTATCTCATTTATCTTCACCATAGCTACCGGGTCATCAACGATTGGACCGCAATAATTAATGAAATTTAAAATATTTCCGTTTAGACTTGTTGTGATCCAGAGCCATCGACCGTGCGGGTCCCTCTGTACTTGGAAAAATTCCCAATCCAACCCCCGGCTAAAATATATGGCAACCCCCCTCACTGCCATCCCTGCTGATGCAAAGAAAGCCTTAGAAAAAGTTTTTGGTATAAAAAGCTCGGGAGTGTTTGGTTTCAAGTGAGTTCCCTGAAGGAAAAGGACTTGTGGTGTAAACGAAGCTATATTGCGGTAGTCGGCAAAGTTAATCAGGATTGTACATGCAAATTTTGAGTTCGGGAGCGGGTGAGGAGGGACCCGATGTGCTCTTGTTATAGTGAGGTCTCCGGTAAATTCTGGTAAGATGTTTTTCTTGATAAAAGTCTCGACCCAATGAAGTGTTTGAGATCCCTCACTCCCCTCAGGAACCCCAACTATATGCAGATTTGCTCACCGTGAATGATTTTCGAGTTCCTCGAGTTTACTTTCCAATTAATTTTTTTCTTTTGTTGCATAGTTCACTTTCTGATGCATAGAGTTCATTTGATCCTCCAAATGTGCAATCCTTGATTCCGCTTCTTGTATCCTATCTGGAAAGCTAGCTACCGCCTCCTCGATTTTTCTAAGGTGCTGATGTAAAGAGGCTATTTCGCTCGCTTGTGATGTCTTCAAATTTCTTATCTCGTCTAGAATAAGATTCAACATGGTCTTTATATCACACTGCATGATGGTGCTTTTCTCTTGAGTTTGTGTCGGCAGGATGTGTAGGAACTCTCCATTTTCTTTTTGATTCGTCCTAAAGCTTCCAATCCTAGCTGACTTAATGACTGGGGCTGAGGCAGATGTTGAGATGACTGCTGCGGGAGCATTGATTCCTGTGGGGGCGCCTGAGACTGAGCCTGTGACGCTGAAGGTGATGCCTGTCCCTGAAGCTGGGCACTCATCAAAATATTATTGACCTTTAAAGTTTTTTCCTCCGCGATAGCTACTTGTCGTGAGGGGGGTTGCAGATTTTGAAAGCAGCTGATTAATGTGTCTTTATTAGCCCCCTCAAGAGGACTTTGTAGTTTCGCCGGTATAAACTGAGTAGCCAAAAATGCTTTGCCCTTTGAAAATAACGGGTAGTCTTTATAGTTATTCCCGGCCTCCCCGGCAGTTGGAGCCGAAGCCTGTTCACCCTCTAGTCTCTTTCTGTCCTCTAGAGCGCCTTGTGTCCCCTTCGCTGCAGCAAGGTCTCTCGCACCCAAGTCCCGGTGGGGTTCTGGCAGATCTTCTTCCGAACTCTCGAAGCTAGAGTTTATTCCAGATTGTGTTTTCGCATTGTATTCTGCTCTTGCTACGGTTGACACTGCTTTTGATTGAGCAAGTCGCGTTTTTGCTTTAAGACCTGCTGCTGAATCAATTTTAGCCGTTAAATTGGACTGTTTTAAATGTTTTCCCATTTTTTCACCTTAACAGTCTCTTCCAACAGGGAAAGCAGAGATTTTTCGCTTTTTTAAAAATTTTACTAAGCCCGAACAAGTAAGAGTAAAAAAAAGCCCAGAGAAATAAGAGCAAAAATGCGAGCAAAAGGGGCTACACTACAAACCCCACATAGTCCAGAAGCTGCCAAGAACTGTTGCACCTCATCGCAAGCAGCTATTTCGCGGCACTCCCTCTCCAGCGCATGGGGTTTGCCGCGCTCACCTGCGTGCAAGCCTGCTGCCGCCGATAGTCCCACTTTAGTCCCGCTTCAATTCTCAGCCGCCATCACCCCCATCGACTCCACGAATCCATGCGGGTGAAGAAAAGAGAACAAAATCCGGCTCCCTAGCAGCAGGGCGCCTCAGAGGTGCCGTCCGTGGAAGACCGCGAGGAGCCCTGCCGCCGCCGCCGATGCTTCTGCTACTGCAGCGTCCATCCGACTGCGTGATCGGCCTGAAGGTTGGGGGAGGAGCGATGGTCACTAGCAGAAGCTGCACACGGTCATGCCGCCCCGCAGCAACCTTGCTAAACTGCGCTGCGTGTAAAAAAAAGATATTCTTAACAACGATATTCTATACCACAATATTTTGCATCCCAGTATTTTTTTCCAGATATTTATGTGCCAAGATATTTTAAACTTCAAATTTTGTCCAAACATCATGCAGAACACGTCCATAAAATATTGTGACACTGACTGGCCCGATATTACCATTACCAGAAGCAATCTGATTATTAATGGAAGGATCGCTTTATTACCAGGGCACCTTCAGTAGTCCGCTTCATCTCCCACTACGCGCCGCAAATGACTAATTGCCCGAGAGTGGAACAGATGTCTAGCAAACAAATTGGTGGATATATTTCCCTCTCTGAAGTATAACCATGGCTTTCTAAATGACCCTACATCTTTTCATTTCCGCCGAACGTAGGCCTCCGTTCTCATCAAAGCAAAATTGACTATTTGTTTTTTGGGGGGGTTTGTTCATTTTTGGTTTAAATCGTACTGCTGCGATGCTGTCTTTGGGAGTGAAGCTGTTCCACACTGTTCGAAGTTTGTGTGTTTTTGAAGTTCATGCATACAATAGCAGTGCTGTGTGAATTTACATGAGTTCGAACATTTTGGTATCTTATTTTTCTTTGAGAATAAATGGAGAGGGAATGGAGAGAGTAAGAGTACCTCTTCTGGACACAAGTGTTTCTCAAAACTCGAAGAACCTCTGGCACGCTGCCACAGCGAAAGGCACAACGCCACCTCTAATTCAAAGTGAGCAATATTCTGTCCCAGCGCTTATGGCAGCCAGGCACAAAGGGGCCGATTCCGATCTCGGTCGGAGGCGCACCCAATACCATTCGGTCGGGAAAAAAGCCATGCGAAAGCCAGTTTCCCGACCGATCCGTACAGCACACCGAACGAGCAAGTACGATGCGCACAACAGCAAAAATTCCGGCCGAGCCGTACTCACCCAAACCAGGTCCTGTTCTCCGACCGAGGCGAATCCGGAAACGCCGAATCGAGTCGCACGGAAGGGAAAATGCAGCCCCGTCCGGCCGGACAAGTACGATGCGCTTTCCGTACGCGCCGAACCCGTCGCTACGCACGGCACGTCAAAGCATCCGGGAGAGGCGCACATAAGCTCCGAATCGCGCCACAACACGATCCACGGCTACGAGACGAACACAGCACAGACGAGGACGACGCGAGCGACGAGGACGAGCGAAGCGACGAGGACGAAGCCAAGCGACGAGGACGACGCGAAGCAACGAGAAGGACGAACGACACGAACCAACCATGAATCCCTTCGTCCCGATCATACCAATATTCTACATCTACTACCGGAACAGGCACGGACGCGTACGGCGCAGAAGGTAAGTCAGACACCAACCACAAAACACATACAACACGTACACGACACATCACACACATACACTGGGAATCTGAATATACTTGCAACAGCAGCACCATAGGGGCGGGATGCCCATCACCAATGCCACATATGCACACAGGGGCCTGAATGCGCACCACCACCCCTACCCAGGGGGGCAGGATGCCTACCACTACTACCACCCTTAGCCAGGGGGCTGGATGCCTACCACTACTACCACCCTCACCCAGGGGGCAGGATGCCCACCACTACTACCACCCTCACCCAGGGGGGCTGGATGCCTACCACTACTACCACCCTTAGCCAGGGGGCAGGATGCCTACCACTACTACCACCCTCACCCAGGGGTGGCAGGATGCCTACCACTACTACCACCCTTAGCCAGGGTGGCAGGATGCCTACCACTACTACCACCCTTAGCCAGGGGGCAGGATGCCTACCACTACTACCACCCTTAGCCAGGGGGCAGGATGCCCACCACTACTACCACCCTTAGCCAGGGGGGCTGGATGCCTACCACTACTACCACCCTTAGCCAGGGGGCAGGATGCCCACCACTACTACCACCCTCACCCAGGGGGGCTGGATGCCTACCACTACTACCACCCTCACCCAGGGGTGGCAGGATGCCTACCACTACTACCACCCTTAGCCAGGGTGGCAGGATGCCTACCACTACTACCACCCTTAGCCAGGGGGCAGGATGCCTACCACTACTACCACCCTTAGCCAGGGGGCAGGATGCCCACCACTACTACCACCCTTAGCCAGGGGGGCTGGATGCCTACCACTACTACCACCCTTAGCCAGGGGGCTGGATGCCTACCACTACTACCACCCCCACTCATAGGATGGACAATGCATGACACAACAAGCACACCACAACCTAGGGAATGCAAGATTAAGACATCCCCCCACCACCATGACAAGCGTGTGTAGGCTGTGTCAAATGCCTACAACACCGAACATGACTTTCAACATACAATGTGACCCCCTAGCACATGTGCCACACATATATGTGTGTGGCACCCACAATGCAAGCAGCCCATGACCATTGTGGCAATGGGGCCTAAACCCCCATCATCACAGTGACCAAAAGGTAAGTGTGGGGTCCATAGCTGAAGCACATTTTGACCATTGTGGCAATGGGGTCTAAACCCCCATCATCACAGTGACCAAAAGGCAAGTGTGGGGTCCATAGCTGAAGCACATTTTGACCATTGTGGCAATGGGGTCTACACCCTCATCATCACAGTGACCAAAAGGTAATTGTTGACAAAGAAAGAGCTGCAACTGCCAAACTGCATGGATCATTCCTGCTCACAGAACCAAAAACTCATCTGTGGCAAAGTAGTGTATGTGTCCCATTGCAACATAAATTGGGGGAGCCAAATACTGCAGTGCAAATGAAACATTCCTTTGGCCATGTGCAGACAAACAACACCCATGGGGGCTGAGACCGTCAACAGTCATCAATGACACAATGACAGAAGTGACCATCAGAATGCAGAACCACATATTTGCACCAATGGGCACACAAATGCAGATACCCTGTGGAGACAGCAGATGTGAGGTGAACAGATACCATACCATGGCAGCAATGGGACACACAAACCATGATCACTGTGCTGACCGATGACCTAGGAGTCCCAGGGACAGCAGGGGAAACACACCAAACAACATACAGCCAATGGCACACCCAAGATATGCCAATGCAGTGGTGCAGATGCACAAACACAAACAGGCAGACCAACACTGTCATCATACACAGCAGGTGAGGGGTGGGGGTGCCAGTGTCCCCAGGCAACCACACAACACATGAGGAGAGCTGAATACCAATCATACAGATGTGCATACACTGCCACACTAAGGTAACTCATGGATCCAAATCCCCTATGTGGGCAAGCAGGCATTGTCAGGTGAGAGGGAGCACAAAACACACATGTCACACAGGCACGTAGGAACAACAACTGACACAGCAAGTCACAGACACACCACAGCACCACCCCCAGGGCCCCCACAATGTGGTGACCCTGGGCTGAATAAAAATACCACTGTGATGACAAAGCTAAATGTCGTTCACACTATGAACCACAGTCAGGTGTCCTGAGCAACAAACTACCATCACACCTACACAAGCACAAATCAATCAGCATGGCCAGTAAGCCAAGGCCAACATGGAGGCAGGGGCCTAGCCGGGCAACAACTCTCATCTGCACACACTCAACACCACACCCCTCGACCTCCAACAATGTGCAGCAGTGAAGTACACATGCACTGGTGACATTGCACATGCACCCATGACTATTCCAGGGTGGTGGGTGGGAACCAAGGTGTAGAAACACATCACACATGGACACTCAACAAGACTCCTGAATGTCTGACACACTGCACACTACGCTGTACATGGACATGACGGCAATACCACACCGACCAATGGGATCCCAGCCACAGTCACACACCAATGAAGAAGCCAAGGTCACCCACAAAGAACACACATAGACAACTTCCAACATTGCAGCTCTGACCCTGAGGAGTGGCAGCAGTCACACACACAACATGTCACAATCACTGAAAGATAACACAAACTGGAAATCACATGACAGGGGCAAACAACAAGTGCCAAGGGGAAACCTGACTGTGACCCATCTGCGTCTGCACACAAACTCAGCCCTGACAGCAAACACACCTATGGGTGACACCCTGATGACCAGTAATGTGCCATGCACCCACATCACAGAGAACACAGGGAGAAGACTTTGGGGGAACATAGCTCAAGTCAGCAAGCATCACAAACAGGTACAACACTAGGGATCACAGCATGCGCAGATGAATGGAAGTGAACACACAGACATGCACATACAACACACACCTTGGGTGCAGGCAATGTCACACGTGTACACACTGCCATGAGGGGACTCCACTCCTGTGTGAGGAAAGCTGTGCCATATGTTGCCTCAGTAGGGCCCCATCATGTCAGCTGAGCACTTGGTCACACAATCAACAATTAGCACCAAATGAGGGCTCCCATCACATCAGCCTGGTCATGGATGTGCCAACGGAATCATCAGCACAGATCCAACACACTTGTATAGCAATGTTGCACTGACTACACGGATGAGTCCCTCCCCATTGATGCCCAAACCTGCATGTCCACTGGAGATGGCAACACGGTCAGGGAAGTAGACAAATGCAACGATGGCAGGCACAACAGATGTGCAGGGGTGGAAGCCACAGATATGAAATTGCCAATGTAAGTAGGAAACCCATTGCCAAATACTGAACACATGACACCCTCAGATGCTGCTATTGATGACATGGATACACCACATGATAGGACACATTCCCCCTGGACCACATGGGTTCCTGCACAGTAACACTTCATAATCATGAGACCAGATATCACCATCACTGCAGCAAGGGCATGGTTAGCTGCACCAACAACATGTACATCTGAAGCATGAGCACTAGAGAAAAGAAAGTTGCTTTATTCAGCATATGTGTTGAGGCCAAACGAAGTCCTGAAAAAAGAGCAAAGGCCAATGGCCAGTCCATTGTCAAAGTTCAAACAGGGTGACACTGGCAGATGTCACCCTACGCATGCCTGCACAATACCAGGGACAATCCACTAGGAGGGGCAACCGGGGGGCAGGCCAGGCACCGCAGGGACAGGATCAGGGCTCACCAGGGGGAGTCAGGGAAGGGGTGGTGGGTGCAGGAGAGCCACTGACAACTGCAGTGGAGGTGTCTGACATGGTGTGTGCCGGCACAACTGGGGGGCATGACACAGATGTCGTGGGTGCCGGCACAACTGCAGTGGACCCTGCAGATGGGGTGGACAGGTCCGCCACTGCAGTGCCCAAGTCAGACAGGGCGGTAGTGGACTCCACTGCAGTGCCTACCTCCAGGGGAGGAGAATGGGGAACAGGCAAGGTGGGTTGGACAGAGGGGGGGACACCCTCACCACATCAGTGGCACAGACAAGCGCAGCGGGGGTGTGGTGCTGGGAGAGCAAGTGGCAGGGGGAGAAGGCCGGAGCATCTTGGGGATGGTATATCTGTGGGTGGGGGAACCTGGGGCAGGGTGTGGTGGGGGCACCTGTGCAGTGGGGGCCTGAGGGATGGAGGACGGAGACCTTGTGCCTGAGCTGCAGGGTGGTGGCGGGGTCTTGCTCTTAGCACTCCGGGGGGACTTGCGGGTGGGGGCCTCAGTCCGTCTGCGCCTGGGGGAGGGTGTCCGGGGGCGAGGGGCACTCTGCTCCGTGTGGGTGGGCTTCCTCTTCCCCCGGGATGCTGGAGCAGCTTCATCGGTGGGGAAGAGGCCGAGGTCACAGAGGAAGAGCTGCTGTGACTTTGGGGTTGCAGGTGAGGCAAGGGAGGGTGCTTTGGAGGAGAGGGAACTGAGGACTGCGCAGTGCATGTGGATGCGTGTGTGTGTTCCAGGGCCCCATCCCCTGTGAGTCTGGCTTCAGTCCCCTGAATGTGCGTGCGTGTGCGTTTTGTCATTGGCGTGTGTGTCAGTGTGCTGGATGTGTGTGTGCTGGTGTGTGCCTGTGCCAGTGTGTGTGTGCCTGGGATGGGTAAGGTGCTGGGGAGTGTGGATGGAGCAGAGGCAGGAGGGGTGAGGGACCGTTTGAGGAGGGACACTGCTGCCGTCAGGGAGGAGTCCATGGACCTATTGCCCCTCTGTAGGTCAGACATGCCCGATGAGATGCCCTCCATGAACGACACCAGCTGAGTCAACAGCGCGGTGTGCGCATGGAGGACACTCAGCATGGCTGTCTGCCCTACATGGAGCTGGCGAAGGAGGTACACAGACTCCTCACTCAGGGCAGCAGGGGACACAGGGGCAGGGGTGCGGTGCCTGGCCCAAAGGAGACACGCTCCCGGACATGGGAGCCTCCACGGACCTGGGGAATGGGAGCCGATGGGAGGGCGGTGGTGGTGCTGGTGGTGGCGGGGACAGCAACACTAGCTGGGGTGTGGTGGCTGCTGACACCCGCCTCCACAAGGGAGTCATCCTCCGAGTTGCTCTGGTCCTCAGCTGAGGTGGATGCTGCTGAGGACTCCTCGGTGTGGCTCCCCTCGCCCTCCGTGCCACTGGGTCCCTCCGACCACTCCTCGGCTGCTGACCCAGTCTGGCTCTCTGGCTCCTCCTGGTCCGTGGAGCTGTCCCCTTCCGTGGCCGTGGATGTATCTGCAAACAATGGGGAAACAGACAGACATCAGTCACCTGCACCAAACGCACACACCACTGTGAGCACAGCACATTACAGAGCAAGCCCTGGCATCATTAGTTGTACATTGCTAAAAGTGCCCTAATTGAACAGGAGAAGTCAATTGTCAGTCTGATGCCAAGCATGGCACTCACATCCCACATGGCCTTGCACCCATCTGTCTGGTGTCTGTTGGATTGCAACACCCCAGTGTTGACACATGCACCAAGTACACAGTAGTTGGACAGTGCAGAGGACACGGTGTGGACACATCACAGCTCTTGCCACTGAGTCAGTACAGGTTCACGGATGTAAGGGATGCCCAGAGTCAAATAGGAAATGCATGTGATGCATTCCAGCGACAGACACCATGATGCACCCATGTCCTGATAGCCAGCGCCACTATGGTGTGCATGTAGCACATGTCACTCCCCTGCAGGATCACCAATCAGTAGACACATGCCATGGCGGAGGCATGACTGCAAAGTCATACATCACTGTCTCAGTGATGTATGACTTTGCAGCCAGACAACAACACTCTGCACTGTGTCACAATAGTAGGTCATGGGGAATGCAAGTCCTGGAGCTGCACAAGTGCACATGTACATCCCCCCACAACACATCCTCTTAACCCTCATCTGTCCAGGTCATACCTATTGGACATATGGGAGACCTGTGACACTACCCTCTGAACCTGAGCCCCTCACACTCTGCTGTGCATGGGGAACAGCTGCCTGAACTTCACATTTACATGCCCCAGTCTGCATGGGCAGCTGATCAGACACCTATGTGTCACACAAGTATCGTCTCCTATGGTCACATCTCCAGTGGCATGCTGAGCCCCTACCAAGAAACTCCACAGCAGTCCTGGCGACTAATCCACAGCACACTGACACAGAGGCAGACACCTGAGGGGTCAAATCACTGTGCACAATGTGTCCTCTGATACACGGGAGTGGGAGTACAGAGTGTATTGTATGGCCTGGAGTAGGCATGACTGTCCAGCCCCACATGAATGAGGGATGAGCCCTGGACTGTAGGCAGCTGGCTAAGTATGTGTGACACACGTCATATACATACTCCTGGGGCCCAAACATTGTTCCCACCCGCAGCATGGGTGTGTGCCAGGTACCCCAGCCACATGTGGTGGATCAGCTCAGCAATTGGACCACAGATCAAAGTAACACGCTGAATACATGTCAGAATACAGGCATTGTGTAAGCAATGGACCCACCCATGATGCCCACCACAGAGTCAGGGAAACAGATGCTGTCTCCCACCTTGAGTCAAGCAAACTGCAAGGACACAGTCCTAAGTGACAGAATTCCCTGCATGTAAGGGCCACACCTGGGTATCAGATGAGGAGTGGGCAGTGCACAATAGAGGGACATGGCTCCTGGACAACATGACTGCTGTACTGTGGCAGTTCAACCTGGCCCGAGGAGGGCACATAACATGTTAGACAGAGTACACAGTGCAGTCTTTGACTCACCCCCTCCTTGCTGCTCTCTGGCCTTCAGCTGCCCATCCAGGTCTGGAAAGACCACCGCCAGGATCCTGAGCATGTGGGGGGTCAGGGTCCGTGTTCCGCCCCTCCTGCGAGGAGGCGACAGCTTCAGCTGGACCCGTGCAATCCTCCGGGTCCAGCCCCGAAGGTCCTGCCACCTCTTTTGGCAGTTGCGGATCCGGCGCTTGTAGACCCCCACGGACCGGACAGCCCGGACGATGTCCTTCCATATCTCATGCTTCCGATGGGCAGAAGCCTGTCAGGATGACAAAGTGATAAGGCCATTATTACACATGCAACATATCCGTGCATGACACAGTTGCATATACATGTCGCAATCACAGGGGCACATGGTGTACCCAGGCAGTGCACGGCTGCCCATGGACAGTTTTCCAGAAGTCACTACATGGTATCATAGCATGGGGAGTAAAACCCTGTTCAGAAGCACTGTCACTGCACCATACCTGTCCAGTGCAAGTCACTACACACTATGGGGGGTGACAACTACTCAGTGAGCCTGCTAGCCAGTGGTGTGCTGACTCTCAGCCTTGCTAGTCAGACAAAATGCACATTCAGAAAGGCAGTGCACAGAACACTCACCTGCTCCCCTGGTGTCCCATACAGCTTGCTGTACTGTGGAAGTAGGCTGTCCAGCAGGGCCTGGTTCTCTTCAAGGCTGAAGGCTGGGGCTCTCTCCACAGTACGTGCCATTGCAGGGTCCAGAGGGGCAGAGACAGCAGCAGTGCAGTGGCAGATGTCGTCCTGGAGCATGTAGTGCAGGCAAGTGGGCTCTCAGGGGAACATGCAGCAATATATATGTGCTGGAGAGGCAGATACTGTCCCTTGTGTCCAAAGTGATAGGTCCAAGTCGTTTGCATCTTCTGAATCTGGCCAATCCATGGAATAGCAGCACCAAAACACGCCCACAGCATCCTTCAAAATTTCAACTTCATGACATACATGATTTTGCAACATTGTTGTGGGTGACCAACTGATTTTCCAGCAACCGACTCGTTCGAATATTCGAAAACGCGTCCGTTGCCAGGCAAGCCCATTGTCAATGGGTGCGCACCGATCGGTCCATTGAGGTACAACGCGCACAGGGGTACAACGCGTACCCGCACACATTGAATGCAATGGGCCGGCCGGAGGCACCGATCGGTCCATTGCAGTACAACGCGCACAGGGGTACAACGCGTACCCGCACACATTGAATGCAATGGGCCGGCCGGAGGCACCGATCGGTCCATTGCAGTACAACGCGCACAGGGGTACAACGCGTACCCGCACACATTGAATGCAATGGGCCGGCCGGAGGCACCGATCGGTCCATTGCAGTACAACGCGCACAGGGGTACAACGCGCACTCGCACACATTGAAAGCAATGGGCCGGCCGGAGGCACCGATCGGTCCATTGCAGTACAACGCGCACAGGGGTACAACGCGTACCCGCACACATTGAATGCAATGGGCCGGCCGGAGGCACCGATCGGTCCATTGCAGTACAACGCGCACAGGGGTACAACGCGTACCCGCACACATTGAATGCAATGGGCCGGCCGGAGGCACCGATCGGTCCATTGCAGTACAACGCGCACAGGGGTACAACGCGTACCGCACACATTGAAAGCAATGGGCGGCCGGAGGCACCGATCGGTCCATTGCAGTACAACGCGCACAGGGGTACAACGCGTACCGCGCACATTGAATGCAATGGGCCGGCCGGAGGCACCGATCGGTCCATTGCAGTACAACGCGCACAGGGGTACAACGCGTACCCGCACACATTGAAAGCAATGGGCCGGCCGGAGGCACCGATCGGTCCATTGCAGTACAACGCGCACAGGGGTACAACGCGTACCCGCACATTGAAAGCAATGGGCCGGCCGGAGGCACCGATCGGTCCATTGCAGTACAACGCGCACAGGGGTACAACGCGTACCCGCACATTGAATGCAATGGGCCGGCCGGAGGCACCGATCGGTCCATTGCAGTACAACTGCGCACAGGGGTACAACGCTGCACCGCACACATTGAATGCAATGGGCCGGCCGGAGGCACCGATCGGTCCATTGCAGTACAACGCGCACAGGGGTACAACGCGTACCCGCACACATTGAAAGCAATGGGCCGGCCGGAGGCACCGATCGGTCCATTGCAGTACAACGCGCACAGGGGTACAACGCGTACCCGCACACATTGAATGCAATGGGCCGGCCGGAGGCACCGATCGGTCCATTGCAGTACAACGCGCACAGGGGTACAACGCGTACCCGCACACATTGAAAGCAATGGGCCGGCCGGAGGCACCGATCGGTCCATTGCAGTACAACGCGCACAGGGGTACAACGCGTACCCGCACACATTGAAAGCAATGGGCCGGCCGGAGGCATCGATCGGTCCATTGCAGTACAACGCGCACAGGGGTACAACGCGTACCCGCACACATTGAAAGCAATGGGCCGGCCGGAGGCACCGATCGGTCCATTGCTGTTCAACGCATCACTGTACATGTGACTGGCATATGTCAGCATGCCTGTCTCAGATGGACATATGCCAGCCACAGATAGCTCCCAGGGAGTGAGGGGCACACCTACATCACGACAGCCTGTCCAAACCTTATCATAAGGCATGTAAGGCTGCATTTCCTATTGTGTGTATGTTGGTGTACATGTTGTCCTGTGGGTGTCACCTGTGGGCAGCCACCCCCAGGCTGTGCACGTGTTAATGGGGACAGGATCCTGGGTGTTACGTGTACGTGACCACTGTGATGTGCAACTGTTCATATCTGTGCATGTGCCATGGTCACATTTCACAGTGGTGTTTGTGTATGTCATGTCACATACCCCGTGAGTCCCATGTGGGACGGTATGTTTGAGCCAGGGTGTCCCAGTGGCACAATAGTGATGGCCCTCCACAGTCTTTGTGCATGTAGTGTTTACAATGTCTCTGATTTCATGTGCACAATGGGAGACAGTCTCCACATCCACGTTGTGTGTGCATGGACTCTGATGTTGTGCGTGTGTGTCACAGACGTCCATGGCTCTCCTGCCATGGCAAGTGTAGCCACTACCTGTGGGGGTCATGTTTGTTTTGTTGTGGTGTACACATGATACTCCAGGTGATGCCAGTGTCCATGTGGCATTACAGGGTCCCTGGGAATGTGCCTGTCGTTGAGCTGTGGTGCCTGGGGCACATCTGTCCTCACATGTCACTGGGGGGTGACTGTGACACAGCATCATGATATCCAATGGGCCAACCTGGGACAAATTGATGCCACCTGTAGGACCGTGTTGACAGATGTTGGCCATGTATGTACCATACATGTCGTTCCGGTACTGCACACTTCATGTAGTTGTGCCTCATGATGATGTATGTTGGGATCTTGAGTGTGTTCAATGCCGCATATGTGGGGTGACTGACGATCTTGCTTACTTCTCCTCTGCACTGCAGGGCTCCTGCTGTCCATCGGCCATTCCCAGACCTGGCAACGATGGTGGAACGGGACAGCATCCGACGGTACCGCTTCACCAGGCAGCTGATTGAGGATTTGGCAGTGCAGTTGTCCCCACATTTGCAGCCTGGCCGGCCGTATCCTACAGCGCTGACCCCCAAGGTGAAGGTGATGGCAGCCCTACACTTCTTTGCCACCGGTACCTTCCAACATACTGTGGCGTCTGCTGGTGGGATGTCACAGACCATGTTCAGCCGTGTGCTCCGCGATTTCTTGGCGGCAATGTTGCTCTTCCTGAACCGGTACATCTATTTCCCTAGACTGCGACGACTCACTGACGTGAAGAGTGACTTTTATGCCCTGGGGAGGATGCCGCATGTCATTGGCTCCATTGATGGGACACATGTGGCTTTGGTACCACCACAGGCCCAGGAGCAGGCCTACAGGAACCGCAAGCACTACCACTCGGTCAATGCACTGGTGGTGTGTCTTGCAGACATGACCATCACACACGTGTGTGCCCGTTTCCCTGGTTCAGCACACGATGCCTTTGTGATGAGGAGTAGTCGCATCCCCAGGTTGATGGCACAGATGCAGAACCAGCGTGCCTGGCTTGTCGGTGTGTACTGACTTTGTGCCATTGTGTGTGATCTGATCTGTAGTATTCCGCCCACTTTTCCAAGTCAGCTGATGTGCACTTGTCTGTCCGTAGGTGACTCGGGATACCCCAACATGCCGTGGTTGCTGACACCCCTCAGGAACCCTGTGACACCTGCCCAGATGCGCTACAATGAGGCACATGGTCGGACCAGGAGAGTGATTGAGCGGACCTTTGGTCTCCTGAAGAGCCGCTTCCGCTGCCTGGACAAGACCGGAGGGTCCCTCCCATATGCCCCTGCGAAAGTGTGCAAGATTATCATCGTCTGCTGCATGCTCCACAACCTGGCAGTGCGGAAGGAGTTGCCTCTCATCCAGGATGACGATGACCAACATCCGCCACCTGTGGAGGATCCTGGCCTGGACCACGATGCCAGTGACGATGATGATGATGATGGTGATGGTGATGTCCGCACACAGCTCATCACCAACTTCTTTAGCTGAATGTGAGTATCCTGAGGTGTCATGTGAATGATGTGAGTTGGCATGATGTGTGGGTGGTGCTCTGGTGCTGTTGGAGTGTGTCCATGGGCTACTTGACTGGATGTGTGTTGCGATGTGTGGTGACAGGTGGGCTGTACTCCCCAACAGTGTTGACATGCTAACTTGGTTCTGGGTGGGTATCTTGTAACATGTATTGTGCATGAGTTTTGCTGTTCTGTCCTGTACTCCATTGCTTTTGACTGTGTGTCATTTCTGTCCTTCACAGGGTACTTTCAGATTCGTTTGGTCAACTGTGTCCACCGACAACGTGATTGCACATCCAGGCTGGTAGCTGTTGTGTCCCTACAGGTGATGTGCGCCACACCCATGGACTTCCTTCTGTCTACAGTTGTTGACTGTGTGCCCGCTACCAGGTGGGGTTACCTTGCATCTGTAGTGGTTACGGCATGTTGCTACTGTGTAATAAACCTGTGCTTCACTTAGTGATGTGCGTTGTCTGTGGTCACACATTTGACTGCCATTTGCTTACTGCACCTGTGGGCTACTTGACTACAACTGGGAATGGGTGTGGTGTCTGTGCATTGCACCGTCTTCCCTGGCAACATCAGTGTAGGCAATGAGTCAGATGGCCTAGGTGTGTATGTGTTGTGTAGCCCTGGTGGTGTGTCTCCCTCATATGTGTCACGTTGCCTGTACTCACATGCCTGTGTTGTCCTTGCTGTTGCAGTTCGCATACACAGTGTAATTTTGTTGTTCATCATCCCCATAACAGTACCCACGTTGGAATCACGACAGAGGCAAGTATGGTGTATTATTGTGTTTATTGTGATACATCTGTGATAATAGTGCATAGGATGGATTGTGCTGTACATGAATCTTGCAATCCCAAGTTCCTAGATGAATAGAAAGTCCAGGTAGACAGGATCCCCAGTATCGGGGCCACAGTTGTCTGACACATTGTTCCAACTTGTACTCCCCATGCAATGTGTGGGAGTAGTGTTGCCATCAACAGGGTGAACAGTCTGTGCACAAAGGCGAAAATCCAGAACAGGTTCAGGCTTCCTGGGAGTTGCGCTTGGCCATCAGCCTCTCACTTTCCCCTCCTCGGACGACCCCTCTTCTTGGGGGGGGGCCCTCAAGTGCAGGCTGCTGCGGTGCAGGGGACTCTCCGCCAGAGTCCTCCTCCCTCCCTGTGGCAGTTGCAGTTTGTTCGGTACCAGATGTTGTTGGCACACAGGGAGGTGTGGACTGGTTGCTGTTCATCTGGCGGAGGCATTGTAAAATGTCCCTGTGCACCGCCGTCATCTCATGTAGTACATCCCACTTGGACTCCACGCGGGTCATGTGGGAGTCCACACGTGACATGTGGGAGTCCACACGTGACATGTGTGACTCCACATGGGACATGTGGGAGTCCAAGCGGGCATGATGGGCAGCCTGCTGCTGTTTGATGTCTCTGAGGAGCCCCACTACCTGGCTGAGCTCTCCGGTGCTGGACTGGTACGCATCAGCTATGCGTACCAGTTGTGGGTCTTCATGCACACCAGCAACGTCTGCAAGCAGCGACCTCTGTCTCCCACCCCTCCCACCACCCCTGCTGACATGTGCAGTGTGTGCAGTTGCACGCACAGATAACCCTGGTCCACCTTGGGGGTTGGTGGTGGTGGTGGTGTCCATGGCCCCAGGTTGGTCCAGGGTCACTGCGCTGGTGTTGTTCCTTATTCTGTCCATGTCGGCAGGGATGGTATTCGTGGTGACAGTCGTTGGAGGGGTGGGTGCAGGGGTGCAGCTGGTGGACCTGCTGGTGCTGCAGCTGGTGGTCCTGCTGGTGCAGCATGTTGACTTGCACCGGATGTGCCAGGTTGTTCTTCATCGTCCGAGGAGGACAGAGGCTGTACTGACGCCAGTGAGCTCGGCATCCTCTTGAGCCTGGGACTGGGACTCCTCAGCGTCTGCTGCTGTGTCCCTATCATCACCTGTTTTTGGGAGACACAAACAATGTATGTCATGTTTCTGCAGGCATCAGTGGTTGACACACCTGACAGTTGTGACTGTGCCTCGGGGTGCGGGCCTGTACATTGTATTGTCCTAAGTCGTCACAGTCAGGGGTTGATATTGGTGTGGCACATTGTCCTGCATTATTTGGGCATTTCTATGTATTCTCTGGGGTGTGAACATGGTCTGCATTGATTGTGTTTGGTTGACAGCCAGACCTCCTTCCCACCCACCCACCCACCCAGTCAGTTATCCCACCATGGAACGTGCTTGCATTGCAGGGAGTGTAAGTTGTCTCTCAGGATGTCAGTCAGTGGTGTCCTGCTGTTTGTTGGTGCACAGTTGCCAGCAGGGCCTTGTGCTCCCCACAGCAGTAGCCAGTGTCAGCCATCTTGTGAGTCCTTCTCCACTCCCTGTGATGTGAGCATGGTTCAGGGTGGTGTTGATGGGCCAGTTGTGAGGCTGAGCAATGTCTGTGACTACGACTCCCATCATGCTATTGCCTCCACCCCCTTCCCAGCATGCCCATGCTTCCTTCCTTTTGACTCTGCTTCCCTGTGGGGTGGGCTGGCTGTGCTGACAGGATGGCTGGGAGTGTTGTCCTGGCAGTTGTTTGGCTAAGAGTCCCAAGAGTGTCCCTGTGCTTCACACAACATAACCCAGGGTGGTGGTGCTTTGTGGGATCTTGTGTTAGGATGGAGGGCATTGCATTCTACCAGGTGGGTACTGTGGAGTTTGTGTTGGGGGGGGGGTGTGAGGGGAGGTGCTGGTGACTATGGTCAGTGCTGCAAGTCCCCCTTCCCACCCAGCCAGCCAGCCAGATATCCCACCATGGAACGTGCTTGCATTGCAGGGAGTGTAAGTTGTCTCTCAGGATGTCAGTCAGTGGTGTCCTGCTGTTTGTTGGTGCACAGTTGGCAGCAGAGCCTTGTGCTCCCCACAGCAGTAGCCAGTGTCAGCCATCTTGTGAGTCCTTCTCCACTCCCTGTGATGTGAGCATGGTTCAGGGTGGTGTTGATGGGACAGTTGTGGGGGGGGGCAATATGTGTGAGTGCGACTCCCATGATGCTATTGGCTACACTGACTTGGCCAGCATACACAGAATTCCTTCCTTTGAGTGGTCTTCACTGTGTGTTGGTGTTGTTGTGGTGGCTACATGTGTGGATGTGTGTGTTAGTTCTATTTGTGCCACTGCCTAGCTGTAGTTGTGGTTGTGTTTGTACATGTGTTGGCACAGTTGGATGTGACTTTTTTGATGGCATGTGTTGTGTTTATCTGACTGACATACACATTTTGGGATGATTCTGTTCTAGTTGCTGTGTAATTGCTATGAGTGCATGGTTTGACTCTCCCCTTGACAGTGATGTGTGTGTTTTGTGGCAGTTTATTGTGTACATTTGTTGTGTACTCACCAGGCTCTGGGATGTCCTCTAGTCCATATACGCTCACTGGCGGAAGGATGGCCCGCACCTTCTCCTCCCAGGGCCTGAGGTATACTGGCTTGGCAGGAGGGCCACTGCCGGTGTATTGGCTCAGGTGGTAGTCTTTCTTGAGCAGCTCCCGGACCCTCCTGCGCACGTCATACCACCTGTTCTGGATGTCGGTCTTTGTGCGCCGACATGGTGATTGGGCGTTCACCCTGTTGATGATCCTCTCCCACATCTTGGTTTTCTGCGACATGGGGGTCTGTTGGACCAGAGTGCCAAACAGCTGTGGCTCCACCCTGAGGATCTCGTCTACCATGACTTCCAATTCACTATCTAGGAACTTGGGATTCTTCTTGGGGGGCATGGTGATGGGTGGTGATAGTGGGTGCTGTGTGTGTTGGTGTGCAGGTGAGGGTGTGTGGGTGTGTGTTGTGCTGGGTGTATGTGAGGTAGGTATTTGTTGGTGTGCTGCTGGTGTGTGGCTTGTGTGAGGGATGAGCTGTGGGTGTGTGGTTGCTTTCTCTTGGGTGCTGGCAGTGGAATGGCATTTGCAAAGGCTCATGGTAGTGATTTGTGTCCTTTATATAGGTGGAGTTGTTGGTGTGTCTTTGTTCTCTGTCCCCACCCCCCAGTATTTATTGGCTTGGTAATTGCTTGTTTGGCCTTTTTTTGGTTGATTTTTCCTTTGTGCTGTTTGTGTATGTTGGAAACGTTCTTGTGACCGAGTCGGACCCTGCATTGGTCTCGTACGGTGTTTTCCGTTTCGTTCACGCTGTGTTTGTGCAGTTTTGTATGCTGCGTACGCGTCGGTCGCGGTGTATTGTGTTGCTTCGGCTCGGTTTTGTATGCGTGTCGGTCGTACGGCTTGTCCTCCGTCCGACTCGGTCGTGTTTTTCGCGCCTTGCATCGTACTTTGCAGGTTGGAGTTGGCGGGTACGATTCGGTCGGATTTGTTCCGGGTGCGTGTCGGTCGGTTGGATTCGCGTGTTTTTCCGGCCGGATTGCTATTTTCCGAGCGGGTCGGTCGGTCGGCTTGGTTTCCTGACGTGTCGGTCGGATTTATCGCGGCTTGCATCGTACTTGGCGTGTCGGGCGCCACTGGTACGTGTCGGTCGGTATTTTTTCCGGATCCGAGTCGGTCGGTGCTTTTTCCGGCCCGAATCGGAATCGACCCCAAAATTACCAGAGAGCATATCACACAGAGCTAGTAGTGGAAAATAATAATAAAATGCGGGATACCACTGTCCCAGCATGTGCCTAGAAGGACCGGTTCAGTGGGGCTCTTGAAGGTTCAAGGGAGCAGAATGACTGAAATGGACCCAGTTATGGATGAGCGGCTTTTCGTTATTCTTGCAGCGGATGTTCTCTGGTACTGGCTCCTCTGCTACTGGAGGGCTTTGTCTACCAGCACGCAAGCCTGCTGTTATCCTGATCTTGTTTGGAATTACTTCTCTGCCCCTTCCTGTGCCTGCCTGGGGCAGGAAGTGGTCATAAGCCTCAATGACGGTGTTAGACAGATCAGTGGACTAATGAATTCATTGTAGCGGTCTATATGTAAACTGAAAGTCCCCTCAGCCTCTCATCATTCTGAAATTGACAAAATGAGTACCACTGAGTTCAATAATAATTAACATATTTTATCAGTACCAGATCACAGGCGATTTTTGATCAGCGCTTTTAATGTCATTGATGTCAAGTAAAGCAGTGCTTTGTGTAAATACATTTTACCAAAATATTATAAAAAGCAGATTTACAGAAGAAATAATGTATGGAAATAACATTTGCAGATACATGTTGTGTTGCATTTTGTTGTGATGCATATTTTCTTTGTTATGCTTCTATGTTGTGCTTCATTATTGCTTTGTGTTATTAATGTTTTGTAATGTGGTTGTTTTGTTGTGTTCTGTTTTGACAGTTTGTTGTATTATGTTGCTGTGCTTTGTGTTATTCGCTTTGTGTTATGTTATTGTCTTGTGTTCTGTTGCACTCTGTGATTACTTTAAAGATGACAACTAATGCTGTTACATTCCCAGCCACAGCTGCTACACTCCCCCTAACGTGCAACGGGCAATTTTCCACAATCTAATGTGTAAAATACCACTGCTCGAGCTCTTCAACTATTTTAGACACAAGTAAGGCCAAAACTCCGGCAGTCTTAAATTGGCACTTCCATTACTCACTTGAAATGGTATAGCCCTGTAAGCAGAGTCATCAATATTGCCATTGTCTAGTTTACACTGTACTGTACAGAAGGATGCAGGTGTTTGTAGCCAGAAGCGACGAGGGCTCTGGGGGACATTGGTCTGGGTTGGGTCTGCATTGCACCAGGGGCATCGCAGGGAAGAAGCCCAAACACATAAAGTGACGTATATTGGTGATATTGTCCAAAGATGGGCCTGGAGAGTTCAACCCCAAAGACCACAGTGGCTCTAAGTGCTCCTATTTGTACCTCTTTATGAGGAAATGCTGGGTCAAGTGTGACGTCCAACTTAGCAATTAAACCATCCCATTTATAGCACTTGAGTCTCTTTGGAATTCGGGGGAGGGGTAGGTGAACAGCTCCTCACTGCCTGTTCTGGAGATTCATCGTCTCCTCAGCTCCCTATCAAACGTATGCAAATTAAAACACTGAAATCGCAGTTTATGAAGGCACCGTAAACCATAAGCACTTCTACTTTGAAAGACTTAAAATCGAAGTTCACCAACACGAGCGGAGAGAAGTTGTTTTCCACACAGGGAGATATAAATAGGTACCCAATTTTGTGGAAAGCCATTACAGAGCAGAACTACATTAAAGAGCCCCATCCGATGGAACTTTCCAGAAAAAAAGTGAAAGTGCTGATTCATGCGTTAGCTTTGGTGCTGAGTAGAACACACCCGTTTGACACGGGGAGCCACAAAACAAAAATATATCTTTGTGTATCCTGGACCAAACGTTGATGGTTTTAAGACTCTCTGGCCCGCCCGCTTGGCAAAAAGAAGACGACATTCCAAGCAAAAAAGGGCAAAGTAAATCTTTTTAATGCGCATTAATGTTATGCTGAGTTTGGCAGCCTCCCTGCTCGATATTTCTTAGAAGACAATTTAAAAACATACGAAATGAGGGGTCATTCATCTCTTCAGTACTGCAGCGTATCTGACAACAGGTAGTCACCGCCAGTCTAGAAATAGAAATATGCGCGTAGGAGAGAGAATTAATTGCAAAGAAAAAATATCAAAGCCTGTATTCTGCCTCTAAATCTCAGGGAACAGGCAGGTCTCTGACCCGCGCGCCCACCACAGGCTGCACCTCCGCGCGAGCGCACTGATTGATGGCACGCAGAGGAGGAGGTGTGAATTTGTTTTGGATGTCGGCGGGCCGGGGGAAAGTTTGGCACTGTCGATTTGTTTCATCGCCTCAGATGTGGGGCCGCGTTTTAGGGCCCCGGATTTGTGACCACCTACTGCCTGCCACCCATCAGTCATCAAAGGAGGTTGGTCTGCAATATAAACAGGAAGCTTTCTGGAGGAAGAAAAGGTTTCAGCTAATGTCCCCGCTAATAAAGGGTTTCAGATTGTTGCAGTTCGCGAGCAGACCAGAAAAAAAGTGCCTCTCATTGTGGAGAGAAAATGATAGAAACGCCTTTTGGCAGGTGAGCGTCTAACTATCGTCAATCATGGAGTGGGATGTAGGCGGAATTATTTATTACTTGTGGCTGTTTTAACCCTAAGGAACCAGGTAGTGAGATGCAACACTAGAAGGCCACCTTCAGGCCGCACTGTGACTTATTTCCAAGGGAGGCGGTTGCCCGAATGGCAAACTGTGATTTTGCCAGGAACTCTGAAAATTCCTTTAATTACAGCTGTGTGAAGCTGAAACATGGTCACGTTAATGTCAGTGGCCCAGACCTATGCATATCCCAGTAAGGATTTAGGGGCTTATTTACAAGCCTCTTGCGTCACTTTTCCCATGTTAAAAATGACGCAAAAGTGGCGCAAGAGGCTTGTAAATAAGCCCCTTAGACTGTAGCTGTTTTATAGACTCAGGGAGGAGCTACGTCCAGGCCGCACAAATGACCCATGATCTGGCCTCAGATGTCAGAGCTTACCTGTGTTAAACAATCTCTCAGTATCGAATGAACAGCAAACCTATCCACAGCACTAAGGCCTTAGACAGCAGAGCTATCTCTAATGTTCGACGGTCTCGCTGACATCATCTTTGCCTCAACAGTAAAAAACATTCCATTCAAGTCAATCAGACCCGCTATATTTGTCGACACTTAATTCTGTTTCTAGCCTCTCACCATTCCTTGAGGAAAGGAGGTTCTGAGCATTTTGCACCATGTGAAAAAGAACAGTCCTGTGCTGCTGCCCCTGTAAACCTCCCGCCTCCGGAGTATCAGCGCCTCCGAAGTATGTTAATGCCACCTCAGACGTTCAACCCTCTCTGAAGTATGTTAATCCCCGCTGTTACACATCCAAGTACAGTGATATTCGAGTCTGGAAACAGTAAGTGCAGGAGCTCACAGGATGACTGCAATTGTAGTGAAGTGCGGATTACTGTTTTAAAAATAGTCAACCCGTCTGTGAAGTGCCAGCATTGCCCCTTGCGGCAGAGCAGCTTAAGTGTGGAGCCTTGGCAGTATCTGAGGGTCACCACAGCAGCCCAGCTGCAAGCACTGCAAGGGTCCGGTCTCAAGCATAGTGATGCTGTTAAACTGTGCGCGCGATACCCTATCACAAGGACAGGAGCCCTGCGAAACGCTGCTCCTGCTGGCTGTACTCGTGCTGCCTATGAGTCCCCCTCTTCACAGCACTGCGCAGGAAGCTCAAAAAGGGATGCATTGTAAACTTCTTTGAGATGAAAGGTGCGCCAATAAAATGCCAATAAAATACATCATGAGAGGGCAGTTGTCCCCTATCAGAAAATGGTGGTTATTTAGAAAAAACAGAACAAACAGCGACAGACGGGAGATGGTGGGGGGATGGCGCCGCACAGGAAGGTTAAGTGAATTACAAGCAGCGACAGGTGCCGACATGAGGAGGGAATGCAGCAAGGGGCGGGAGGTGGTGGGGGGATGGCACCTCACGGGGAGATTAATTGAATTGCGAGCAGTGACGGGTGCCAACACGATCAGAAAATGCAGACACGAGCAGGAGGTGGTGGGGGGACATCACCGCGAGCCGAGGCACAAGAACAAAGTAGTGTACCAAACCTACATAAATGGCCAGAAGTGAACTGATGCATGTAATAGGGTGAGTCTCCAGGAAGGGAACAAAACAGCCAAAAGGTGGGATAAATGTAAACTATTCACCAAAGAATTTTGAAAGCCAGACCAAGGAAGGAATAAAAAGTGATGGTCGTGCTGAAAGCCCGCAGAGAAGATACAGCATGTGTCGAGAGACAGCACATGCGCTGCCTAGACTTGACTTAAAAAGCAGCCCAGAGCGGCAACTAAGATACTGGCCCCTTGCCCGAGCGCCCGCCTTACCAATCCAAACCTGCTTTTAAGCAATAGTCGCTGGGACCTAGGTACACAATTGTAAAAATTTGCCTTCAAAGCCATAATTTTATTCCTAACTGTACATAAATACTTTCAAAAGGCAAACAATCAGCCCCAGAGCCGCGCTCTATTTAGAAAAGAAATGCATTGTTTAAAAGCACGAACGTGTGCTTTCAAATGATTCTGAAAGCACACCTCGTGTTTGTAGACTTGCTGCCTTTCTTTTCTAAATAGAACGCAGCTGTGGGGCTGATTGTTTTCCTATTGAAAGTATTTATGTTAAATGCTGCCCTTGATGAGCGCTTTGATTAACATAAATACTTTCAAAAGCCACACAATCAGCCCCGCAGCCGCGCTCTAATTAGAAAAGAAAGGCAGCAAGTGCATGAGCACTTTCTGCCTTTCGGCACACAAACGCTCTCCCGGGATGTGCTGTGTGTGCACGCTTCACACACAGCACTGCACGCTCGGTAGGACAGAGGTGTGCGCACAGACATGCACCTTACAGGGAACAGTGGAAGGGACACTTTCCTACACAAAAACAAACCTTACGCCACCCCTGGGGAGGCATAGGTTTTTGACGCATTCCCAGGTTTACCGCATGCTGTAAATCTGAGAATGTGCCAAATGCCATGGGTGTTACTTGGGAACGCTTCTGTAACACCCATGGCACGCCTCCCCATTGCAGTGTGAGGCAACGCACTGACTTGCGCTGCATTGTCGCACACAATATCTACAAGGCCATGAAAAGCCTTGCAGGGTGGCTTTACATGGCCTTGTAGATATGATTGAGAGGCCTGCGACAGTCGAGCATCACTAAAAGTGAATCAGGCCCTGGGTCTCTATTTGGCAGATGTTTGCACCCTGTCCAAGTAGGGACCACAACCCTAGTCAGGGTAAACTAGGTATACACTTTAAATTAACCTGTGCTCACCCTCTGGTAGCTTGGCACAGAGCAGGCAGGCTTAACTTAAAAGGCAATGTGTAAAGTATTTGAGCAACACACACACAGTAACACAATAAAAACACCACAAAAAGACTCCACAGAAGTTTAGACCAATGTAGAATATGTTTATGAGAAAATCAAGACCAAAAGGACAAACATCCAATAAGTAGAACTGGAGTTATGAATTTGTAAATAATAAACCAAAAATAGTGCTTAGAAGTCAATTGTGCTAAAAGGTTACTTGAGGTCATTCTAGACCGGGGAAAATCCAAAGTTCGGGCCGACTACGATGGAGGGCTGGCCAGCTACAGGACTCAGACAGATCCCGCTAATGAAGTACCTTGGATGTAGCAAAACGTCACCGTTGAAGACTCGAGGGGAGGAGTTATAGAGGCGCCGCCTCGATATGAGGATGGAGGAGAGCGTTGGCACCGATCTGCGACGTTGATGGAGCTTTGTCCATGAACATTTAGTATGATGCAGGCCCTGTGTCATCGTCGAGCCGCGCAGACCATCATATTCGAGCTGTGCCGGCTGTAGGAAAAGCTGCAAAACCCCACTTCTTCTGAGGCCCAGGACTGGAGAGGCTCCTCAGCTAAGGTGTAGGACTCACAGATGGTAGAGTCCTGCAGCACCAGCAGAGTTGTAGGAAGTTTTTTATGATCCTGAGACTTCAGAAAACAGGAGGCAAGCTGGAAAGTCCTTGGAGTCTCTCTGGGTTCATGTGAGATGGGTCCAGTCCTTGTCCTCAGCAGGGAAGATATTAGCTGAGGCAGCTCAGCACTGCAGTGAAGCAGTTCCTTGGAACAGTCAGTCAAGCAGTGTGGCAATCCTTGTAGCACAGCAGTCCTTACTCCTGATAGAGAGCTTCACGGTCCAGTACTGTACTGATTTGGTAGGGTCAGAGCCCCAGTACTTATACCCAAATGTGCCTTTGAAGTGGGAGTGACTTCAAAGCAGCTCCTTGAAGTACACAGGTTCCCTTTCATCCCAGCCCTGTCTGCCAGGCTATCTGTGGGGGGGGTAATCAGTCCTTTGTGTGGGGACAGGAGACAGTCTATTTAGATGTAAGTGTCAGCTTTCTCTCCCCCTTCCTGCCCAGGAAGGCTATCAGAATGCAGATGAATGCAGATGAGTCTTCTGTCACACCAACCCTTCCTGTGTTTCTGGCTGTCTAGAGAGAATGCAGAAAGTGTAGCTGTTACCCAGCCCAGACTTGTATTGGAGACAGGCTGCAGCCACACATGGCTAAGTTAAAAGCAGAGAAATGTCCACTTTCAAAAGTGGAATTTCTAAAATAGTAATGTCAAATCCAACTTTACAGCTACAAAGGATTTATCATTGCCATTCCAAAGATATGAAACATGATTTAGCTACTCCTTTCTAATTAGCAATTACAGCTTAAGAGTGTTTTAAGGATTTCCCAATGCTTAATGCTTGTCTTTGAGAGGAGTAGGCCTCACAGTAGTGAAAAACAAACTTAGCTGTTTGTCACTACCAGGATATGTTAAACTTAAAAGTACATGTCCTACCTTTTACGTACAGAGCACCCTGCCCTTAGGGCTACATAGGGCCTACCTTAGGGGTGACATGTGTAATAAAAGGGGAGTTTAAGGCGAGTGGATTTAAATGCCAAGTCAAAGTGGCAGTAAACTGCACACACAGGCCATGCAATAGCAGGCCTGAGACAGGTTTGAAAGGCTACTTGTGTGGGTGACACAACCAGTGCTCCAGGTCCACTAGTAGCATTTAGATTACAGGCCCTAGGTATATGATGTCCCACTTTACAAGGGACTTAGAAGTAAACTAAATGTGTGTGGGAAAGTAACCCTTTTTGACATGGTCACCCCCACATTTTGCCTGGTAACTGATGTGATTTTGACTGGATGTGCACTGGGTCATTGCTAACCAGGTCCCCAGTGCCAGAGCTCTTTTCCAAAACTGTACAATTGTTTTCCACAATTGGCAAAACCTTTAGCACCCTCTGTAAGTCCCTAGTAAATAGTACCCCTGGTAGCTACGGCCTGAGGTACTAAAGAGGGTCCCTAAGGGCAGCGGCACGAATTGTGCCACCCTAAGGGACCCCTGGCCAAGCACATGCAGGGCTGCTATCGCAGGCTGCGTGTCTTGGTGCAGACAAAAGTGAAAACACGACATGCCACACATCCCATGTGTGCCATGTCCCCTAACACTGTATGTAATATTTGTAAGTCACCCCTACAGCAGGCCTGACTTCCCTAAGGCAGAGTGCTGAATATTACAAGTGAGGGCATACGTGCATGAGCAAATATGCCCCTGTGCTGGTCAGTCCTATTACTGCCAGTACAAGTGACCAGGGAAGCCATTCTAAAATATGTGCTGGACACTGGTGAAAATGAGTTCCCCAGTTACATGATAGCTTTACTGAAGATAGGGATGTTTGGTATCAAACATCTCATATTGATAAACCCACACTGACTCCAGGGATGGATTTACCAATACATGCACCCAGAGGACACCTTAGAGGTACCCCCTGAAAAGCTGCCAGCCTCTGGAGTGCTGTTTGACTGGTTTCTGCCAGCCTGCCAGCCGAGACACTGTTCTTACCTCCTAGGGTGAGAGCCTTTTGCTCTCTGGAGACCCAGAACGGAAGCGGATAAGCCTTCCTAGGCCAGCAAGCTTCAAAGAGCTGCCGCCTTTGAAATGCAAATCTGGCTCCCCTCACAGGAGAGGAAGCAGACGCCCTTTTTCCAGAGCCCCTTTGGCACCCAGACAGGTGGGAAAATGAGCTTCAGGTAGGCGTGCCACTCCCAGGCTAGTAGCACCCCTAAGGTAAGCTAAACTGAGGTGGACATGGTTTTTCAGAAGTAGCCATCTTTGTGATGGCCTACTTAGGAATTCTGGAACAGGGATATGCCAACTTCCAAAAGGAAGTGGTTATATAGGTGGCGTAGTGACCCCAAGGGTCAGTAATCCATTGGTTACTACCCTACACTCCCTTAACACCCCTAAATTGAGTATTTAGGGGAGCCCCTGGCATCAGAAGAGCAAATCCTGACAACCTGAAGAAAGAAGATAGGCAGGAAGAGCTAGAAGAGAAGACCCAGTGTAGGAGAGTAGGATCGGCCTCTTATGTTGCCCCCACTTTTTTTCTGATGTTTACACTGGTTTCTGGCTATAGTCTGGCTGGGACCCTGCTAATCAGGGCCCCAGCCTCTCTGTTCTCTCTAAACGATTAGGAGTGCACTCTAGGTGCACTAGTGATTGGATACTGTGGTACCTTATGAGTCCCTAGTATATGGTACCTTAGGTACCAAGGGCATAGGTACTTCACAGGCCTACCAGGGACTGAAGCATGTATTATGCCACCCCTGGGAAGCAGACTAAATCTGACACCGCAGGCCTGCTACTGCAGCCTGGGTGAGGTGGTGCTAGCACCCCTCACTGAGATATAGGTCCCCTATATCTCTCCTGCACACACATTGAAACTTATCAGTCACCCCTAAAGCAGGCCCTATCAATCCTGAGGGCAGGGTGCTTAGTTTCCATGTGAGGGGGTGCCTCTGCCTGAGCAGGGCCCCTCTGCAGCTCTCCGAGTCCATACTCTGGGGCTGTTTGTGGATGCGGTTAAACCATATACTTTTAAGTGCATTATATCCTCGCGGTAGAATGCTAACTTTGGAATGGCTGCATCGAAACATGTCGTGTTTGGTGTCAAACATCTTGGAATACTACCCCCCTGCCAGTCCTGGCGGCGGGGGTAGCATTCCACCCTTCTAGAGGGATAGACATGTACCTACTGTGGAAACGCGGTAGAATCCTGCAGAGCCCTGGCATCACAAAATGGATGCCACCAGTCACAGTCACTGGGCTGCCCTCCTGCCGATGACCAACACTCGCAGTGGAGGAAGCCCAACAATAGATATCCTGTCCCAAGGGGTGTGACCACCTCCCAGACAGGGTTTAGTGTATTGGGGCTGGGTGGGTGCACTCTTAGAGTGCTTTGAAGTCCTGCACTGGGGGAGCAGAAGGCTCCTCTGTGCATACCCCAGTTCAAACCGGCTCAGGGGCTACCTGCCCCTGCTCTGGCGCGAAACTGGACAAAGGGAAGTAGGTGTAACCACCCACTCCCCTGACCCTCCCATAGGTGGGGTTATAGAGCTAGTCCCTCCCTTTCTTTTAGTATAAGAGGGGGAACCTGTGCATTGCAACCTAGATTTCCCTGGATGACGCTCTGAAGAAGAATCCCGGACCTTCGACGTTCCACTACCTTTGGAAGACTGAAGAATCTCCCTTGGAGTCAAGGAGTGACTCCCCTGCTTGGCAGGCACCGAAACTACAAACAACAGTCACAAACTACGCTGCTCCCGCCGGAGTCCAAAGTCCCTGCAGCCCAAGAAGTGGATTTCCTGACTTCTCAAAGGCCATCGTGAGTTCCCAGCGAAACTGAGGCCAGTGGACCCCAAGAGTGATGAGGAACCGCGACCCCTGGGTACCATGCACTATTGTCGAGTGCAACCCCTTCACAACGTTCCCCGAACTTGTGCTTTGGACCACGTGTGGTCCTAGCCTCCAGCAGGAATCCCTCCGAAGATCAGAGGCGTACCTCATCCGGAGTGACTGTGGGCCCCTGTTGAGCGAATCCTCCCAAGGCGTCTTTGCGATCCCTTTGCTAGCCGGCTTGTGGGTCCCCAGAAGACTTTCTAAAGACACCAAAGGGCTCCCTTGGTTGCTCCAGGCCTGCCCTGACTTACCCTTGCTGGGTGAGTCCTACAGACCTTGCTGGTCTGTGCCATTGCCTCTTCACACTTTCCCCGAGACGTGCTGTTACCAAGGCTTGTTGGCCCCAATCGAGTCGCCGACACCGCAGTAAGCTGCAGACATTGTGGGACACGCCGAATCCAGCTCCTGGTCATCGTCGACGCCTCCTGGACCTCGTGGCTGAAGAGTCAAGGCAACTGCGAATGACCTGAATCTTGCGACAACGGTGGGCATCCATCTTCCTTGCCCCGAGTCACTGCCAAGTGACTGTGAACACTGTCCCCTCTGCTTTCAGGTCTTCCATCTTCCGAATCCAGGCTTAGATTCCTCCGGACACTTCTCCTGTCGCCGCAAGCAGCAAGTCTTCACTGGCTCCCATTGAAAACGACGCCGCGACCCGACACCAAAGGACACCTATGCACCCGGCTCCCCTGGGTGAGGTAACTTCAGCACTACGGTGCTCCTGTGGGTGTGGGCCCTAGAACTACTTACCCTGTAAGTGACTTGCTTGTAGCTTCCTCAAAGTGCCCTAAAACTCTTATTTTCTAAGTGCGACAATTGCGCTGACTCGTACAGGGTTCGCGTCTGTGTTAGACACACCGCGTCCATCTCCTTTGTAACACTATCTAGAACTGTGTCCTTCGACTCGTACTGAGTCCGGTCGGTGTTCACCTCAAACACACAAGGGGCCTGTAACATCGAGACCTCCATTGCACTGACTCGCACAAGGTTCGCGTCTGTGTTAGACACAGAGCGTCCATCTCCCTTGCAACTCTATCTGTAACCGCGTCCTTCGACTCGTACAAGGACCGATCGGTGTGTTCGCCTCGAACATGCAAGGGACCTTTAACATTGAAATCTCAATCGCGTCTGAGCGCATAGACTCGCACAGGACTCGCACCGGTGCCAGGTCACCGCGTCCGTCCCCTGTGGGTCTCCTACAACTACCTGGGGTGGTTCTTGGGGTCCCTCGATTCTAGATGCCCTAGACCTAGGTCTATCAAACTAAGATTGTGATATTCGATTGTGCTAAACTTATTTTGATAACATTTGACTTGTACATATGTTCCTGACCTCTAATCTCATAAAGAGATTAGTAGAGAGTGTTTATTAATAAATACATATATATTTGATATATATACCTGTGTGGTGTCTTTTCATTTGGTGATTCAAGAGATTGTGTGGTAAAACAAGCTGCTTTACATTCCTTCAAGACTTAGCCTGAAGGCTGCTCTCCACAGCTATCACTAGGATAGCTTTCTATAAAGGTTGTCTTAAACCTATCTACCATAAGAGTCGAATTGTTCTGGTGCAAGGTGTCCACTTTAATTAGTGAACAGCATATACCAGGCCAACTTCTCACATTGGTGGGCAGCGTGTGGGATTTCAGCTTGCTATTGTTTTACCAGAAAATCTCTATTTGAATTACTAACTGAAAACCACTATAGGTACTCAAGGTACATATAAAGTCAAGGTTAGTATCAATAAGTTCTACTGAACTTAGAGCTGTGTGCCAAGGGATAGCACACCCTTTCTACAGCTCAAGCTAGTATCAGTAGGCCACAAACTAGTGTAGGTAGTACAACACTGCACAACACTAGAATGTCCTTAAAGGGTGGAACCAGTGGATCCACTCAGCCTCAGTATAAGGACATGGCTTTCTCTGACTTGAGAGCCATGTGTGTTGAAAGACACCTGAAGCTAGGACAGAGTCCCTCCACCCTGCACCTGATAGATCTGCTGACAGCAGATGATCTTAGATTGGCTCTAGGAGCTAATGGGTCTGAATCAGTGAGTGGGTCAATTACAGTATCTGGGTCAGATGATGAAAATCCGAATGACCAAGACTCCGTGATTGAAGGGCCAGGCCTCAAGGGGCCTGAAAAGGACAGAGGAATTCTCCCTAAGAGAGCTGACAGAGTGGAGGAGAGGCATAGGTCTCCTTCCAGGGAATCTGACCACTCTTATCACTCTGGCAGAGAATTTGTCCACCAGAGGAACTCATACTTTCCCATAAGAGAGAACTCCTCTGAAAGAATGTGCAAATTGCTGCAGTATGAGGAAGCAAGAGTTGCCCTCAGAACCAAGCAGTTGGCACTGGATAGAGAAGCCCTGGAGATCCAGAGAGTTTCTAGAAGAGAGGGGTTAGAACCCCTTGGTGGCAGCAACAGTGTCCCTAAAGGCAGAGAATCCATTCCAGACCATAGGAACCTGAGCAAGGTTGTTCCTCCCTACCAGAGTGGGGATGATATCCACAAGTGGATAACTGCTATGGAGAGGGCCTGTAGAGTACAGCAGGTCCCCCAAAAGCAGTGGGCAGCAATCTTGTGGCTCTCCTTTACAGACAAAGGTAGAGACAAGCTCCTCACTGTTAGAGAAGAGGATGCTGATAATTATGAAGTCCTGAAGAGTGCACTGATAGATGGGTTTGGCTTAACCACTGAACAGTACAGGTTGAAGTTCAGAGACACCCAGAAGGCACAGACTCAGGACTGGACTGACTTTGTTGATTGTGCAACCAAGGCTCTGGAGGGTTGGCTGGTTGGCAGTAGGGTTACTGATTTCAAGGGATTGTATAATCTGATGATGAGAGAACAGATCCTTAATAATTGCCAGAACCAGTTGTTGCATCAATACCTGGTGGACTCAGATCTGACCTCTCCCCAAGAATTGGGAAAGAAGGCAGACAAATGGGTCAGAACCAGGGTGAGGCAGAAACCCCAGAACCAAGGGGGTGACACTAAGAAGCAAGATCCTAAGGGCTCTGAGAAAGGTGGGGATAAGTCAAAAGACCAGAAGTCTTCACAAGGGCCCCAAAAATCTGCATCTGGTGGGGAGTCACAATCCAACAAGGGAAAAGGCCAAAAGAAGCCCTGGTGCAAATTCTGTAAACAGAAAGGGCACTGGACTTCTGACTGTAACAAGTCCATTGACCAAACCACCCCCACTCCTGCCCCTAAGGCAACTGCTCCCCCTAGCTCAGATACTGGTGGAGGTGGTACTCAGAATAAGGGTGTAGTAGGGTTGACCCTGGGTTCTGAAGTGGACTCTGACCTAGTCAGAGTGCCCACTCAGGCAATGCTGATTTGTGAGGGAGACCTTAACATGTCCTTCCTAGTAAGTCCCAGTAATCTGGGCAAATACAAACAGCAGCCTGTAATAAATGGCAAACAGGCTTTGGCATTTAGGGACACAGGTGCTAGTGTCACCCTGGTGGCAGAGGACCTTGTGGACCCTGGACAGATCATCCTGGGCGAAATGTACCAGGTGACCAATGCAAGCAATGTCAGGACCAACCATAGTCTGGCAGTTGTGAATTTCTCCTGGGGAGGGGTAACTGGCCTCAAGAAGGTTGTAGTCAGTGCAGACCTCCCTGTCGAATGTCTATTGGGCAATGATCTAGAGACTTCAGCCTGGTCTGAAGTAGAGTTATGGACTCATGCTGAGATGTTGGGCATCCCTGCAGAAGGTATTTGCTGTGACCAGGTCACAAGCAAGAATGCATAACACTGAACCAGCTCTGGATCCTGGAACAATGGACCAGATGCTTCCCAAGAGGAGGAGCAGTAGGGTAAAGGCAGTGCCTTCCCTCTGTCTCAGATCACAGATTCACCCCCAGAGGGAGGTGAAGCAGATCCTGAAGAAGGAACTGCCCCAGAGGGACTTGAGCCTGATCAGGTTGAGTTCTTGGGGGCAGGGGGCCCTTCTAGGGGAAGATCTGAGTAAGGAGCAGCAGTGCTGCCCTCTCTTGAACCCCTCAGACAGCAGGCTGCTGCTGAGGCTGCTGGGAGTGCTAGTGGGTCCCATAAAGTTTATTGGGATGAGGGACTCCTATATTCTGAGGGTAGAGATCCAGCCTCTGGAGCCACCAGGAGGATGGTAATACCTCAGAAGTTTAGGGGGTTCCTCTTGACCCTAGCACATGACATCCCTTTAGCAGGACACGGGCCAAAACAAGACCTGGGACAGGCTTGTTCCACATTTTCATTGGCCACATATGTCAGAGGACACAAAGGAGTTTTGTCGCTCCTGTGTCACATGCCAAGCCAGTGGTAAGGCAGGTGGCACAACAAAGGCCCCCTGATACCACTACCTGTGGTGGGGGTACCCTTTGAAAGGGTAGGGATTGACATTGTTGGTCCCCTTGACCCTCAAACTGCATCTGGGCACAGGTTTATCCTGGTGGTAGTGGATCATGCCACCAGGTACCCAGAAGCAATTCCCCTGAGGACCACCACAGCCCCTGTGGTGGCAAGAGCCCTCATTGGAGTCTTCTCCAGAGTGGGTTTCCCAAAGGAGGTCATTTCTGACAGAGGTACCAACTTCATGTCAGGATATCTGAAAGCAATGTGGAAGGAGTGTGGTGTAACTTATAAGTTCACCACCCCTATCACCCACAATGCAATGGTTTAGTTGAACGCTTCAACAAAACCTTGAAAGGAATGATTAAAGGACTCCCAGAGAAGCTTAGGCGGAAATGGGACCTTCTTCTTCCTTGCCTGTTGTTTGCATACAGAGAGGTTCCACAGAAGGGGGTTGGTTACAGCCCATTTGAGCTTCTGTTTGGGCATCCTGTGAGAGGTCCATTGTGTTTGGTAAAAGAGGGCTGGGAGTTACCTCTCAAGCCCCCAAACAAGATGTGATGGACTATGTACTTGGTCTCCGCTCCCGAATGGCTGAGTACATGAAAAAGGCAACCAAAAACCTAGAGGCCAGCCAAGAATTACAAAAGCTTGGCATGACCAAAAGGCTGTACTGACTGTATACCAGCCAGGACAGAAGGTGTGGGTATTGGAGCCTGTGGCCCCAGCAGCCCTCCAGGACAAGTGGAGTGGCCCCCATACAATAGTTGAAGAAAAGGGAGAAGTCACCTACCTGGTGAATCTTGGAACTCCCAGGAGCCCCCTGAGGGTGCTCCACGTCAACAGATTAAAGCCATATGTTGACAGGGCTGACATGGGCTTGCTCATGGCAACTGATGAGGAACAGGAGGAGGAGAGTGACCCTCTCCCTGACCTGCTCTCTCAGAACCCTGATGATGGGTCAGTAGATGGTGTTGCTTTGGCAAGCAGCCTCACTGACCATCAACAAACTGAGTGCAGACAAGTTCTGCAACAGTATAGACATATGTTTAGCCTGACCCCTAGTCAGACTTCCTGGTGCACCCATGAGGTGGATACTGGAGACAGTCTGCCTGTCAAGAATAAGATCTACAGGCAACCTGACCATGTCAGGGACTGTATCAGGACTGAAGTCCAGAAAATGTTGGAGCTAGGTGTAATTGAGCCTTCAGATAGCCCTTGGGCTAGCCCAGTAGTCCTGGTACCCAAGCCTCATACCCAGGGCGGTAAGAAAGAAATGAGGTTTTGTGTAGAGTACAGAGGCCTCAATGCAGTCACTAGGACTGATGCCTATCCCATACCAAGGGCAGATGAGCTGATTGATACTTTGGCCTCAGCCAAGTATCTAAGCACGTTTGACCTGACAGCTGGCTACTGGCAGATCAGGTTAGCTGATGATGCAAAAGCCAAAACAGCATTTTCGACCCCTGGTGGGCACTACCACTTTGTGGTGATGCCCTTTGGATTGAAAAATGCACCTGCCACTTTTCAGAGGTTGGTGAATAAAGTTCTGACAGGGATGGAAACTTATTGCTCAGCTTATCTAGATGATATTGCTGTCTTTAGTTCCTCCTGGCAGGATCACCTGGTCCACCTCAGGAATGTTTTGGAGGCCCTGCAGAAAGCAGGCCTCACTATCAAGGCCACTAAGTGCCAGATAGGGCAGAGTCAGGTTGTATACCTGGGCCACCTTGTAGGTGGAGGCCAGGTTCAGCCTTTACAGAGCAAAATCCAAACCATAATGGAATGGGTTGCTCCAACCACCCAGACACAGGTGAGAGCCTTCTTAGGCCTGACTGGGTACTATAGGAGGTTTGTCAAGGGATATGGATCTATAGTGACCCCTTGAATGATCTGACCTCAAAGAAAATGCCAAAAAGGTTCAGTGGAAAGCTAGCTGTCAAAAGGCATTTGAAGACCTAAAGCAGGCCATGTGCACTGCCCCCATCTTACAGAGTCCAGACTACACCAAAAAGTTCATTGTCCAAACAGATGCTGCTGAGCTGGGTGTGGGAGCTGTACTGTCTCAACTGAATGATGAAGGTCAAGACCAGCCAGTAGCTTTTATTAGCAGAAGGCTGACCCCTAGAGAGAAACGTTGGTCAGCTATAGAGAGGGAGGCCCTTGCTGTGGTGTGGGCCCTGAAGAAGCTGAGGCCATACTTGTTTGGCACGCACTTCATAGTTCAGACTGACCACAAGCCCCTCCTATGGCTTAAACAGATGAAAGGTGAAAACCCAAAACTTTTGAGGGGGTCCATTTCCCTACAGGGGATGGACTATACGGTGGAACATAGACCTGGGACCCAACATGCAGATGGACTCTCAAGGTATTTCCACTTTGAACACGAAGACTCAACTGGTCAAGGTTAGTTTAGTGTCCCTTCGTTTGGGGGGGGGGTTGTGTAGGAGAGTAGGATCTGCCTCTTATGTTGCCCCCACTTTTTTTCTGATGTTTACACTGGTTTCTGGCTATAGTCTGGCTGGGACCCTGCTAATCAGGGCCCCAGCCTCTCTGTTCTCTCTAAACGATTTGGAGTGCACTCTAGGTGCACTAGTGATTGGATACTGTGGTACCTTATGAGTCCCTAGTATATGGTACCTTAGGTACCAAGGGCATAGGTACTTCACAGGCCTACCAGGGGCTGAAGCATGTATTATGCCACCCCTGGGAAGCAGACTAAATCTGACACTGCAGGCCTGCTACTGCAGCCTGGGTGAGGTAGTGCTAGCACCCCTCACTGAGATATAGGTCCCCTATATCTCTCCTGCACACACATTGAAACTTATCAGTCACCCCTAAAGCAGGCCCTATCAATCCTGAGGGCAGGGTGCTTAGTTTCCATGTGAGGAGTGCCTCTGCCTGAGCAGGGCCCCTCTGCAGCTCTCCGAGTCCATTCTCTGGGGCTGTTTGTGGATGCGGTTAAACCATATACTTTTAAGTGCATTATATCCTCGCGGTAGAATGCTAACTTTGGAATGGCTGCATCGAAACATGTCGTGTTTGGTGTCAAACATCTTGGAATACTACCCCCACGCCAGTCCTGGCGGCGGGGGTAGCATTCCACCCTTCTAGAGGGATAGACATGTACCTACTGTGGAAACGCGGTAGAATCCTGCAGAGCCCTGGCATCACAAAATGGATGCCACCAGTCACAGACACTGGGCTGCCCTCCTGCTGATGACCAACACTCGCAGTGGAGGAAGCCCAACAATAGATATCCTGTCCCAAGGGGTGTGACCACCTCCCAGACAGGGTTTAGTGTATTGGGGCTGGGTGGGTGCACTCTTAGAGTGCTTTGAAGTCCTGCACTGGGGGAACAGAAGGCTCCTCTGTGCATACCCCAGTTCAAACCGGCTCAGGGGCTACCTGCCCCTGCTCTGGCGCGAAACTGGACAAAGGAAGTAGGTGTAACCACCCACTCCCCTGACCCTCCCATAGGTGGGGTCATAGAGCTAGTCCCTCCCTTTCTTTTAGTATAAGAGGGGAACCTGTGCATTGCAACCTAGATTTCCTGGACGACGCTCTGAAGACGAATCCCGGACCTTCGACGTTCCACTACCTTTGGAAGACTGAAGAATCTCCCTTGGAGTCAAGGAGTGACTCCCCTGCTTGGCAGGCACCGAAACTACAAACAACGGTCGCAAACTACGCTGCTCCCGCTGGAGTCCGAAGTCCCTGCAGCCCAAAAAGTGGATTTCCTGACTTCTCAAAGGCCATCGTGAGTCCCCAGCGAAGCTGAGGCCAGTGGACCCCAAGAGTGACGAGGAACCGCGATCCCTGGGTACCGTGCACTATTGTCGAGTGCAACCCGTTCACAACGTTCCCCGAACTTGTGCTTTGGACCACGTGTGGTCCTAGCCTCCAGCAGGAATTCTTCCGAAGATCAGAGGCCTACCACGTCCTGAGTGACCGTGGGCCCCTGTTGAGCGAATCCTCCCTAGGCGTCTTTGCGATCCCTTGCCAGCCGGCTTGTGGGTCCCCAGAAGACTTTCTAAAGACACCAAAGGGCTCCCCTGGTTGCTCCAGGCCTGCCCTGACTTACCCTCGCTGGGTGAGTCCTACAGACCTTGCTGGTCTGCGCCATTGCCTCTTCACACTTTCCCCGAGACGTGCTGTTACCAAGGCTTGTTGGCTCCAATCGAGTCGCAGACACCGCAGTAAGCTGCAGACATCGTGGGACACGCCGAATCCAGCTCCTGGTCATCGTCGACGCCTCCTGGACCTCGTGGCTGAAGAGTCAAGGCAACTGCGAATGACCTGAATCTTGCAACAACGGTGGGCATCCATCTTCCTTGCCCCGAGTCACTGCCAAGTGACTGTGAACACTGTCCCACTGCTTTCAGGTCTTCCATCTTCCGAATCCAGGCTTGGATTCCTCCGGACACTTCTCCTGTCGCCGCAAGCAGCAAGTCTTCACTGGCTCCCATTGAAAACGACGCCGCGACCCGACACCAAAGGACACCTATGCACCCGGCTCCCTGGGTGAGGTAACTTCAGCACTACGGTGCTCCTGTGGGTGTGGGCCCTAGAACTACTTACCCTGTAAGTAACTTGCTTGTAGCTTCCTCGAAGTGCCATAAAACTCTTATTTTCTAAGTGCGACAATTGCGCTGACTCGTACAGGGTTCGCGTCTGTGTTAGACACACCGCGTCCATCTCCTTTGTAACACTATCTAGAACTGTGTCCTTCGACTCGTACTGAGTCCGGTCGGTGTTCGCCTCGAACACACAAGGGGCCTGTAACATCGAGACCTCCATTGCACTGACTCGCACAAGGTTCGCGTCTGTGTTAGACACAGCGCGTCCATCTCCCTTGCAACTCTATCTGTAACTGCGTCCTTCGACTCGTACAAGGACCGATCGGTGTGTTCGCCTCGAACACGCAAGGGACCTTTAACATTGAAATCTCAATCGCGTCTGAGCGCATAGACTCGCACAGGACTCGCACCGGTGCCAGGTCACCGCGTCCGTCCCCTGTGGGTCTCCTACAACTACCTGGGGTGGTTAATGGGGGTCCCTCGATTCTAGATGCCCTAGACCTAGGTCTAGCAAACTAAGATTGTGATATTCGATTGTGCTAAACTTATTTTGATAACATATGACTTGTACATATGTTCCTGACCTCTAATCTCATAAAGAGATTAGTAGAGAGTGTTTATTAATAAATACATATATATTTGATATATATACCTGTGTGGTGTCTTTTCATTTGGTGATTCAAGAGATTGTGTGGTAAAACAAGCTGCTTTACATTCCTTCAACACTTAGCCTGAAGGCTGCTCTCCACAGCTACCACTAGGATAGCTTTCTATAAAGGTTGTCTTAAACCTATCTACCATAAGAGTCGAATTGTTCTGGTGCAAGGTGTCCACTTTAATTAGTGAACAGCATATACAAGGCCAACTTCTCACTCTCAGCAACTGACTTGGTGCCAACCCTGCTGGCCAGCCTGCTGACTTCGCCTATTGCACCAAAAGTCGACTTGTCCTGCAGCTGCTGCATTCCCATAACCCAGGAGACCTGCAAGCCTTTGCCCAATAGCCAAGACCTCCTGAGGGACAGTGGAACTGTCCCTTGCATCCTGCAGACCGCACAAGAAGGATCAAGAGGACTCTAGCCCTGCCAAAACCCGATACCCCCAAGCACCACTGCACCCGAGCACCCCAGCCGTGTCGAAGTGGGTCAACGGTGCCAGCGTGGTCCCCAAGCCCTCAAGGTACGAGTCCACTGTGGAGTGACTCCTCGTGAACTCCTCGACGTCGCCTGCAGCCTCTGTTGGCAGGTACCCTCAACTGCAAGTGTTGCCGTACAAAGAAACCCAACACCTCAAAGACCCTCTGCACCCGGACGCCCCGAACAGAGGAGAAGAGGACCAAAGATGTCCCCACGTCCCCCAATATCGCAAGAACCATAGCTACTCATTGGTTTCACTGGAATGGTCCCCCAGCCCCCTCCTGCAGCCTCTTTCTACTGTGACCGTTCTCCATTGTGACCCCAACACTGCTTGGCACCTCTGCACCTGGCCACCATAGTGCCGCTGGTGGTGTTCTACTGGTGCTGCCTTGGACCTTGCCCACCACTCACCTTAACTCCTGGACAAGGGTCCCGTAAGTCTCTGACAAGAAAGGGTAAATCACATATGATTTTCCTCCTATAGGATAACATTGCATCGACTTTTTGAAATAAAAAGAATTCATATTTAAAAAAGTACTTACCTGAACAATTTTCTTCTGATGCCTAAACATATATAAAGATACTTGCTATTTTTATGAAGTGGTGTGGATCTCCTTTCTGAGTCATGTGTCTCATTTATTGACCATTGTGTGTGTGTTCAGATGCCTTTCACTGCTCTGTGTTAAGCCTAAGGCTGCTCGACCACACTACCCTCTAACAGAGCACCTTCGGATTGCCATAGCAAGCCCCCCTGTCCACTCATAAGGCAACCCCTGGACTTTTTACATGATCTATCTCATTTTGATATATCATATAGAGAGCCAGCTTCCTACAATATGCCAATCAGGTATATACCAATGTCACCATGTTTAGGGGAGAAGCACATGTGCTCAGAGTCCTACAGCCAACAACAAGATACAGCAAAAAGTGGAGGTCAGTAGTCAAAAAGTTCGGGGAAGACCACCATAAGGATGAAAGGTCTAACACTGCCATTAGTTTTAAAATCTGTGCAAACATTTTCTCTGAAAAATACAAGAATATCATCATAATGTATTAATGTATACGGACAACGTAATGGTACTGGCTCAAACACCCACTGGCCTTCAGAGACAATTAGACAAACTCAGCAGGTACTGTATTAAAAGTCACCAATCTATTAATACTGGCAAAACACATGTATGACATTTTTGGAGGAAGAGGTTCTCGTTTACCTGCCACTGTTGAAATATGTATTGTAGATCAGTATAAATATTTCAGAGTCACTTTACAAAAATCATGTGGTGGGATTACCACTGGGAGATTCTAGCAAAGAGTGCCTTTGTGATCATGAATGGATTATGCTGTTTTAATAGGCTGTACTGAGGTTACACCTCTTAGAGCCGCTGTTGAAGGCCTATTCAACAGAGACTGTAAAATACAACACGGGCACTAAGAAATAGCCTCTTGGTCTAATATGGTTTTGCAGCTTTATATTTGAAGGCTTATTTATGCTACCAACAATAGCAAGTATTGAAATCACCAGGATGGAGTTGGAGTTAAGGAACCTCTCTTATCAATCAGAGACCATGAGGCTTTTTTAAGCCATCGTTCAAAAAGTGGGAAACATACATTGGCTAAAAAGTGTTTTAAAGAGATTTTTACAAGTGAGGAAAAATTGAGTCAGTGTTAGTGAAAGGATGCTTCTCGATTTCTATAGCGCAAACCGAGCCAATAGGCCACTGTAATCTTAGTTTGGAATTGATCACCCATATGCCACTGAGGCCAACTGGCTGGGGAGGTATTTCACCTTCACAGACAAGTTGCTTCCTACCTCAGCAATGATTCCAGAATTATCAATTCTTTGTTAGAGCCATCAGCTTCCCGGACTTTGTGACCACTACGTTGCTCACTTACCTGACTGCCAAGACGTTTTACATACAAAGAGGAGGATTATGCCACACTCTTCATTACAAATGTCCCAGCCAGCAATTCCAGGCAATTTATGATGAGAGATGAAACCTCCGTCAGCCTTATTTCCCTGGTCATCTGACGTTGAAGGTTGGCTCTCCAGCTAAAGTTGCTGATATTGGATTTAGTAACTAAACAACATATGTAGCCAAAAATGCCGGCACCATTCCTATGGTTCGTTATGAGAAAAGCATCAGGACACCTGCTGTCCAGCAACATCTGGTCAGAATGAGATATTCCAGATATCAGACAAGATAAAGAGCTAGTGTTGAAGAGCCCAATGATAGAACAGACCAAGGAAAGTAGCCTGGATTGAGTAGGAAAGAAGAACCACACTTTGAGCCACTAAGGAGAATTGGAGCAAGAAAGAGTCAATCACAGAACCCTCTGATCTGCTGGAAATCCTCCTCAAGAAATTTCACCAAACATGCTACTCTGTCATTGATGAAACCTAGGAATACTGTTGAATATGACGTGGCTCAAGCAGACTTCTCAAACTTCATTACATATGCTGATGAGTGTAGATGATTACTGTTTTAGAGACACACTGGCACATCAATCAGATTTCATTGAGGTAGATTATTAAAAGTATTTCCTTATATATTACCTAAAGTAACTACCCTATGGCTTGAGGCTGGAGAGACTGACATAAAAATGCTTGGTAAATGACTAATGAGCTTATGACATGATGAAAGATGTAAAGGAAGGCACCAGAAATGCCATATATGGTCCTCCAAAGGAATTTCAAGAAAGTCTGATATGGGGTGGATTGAGATTGAAAAATAAGCATCCTTCAGGTGCATGTGGACCATCATTTGAAATCTATTAAGAAGGCTTGAAGTAGATAAGGTCAGTCTTGAAGTACTGATACTGCAGCCATGTATTAAGGTTCTTCAGATTGATGATGGCCCACAGGCCCTTGAGCACCAAATGAACAACAAAGATAGAATTTACAAAACCATCCAATTCAATTTTCTATACTTTATTCGTTTTTTTCAGATAAAACCATAAAAATCATTCATGCATCATAAAACTCCAACATACGTATTAAAGGAAAACAATACAGTAAAATCATTTTAAACCCTTAATTACAGAAATAAAAAAAAAAGTAGGTCCCACTATCAGATTTAATCACAGCTGGACCTAAGCCTAATGGCGGCCCTTAAAAAGCTAAGCGTGTGGAGTACAGAATCACTTGACAGAAGTTGTAAAAAAATTAAAGCGGGTCTAATCCTCTTGAAACAAGCTTTTTTAAGAATAGGAATGATAAATGACTTTCTGGGAAACTCATAAAAGTTACAAAACATTAAAAAGTGCATCATATCCTGTGGAGACTGACCGTCTGCACCATGCGGTTGGGCCAGGAGATAATGAAAAAGATCAAGCCGAAATCTAGTCAATAGGAAGCGATCATGGTTACTTCTAATTCCTAAGAGATATGGTTCAACAGTGGGCACAGTTTTCAGGGCAATATACCTGCGTACACAGGGCTTTCTCAGCTCTTTTTCCTCTCTATCCCAAAGGCGCATTTCAAGAAAGCGCTCTTTCAGCCTAGTTAGATCCCTTCTACATATCGATTCTGGATTATCAAATAAATCCACCCTTTCTAAACTGCAAAGGTGTTCTCTAAAGTACTTTAACCAAAGGATACATGTGACATGGTCTAGAGAAAGACAATCCCAGAGAATGTCCTTGCTGAGGGAGTTTACTTTCTTTATCCAGATCTTCATCCACAAGGCAAAGGGACGAAAGGCCAACTCATTGGAAAGAAAAGCCATCCCTAACTCTTCGTGCACAACATACGACGGGGAGCTCTGCAGTAAGGAGAGCACCCGTCTCAAAAAGGTGTTTTCGGCAATTTGCAGTGCCTCATGCCCAGTGTGACCCCATATCTCGCTCCCATAAGTGACCTTCTCAATACATTTAGCTCTATAAATCTTCAGGAGGGCCTCAATCGGTTTCCCTCCCACTCTGGAGGCGAACTTAAAACCGGCAGCAGTCGATCTGGCCAGGTCCCCTTTCTTTCGAGTAATCAAGGGGTGCCAACTCAGGGCTTCTTCAAATACTACTCCCAGATATGAGAAAATGTTTGTCTTGGAGATTGACTTAGTTCCTATCTTGAAAGTATAAGGCTTAGCTAACCCCGGTCCCACTTGCATAACCAACGATTTGCTGTCATTAACTAACAAGTCCAGGTCCTCCATAAAATGAACAAAAATAATTGTAGGCCCATTGCTGTCCTTGCCATGAGGACAGCATCATCTGCGTACAATAAGACCAGCAGACTACGCTTCACCACCTGGGGGCAATCAACTTTTGAATCCAAGAGAACCTTCTCCAGGGAGTTAATATACAAATTGAAGAGGAAAGGGGCTAAAATATACCCCTGGTGGACCCATCTCCTGATGGCAAATTTGCGGGTCACTTTAAGGTCTTTCGAGAAACGAACAACTGCTTTTGAGTCATTATGAAAATCCCTTAAAAACAAAATGATGTCCCTGTCAATGCTAATGGAAAGCATCATCTGCCAAAGCTTTGATCTGTTCACACGGTCAAATGCCGAAGACAGATCCATGAATGCTAGATGAATGGAGCCGGTACGAGCCACAGTGTACTTGTTCAAAACCATATATAGGTTCAAACATTGATCCACTGTGGAACGACCCAGGCAGACTCCATATTGTACCTCAGTTAGGATGTTGTTTTCATCTGCCCAGGTCACAAGTTTGTCTAGGACAATGCGACCCACCACCTTCACCACTGAGTCCAGAAGGGAGATGGGTCTATATCAATTCGGTACTGTCCCTGTCACCCTTTTTGAAAACAGGGACAATGACAGACAAAGCCCATGAGTCCGGGCGGCCGATCTGAACCGACACGTTTATAATTGCCGTGAGTACAGGCACCCAAATATCCACGTTCGCGATATAAAGGTCTGGCGGAATCCCATCAGGACCAGGGGGCTTGTTTTTGGTCAGTCCCATAATACTGGCTCTCACCTCCTGTGCTGTAAATACAACCTCGGATTTACCTGCCAAACTTTCCCACCCTTCCCCGAGGGATAGTCTAGACTGAAACATACCCTCAAAATGGCTTACCCAATCACCCTCTGGGATGTGGGCATCCATTAAATTGCCAGTGTCGCCTACTAAAAAGGGGCTGTTGATAATGCTCCAGAACGTGGAGCTATTAGCCAAAGTGCTGGCCTCTACCAGTTCTGAACAAGCCTCCTCTTTCAGGGCAGACTTGCGCTTTGCCAGGGCAGCCTTATAGGCTCTTCGAAGGCTCTTAACCACCAAGGGGTCGCAAGGGGTCGCTCCCAAGGCCTCCTTTAATTTCCTAGAGGCACGGGAGCACTGGGAGTTGAACTATCTCGGTCCCAAGTGTGGTGTGCTCCTACCCGGAGCCGGTAATAGGTTCACTATGGCACCAGACAAACCTCCAAATGCCTCCATAATGTCCAAGGGATTGGCCCCCCTATCTAGACAAATAGCAAATCCCTGTTGCACTGAGCTAAAAGGGACTCGTGTAGCTGTTCTGGGACGATTTGACCCCACTTCAATCTCCTCCCCCCTTCCACGGCTTATAGGGGAACCCCCAGGCCCACATTAATTTTTTTAATTACCCAAGGCCATCCTGTCAAAGCACACATGGGGTTATGGTCGCTATGTGCGCTTGCCTTGATGGAAAAGTCAGAGATATAATGATAAAATGGTGTAGAGACAAAAATAAAATCAATAAATGTCTCACACCCTCTCCTGATAAAGGTAGGGACAATATCAGCTTTCTCCGGAGGCAGCTTGTTCATAGCAGATGTTAAATCAAAGTCATGCAAGATAGTATTAAGTAGGGAGCCCTGGGAGGTATGTTCCATGTGCAAACCGGCATGGAGTGCACAGCCCATGTCATTCACCCCCGTCGCCTGATGCCCCCACACATGTGAATGTTAAAATCCCCTGCTATAAGCATGTTAAAATAGTTCTGCCCATTCACAGTGATGTTCCTCAATAAGGAACCCAACCATGTGATGTCGCATGCATCTGTTTCGGTGGCTCCTGCATTATAGAAGTTTAAAAGCAGGAGCTTGTTCATTCCACTAGTTAATAACATTGCTTGTAGGGTGGGTGAGGTGTGGGGCAATGTGACTAATCTCCCTTTGACTGCTAATGAGACAAAACTTACCAGGCCCCCCTTAGCTCTACCTATCCTAGAGGGGGTAGCTGGTACAAAAAAAGTTTTATAGCCTTCCAACTGGAATCTGTTCTCGACAGCCCAAGTTTCCTGAAGGCATATTACGTCAAAACTTTTAACAAAAAGCAGCCAGTCAGAGACATCAATCTTGCTCGCAAGCCCTGCAATATTCCAAGAAATAAACTTACACCCCTCGCAATAATGAAGGCCCGGGCCCAATGGCCTTGCCACCTCCTGTAGTGGGAGGACAGCTGGATCCTGTAAGCCAGCAGACAGTCAGTCACAAGATTCTAAAGAGCACAGGGGCGTGAACCTATTAGACAAACTTACACCTATCGTTGCCTCGTTCTGGTTCATGTGGTTCACCTCTTAAAGCCACCCCTGTGGGTTTCCAAAAGATGGCAATGGGTACTTCAAGGGCCTGTAAAAATAGCCTAAGGGCAGTGCCACAATTGCCGAGTTCCGACTTTTATAATTGAATTGCGCAACTGAATGTAAAATGCTGGATACCATGAAAGGATTATTAAACTTAATAATGACACAATCCCCTGCCCATCCTTTCCTGGAGCTGCCCACCCAAGGTGTCCTCCGTACCATGTTAATATGATTTTCCACACTTGGCCCCAGGGCAATGTTCAAATTTAACCAGTGCACCACCTTTTTCTTAAATTGGTCAAAGTCTTCCCTGGTGCCCGGGTCCAGTGGGGGAACATTGGCCAAGACCACTATAAGCAGGGTCGAATCTGTGGGCAAATGAACGGTGCACAGGCCCTGAGAGGAGTTGCTAAAGTTCCCTGAAGTCATCCCACCCCACCTTCCATCAGGAAGACAATTTGACCCACTACCTGCATGACCTTTGCCTTTGTCCTGGTTGATCATTGCCGGCAGAGCTCAAAACTGTACGCTGGCGCGACCGCGCAGCGTGTGACGTGTCTGCCATTAGCATCAGTAACGCTGAAGTTTCGCTCCCTGTGAAAGCAAGTACTTTCTAACAGTTTTTTAATAGCTTTTACTGCGTCTTTTGCACTCTGTTTTTAACATAAAAAATAAACTCACTTGACCTTAGATGATCAGGCATTGTGCACGACCTGCGGTGCCCGTATGTAAGAGCGGGCCTGCATTGGAACAAGGTCGGTGCACTAGTTGTTCTTTGCCGGCAGAGCTCAAAACCGCACGCTGGCGCTACCGCGCAGGGTGTGACGTGTCTGCCATTAGCACCAGTAATGCTGAATTTTCACTCCCTGTGAATGCAAGTACTTTCTAACAGTTTTTTAATAGCTTTTACTGTGTCGTTTGCACTCTGTTTTTAACATAAAAATAAACTCACTCGACCTTAGACAATCAGGCATTGTGCATGACCTGCGGTGCCCGTATGTAAGAGAGGGCCCGCCTTGTAACAAGGTCGGTGCACTAGTTGTTCTTTGCCGGCAGAGCTCAAAACTGCACGCTGGCGCGTCCGCGCAGCGGGTGCGCCGCCGACGTGCCGAAGGCGCGCCAAAGGCAAGCCCGTCTGTGCCAGGATTGCGCCTTGCGCCAGGACCCCTGCCCGCTTTCCCCCGCAAACCTACACAAGAAAACAGCTACATATGTATAACAACGGTGAGTTCTGTAACTCCATTGTATGGGAAAGGCATGGGTATAGTCACCCATTTAAATGTAACTCTTGCGATTTCGTGTTTAGGGATACACTGAGCAAACAAACTATCCTCACAAGCAATACTCTCATAACCCCACCACATGCAAATAGGGACATATACGCTACAGGTGAAGACATTGGAGTCACCATGAAACCACCAATTCACCCAGACCCCCTAAAAAAGAACTCCTCAACAGGGGGAAATAACTCCCAGGACATGGTGGAAGACACCTTAAAGTGTATTCTGCTGAATACCAGATCCCTGATAAAGCATAAATATGAATTTGAATGCATGATGCAGTTGTCGAACCCAGATTTGGTGTTTCTAAGTGAAACCTGGGCTAATGATACTTCTGAGCCCGACTGGAACATTGCTCTACCGGCAGGATATCAAGTGGCCTGCGTAGACAGGAAAGGGAAAAGGGGGGGGCATTGCATTACTATATCGCTCCTGCTTCAGAGTAAGCATTGAGCCTACTCAACAACTCGAAGCCGAGGCCATGACCTTTAATATTAAAATTGATAAAACTTGGACCTTCCCGGGCCGACTTCTCTACCGGCCGCCGGGGTCAAGGTCTACATTTATTCAGTCACTCCAGACTCTCTTAGAATCATGTCTAGAGTTCCCTACTTACACAATTTTAGGTGACTTTAATTTTCACCTCAAATCCAATAATAATGGTGACACAGCCATACTGCTGGACAATCTGGCGGGATTCGGTTTGACTCAAATTATCTCTGAATCCACACACAAGGCTGGCCACACCCTGGATGACATTTTTACCAATAATCCCAATATTATAGTGGATAAAATTCTTCCCCTACCATGGACAGATCATAAAGCCATCTATTTTAAAGTACTGAACCCAGAGAGAAACAGGACCCACCTAAATAGCCGGCCCTTGGTTAATACTTGCCCCTGGTACAGAATACAAAAAAAGAGTTAGAAGAGGCCCTTGATAGGAACCCTCCTATGCCTCTCTCAGATAACAACCTGGCAACCAACAACTTTGACGATTGGATTAGATCAGTAGTCGTGGTCTACTACTGATCTAATTCAATCGTCAAAGCTGTTAGCCCGGAAAAAATAAAGAAACAGAGAAGAAGTCAGGCTTCAGCACCCTGGTACAATTCGGATCTTAAAGTCATTAAATCCAAATGTAGACGATTAGAACGAAAATAGAGGGTTGACTATAGCATGGAACGCAAAACAGCCTACAATCTAGCCCTAGAGGAATACAAGGAAGCAATCAAACAAGCCAAAATTAACTATTTCACAAACAGAATAGACGGAGCTAAGAACTCTTCTAAGGAACTCTATAAGACAGTCACTGTCCTGTCTAAGCGGCAACAGGATTACCAGTTCATACCAGATCAAACCTTCTGCTATAAGATTGCCAACTTCTTTCAAACCAAAGTACAATCAGTCTACAATGAAATCTTAACAACAGCCCCTAACTCAACTGAAAATAATGACAAACTTAACTATGAGAACCCAACCCCCCGTAACTTGTCCAGTTTCCCGACACTAACAGCAGAGAAAGTTAATAAACTGCTGTTATTGATTAAGTCAGGTTCGCCCACTGACCCGTGCCCCCCTGCCATATTACATCTGGTTTCAGAAAAGTTCAGCATCCATCTAACCCCTCTTCTAAATGAGGTGATTAGTTCAGGGGCTTTTCCCGTGTCTTGGAAAAAAGCATGTGTAAGGCCCATTTTGCAGAAACCCTCCTTAGACCCCACAGAGGTGAAAAACTACCGTGCAATATCATGTCTACCGATAGCAGCTAAAATTCTAGAAAAATCAGTCAATACTGAACTAACTCACTATCTAGATTCTAATGACCTCCTAGACTCCACCCAACATGGCTTCAGATCACGCCACTCTACAGAATCTGCCCTGATAATGGCTACAGAGGAGATTCGCAAACAGCTGGATGGGGGGGATGAGCCATCCTTATCCTTCTTGACCTATCCGCAGCGTTTGACACCATCAATCATGCAGTGCTAACGCGGCGGCTGAAGGCAATAGGTATTAAAGATTAGGCTCTAACCCTACTCTCCTCCTTCCTGACATCTAGGGGGCAGAGGGTGTGCTGGGACAACTTGAAATCAGATAAGTTCTGCCTCCCATGTGGGGTGCCACAAGGCTCAGCACTATCACCGACCCTATTTAACATCTATGTTACCCCTTTAGCCAAGCTAATCAGAGAGCATGGTTTCACGTTAATCTCATATGCAGACAACACTAAGATAGTCATATCTATCTTGTCGAGTGTTGAAATTACAGCTGCCAGTTTCCATAATTGTCTGAAGTGCATTATGGGATGGATGAATCTGAATTTCCTCAAACTTAATACAGATAAAACAGAGGTCATGGAGTTTGGGAAGGACCCACCGATATGAAACCAAGCATGGTGGCCAACAGTGGCAGGGAATTGCCCCTTTACAACTGCTAAGGCGAGAAACCTGGGAGCGATGTTTGACAACCAGTTAAACTTCACAGGACAGATTAATCTCTTGACTTCCTCATGCTTCTTCTTACTGAAGATCTTACATAAGGTCCTGCCTTTCATCCCTCAGGATCTCAGAAAAACGGTAATAAGTGCGCAAATCCTATCAAAAATAGACTACGGTAACTCATTGTTTTTGGGCATTGACAAGCACCAGATAGCTAAATTACAGTCACTGCAGAATGCCGCAGCACAACTGCTACTTGACATTCCTAAATACCACTCCATCTCCGGTAGCATTAGGCAGCTCCACTGGCTTCCAATTCAACAACGTTTTGAATTCAAAGCCCTATGTCTGGTACATAAGGCACTGTATGGTGAGGGAGTCTTGGACATGCAGAAACTATTTCTTTGGTACTCCCCACGACGGAATCTTAGATCAGCCAACACAGGGCTTTTTCAGGTTCCTAAAATCCAAAAAGCCAGATAGGGAGGGAAAAGCCTATCCTACCGCGCAGCCAAACTCTGGAACAGGCTGCTGATCACCATTAGGCTGCAGCCTAATAGGCTTCAGTTTAGGAAAATTGTCAAGACCTGGCTCTTTCCCCCCCAAATAATTTTGTTACTTGCCTGGACAACATGCAACACGTCACTCTCAGCGCCAAGATGCTCCGGCATTCGTGCGCTCTACAAATATGCTCCTTACTTACTTACTTACCTTGAGTCTGATGAGACTCTAAATTCGGGAGACCCCCCCCATACTGTTTACTGGTCTTGCTAGTTGTTAAGTGCTGGTCAAAGCTGATACTGCTGTGGCAGGGCGTACTAAAGGCATGGGATGACTGAGTCGCTGCATGGCTACTTCCGGCATGGGCCTGTGAGAGGACGTGGCGCCAGGCTTCAGACCAGTCCCACCAGAGCTATTGCACGTATCCTTTGAAGTTGGAAATCCTATGGGCAGCGTTGTATAGACACCTTGTGATGATGCAGTCAGTTTAATCAGGTTATCTTCAATCGCAGATAAGCGAAGTAGGATTGTGTCTAGTTTGGAGTCCAGCACAGATAGCAAAGCCGCCTTAAACGTGTCAAGCAAAAGTGTCAGGTGCGTGCTGGGCTCTGTAGTGGGCGCTGAAGAGTTAGCGTGTGGGCCAGTAGTTTTTCGTCGCTTCGCAGGGCACCCCAAAGGGGGGCGCTTCCTCTTGGCCCCCCCTGTTCCCCTCCCCGTCCCGGGTCCCACACCGGGGGTTGTACATACTTCCTGAGGCACTGTAACTGGGCACAGACTGGTGTGGCAGAGATTGAAGTGCGCGGGCAGGCAGTCTCGGTCAGGTCTTTTGCCGCATCTACCTGACTGCCATGAGGAACCTGTGCTAAAACTGGTGACCCTGACCATGCGGGGGCAACAGAGCTCTGTGATAAAGGGGGAATAGGGGATCGGGACAACCGCCGAGTGGCCAGTGCAATTTCCTTGTCCAAAACCCCACCGGCTCGCTGCAGGAAGCCGTCCATGGTGGTCACCTTATTCGCAGATTCCTTTGGGGTAGGTCCTGTCGACCTATGTTTGCCCATTATAGCAACAGCAACTCAGTGCCCCTACAGAATAGGCACAACTAAATCCGACAAATACCCAGCGGTCCAAGGTGACAGGGTAGATGAGATTAAAAAGGCCCTGCACAGGATTAAGATAAACTTTCCACTTTCCACTGTCCACTCTAAGGCAAAGGGGAGAAATAGCCAGCAACAATAGGTCGCACACAGAGCCCATAGGAAGGTAAAATGTAAAATGGGGCTCTTACCTGCACCAGTCTCCAAGTAAATGTCCCCAACTCCAGTCCCCTGCATAATAATTCCAACAAGCTTTTTGATAGACCAAATCCTGGCCCATGTTCCAGGCTTCCAGGGGCAAAACACAGAGAAACCAAGAGGGGGGCCCAGCCCAGCCTCCTCCTGTCGCTGACGGGCGCGGATGGGCCCGCCCTTGGCCCGGGCACGGCCCGGGCGCGGCCCGCACCACTGGAGATGTTAAGCACCTTTATGGTGCACGGCGTGGGTCAGCGAGTGCTGGCTCCTCCCCCCTCGAGGGGTGTATCGGGACACTGAGTCCCTGGCATCCTCCCAGTGGCATACTTAGCAGGCAAACTGGCAGGCAAGTGAGCAAAACGTGTCCCGCACCGCGGAACATGTCAAGCACCTTCACGGTGCATGGCGCGGGTCAGCTGAGTGCTGGCTCCTCCCCCCTTGAGGGGTGTATTGGGACACCGAGTCCCTGGCATCCTCCCAGCGGCATCCTCAGCAGGCAAACAGGTAGGAAAGTGAGCAAAACGCATCCAAGAAGGGTTCACAATATTGGGTTCTTTACTTTCTAGCTTCAAGTGTTCCTCAACGGATGGTCTGTAAGGGAAACGACCTTTACCACTACTCTTTAACAACGAGGGGCCTGAACCACGATCCCTCAACCACTACTGCATTTACAACTACCTAGTCTAAACAACGACCTGTCTAAACAACGACCTGTCTAAACAACGACTTGCATGAAGAGATTAGTTGTTTCTTTTGTTATAGTAAGTTGTCTGTCTGATTTGTTTTTTTCATGGAGTGTAACATTTTGTAAAAATAATTAACTGTTTTACATTTTCTAAGTTTATTTATGCAATCTTACTAATTAATGTATGTTGTTTAAATTTACCTTCTGAGACCAGTAGATGGCACTCTTGGATTGTTTATGACTGATATATATATATATATATATATATATATATATATATATATATATATATATATATATCCCAAAACAAAAGTCCAATGAAGTACGCTCTCAGGATAAGAAGCAGGACACAAATGTAGTTAATCCAAGTTTATTCCAAGTAAACTTGGATTAACTACATTTGTGTCCTGCTTCTTATCCTGAGAGCGTACTCATTGGACTTTGTTTTGGGATATTATTGCCGGTACGCTCTGCCGGCGTGTACGCCACCCTCCTTGGGTCCCTGCACTCCAGAAGGAGCTTTGTGCGTTTTTGGATATATATATATATATATATATATATATATATATATATATATATATATATATATATATAGTGGCAAGTGTAGCATGAGTATGAGTTTTTGGGAGGCAAGGGTATTTTTAGGGTTTATGGTGGGTGTAGGTTTTGGGTGGCAAGGGCATTTTTACATTTTGGGTGGGAATGGGTTTTGGGTGGCAAGGGTAATTTTAGGGTGGGTATGGGTTTTTGGGTGGCAAGTGTATTTTTAGGGTTAAGGGTGGGTATGGGTTTTGGGTGGAAAGGGTAATTTGAGGGTTTAGGGTGGGCATGGTTTTGGGTGGCAAGGGTAATTTTAGGATTTCGGGTGGGTATGGGTTTTTGGGATTGCAAGGGTATTTTTAGGGTTTAGGGTGGGTATGGGTTTTGGGGTGGCAAGGGTAATTTTAGGGTTTTGGGTGAGTATGGGTTTTTGGGTGGCAAGGGTAATTTTAGGGTGGGTATGGGTTTTTGGGCGGCAAGTGTATTTTTAGGGTTAAGGGTGGGTAAGAGGTGTTTGGGTAACAAGGGTAATTTTAGGGTGGGTGTGGGTTTTTGGGTGGCAAGGGAAATTTTAGGGTTTACGGTAGGTATGGGTTTTTGGGATTGCAAGGGTATTTACAGGGTTTAGGGTGGGTGTGGGTGTTTGGGTGGAAAGGGAATTTTTAGGGTTCAGGGTGGGTATAGGTTTTTGGGTGGAAAGGGAATTTTTAAGGTTTTGGGTGGGTGTAGGTTTTTGGGTGGAAAGGAAATTTATAACATTAAAAGTGAGTATAGGGTGTGTGTGTATGTATATATACATACATACTATATATACATACATATATATATATATGTGTGTATATAGTGTTAATACTTATCAATATTAATTTTTACAACACATATGTCTTTAGCATGCATGCCTTTACCACGAAATTTAAGATTTTTACAGGTACATACAAACCCATTACATATATATATATATATATATATATATATATATATATTCACTGAAAAAACCATAGGTTTTAGGGACAGTTATAGTTAGTTGGACATTGCACTCGTACAAAACCCGTGAAATTCCCCGTTATAGTTAGTTCAGCTAACTATAACTCGCGCCCCGCAATGCACTGCTGATGACGTCACATATTACATCACTCATGACATGGTCAGTGACATCACTGATGACATCACTGATGACATCTCAAATGACATCACTGATGACATCATGCAGTGACTGTGTGTTTCTATAAAGTTTAAATATGTTTAATATATATGCCAAGGTGTATTGAATAATGAGTGGGTGTATAAGTGTCTGGATGGATGATTTAGTAGGTGCGTGACTGACTCTATAAGTGAGTGATTAAACGTATCTTACTAAATGCATGGGTTAGTGACTAAACTGTGTGAATGTCTTTATCCGTCTGTCTGTTGGTGTGTAAGTGGCTGCATGGGTTTGTAAATAGCTACATGAGGGTCTATGTGTTATTGATTGGTTGTCTGAGTATCTGTATGGGTGCCTGAGTGTTTGTGTGGATGGGGTGTGTGTGGCTGCACATAGATGTATCAGTGGGTGATTCACTGGGTGCATGGTTTCAAGAGTGCATCTGTGATGGACTGTATGGGTGGGTGAGTGTGTGTATGGTTGTGTTAGTGAGTGAATGTATATCTCAGTGGTACATGTGTGAGTAACTACATATGTGAAAGGCAGTATATATGTGTGTTGGAGTATATAAATAGCTATAAGGCTGAGTGTGTGATTGTGATTGTGAGAGTGACTGTATGGATGAGTGTGTGCTTGTATCAGTGATTGTATAAGAGCGTAAGAATGTGCTAGTATTTGTATGAGTAAGTGAGCTGGTGTGTGTATAACTGTATAGGTGAGTAAATGGCAGTGTGATTAATTATTTGCATGACTGACTAGGTGTGTGAGTACCTCTATGGATGAGTGGCGGTGTGTGAGTGTCTATGTAGGTGTATGAGTGCATATGATAGTCCTGTACTGAGTGACCGTAAGTATGAGTGTCTGTATGGGTGAGTGGATGTGTGTGTAGACCTAAGAATCAGTGAGTGGGTATGTAGTTATTGGTGTTGGAGTGTCTATGGTTTTGAGAATGGCAGTCTGTAATTTACAGTGGGTGTATCAAAAGTTATATTAGGGTGTGAGAAGCTGAATGAAATTATCACATGGATGATGTCATCAGTGATGTCATTTGAGATGTCATCAGTGATGTCATCAGTGATGTCACTGACCATGTCATGAGTGATGTAATATGTGACGTCATCAGCAGTGCATTGCGGGGGCGCGAGTTATAGTTAGCTGAACTAACTATAGGGGAATTTCACGGGTTTTGTACGAGTGCAAAGTCCAACTAACTATAACTGTCCCTAAAACCTATGGTTTTTTCAGTGAATTTCAAAGGTTTTTAAATGCAAATTTCTAACTATAACGTGTCTGAAACCTATTGTTTTTCAGTGAATTTCAAAGGTTTTTAAATGCTAATTTCTAACTATAACATGCCTGAAACCTATGGTTTTTTCAGTGAATTTCAAAGGTTTTTAAATGCTAATTTCTAACTATAACGTGTCTGAAACCTATGGTTTTTTCAGTGAATTTCAAAGGTTTTTAAATGCTAATTTCTAACTATAACGTGCCTGAAACCTATGGTTTTTACAGTGCATAGAATCACCAATGTTATCCTACGGCAGGAAATTCACTTAGCAGGTAAGTAGTGTTATCGTTACTTTTTCTTACTCAGTGGTGGATCCTGGATCCAGCACTGGTGCATCTCCTGTAAACAGTTGAAAGAATGCGTTTAAGTTATACAGGCGATTTTTAAGGAATATTTGTAGTTTGTGAAAATCGACACTTTGAAACTTTTCTGCTGAAAACCAGACAATGGATTCCTATGGAAGGAAATACAAGTTACTGGTAAGTACGGTTAGAATTACTTTTCAGGGTCAGTGCTGGGCTAAAAGATGCAGCACTGGGTTCTCTCCTGATAACAGGTGAGTAAATCGGAATTCGTAGTTCGGCTGATTTTAGAGGAATATTATAAAGTTCCAAAACTCCACACTTAGAAGAATTTCCAAGTGAAACCAGACAATGGATTCCTATGGAAGGAAATACAAGTTACTGGTAAGTACGGTTAGAATTACTTTTCAGGGTCAGTGCTGGGCTAAAGATGCAGCACTGGGTTCTCTCCTGATAACAGGTGAGTAAATCGGAATTCGTAGTTCGGCTGATTTTAGAGGAATATTATAATGTTCCAAAACTCCACACTTAGAAGAATTTCCAAGCGAAACCAGTCAATGTTAGCCTATGGAAGGAAATTCAAGTTCCTGGTAAGTACGGTTAAAATTACTTTTCAGGATCAGTACTGGGCTGAAAGATGCAGCACTGAGGTCTCTCCTGATAACAGGTGATTAAATCGGAATTCGTATTTTGGCTGATTTTAGAAGAATATTTGTATGTTTCAAAAATCGACACAGAAACTTTTCAGCAAAAAGCAGGCAATGATATCCTATGGAAGGAAATTCAAGTTACTGGTAAGTACGGTTAAAATTACTTTTCAGGATCAGTACTGGGCTGAAAGATGCAGCACTGAGGTCTCTCCTGATAACAGGTGATTAAATCGGAATTCGTATTTTGGCTGATTTTAGAAGAATATTTGTATGTTTCAAAAATCGACACAGAAACTTTTTCAGCAAAAAGTAGGCAATGATATCCTATGGAAGGAAATTCAAGTTACTGGTAAGTACGGTTAAAATTACTTTTCAGGATCAGTACTGGGCTGAAAGATGCAGCACTGAGGTCTCTCCTGATAACAGGTGAGTAAATCGGAATTCGTATTTCGGCTGATTTTAGAGGAATATTATAAAGTTCCAAAACTCCACACTTAGAAGAATTTCCAAGTGAAACCAGACAATGGATTCCTATGGAAGGAAATACAAGTTACTGGTAAGTACGGTTAGAATTACTTTTCAGGGTCAGTGCTGGGCTAAAAGATGCAGCACTGAGGTTCTCTCCTGATAACAGGTGAGTAAATCGGAATTCGTAGTTCGGCTGATTTTAGAGGAATATTATAAAGTTCCAAAACTCCACACTTAGAAGAATTTCCAAGTGAAACCAGACAATGGATTCCTATGGAAGGAAATACAAGTTACTGGTAAGTACGGTTAGAATTACTTTTCAGGGTCAGTGCTGGGCTAAAAGATGCAGCACTGGGTTCTCTCCTGATAACAGGTGAGTAAATCGGAATTCGTAGTTCGGCTGATTTTAGAGGAATATTATAAAGTTCCAAAACTCCACACTTAGAAGAATTTCCAAGTGAAACCAGTCAATGTTAGGCTATGGAAGGAAATTCAAGTTCCTGGTAAGTACGGTTAAAATTACTTTTCAGGATCAGTACTGGGCTGAAAGATGCAGCACTGAGGTCTCTCCTGATAACAGGTGATTAAATCGGAATTCGTATTTTGGCTGATTTTAGAAGAATATTTGTATGTTTCAAAAATCGACACTTAGAAACTTTTTCAGCAAAAAGCAGGCAATGATATCCTATGGAAGGAAATTCAAGTTACTGGTAAGTACGGTTAAAATTACTTTTCAGGATCAGTACTGGGCTGAAAGATGCAGCACTGAGGTCTCTCCTGATAACAGGTGATTAAATCGGAATTCGTATTTTGGCTGATTTTAGAAGAATATTTGTATGTTTCAAAAATCGACACAGAAACTTTTTCAGCAAAAAGTAGGCAATGATATCCTATGGAAGGAAATTCAAGTTACTGGTAAGTACGGTTAAAATTACTTTTCAGGATCAGTACTGGGCTGAAAGATGCAGCACTGAGGTCTCTCCTGATAACAGGTGAGTAAATCGGAATTCGTATTTCGGCTGATTTTAGAGGAATATTATAAAGTTCCAAAACTCCACACTTAGAAGAATTTCCAAGTGAAACCAGACAATGGATTCCTATGGAAGGAAATACAAGTTACTGGTAAGTACGGTTAGAATTACTTTTCAGGGTCAGTGCTGGGCTAAAAGATGCAGCACTGAGGTTCTCTCCTGATAACAGGTGAGTAAATCGGAATTCGTAGTTCGGCTGATTTTAGAGGAATATTATAAAGTTCCAAAACTCCACACTTAGAAGAATTTCCAAGTGAAACCAGACAATGGATTCCTATGGAAGGAAATACAAGTTACTGGTAAGTACGGTTAGAATTACTTTTCAGGGTCAGTGCTGGGCTAAAAGATGCAGCTCTGAGGTTCTCTCCTGATAACAGGTGAGTAAATCGAATTCGTAGTTCGGCTGATTTTAGAGGAATATTATAAAGTTCCAAAACTCCACACTTAGAAGAATTTCCAAGCGAAACCAGTCAATGTTAGCCTATGGAAGGAAATTCAAGTTCCTGGTAAGTACGGTTAAAATTACTTTTCAGGATCAGTACTGGGCTGAAAGATGCAGCACTGAGGTCTCTCCTGATAACAGGTGATTAAATCGGAATTCGTATTTTGGCTGATTTTAGAAGAATATTTGTATGTTTCAAAATCGACACAGAAACTTTTCAGCAAAAAGCAGGCAATGATATCCTATGGAAGGAAATTCAAGTTACTGGTAAGTACGGTTAAAATTACTTTTCAGGATCAGTACTGGGCTGAAAGATGCAGCACTGAGGTCTCTCCTGATAACAGGTGATTAAATCGGAATTCGTATTTTGGCTGATTTTAGAAGAATATTTGTATGTTTCAAAAATCGACACAGAAACTTTTTCAGCAAAAAGCAGGCAATGATATCCTATGGAAGGAAATTCAAGTTACTGGTAAGTACGGTTAAAATTACTTTTCAGGATCAGTACTGGGCTGAAAGATGCAGCACTGAGGTCTCTCCTGATAACAGGTGAGTAAATCGGAATTCGTATTTCGGCTGATTTTAGAGGAATATTATAAAGTTCCAAAACTCCACACTTAGAAGAATTTCCAAGTGAAACCAGTCAATGATATCCTATGGAAGGAAATTCAAGTTACTGGTAAGTACGGTTAAAATTACTTTTCAGGATCAGTACTGGGCTGAAAGATGCAGCACTGAGGTCTCTCCTGATAACAGGTCAGTAAATCGGAATTCGTAGTTCGGTTGATTTTAGAGGAATATTTGTATGTTTCAAAAATCGACACTTAGAAACTTTTTCAGCAAAAAGCAGACAATGATACCGTATGGAAGGAAATTCAAGTTACTGGTAAGTACGGTTAAAATTACTTTTCAGGATCAGTACTGGGCTGAAAGATGCAGCACTGAGGTCTCTCCTGATAACAGGTGAGTAAATCGGAATTCGTATTTCGGCTGATTTTAGAGGAATATTATAAAGTTCCAAAACTCCACACTTAGAAGAATTTCCAAGTGAAACCAGTCAATGATATCCTATGGAAGGAAATTCAAGTTACTGGTAAGTACGGTTAAAATTACTTTTCAGGATCAGTACTGGGCTGAAAGATGCAGCACTGAGGTCTCTCCTGATAACAGGTGAGTAAATAGAAATTCGTAGTTCGGCTGATTTTAGAGGAATATTTGCACAATGGTGAAGGGAGGGGCGGGGCCTGAGGTGACATCTGTGCAAAGCGCCCCGTGGCGCGTTTTAAGTTGGGGGATTAAGTCCCCTTGAATCATGAGGGTCCCTGGGGTCCAACTAGCCCACCCTGTACCTCCAGTATGCGCCAGGAGGCTGCGTTGCAGAGAGGTGTTCAGAGGCCACGCCCCTTTTGCACCTCTCTGCAATGCAGCTCTGTGGCGCTTCTGGACGTACCTGTTGGGCTAGTTGGCCCCCAGGGACCCTCAGGATTGTAGGGGATTTAATTCCCCATCTTAAAACGCGCCATGGGGCCTGTTTGCACACATGTCACCTGAAGCCCCGCCCCTCCCTTCACCACTGCAAACGCGCCCAGTGGCGCGTTTTAAGTTGGGGGATTAAGTCCCCTTGAATCCTGAGGGTCCCTGGAGTCCAACTAGCCCACCATGTACTTCTAAAAAGCGCCACAGAGCTGCGTTGCAGAGAGGTGTAAAAGGGGCGTGGCCTCTGTACACCTCTCTGCAACGCAGCCCTGGCGCATATTGGAGGTTCCTGGTGGGCTAGTTGGCCCTCAGGGACCCCAGTATTCAAGGGGAATTAGTTCCCCTTCTTAAAACGCGCCAGGAGGCGCGTTTGCAGAGTACTGCAGGGAGGGGGCGGGCCTCCGGCACGATGCCGGTCGTTTTTTTTTCTAATTTTTTTAATGGGAGGGGGCTGCGTGGCCCCCTTCCCTTAGCCACTTTTGGCCCCGGGGACCCCATCCCCCGCAAGCCTGTGCATTTTTTTTTTTTTTAATTAAAAAAAACGGGAAGAGGGCCGCGTGGCCCCCCTTCCCTGGGCCTGTATTGGCCCCGGGGACCCCATCCCCGGGGCATGCCCTCGATTTTTTTTATTATTTTGAAGGGGGTTGCGTGGCCCCCTCCTCAGGCCATTTAAGGCCCCGGGGACCCCATCCCCCGGGGCCGGCCTTGCCCTTTTTTAATTTTTTTTTTTTTTATTTGAGGAGGGGGCTGCGTGGCTCCCCTCCTCAGGCCACTTATGGCCCCGGGGACCCCATCCCCCGGGGCCTGGCCTCTGGTTGGGGACTGTGGGGGGGACCCCAATCCCCCCACAGTCCCAGCCGGCTCCCCGCCTCCTGCGTGAGCCGGCATTGCTTTCCACATGGGGAGCAGCTAACATGCTGCTCCCCATGTGGAAAGCTATTGGGTTTGCATTTTGAAAGAGAGAGCAGGTTTCCTGCTCTCTCTTTCAAAATGCAAACCAAGTTTGCTATGACAGGACGGGAGCCGCGAGGCTCCCGTCCTGTCATAGCAAACTACAGTGTCCCGGGGGTAGGCACCCGGGACACTGCAGGAGCCGGCCCTGGGGGTGGCGGTCCCCAGGGCCATCAAGGGCTCCAGGAGGGGGCCGCGCGGCCCCCTCCCTTGAATTGCACGGCCCCGGGGAGGTGGTGGTCCCCGGGGCTCTGGGGTCCGTAACGGACCCCCACATTTATTTTCTATGTGCCCCGGGAGGTGGTGGTCCCCGGGGCATGTGGAGGCTGGAGCCCCCACACATTATTTAAAATTTAAAAAGAAGCCCCGGGGGTGGCGGTCCCCGGGCTGCGGGAGGGCAGGAGAGCCCTCCCGCACCATTTTTAATTAAGCCCCGGGGGTGGCAGTCCCGGGGTTTGGGGGCCTTAGAGGCCCCCATATAAACAATAAACCCACCCCCGCATGCCCCCGGGACTTGGGCCACCCAGGGGCAAATTTGCATCGAGCGCGGGAGACCGCGCTTCGATTTTCTCGGCGGGATTCGCGCACCCTGAGCGCATCCCGCCGATTTTTTTTTTTAAATGCTTTTTTCTGCCCAGGGGTCCTTGTGGGACCCCCTGAGCAGACCTAGAGGTCAGGGTGTTTCTACCCTGCCCCCTTTGTGCGTTTGCGCACTTGTTTCTTCTGGGTTTTTTCTAATCGGCAGGATCCGCGCACCCTAAGCGCATCCTGCCGATTTAAAAAAAAAAAATGCTTTTTCTGCCCAGGGGTCCTTGTGGGACCCCTGAGCAGACCTAGGGGTCAAGGTGTTTCTACCCTGCCCCCTTTTGCGCTTTGCGCATTTGTTTCTGTCCCTCAGTTCTACCGAGGGACAAAATGGCTGCCAACACTTCCTGATTTGGAGTGTTGACAGCCACTTGACAGCCAATTAGCATGCAGCTCGTGGTCGGGAGGGTACGCGGACCCTACTCGGCCATAGATATATATGTGACTTAACTTTTGATTTTCTCAGGAACTACTGAACGGATTTACACCATTTAACAAAAGGGTTCTTTCTGAACCAAGAACTACCTCTTTGCCAAATTTGGTGTAATTCCGTTCAGCAGTTCGGGCTGTAGCCGTGTCTAAAGTTTCCTATGGGAAAATGAATGGGGAAAACACGTTTTGGGACCCCCTTTTTCTCGGCCCCCGCTTGACGAATCACCCTGAGACTTTCAGGGTAGGAGCGGACCGGAGCGGGCCATAAAGTTTGAAAATTTCGCGAAGATTCGCCAACCGACGCAAGAGTTATTTCAAATAGAATGTCGCGGATTTCCTATGGAAGATAGGTCCTAACTATAACTATCTACTGGCGACCGCCAGTAGATAATATATATATATATATATATATATATACACATATACACACGCATATGGGTTTATACTTACCTGGAAAATAGATACATTAATGGGGTAAAGGCAATCATGGTAAAGGCATAGTAGTTGTAAAAAATAGTAGTTGTTAAAACTTTAGTGGTTTAGACTAAGTAGTGGTTGAGGAGTAGTGGTTTAGACTGTAGTTGTTCATGTGGTAGTTGTTCCATCATACAATCAGTCTGTAAAGCTGGACTGTAGAGCATACATAATCTATATAATACCCATATATCATCTGGAGTACCCAGGGGTTGGCATTCACCTTCTCCTACATTTGGCAGAAAAACTTTAATACAACCTTGAATTTTCCTAGAGGGAGGATTTAGATTTAGGAAAACAACTGGATGGGATGGCAGAAGACTTCTGAGATTAAAGTCCTGAAGACAACTGAAATGTAGGTGCAGAAGGTTCATGGCTCCTGCAGAGTCTACAGCCATACTTTCTGCTGAAAAACCTTAAGACGTACAGGAGATTGCAACCTAATTGACGAAAGTCGAAGAAGTAGTTATGGATAATCTGGCTTCTGAGTCTGGCAAGGATCTCTATCTATTTATGACTCATCCAAAAATATATCTTTTTAAAAATATCCTTCTGATGCAGGATTGGGCACGGAACAGGGTATATCAGTGTTTACATATTTAGAGAAAGTTTGCTAAAAACAAGGGCACCAAGCAGAATCTTATAGGGCCGTGGGTGACATGTTAGCAATTTTGAAAGTCATTCTCACAAGTCTAATCCTCTTGAGCTCCGAGATGAAATTGGCCTTAACATTGCCAAAAAGAAAGACAGCTCTCTGGGCCAAACCTCTTGCAGTGGCAATGTTGATGATACTGGTCAATACGATAGCTTTTATCTAAAAAATCCAGGTATGAAATCAGAGGTGCAGGGACAAGAGTAAGACTATTCTGGTAGTTTTTTTTTAAGCATGATCAATATGTTTTTGCGTTTCCCTACCTGAGCGACACAAGAAAGTAACAAGGTGGGAATCCATCTCATTGGTACAGCTACAATTGTTCTTGACTGAAGGTAGAAAGAACTCCCCTTAATGGGATTATCTATGGCTAGACAAAGGTAGGATTGGACAAACTGGACCACTCACTCGCCTTGCCATCATACACCATTTACAAAACTAAAAGCATCATTAATATAGCCACAATGACCGAAATTTCTACTAACCTGGCTGACAAGCTCACCACCTCAATATGCTCTCAGTCAGGACACCATCAGACTGAAGATAAAGAAATAATAAAAAGAAAAGCACAAGGCAACAGGCTTCACATTCTATGTACATAGGATCTAGAAAATACCCCTTTATCCATTAGGGATGCTGCATCCCTGCTCCAAATTTAGAAGAGCTGAAGACTCACCTCTTTAAAAAAACGCTGCATCATGATGGAGTAACAGTCTGCTAATCAGCTACCCCAATTATCAAATGCTGGCTATGTCTTTGCCTTTGACCATGCACAGCACTGCTCTGCCTTTCAACTAGGTTTGTGCTTCATACATAATATGTAAATAAACACATACATACACACATGATGACTCAGAGACCACTTTGAGCAGTTAAGATGGTGGGAGTCACAAGCATCAACAAGCACTGACATAGCCAATAGGTCTCGCCTTTGGGACCTTATAAGCATTTAGACTATAATACAGCAATATATACAGCCTAACTTCCCTCCTCCCATCTGTGTCTTTCACCTTCCGGTAAATGCACTGAGAGGTGGGGGGAGGGGAGGTGCAGGCAGGCGGCCATGATTTATGTGATCTTAGTAAACACGGTTTATGTTTGCCGGCCGTGCTAAGAAGCAGAGCCCGATTTGGCTGGCCCAGATAGCGCCCTTACACTGGCTTTGGGCCTTTCTAAGGCGCTAGAATGCCGCGCCTGGTATGTGGCAGCTCCTCGCATGAGGTTATTCAGTGCATTAATGAGTGTAATTTCGGCTCAGATATTTCTCGCTGTTTGCAGCCTCTGTTGTACCTTTATACCACAAAGGGGCTCTCTGGCTGATGCAATTGCTCATAGGCTGACAAGCAAATAGATAAGGAACAAGACAGATGGCAACCATTGGGAGGGACGGCCCCTGTATTAATTTTCATTTTCTTTCTTAAAGGCAGAATCGAAAATAGTGCTGGGGCCAAAATAACATTGAGGTCTTAAGAATCAGAGAGCAACCCTCGTCCGAAGCGATGCCGGGCTTTCCTGCCCTAACACATGTGCAAAATCATACAAGAAAAAGGTGACAAAGAGATGCACACACCCGGCAGTTTAAGGAAATCCTCCAACTGACACGCCTCCACCCCCAGCAAGGCCCGTGGTAAAAGGGATAGGTGCGTCAGTTTGGAGGTGGAAGCAGTGGTAGTAATGCCCAAGGGGAAGGTAACACAAACACTACTTTCTTTGAAATGCGCAAGGTGTAGTGGTGCACAAACGCACGCGGGCGCTCAGACCCTCGCACCGGGGACCTATGCGATCATTTCAGCTGTTGTAGCTCTCATTTTATTGCTGGCGGGGGATTTACGGGGAAATTATGGAAATAAAAGAGGGATGGGTCCCTGTGCCGCACTATTTATTTAAAGTGCCCGGTGTGCAAACAAAGGGAGAAAACGAAAGAATCAAGCCTCATTTCAGATGCATGACCTGAAATTAAAGAAACAAAAATACAATTTACAGCGCATATGCTGCCTGGAATGAAGTAGTGGGTGACAAATGCAGCAAGCGCGGCCGCGAAAGTGAAAGCGACTGCGCTAATTAGAAACATGATCCACAATAGATGGCACATTACGCGCCGCTGCTCGCTCCCGCAAGGTGGAGGCCGTGGGAGTAAACATTTTCAGAAAAGGTGGGACATGCACCCGCCTTTGGCCAATTGCGTGCTCTTATTTTTGAAAGCCACATGCAAAGGCCAATAGAATGTGACAACCACATGCACGAGCCTTTCAGAAAGTCTGGAGTGATTCCAAGAGGCCCTCTCCTAGCGCAGCGCATGCGCGCTGCGCTAGGATCGACCTAAAAAGGGTTGTTCCTCGGGATCCATCTTTACTGGTCAAGGGGGAGAATCATCATAAACCTTTGGAAACCCACAGAAAACAAGGATGTGGGAATACAAATGCTTCCAATTCCCATCACGGTTACAAGCAGATAACGTATCAGTGAATGTCAGGTTCAAGCTTTAAATAATTAAAAATTAAAAATAAAACTTACACACCACATTAAATTTCATTCTTAACAACTAACACTGATTTAAGGTATAATAATAGTGAACCATATATTTTCTTTTCATCACAATTCGGTATAGCAATCCATTTTTCTTGCCTATATTACCACGGTCTTTACAAATATTAAAACAGACTAGCAGTTGTTTCCTCTGTTTATTCAGGCATGGACAACATAGTAAAATATTAAACAAATCCATTTCAAGTGACCACATTCGACACACACATAATCTACTCAATAACCCCAACAAAGTACCTTTTATTGTCATCAAGTGAAGTTGACTCAGCATTACAAATACCAAGAATGAATGCTTACAATTATTTTTTGATGGGCTGGGAGGATCAAACGCTGAAGAGAAGTGATAGGCTACTTGTTAGACCTGTCATCCTTAGGGTGGTCTTTCCCCAGGCGTTTTGCCTTTTGTCTCTCATTTTTGCTGATTCTTATTGTTGGCCTTAGGACTCAGAGCACTTTACCACTGCTAACCAGTGCTAAAGTGCATGTGCTTCTACCCTAAACATGATGACATTGGTGTATACCTGTTTGGCATTATTGTTGTACTGGTACGTTCCTTGTAAACTGGTATACCACATATCCAGGGCCTGTTCTTCAAATGCTACTAGTGGGCTGCAGCACTGATTGTGCCACCCACAGACGTAGCCTTTCAAACCTGTCTCAGGCCTGCCACCACAGTGCTTGTGTGTGTGGTTTACTACCAGTCGACTTGGCATTAAAAACCACTTGTCAAGCCTTAAACTCCCCTTTTATTACATATGTCACCCCTAAGTTAGGCCCTAAGTAACCCTAAGGCAGGTTGCTATGTAGGTAAAAGATAGGACATGTACTTTGTTTTTCATGTCCTTGTAGTGACAAACAGCCTATTTCGTTTTTCACATAGGCTAGCATTGGGAATTCCTTAATACACTTTTAAGTTGTAATTCCTGATCAGAGAGGAGTAGCTTTTTCATGTTTAATATGTTTGGAATGTTAATCATAAATCCTCCTTACTGGTGAAGTTGGATTTAACATTACTATTTTAGAAATGCCACCTTTAGAAAGTGGATATTTATCTGCACTTACTGCTCTTTGTGCCTTACAGCCTGTCTCCAATTCACGTCTGGGTTGGGTGTCAGCTATACTTTGTGCATTCCCTCTAGAAAGCCACAAACACAGGAAGGTTAGGCTCTTCTGCATTCTGAGCACTCATCTGCATTCTGATGGGTCTAATACATCATACATCATAGGGAAGACTTCCAAGAGGCAGGCATACACTCCAAGACCAACAATAAAGAGACTTGAAACCCCATGGAATGTAGGAGGCAACGACTAAGAAGACAGAGCATCACCAGCAGAATTTTCAAAGTCTGATAAAATAAAGAGAAAGTCACATGCTTTTTTAACTACTTAGTATACACACAAGACATGGGCTACTGGGCCCTAATAACTTAGGGATAGGTTTAGCATTTGATGGATGGAGTATTGTCCATCAGGATGGCAGAGGACTTTATCAATACATATATATATTTGGATACAAATATTTTTTTACCTTAATTTTTTTTAAACTACTGAACGGATTTACATCAAATCACAAAAAGCACACTTTCTGGACCAAAATCTAGCTTCCTGGCATATTTGGTGTAATTCCAATCAGACGTTTGGGGTGTAGACCTTTTAAAAAAAGTCTATGAAAAATGCATGGTGAAATTTGATTTTGGGACTGCCCTTTTTTCTTGGCCCCCACTTGACAGATCACCCCGAAACCTTCCAGGAAGGATCTGAGGTGGATGAACATTGTTTTTGGAAAGGTTTGTGAAGATTCGTCAATTGACACCAAAGTTAGTAGCAAACTAAGAATTTTTTTTCTGTAGAATCGCAAACTTAACTATAACTATATAAAATATATATGTGTGTGTGTGTGTGTATACATATAATACTTAGCAGCTTTTTTGTGCATTAAAGCAATGCGTTTTAAAGTAACAACGTGTTGTATAAAAAAACTCATTGTAATATACCACTCTGTAATGCTTCATATTTCTGCAATGCATAATATGTTCATGCCTAAGTATTGAAACAAAACAGTTTGGGTAGCAGAAGACAAAACTTCACAGGACTGGTGGGTGTTTTTTCGAAGCTTACATTGGATATTCATTTAAAGTGCTCTCTTTTCCCCGGTTTAAAGAGGTTACATTAAATAAATAAAAGAGGTATTTCATACCTTTGGAATCAGCATTTAAAGTTAACGTTTGTCACGCCATTTTATATTTCATTCCATTCCTAGTTAGCAGAAATTGACAGTTTTCCTCTTGTTTAAAGGATGTGAACAAAGCAATGGTGTTTGTGTGATCGCCCTTCTTTCTAGGAGACAGTTGTGGCTTCTTCTAGTAATGTTGTCATTCAATTCTGGTTATTTCCCCAAGGGTATATTATGAGGCGGCGGCTACTAAAGGTAGCAGCATGATCGCCCAAAATCTACAGACAGAATATAGGAAAATCCAGGCCCCATATACACAGCATTTGTTCGCCCACCTCATAACTTGAACAAGGTTTCCCTCTTGTCGGTCCATCCCTTTCACATGATTTAGGGTGTTACCTTTCAGATGTATGACCAGCGGAAAAGAATCCAGAGATTCTATTTATTTGCATTTATTTTCCAACCCACAGATGCTATTTTTTCATTGGATTGTAGGTGTTTACTGGAAATCAAAAAACTAAGATACACACTTTTAAAGCAGAATAAACTATTACACATATGAATATTTCCACACTATACTTTCAGTATGTCTTTTGTGCAGCATTTCACAGCTCCCATCTCCACGTGGGATGCTGAAAAAAAGATAACACAGAAATTGTTTATGGAATTCACGATCTTTTTTTGAAAGAAAATCGTTAAATTACACATGGTAGATCTATGTCTACACCATTTCACGATTTACATTTTTTGGGACTCATAAAATCCCAGGAAGTAAGTTTAAAAATCCATAACCAATGCATTTCTTGGCGTTCACTATTTGCACTCCTAGTACTCCTATTTCGTACATTTAAATATTTCTACACTCTTTTGTTTTCAAGTGTTTTGTGCAACTTTTTGCTCTTCTTATTTTACAAGTAGGAAACTTCAAAAAAGACAATGCATAAATAGTATGACAGCTTACGCAATGCCCATTTTTTTAAAACCTTTTTTCAGTAATAAAAATCATTGACTTGCACCTACACTTTTTGACGATTTACACATTTTTTGATAATCATTTTATCCCAAGAAATACATTTGAAAATCTATCTAACTGTACATTTCCAGGAATACTTTTACAATCTCTTATCGTACTCCTATGGATGGGCTGCATGTGGACAATCCACAGATCTTGCATTAGAAAAAACCAGGGCCGGATGGGGAATCAAAACAAGCCCTGGCAAAACTTTCAACCCAGCCTGCTCCCATCCTCCTCCCTCATCTTCTTCTTTCCTGCTCTCTCTACGCTCACTTTCCTCTCTTCCTTTTCCAACTTTCTCTCCCAAAGCACTGGCTTTAACTGTTGCATTATCTAAAGCAGTTAGAGAAAGTGAAAGAGATGCCAGCAGCAGCCTCCTCCCTTCAAAACCAGCAACAAAGACTCCAGCCCACTGGGGAGGTGCATGATACACAAAAAGGCCAGTCCGCCCCGGGAAAAACACATGTGCTGGGGCACATTCCCTCTCTGTTTGCATACTTCAACTTTTTTTTATGTCGATCACTATTGTACAATTTGAGTTATAACATTTAGAAAAACTTTTGGAAATGTTTGTGAATACCCACAAAGCTACACCTTTTGGGGCTACACAACATTCCCAGTGGCAAACTCAATAACTCTCACCAGTGAAGTTCCTTTTGAAGCTCAGATGTCTCCACACATAAGGTCGCTAGACCTTATGTAATCAACAGAAAAAAAGAGCTTTGAGGAGTACTACTCAGAAGGACTGTGGCTCTGCCCGTAGGTTGGTTACCATGAATACAGAATTTGATTGGACACAAGTTGTGTGTTTCTGCTGAAAATGAGTGCTTGCATTGCAGTTTTTGACTTATGAAAAACCTGATGCACAGCAGGACTGAACTGGCTATAATGACAAGTCATTGATCAAGGCTATAGTCCTAATCTCTTTATTATGAAAAGTTACAACAGCAGTAGGCTTTATTCATTTATTGTGAAAAGCATATGTAAATACCAATAGGCCTTTAAGGGTGGATTGACATAACACTGCATTAAAGATTGTAGATAGGTGTTGTGTTACAGGGAATCTTGCGGGATATCATAGCAGACAAGGGTTTTGGTGTTGTTTACCCCAAATGGCAAACCTGAGGAGTTGAAGATTTGCACTTTGAAAATTCTCATTAGGCCATTTTACGAAGAGTTGTATATTGTTTTGCCAACTGTAATTTTGTACATATTTGTAACTTTATTACTACTGAGAGAGGGGCTTTGGCTTCCGCCAAATGTTGAGTCCCTGAAGTAGAAATTTTGATTGGGCAGAAGTTGTGTGCTTCCGCTTAATGCACTTTTTTGCTCTGAGTTGGTTATTGTTGGACTTGGCCCTTTCGTCAGGGTCATCCCAAACCTTTTGCCTTCACTCCTCCTATTTTTGCTGAATTCATTTTTGTTGGCCCTAGGACTCTGTGCACTTTGCCACTGCTAACCAGTGCTAAACTGCTTGAGCTCTCTCCTTAAAACATGATAGAATTGGCTTATACCCAATTGGCATATATATTTTACTTCTAAGTCCCTAGCAAAGTGCCCCAACCTGTGCCCAAGGCCTATAAATTAAATGCTACTAGTGCGCTTAGAGCACTGATTGTGCCACCCACTTAAGTAGCACTTTTTACATGTCTCAGGTCTACCATTGCAGCGTGTGCGCAGTTTTAAACTGCCATGTCGACCTGGCAAAATAAACCTTTTGCCAGGCCCAAACCTTTGTTTTTAGGCCATGTAAGTCACCCCTAGGGTATGCCACAGACAGCCCAGAGGGCAGGGTGCAATGTATTTAGAATGTAGGGCATGTAGTTTTAGGTTTCACATGTCCTGGTAGTGAAAAACTTATTTTTCATCATTGCAAGGCCTATCTCTTCCATAGGATAATGTTGGAGTTGCCTCATTACATCTAATAAGTGATAGTTTCCAAATGGGAGCAGGCAACCAGATCGTGTTTGGTGTCTTTGGAATTGTAATGAAAAATACATAGTCAAGGCAGATTTCAAATGACAGATTTTGACAATGCCACGTTTAGAAAGTTTTAATTTTCCTTCCTTAGTCATTTAGTGTCTAGCCTGTCCCTGGATCACATGACTGAGTATATGTGACTGTAGGGCTTTGTGCATTCCTCCTAGCCAGCTACATACAATAGATTGCTTAGGTGTGCCTGGATGGGCCAACACTCACAGGATGGGATGGGGGAACTTGGCACAGCCCTACTTACACTTGAATAGGATGTGTACGGACTCCATACAAAGGGCTGCATACTCCCCGTAGTTAGTCTGGACAGGACAGGGGAGGCAGAATGGCTGGGGTCTTCAAAGGGAATTCTAGAAGCTTCTCCCACCTTCCAGAGGAAGGGTACCAGGTAATAATATTGGCTCTCTGACACCACCTCTTCAGTACACTTCAGGACCTGTAGATAGTCTGGCAGGAAGGAGTGCTGCGCTGCTGACAATACTGCCATTTTGCTGTGCAGCTACTCTGAAGGACTGCTACCCTGCTGTGCTGACCTCCTGCAGGCTGCCCTCTTGCCTGGGTGAGAAGGACTGCACCTGCAACTCTGAACCCAGGGCCACAGTGACTCTAAGGGCTTGTTGGTTGACCTCCTGATCAGAAGCCCCAGGGACACACAAGGCTTCCAACTACCTTGAACACAGCACCTGGACTCTGGTAATTGTGAGTCCTGCCCTACCAATTGGTGCCATCCCATCCCTGGACCCTTGGCAGTGGGCCTAAAGGTGCTCAGCCAAGCCAATCTGTGGTCCCCATTGGAACTAGCTTGAAACGATGGGAAGCAATGTGGAGCGACATGAAGTCCTACAAAGCTTCACCACACCTGCCAGCCTCATCCGAATCGAAGCCTCGTGACGCAAAGCCTCGCCGCACAGCTGCCAGCTCCCCAGAACTGAAGAAAATCAATGCAAAGCACCACAAAGCCTCGCAACACAGCTTGACACCAAACAACGCAAAGTGTCGCAAAGCAACAACTGCACTCCGGATTAAGGTATTGTGTTCAGCGGATCAAGTTGGTCCCTGTAGCCAGCTTGTGCTCCGTCGCAGCTGGTCTGAACTTGTGACTTAGTCCTGGTCCGGCGTGACCAGATAATCACAGTTGGCGCTTTGTGTTTCTTTGGTGCTATTTTCACTTTAACCTTTAAAATTGCATATCATCGGATAAACTGATTGGATTTTGTCATTGTGGTCATGTTTTATTTATTAACCCTTTTGGTGCTTGCGTCGGCCAATGGCCGACGCAAGCACTACCTCCCTGGTGCGGCGCACGTCCATTGGCCGTCACCAGGGATGGCCCCCTTTAATCCACCGGTGCAAAGCACCAGAGATTGTTTTTTTTTTCTTTCCCCTGGGGGAGACGCGGAAGGCTTTCCGCATCTCCCCCCGCCCCCCTCGCGCCACGAGGCGCTCTGACGTCACTGATTTCCCCACCGGAGCTGAGGACAGCCGCAGGTAAGGCCGCGCTCGACTCCGATGGGGAAATCAGGCCGAAAACGGCCTCCTCAGCTTTCAGGGAGGCCTTGCTTGAAAGGGGAGAGTCTCCCCTTTCAAACTAGGCCTTCCTGAAAGGGTTTCCTAGCCGTGGATCGCGGCAGCGCTGCGATCCATGGCCAGGAAACCCCGCTAGACACCAGGGATGTCTTTGGGGGAGGTCAGCCCTTGTGGGAATGGGCGACCCCCCCCCCCGGGGGCATATTTTTATAATTAAAAACTTTGGCTATCCCTGGGAGGGGGCGCGATCTCCCCCCGAAATAAAATAAAAAAATTAAAATCTAATATGGCGGCGAAATTGGCAGGAGGTCGGTCCTCCTGCTCAGTGGCCGACCCCCTGTGGGGGTAATTATTTTTTTTATAGCCATGTGCTTTCCGTGGGGGCCACAATCGGCCCCCAGGGAAGCCATAACTATAAAAAAAAAATAGAGAAAGAGAGATCTCTCTTTCTTTATATATATATAGAGAGAGAGGGAGAGTCTCTTTCTCTCTGTAGATGATATATGTATACACTTTATTATTCATTTGAATGCCAAATTTGAACATTTTCTCGAATCCCATTTGGGTTAAATGCAGGCTATATGGACCACATCTCCCAGTAGGCACTGGGGCTTATACAAGCAGCCCATTGGAGGGAAGATATTTAAATAAATATGCCATTAGCACAGCAAATTATTCGAGTCAGCCTATGATTAAGGAACTTATTCCTAAACGCGTCAGGCTTGCATTAATGATGGGAGTGTTCGCTGATGCCTACGCATGATTTCTGCCTCTCGAGTGCGCCCCTGCTGCTGAGCACCCGTTTCTTGATCTTTATCACGCCGGCTCCGGGTGTGAGGAGCTGTACCACCCTGGAGATGTACAAGGGGCCACAGGGTAAGAAAATGGTCGTTGTCCGAATGTGGGGAGACACTGCTTGGATTTTTGGCAGAAACTGACACTTTATTATTCATTTGAATGACAAATTTGAACATTTTATCGAATCCCATTTGGGTTAAATGCAGGCTATATGGACCACATCTCCCAGTAGGCACTGGGGCTTCTACAAGCAGCCCATTGGAGGGAAGATATTTAAATAAAGATGCCATTAGCACAGCAAATTATTCGAGGCAGCCTATGATTAAGGAACTTATTCCGAAACGCGTCAGGCTTGCATTAATGATGGGAGTGTTCGCTGATGCCTATGCATGATTTCTGCCTCTCGAGTGCGCCCCTGCTGCTGAGCACCCGTTTCTTGATGTTTATCACGCCGGCTCCGGGCGTGAGGGGCTGCACCACCCTGGAGATGTACAAGGGGCCACAGGGTAAGAAAATGGTCGTTGCCCGAATGTGGGGAGACACTGCTTGGATTTTTGGCAGAAACGGACACTTTATTATTCATTTGAATGCCAAATTTGAACATTTTCTCGAATCCCATTTGGGTTAAATGCAGGCTATATGGACCACATCTCCCAGTAGGCACTGGGGCTTATACAAGCAGCCCATTGGACTTCCCCTTCTCAAAACGCGCCAGGGGGCGCGTTTGCCGACTGCTGCAGGGAGGGGGGCGGGGCCTCCGGCACGATGCCGGTCTTTTTTTTTTTTTTTTTTTGATTGGGAGGGGGGCTGCGTGGCCCCCCTTCCCTCAGCCACTTTTTGCCCCGGGGACCCCATCCCCCGGGGCCTGAGGAGTTTTTTTTTTATTAAAAAAGTTTTTCAATTAAAATTTGGAGGGGGGCTGCGTGGCCCCCCTCCTCAGGCCATTTAAGGCCCCGGGGACCCCATCCCCGGGGCCGGCCTTTAAATATTTTTTTTTTTTTTAGGGAGGGGGCTGCGTGGCCCCCTCCCTGGCCACTTATGGCCCCGGGGACCCCATCCCCCAGGGCCTGGCCTCTCGTTGGGGACTGTGGGGGTCCCCAAACCCCCACAGTCCCGCCGGCTCCCCGTGTCCTACGGGAGCCGGCATGCTTCTCCACATGGGGAGCAGCTAAGATGCTGCTCCCCATGTGGAAAGCAATTTGCTTGGATATTGGAAGCGAGAGCAGGTTTCCTGCTTTCGCTTCCAATATCCAAAGCAAGTTTGCAATGACAGGACAGGAGCCGCGAGGCTCCCGTCCTGTCATTGCAAACAGCAGTGTCCCGGGACAGGAGCCGCAGGCACCCCGGGACACTGCAGGAGCTGGCTCTGGGGGGGTGGCGGTCCCCAGGGCCACCACAGGCTCCAGGAGGAGGGCTGCGCGGCCCCCCTCCCCACATTTAGAAAGCCCCGGGGAGGTGGTGGTCCCCGGGGCTTTGGGGGTCCAAAATTTCTTAGTGCCCCGGGGAGGTGGCGGTCCCGGGGCATGTGGGGGCTGGAGCCCCCACACAGGTTAAATCATTTAAAAAAGAAGCCCCGGGAGGTGGCGGTCCTCGGGGCAGCGGGAGGGCAAAGAGCCCTCCCGCACCATTATTTTTTTAAGCCCCGGGGGTGACGGTCCTCGGGGCTTGGGGCCTTAGAGGCCCCCACATATTAAAAAGAAACCCCTGCATGCCCCCGGGACTTGGCCCACCCGGGGCCAATTAACAACGAGCGCGGGAGACGGCGCTTCGTTTTTTTCTCGGCGGGATCCGCACACCCTGAGCGCATCCCGCCGATTTTTTTTTTTAATTGCTTTTTCTGCCCAGGGGTCCTTGTGGGACCCCCTGAGCAGACCTAGGGGTCAGGGTGTTTCTACCCTGCCCCGTTTGTGCGTTTTGCGCACTTGTTTCTTCTGGGTTTTTTTCTAATCGGCAGGATCCGCGCACCCTGAGCGCATCCTGCCGATTTTTTTTTTTTTTTTAAATGCTTTTTTCTGCCCAGGGGGTCCTTGTGGGACCCCCTGAGCAGACCTAGGGGGTCAGGGTGTTTCTACCCTGCCCCCTTTTTGCGCTTTGCGCACTTGTTCGAGGGACAAAATGGCTGCCAACACTTCCTGATTTGGAGTGTTGACAGCCACTTGACAGCAATTAACATGCAGCTCGTGGTCGGGAGGGTACGCGGACCCTACTCGGCCATAGATATATATGTGACTTAACTTTTGATTTTCTCAGGAACTACTGAACGGATTTACACCATTTAACACAAAGGGTTCTTTCTGAACCAAGAACTACCTCTTTGCCAAATTTGGTGTAATTCCGTTCAGCAGTTCGGGCTGTAGCCGTGTCTAAAGTTTCCTATGGGAAAATGAATGGGGAAAACACGTTTTGGGACCCCCTTTTTCTCGGCCCCGCTTGACGAATCACCCTGAGACTTTCAGGGTAGGAGCGGACCGGAGCGGGCCATAAAGTTTGAAAATTTCGCGAAGATTCGTCAACCGACGCAAGAGTTATTTCAAATAGAATGTCGCGGATTTCCTATGGAAAATAGGTCCTAACTATAACTATCTACTGGCGACCGCCAGTAGATAATGTATACATATATATGTATATATATTTATATTTATATATGTGTGTGTAGTTAAAGGACTTTCCTTATCCCCGCTGTGCAGGGGGTGGCAAGGTCATTGAACCAGCGCCGCACGGCCCGACTGACTGATGCTATTGCGGCTGCGGCGTCTGGGGACCCAAGGGGGGTCCTGTACATAGTATATTATCGGGACTGCCCTCCTTTGCAGGAACTTTCCTTTGCAGGAACTCTGAAGCTCACCATGAGTGTAATGTGGTCCGGTCGGGAATCCGATCCCAGCGAGGATGCATGCTGGGAACTCAAGTGGCTTCCTGTTGTTTATATCGCGCTGGCCAGTTGCGCGAAAAGAGGACCCGCCCTACAAGTTGGCCAAGGGATTGCTGGCAATCTTTCTGCGTTACCCTCCAAGTTATTGGAAACCCTCGGCCCGCCACGGAAGCATCTGCGAGTAATGGACCGCTGTTTGATTACAGTCCGTGACTGCACGGGGTGGCAAGGTCACTGAACCAGCGCCGCATGGCCCGACTGATAGATGCTATTGCGGCTGGGGCGTCTGGGGACCTAAGGAGGGTCCTGTACATAGTATATTATCGGGACTGCCCTCCTTTGCAGGAACTTTCCTTTGCAGGAACTCTGAAGCTCACCATGAGTGTAATGTGGTCCGGTCGGGAATCCGATCCCAGCGAGGATGCATGCTGGGAACTGTAGTCATGTCCACACAGACTACAGTATTACCCGACAACTGCCAAATGAGACCAGGTGATTTTCCACCAATGGATTTAAAGCAGCAAGTTCACAGGAGCAATTTTGGCGGTATCCCGATGACAGCGGCATCTGACGAAGGCAAACTCCGCCGAAACGTGTAATGCCACAAGCTGTTTTTAGTTAAAGGACTTTCCTTATCCCCGCTGTGCCCTCTTAAGTTCTTGCTACTCAAGTGGCTTCCTGTTGTTTATATCGCACTGGCCAGTTGCGCGAAGAGAGGACCCGCCCTACAAGTTGGCCAAGGGATTGCTGGCAAACCTTTCTGCATTACCTTCCAAGTTATTGGAAACCCTCGGCCCGCCACGGAAGCATCTGCGAGTAATGGACCGCTGTTCAAACACAGTCCGTGACTGCACGGGGTGGCAAGGTCATTGAACCAGCGCCGCACGGCCCGACTGACTGATGCTATTGCGGCTGGGGCGCCTGGGGACCCAAGGAGGGTCCTGTACATAGTATATTATCGGGACTGCCCTCCTTTGCAGGAACTTTCCTTTGCAGGAACTCTGAAGCTCACCATGAGCGTAATGTGGTCCGGTCGAGAATCCGATCCCAGCGAGGATGCATGCTGGGAACTGTAGTCACGTCCACACAGACTACAGTATTACCCGACAACTGCCAAATGAGACCAGGTGATTTTCCACCAATGGATTTAAAGCAGCAAGTTCACAGGAGCAATTTTGGAGGTATCCCGATGACATCGGCATCTGACGAAGGCAAACTCCGCCGAAACGCGTAATGCCACAAGCTGTTTTTAGTTAAAGGACTTTCCTTATCCCCGCTGTGTCCTCTTAAGTTCTTGCTACTCAAGTGGCTTCCTGTTATATATATATATATATATATATATATATATACATATATATATGCAAAAACAGAAGCAGAGAACTCTGGGTAGTTCTCAAGTTTAGGTGGAAAGCAGCTCCAGTAAGAGCACTCTCAACACCAGCGACACTCTAAATTTGCTCACCTCAAATGTCTGCTTTTCTATCAAAGTTTTTAAGCATAGGATTAGAGCAGTGCTATCCACGCCGAGATAGAAAGGGACAAAGTCTTTTGCCATTTACACAGCAAAGTCTTTAAGCATAGGATTAGCACAGTGCTATCCCTGCCGAGCTGTAAAATGGCCAAAGCCTTTTACCACTCCAGGCACAGTATTACAGCTTTGGATTGGTAAAATACCATCCAAGCCAACCTGAAATGAATAAAAGCAACCCCTGACACGTGTTTCGCTCTCGTTAGAGCTCTTCAGAGAGGTATAGCTTTGTCCAGACACAAGGGAGCACCCAGTTATATATATATATATATATATATATATATATATATATATATATATATATATATATATATATATATATATATATATATATATATCTATATATATATATTCAGAAACACAAAGGATGCCGCACTCCAGAGATTGGTTTCAGAGTTGCTTTATTTTCACCACGACTGGTGGTAGTGGTGGTGAAAATAAAGCAACTCTGAAACCTATCTCTGGAGTGCGGCATCGTTTGTGTTTCTGAATTTAAATATCGGGTAAGGATTCCACCCATTGCTGCCTGCACCAGGTATTGAGCGCGCTGACATTGGGAATCAATTGGTTGTAATATATATATATATATATATATATATATATATATATATATATATATATATATATATATATACACATATATATATATATATATATATATGAGAAATCTCTCTGTATATATATATTTACAGAGAGATTTCTCAGTGCTGAAAGTATGAGACTGTGAAAGAACTATAATGAGTCTCTTTGAAGTTACATGAAAGGCAGTAAAGTGTGGTACTGCTGCAGAGTACAAAAAAGTTTTCCTGCTACATAGAGATATCTGACTTTTGTCTAGCGGCAGTTTTGACGCCATAAAGTAATGCAGAGGGCATGCTGGAAAGAACAGAGCTATATTATGTGGATAGCTAAGTGGATTAGTAAAGCCACGCATTAGAAACACTTTGAAACAGATGAAATGTATGTGAGAGAGGGGCTATGGAGAGATGAGGGGCACGTTTGCTCGATGGTAGTGAGGGAATCAAAGGAGGTCATAGTGTGCAATTGTAAAGCACATGTTCACCCGTAGGCATCTGGCGCTGAATAACAGATATTTATTGAAAGTCATGGGAGGGCGCCAAAATGATTGTCGCACTGGCTTCCACCAGCGCTAAAGGCTGCGATGATGGGTATGTGGCAAGGTAAAGTAGTACTGTGTCTTTTTTCGCTCTTTCTTAGTGTTTTTGGAGAGCATACGGATTTCGCAAAGGAAAGGTAAGGTGACTTCGTCATTACTGAGTGTTAAACACTTCACTCACGCACACACTTACCTACACTTTGAAACCAACAACCTATCTGCCTTCTACGTAGGATAGTGTTTTAAAAGGATAGTTTTAGGCACTAGCAGAGTTGGCGTATCGTTGGATGAATGCTGCCCAGGCCCTAAGTCTGGTTATGGAGTCTAGCTCTGAGGCAGGATCAGAGACTGAGACAGCAGATACTGAGACAGCATCTGAGGGAGAGGACAATGGAGCAGAATCTGGGAGTGATTTTTCATTCGGCGCAGTTCCATCCGACGACTCATCTTCCCACGATTCTGAAGGAGACGATGTCAGTCATGCTGTCCTTTTGCCAGCACAGTCTGTGCAGCGGGACACCAGTAGCAGGTTAGAGCAACCCAGAGAGCAGGCATGTGCAGCAGCAAGCACAGACGGAGCGCTATCTTGGCAGCCTCCCAATTTAGTTCAGCCCCAAATTCCGCATTTCACTGGTGACGCTGGATGTAAAGTCGATACGGCTAATTTTTAGCCAATTGACTGCGTCCATCTCTTTTTGGATGTTGACTTCCTTGATGAAATTGTGCAGCAAACAAATGTGCGTGCTGAACAATTTCTGAGGGAGCATGAGGCACTCTTGGGCCTCATTCTAGGGCACACAAATGGACTCCCACTTCTTTGGGGGAGTTGAAGATATTTTTGGGCCTCATGCTTAAAATGGGGGTAGTGCATAAACCAACCATGCTATCCTACTGGTCTACTCACACGGTTTGGTTAACCCCCATCTTCGCAACATACATGAGCAGAGATCGTTTTTTGCTATTGCAACGCATGCTGCATTTCAATGGCAATTCTGCTGCATTGCCCCGGGACCATCCAGACCATGACAGGTTGTTCAAAATTCTGCCTGTCGTGGAACATTTGTCTGCCAGGTTTCCAGAGGTTTATACTCCTGGAAAGAATATAGCCATTGATGACTCCTTGATCTTGTCTAAACGGCGGCTACTGTTCAGGCAGTACATTCCGAGCAAACGCGCTCACTATGGCATCAAGCTGTACATGCTGTGTGAGAGCTCGACTAGCTATGTGTACAGCTTGAGAGTGTATACAAGGAAGGACACAACTCTTAACCCTGTAGTTTGCCCTCTCACGCAAGGGGTCACAGGAAAGATTGTATGGGAGCTTGTCCAGCCACTCTTTCACAAAGGTTATAACCTTTATGTGGACAATTTCTATACAGGAGTAGAGCTGTTCAGTGAGCTCTACAAAGCTGGCACCATGGCTTGCGGTACAATTTGTTGTCGCTGCAAAGGATTCACTCAGGAGCTTGTTTGCAAGAAGCTCCAGAAATCCCAGAGCACTGCGTTGCATTCCAAATAACTGCTCGCAGTGAAGTTCTCAGATAGGCGTGACGTGTACGTGCTCACTACAATTCATGCTGAGAGCACTTCCCCTGTCACGGTTTGGGGTCAGATGGCCGAAGTCCACAAGCCACCTGTATACTTGATTACAACAAGTACATGGGCGGAGTGGACAAGAACGACCAGGTTCTTCAGCCATACAATGCAGATCATAAAACTCGCACTTGGTATAAGAAACTGTTTACTCACCTGATCCAGATGGCAACATACAATACGTATGTTGTTTATCGTCAGACCACCACAGGAAGACTCATGTCTTTCCTTGACTTTCAGTTGTCTGTGATTGAAAGTCCCACTGCTACAGAAGCAGCAGCCTCCACTTCATGTGTTTTGGAGGACGTAGCAAGGCTGCAGGAGCGACACTTTGCTGATAAAATTCCTGCAACACCCAAAAAGGAGCGACCATGTTGTCGTTGTAAAGTGTGCTCGATGCAGGGAAAGAGGCAGGAGACTCGTGTTTACTGTCCCCAGTGCCCAAGTAAGCCTGCCTTCTGTTTTCCAACTTGCTTTATGTTGTATCATACTAAAGCAAAATACTGGGAAATTGACTGAGGTGGAGCTGCCAATAGGTAAACCTTTCAATTGGTGTGAATGGATACCTACTGTCTGTGGGCCACTCCTTCACTACGCAAGCAGCTGCAGAATATTTGTTCCTCTACTTCAGGAAATCATGGACTTCTCAACACCTTTATCTGCTTTCAGAACGTGGTGGTAGTTCTGTTCGCCAATTGACAAGTGCAATATAGTCCCCACGCTGCACATACTGGTGGACAGAACATACGCCAAGTTGTCAGGGAGTACCCGTGTTTCACGTTCAACCGTTCTTCATAGTTTATGATGTTCTCTTTAGAAAGCTTTTGAAAATTTCCAGCATGTTTGCCTTAGTTTCAAAGGTAGATATGCTCGCTCAGTTCGAGATATGGCCTACTGGGATACTCGGACACCCCCCAACTTGCATCCACAAACTGGAAGGAGTTAGAGATGGCACGTGACAGAAACGTTTTCTCAAGCTTCAAGTAGCTAGAGATGGAAGGCATTAGTATAGGGTCACTTGACAATTAGACAGGATTAGTCAGGACTCTGATGACGACAGACACACGAACGGGTTAGACCAGCTTACGGTAGGTGCGCTTTCCGAGAAATATTGCAAAGGTAGAAGGCAGATAGTAAAGGTAGTACAGATACACGTCATGACTTCATCTTCACCCATGGATTCATATCCATTGCTGCCACTCTCGCACTGAATTTACTAAAGTACTTATGGGTCAATGCTGCTTGCCATGTTCATCCTCCATTAGAACTTAGTAGATGTTCAGTTTGCTGTATGATAAGTGCATTACAGTCACTGCACATAATGGTGGATTGGACATATGCTACGTTGTCACGGACTACCCGTGTTTCTCATTCAACCGTTCTTCATGGTTTATGATGTTCTCTTTAGAAAGCTTTTGAAAATTTCCAGCATGTTTGCCTTAGTTTCAAAGGTAAATATGCCCGAGTGGCTTTGCGGCATACTCGGGCACCCCCCAACTTGCATCCACAAACTGGAAGGAGTTGGATTTAGCACAGTGAGTGCGCTAAAGGCGCATGAAAGACATGTCTTCCTGAGCCTCATGTGGCTGTCATGGGAGCTATTAGTAAAGGTTCACTCAGCATGCGTTCAGTAACGTAAAGGAAGAAGGAGGCGGAGACTTGACAGGTGGTAAAATGTAGTCAAACTCATTATGTCTGGTGGCATATGAATGTGATGGGCCCTTGCATGGCGGCGGTATGTTTATGTGAGTGCAAGTGATCTGGTTGATTGGGCCCGTGGCTGGCGGTATGGAAGCCTTGTGTGTGGTGCGTGAATGCCGTGTGAATAGACCATAAAGTGGTTGGTGCCGTGAAGTGGCTTTATGGCTCACCGTCAGAAGGCTTGGCTTCAATATTTATATACTTTGATAAGTATTTGTGTCAAGAAAAACGTTGGGGGATCCACACAAGCCATACCTTGCTGGACTCCCCCGGGTGTCTAGTTTTCAGAAATGTGTGGGTTTGGTAGTTTCCCAAGATGGCCGCCGAGCCTGGGGCCAAAAACTCATGGGACCCCCCTTGCAAAACCAGGTTGTTTTTGTGATAGGTAATTTTGATGTCTCCTCAATACGTTTTGGGCCCTTGCCTGTTGCGGGTACTTGACCCACCCACACAAGTGAGGTACCATTTTTTTCGGAAGACTTTGGGGAATGCGGGGTGGGTGGAATTTTGTGGATCCACGCAGATTCCAGAACTTTCCATCACAGAAATGTGAGGAAAATATGTTTTTTTTTTACAAAGTTTGAGGTTTGCAAGGGACTCTGGGTAACAGAACCTGGTGAGAGCCAGATAAGTCACCCCATCCTGGATTTCCCTGGGTGTCTAATTTTCAAAAAATGTATAGGTTTGCTAGGTTTCCCTAGGTGCCGGCAGAGCTAGGGTTCAAAATCTACAGCTAGGCACTTTGCAAAAATAGGGTCTGTTTTCACTGTGAAAATGTGATGTGTCCACGTTGTGTTTTGTGCCGTTTCCTGTTGCGGGCACTAGGCCTACCCACACAAGTGAGGTACCATTTTTCTTGGAAGACTTTGGGGAATGCGGGGTGGGTGGAATTTTGTGGATCCAGGCAGATTCCAGAACTTTCCACCACAGAAATGTGAAGAAAAGGTTTTTTTTTTTAACAAAGTTTGAGGTATGCAAGGGATTCTGGGTAACAGAACCTGGTGAGAGCCAGACAGGTCACCCCATCCTGGATTTCCCTGGGTGTCTAGTTTTCAAAAATGTATAGGTTTCCTAGGTTTCCCTAGGTGCCGGCAGAGCTAGGGTTCAAAATCTACAGCTAGGCACTTTGCAAAAAAAGGGTCCGTTTTCACTGTGAAAATGTGATGTGTCCACGTTGCGTTTTGGGCCGTTTCCTGTCACGGGCACTAGGCCTATCTACACAAGTGAGGTACCATTTTTCTCGGAAGACTTTGGGGAATGCGGGATGGGTGGAATTTTGTGGATCCACGCAGATTCCAGAACTTTCCACCACAGAAATGTGAGGAAAATGTGGGGTTTTTTTTACAAATTTTGAGGTTTGCAAGGGATTCTGGGTAACAGAACCTGGTGAGAGCCAGACAAGTCACCCCATCCTAGAATCCCCTGGGAGTCTAGTTTTCAAAAATGTATAGGTTTGCTAAGTTTTGCTAGATGCCGGCAGAGCTAAGGTTCAAAATCTACAGCTAGGCACTTTGCAAAAAAAGGGTCTGTTTTCACTGCGAAAATGTGGTTTGTCCACGTAGCGTTTTGGGCCGTTTCCTGTCGCGGGCACTAGGCCTATCCACACAAATGAGGTACCATTTTTCTTGCAAGACTTTGGGGAATGCGGGGTGGGTGGAATTTTGTGGATCCACGCAGATTCCAGAACTTTCCACCACAGAAATGTGAGGAAAATGTGTTTTTTTGGACAAATTTTGAGGTTTTCAAGGGATTCTGGGTAACAGAACCTGGTGAAAGCCAGACAAGTCACCCCATCCTGGATTCCCCTGGGTGTCTAGTTTTCAAAAATGTATAGGTTTGCTAAGTTTCGCTAGGTGCCGGCAGAGCTAGGGTTCAAAATCTACAGCTAGGCACTTTGCAAAAAAAGGGTCCGTTTTCACTGTGAAAATGTGGTGTGTCCACGTTGCGTTTTGGGCCGTTTCCTGTCGCGGGCACTAGGCCTACCCACACAAGTGAGGTACCATTTTTCTCTGAAGACTTTGGGGAATGCGGGGTGGGTGGAATTTTGTGGATCCACGCAGATTATAGAACTTTCCACCACAGAAATGTGAGGAAAATGTGTTTTCTTTTGACGAATTTTGAGGTTTGCAAGGGATTCTGGGTAACAGAACCTGGTGAGAGCCAGACAAGTCACCCCATCCTGGATTTCCCTGGGTGTCTAGTTTTCAAAAAAGTATAGGTTTGCTAGGTTTCCCTAGGTGCCGGCAGAGCTAGGGTTCAAAATCTACAGCTAGGCACTTTGCAAAAAAAGGGTCCGTTTTCACTGCGAAAATGTGCTTTGTCCACGTTGCGTTTTGGGCCGTTTCCTGTCACGGGCACTAGGCCTACCCACACAAATGAGGTACCATTTTTCTCGCAAGACTTTGGGGAATGCGGGGTGGGTGGAATTTTGTGGATCCACGCAGATTCCAGAACTTTCCACCACAGAAAGGTGAGGAAAATGTGGTTTTTTTGACAAATTTTGAGGTTTTCAAGGGATTCTGGGTAACAGAACCTGGTGAAAGCCAGACAAGTCACCCCATCCTGGATTCCCCTGGGTGTCTAGTTTTTAAAAATGTATAGGTTTGCTAGGTTTCCCTAGGTGCCGGCAGAGCTAGGGTTCAAAATCTACAGCTAGGCACTTTGCAAAAAAAGGGTCTGTTTCAACTGTGAAAATGTGGTGTGTCCACGTTGCGTTTTGGGCCGTTTCCTGTCGCAGGCACTAGGCCTACCCACACAAGTGAGGTACCATTTTTCTCAAAAGACTTTGGGGAAATGCGGGGTGGGTGGAATTTTGTGGATCCACGCAGATTCCAGAACTTTCCACCACAGAAATGTGAGGAAAATGTGTTTTTTTTTACAAATTTTGAGGTTTTCAATGGATTCTGGGTAACAGAACCTGGCGAGGGCCAGACAAGTCACCCCATCCTAGATTTCCCTGGGTGTCTAGTTTTCAAAAATGTATAGGTTTGCTAGGTTTCCCTAGGTGCCGGCAGAGCTAGGGTTCAAAATCTACAACTAGGCACTTTGCAAAAAAAGGGTTTGTTTTCACTGTGAAAATGTGGCATGTCCACGTTGCATTTTGGGCCGTTTCCTGTCGCGGGCACCACACCTACCCACACAACTGAGGTACCATTTTTATCGGGAGACTTAGGGGAACACAAAATTGTATTATCTATTGACTTTCAATGCATTTCTGCCTTCCAATTGTAAGGCAATGTGTAAAGAAGAAGTCACTTTGAAAAATGACCTATAATTCACATGCTGGTATGGGTACCCACAATTTCAGAGATATGCAAATAGCTACTGTTTCTAAACTCTATATTTTGTTCCCATTTCAGAAATACATAGGTGACTTTCATACCGATTTTTTCCTGATTATATTTTCCCAAATGAATTGCTATACATCCGGTACACAATAAAAAACCATTGCAAGACGCTGCTCAGTTATTGGCTCTGGGTTCCTTGGGTTCTTGGTGAACCTACAAGTCCTATATATCCCCACAACTAGAAGGGTCCAGCGGATGTAACGGTATATTGCTTTCAAACATCTGTCATTCCTTTGTAGAAGTTACAGGTGAAAACGTTGGCACAAATGGCTGTTTTTTTTTAACTCATGTTCAATTTTTTCTATTTTCAACTGTTAGTTTCTATACGAAAACCTTGAAGGATCTACACAAATGACCCCTTGCTGAATTCAAAAGATTGCCAACTTTTCAGAAATGTATAGCTTTTCAGGATCCATCATTGCTTTCATACCCATTTTTACCATTAACTGGAAGGAGGTTGAAAGCACAAAAAATAGCAAAAATAGGCTATGTCCCAGAAAAATGCCAAAACTGTGTAAAAATTTTTGGTTTTCTGACAAAAGTCTGCTTGTCCCTGAAAGCTGTGAAGATGGTAATTTCAGCATCACAACCCCTTTGTTGATACCATTTGCAGGGAAAAAACCAGACGCTTTCATCTGCAGCCCTTTTTTCCCATTTTTCCAAAAATCCCAAAATGTAGCTGTATTTTGGCTAATTTCTGGGTCTCCTCCAGGGGAATAGACAAACCCTAGGTACCTTTGAAATCCCAATGATATTGGAAGAAAAGGACGCAAATTTGGCGTGGATACCTTATGTGGTCAAAAAGTTACAGGGGCCTAAGCGCGAACTACCCCAAATAGCCAAAAAAGGGCTCAGCACTGGGGGGGGAAAGGGCCCAGCAGTTAAGTGGTTAAAAATCACTCTATTTTTCTAATCTGGTGTGGGATCCTTTTGTGGTGTGTTTTCACTGGGTTACTGTTTGAAATGTTGCATAAATACTTTACACATTGCCTATAAGTTAAGCCTGGCTGCTCTGTGGCAAGCTACCAGGGGGTTGAGCACAGGTTAATTTAGGGTTGGCTTGTACCTCACCCTGACAAGGATTGTGGTTGCTGCTTGACCCGGGTGTCACCCTCCTCAACCAGTAATCCCATTTCTTACAGTTATAGTGATAATGCTTTGATAAAGGCAATAGGCTTGATCAAATAAACAAAGTGAGAACGGATCATCTACATAATTGTCATTCCAATACTTCCAGTCTTCTTCGTTCCCTCCCTTCTGTTGTAGTCCAAGGGATTGGAACCCACAGTGTGTTTTAAAACAACCCTCACTCACCCACCTAGTAGGTGACATGCTTCATCGTCGGGTTCCCACCCTGGTTGCCGAGTGCCCCCAGGGTGTGCTGCGATGCCAGGTTACTGCGGAGCTGGGTTTTTTCAGTGTGATTTCATGACTGTGATGTAGTGATTTTAAAATTGGCTCGGGATCCCTGTCCTTAGTATCACAATATTTTATTTAAATGTTTTTTTATGGGGTCCCCGGTCAATATTAAAAACAGTGATGGATATGTCTGGGATAATTAGTTGGTCCCATATATCCTTATTGTGTAGTCTTCGTATGTGGTCTACATGTTTCTGCCACTTTGGAAGCCCAAGAGTGTCAGCGTGTCTTTCTTCAGGACCAGATATATAGTTGAGTTTGCATGTGTACTAAAGCATGCAGAGCAAGGGTGTCTCTAGTAAATACTTACAAACTCCCCACGTTTTCTCGGTTACAAGACATCTTGTATTGTTTCCTGTGAAGAAAGAAGTTAAAAGAAAGAGAGACAAGTATGCATCAATAGGTAGACATACTGAATCAGGGCTTCGATATGAATTCCTCGAAGCCCCTTTTCAATCGTCTTTCACTCAGAGAACACCACTAAGACATTTTCAGTGGCGAAAGGAAAGACGTACATAATTATATTTAAAGGCCCATGAAATGGGCTGACAGGAGAATTTTCACGGATATTCTCATTTTCACGGGAGATGCACACTGTCTAAAATGAGTTAATTGATTCACTCGCAATATATATATATATAAATATTGTTATGTATATTATATCATAATAGTAATATCAATAATAATAATATAATTATTATTATGAATATATAGAATCATAGATGGGTAACAGTGAATTACGGGGATGTTTTTCAACAAGGAGTTCTGAGTGACATCAATTAGGCATCAAGAGTGAACCTCAAGTTACTTATGATGTCACTCAGAACCCCTGGGTGAAAAACATCCCGGCCATAACTCACTTTCTACCCATCTATAATTTTATGTTATGTATGCCCCTCCGCCCAAATCATCTGCACCTGCTTTCAACTGCTACACAGAGGCAGATGAGTAACAGACGAGCCATACATAACATGGCCTCTGTTATGTATCCCTGTCCCAAAGGTTAAAAGAAACTTACCTGCCATCCTGGACCAACCCCCAGCACCTTCCCTGACTTCTGTCCCTCTGCTGCAGCTGTGCTTTCCTCAGTCGAAGCAGACAAGCAGTGCTGCGCTGACATGCTCTCAGGGAGCCCTGTCAGCCAGGCCTGGAAGGCCTTTCTGACGTAGCAACAGTGGATAACGAGTTTTGTTATCAACTGTTGCGATGTCATAGCAAGGAGTTATGACTTTCAGAAACTGAAATAAACGATAGAGGCGCTCTATGGGAGCCATACATAACAAAATGATACAAACTTTCTGAAAGTTTCTGAATTGTGATAGTTTGAGAATGGCCCATGTATGCAAAAGATTTACATAAAGGGAACATTTGTTGCTGACTAAGCTTGATTCCTGTTTGACAGCAACTGAGCGAGGGATTTCCTCTGTTTGAAGGATGTGGCCAAGCAATGATAATTGTGAGGCTGCCCGGCTTACAAGGAGACAACTGTGGCTTCTTGGAGTAATGCTATCACGGAATTTTGGTTCGTTTCCACAGGTTCAATGGTAGGCGGCAACAGCGGGATGTGGCAGCTGGATAACCTGAATACCTGCTCTCAGACCCAGGGGCATATCTACAAGCCCCTATCGCCACCACAACGTCACTTTTCACGACGGTGTGGTGGTGATAGGGGCTTCGCCTTATTTACAAGGCAGCGTTAAGCCACTTAACGTGGCTTAACGCTGCCTTGTAAATAAGGAACCCTTTCACGCTATACTTAGTGTGTAAGGGGAGGGCAATGGGTGTTGCGGTGGGCGTTCCACCACAACACCCATTGATTTTGACGCTGCCCCATATTTACAAGGGTGGCGTAAATATGGGGCAGCGCCAAAATTAGGACCAGGGAAAACATGGTCTTACCTTGGCACAACGAGGAGAGTTTTTTTATTTCTCCTCGTTTTTGCTGTTTCTATGTGTGCTGCGTTGTGCACCAACGCACGGGGAAACGCAGGGCTGCACCGTATTGTTGTAAATATGGTGCAGCCCTGCGTTTCAGAAGTGGCGGAGCGCGGGGTGAAGCCAAGTAGGCTAATGCAACGCTCCGTCACTTCTATTATACATATGCCCCCCTGTATCTCAACAGAATGTAGGAAAATCTCTGCACCATCTACACAGCATGGCTCCTACAGCCTGGAGCTTGAACAAAGTTTCTCTGTTGCTGGCCCACCCTTCTCACATGATTTAGGGTGTTACCGCTTTCATGTTTGACCAATGGTTTACCTTCAGAAGTTCTGTTTATTTATATTTGTTTTCAAACCCACAAATGCAATTTTTTCATTGGATCATAGGTGTTTACTGGAAATACGAAGATATACACTTTTTAGGTGGCCTAACCTATTTCACACATTTAGTTATTTCCACACTTAATTTCTTTTAAACGCTCTCTGCAACAATTTATCGTTCCCATCTACAAGTAGGAAGCCTAAATAAAGACAATGAAGAAATAGTTTGACAGGCTATAGAATGCCTGATGTAAAAAATAAAAAAAAACATTAATTTACTCATGGTAGGCTTGCAACTACAGCTTTGAGGAATTACACATATTCTGAGATTCATACATTTGAAAATCTACCTGAACTCATGAATGTCTCCGCATATTGTACCTTGCGCTTGTTATGAACCCTCTGCAATTAGACAATCCACAGATCTGGCAGTAGGGGCAGGACATTTGTTTGGGTCAATTTCCCTTTCTATTGGTTTACTAACCTCAGCTTTTTTACAGCCAGGGATAGTGCGCAGTTCTAGTTTGGGGATGTTTGAGAATACATGCGAAGCTAGAACTTTTTGTGCGCCCCCAACATTGTCATTGGCAACCCCGATAACCCTCACTGTGAAGCCCCTTTTAGCAGCCTGGTCATCTCCACAATCGCCAGAACGGGTGCAGGGCCGCAGGAGGAGCTGACGTCACGCCTGCAGGTCTGCTTCTACTTTACGTTACTGAGCATCTTCCATCGTTTTGTGAATGCCAACCAGGAGCAAGGGGTTAATGTGTGGAACCAGAGGGGAGAGCGCTGAAACAAGATGGCCTCTGCTCTGGAGGTCAGGAGGCTGACATTGAGCCTTTGGAGATGGTTACTAAAGACTGATGTGGACTAGGCAGGCAGTCAGATGGGCTAGTAAGAGGACTTGCCTCACTTAAGATGGGCACTTCATCCCACTGTGGGTGTGGCACCAGTCGGACGCGGAGACTGGGGCTGTTGCACGCAGCAGGGGTCCTGAGAAGTGCTCTGCAAATAGGTGTGGGATTTGTGCACTGCTAGGGACGACGTTCTTGTGCAGCAGCATGAAAGAACCATTGCCAGCCATAAGGATGGTATGCTGTCTATGCAAAGGTGCAAGATGTAGGACGGAGAAGATGCGAGGCGGCAGTGGCTAATGCATTTAAACCACAGGGTGTTGTCTATCAAGGATAGTTTAAGATGCCAGAAAGTCCTAATGAAACAAAAGCCCACATGAGCAAAGCCCCCTGCTAAAATATATAATAATACTTATTCTAAAACATGTATTATAATAATAATAATAATAATAATAATAATAATAATAACTATTATTATTATTAGCATTTTGATGATTATTTTTATTATTAATGGAACAATAATTAACAATAATAACAGTAATAATAATAATATCATTGCAGTTATTATTAACATTATTGTTCTGTTATACATTTTTATTATTATTAGTAGTAGTAGTTGGAGTAGTATTATTAGTATTATTATATTATTATTATTGTTATTATTATTATTATTACCGAACTCCAGTTGGTTTGGGCATTCATCTGCCTAGTGGCTGCATGTCTTCAATCACTCTCCTATTTCCACAAGGACAGTATAAGGCCTAGGAGACCTGCTTGATGAGGAATTATCCCTTAATCCATGGGTGCAGAAAATATTGTTGTCTCAAAGTAGTAAGGACGATCCTACCCTTGCTGCCACGGAACACGCACTTCAGCATCCTTCAGACTGTAGTAGGCGCATGTCTTGATTATGCTAAAGCATTATAGTTGGGACTTCCTTACCACACCATCCTTTAAATTGAACTAGACCAGAAAGTCACAGACTATGTCCTACTTAAAATGCCCAGAAGAACCTCCATTTCACAACATCTCCAAACACTGAATTCGCTCCCTGTGGATAGGCTATATTTCAGAGTCTATACATTTGTTTAAATCTCTACACAAAGGACTCCAATGTACTCAGCAACTTTTTTTCCTCGTACTCCCCAGCGTGTTCTTTACATTGGGCTTTGGCCCATCTCCTGGGTTTACTCAAAATAACGTAGTGCGCCAAGGTGGTCGTGCATTGGTTGGCCAAGCTGCCTATACATGAAATTCTCTTCTGCTTGTGCTACATCTGGTGTCGATCTATCTGCCCGTTTGAAAAATGTTTCAAAGATGGCTGTTCAATTTACAGTTTTGCAGTTTGACTGGATTCTGATGTAGGAGTACTTAGCATCAGGCGCCTTTTTGGTAATCTCCCATTCTGCAAATATCAAAATGTTTCTTTAAAAAAATGAATGAATAATGGGCCCTAAATTGCAATTATCTTGATGTGTGGGAGCAGAGCAATTACAGCAAACAAAATCTAAATTGGACTGTTAGTGGCCACTATTGAAGCAGCGATGGTATGCATTAGCAAAAAGAGAGCATACCTTACGGGCAAAAAGTTTAGCATATCGGTTTATATTTTAGAAATAAAACTAGATTTTGAAAGGCTTCAACTTTCCCATCATTAACATTTCGATTTTCATGTATTTCTTTGTTTGTGAATTATTTAGTTTCCATAATTTGTTTATCTGCTTGATGTATGCATGTTTTGGGCAGTGTTTTGAGTTTCAAATCATAGAACTTACTTAGGTGAGGGTTCCCAACATACATTAGTGATTCATTGGGGGACCACCCAAGTTAAAAGGTTATTAACTGTTGCTCCTCAATATGGGCAAGCATGCCTAAACATTGAAGCAAAACGTCTACTATACTAGAAAGTAGAATCTTAAAGGGTATATATATATATATATATATATATAGATATATATATATATGTATATATATATATAGATATATGTATATATATATAAATATAAATATATTTATATATAGATATAGATATATATATATCTATATATATATATATATATAGAGAGAGAGAGAGCGAGATAGAGAGATATAAAGACACACATATGTGTGTAAGAACACTGCATTAATTCAAACGAATAAAATAAATAATATTAATTTTAAGTTGTAAATTGAAATCGGAGCAGTTGAAAAAGATAGGGCTACCTAAAAAATAAAAAATAAATCACAATAAGGAATAGCGCATACAAAATAAAACATGTTTACATAAATAAAAAAATACTAAACTATAAGGTAATCCCGTGCAAAATAATTACAAAATGAAAGCTTGATCAGTTAAGGGTGAAAAAATCAATTATCAAAACAAAAACAAGGGGGTCATAGGGGTGTTAAAATACATTCTCTGTCTTTCTATAAATATATATATATATATATATATATATATATATGTGTGTGTGTGTATATATATATATATGTGTGTGTGTGTGTGTGTGAATATATATATATGCATATATATATGTGGAATAATGAAAATGAGATGGGCTTACAATCAATTATAGAAGTGTACTGCGATGTAATGACTATTCGATGTAATGGTACTCACGTTGTAGTAATTCCTGATGTGCTAGATGCCAAGTAATGGCTCCTTAGGAATAAGGTTTGTGTCAGCGCCCTGCTTACCAGGAGACAGCCTTGGCTTCCTGTAGCAGTACTATCATTAACTTCCGGTATTTTCCACTGTGCTTGATGTTAGGCGGCGGCGGGTGATGCGGCAGCAGGGTAGCCTAAATGTCTGCTGAAAGCCCTATATCCAGACACATTATAGGAAAATCCCAGCACCTTGTACACAGCACTGCTCATACACCCTGGAACTTGAACAAAGCTTCTCTCTTGTGGGCCCATCCCTTTGACATGATTTAGGGTGTTACCACTCTCATGTTTGACTAGCGAGCTACCTGGAGAGATTCTCTTTATTTATATTTGTTTTCAAACCACAAATGCTATTTCTGGGTTGAATTGTAGGCGTTTTCTGGAAATCAGAGCACTAAAATATACATTTTTATTGTGGAATAAATTATTTTGCGCATTTAAATATTTCCACAATCTTTTTTCTGAAACTGCATTCGTGCATCATCTCACCGTCTCCACCGCGAAGGTGAACATTTACATATTTCATCTTATACAGTGAAGGATTATTAAAAAACATAATAATTAATTCACGCATGGAATATATACGCCTATGACTTCTGTCAAAGCCACCGTTTTTCAGGAATGTTAAAATCCCAATGAAAAATGTCTAGGAGCGCATTTGAAAATCCATGTACATCATAGCTCTTCAGGAGTTGTCTTATTTTCATCTCTTACTCCTGCAGATGTGCCGCAAGGGAAGAACCTGCAGATCTAGCTTAGAGAAAAAGAACTGCAGCAGATTTATCATTATTTCATGCACCAGCGCAGCAAGCCACCTTGCGCTGCACTGCGTGAAATGGAAAGGGCAGGAATGCGCCGTATTTAACATGATACTGCGCATTCCTGTCCTCTCCTAGCGCTGGCGCACAATGTGCGGCCTTGCTCCAATGCATGGTGTAAGAGTGCTTGCGTTGCAGGCAGGATTGTTTTTGTGCAGGAAGGGGCACATTCCTGCACAAAAACAATCCTTAGAGGCATTTTCCTGTTTCTAAGTGTGCTGCAGAATGAGGACACGAGGACAAATAAAGATATTTCTCCATATGCCTCCCCTAGGAAGGTGTAACTTTTTGACGCATTCCCAGGTTTACTAGTGTTGGTAAATCTGGGAATGCGCCTAAATCCATGTGTGGATGCGTGGGAACAGCCATGCTTCACCCATGGAACTCCTTCTTGGGGCAGAGTAGCGCAAGGCAGCGATTTGCGCTGCCTTGTGTTACTCCAGAAGGTGGCCTTGCGTGGCTAGATAAATCTGACTTTGTTGTTGCGTCGCCCTTGCACCTCCTTGCGTGGCACAAGGGCGACGCAACACAATGATAAATAGGCCCCACTATTTTTTGGGACGCTTTCCTTCTTTAATTTCAGACTTACTCCATATTTATTACAACTCCACACAGGTGTGCAATTAGAATTTGAAACATAGCTGGCAAATGCTTGTGAATACCACAAAGCCACAACTTTGTGGGCGCCCTAAACATTCTCAATGCTAACACTCATAACCTTACCCTCTAAACTCATTTTTGCCAACACTTTTCCCCAAGATAGGAATGCTGAAAATCCAGAAACCTGATAAATTTTCTCAAGTTCTAAACTGCATCTGCGCCCACATCAGTTTCTCCAGACCCTCATGCTGTGAATCACAATGGGTCAGTTGTGTGCACATATCACATTTTTGGTGCACTTGTTGTTGTCTTTTTAATGTACTTTACACTTTTCCCATCAACGTATTAGGAAAGTTCCAGGCTATCACAAAATGCACCTGTATTGTTTGCACTCTGTTTGTGAATTTAACTTACCCAAACCTCACATGTATAGTGGAGAATTGCTAATTTACGGAGTGCACATTTACAAACAGTACTAAAAGGAGCATATTAGTCACATAAATAGTCTTTGGCCTGCTTATTTTTAGCAAGTCGTAATTTGTAGAAGTTTAGGTATTATTTTTACATATGATCAATTTTGCACTGGGAGGTGGGGGCAATTTCAAACTTCTCCCTCGAAGTTAGGCGAAATTGACTAACCACAGCTTGAACAGTTTGCACAGTTCATAAACTTTGTCAAATTTCCAACTTCGCTTGTGGGAGAGGTCTTTCTCAAAAAACGCTTTATCAACAAAGACAATCCTCCATCTCAAAATAAATTTCCCTACTTTTAGCCGAAGTTTAGCAAACGCTTTCTCCAACTGTTCATAAAGTTCACACAAGCTGAACTGATTTAAGAAGTAAAAAACTTTGCAAATTTGCACACCTTTAACTAGAAAAAAACAAACTTTTAAAGGGGCAACCACAATTTTCTGCCACATTGAGAAGTCAGGAAATAAAGGCTCACAGGGAACCATAAACTCTTGTCATGGTTATTTTTCAGAATATTGAGCACAACATATTATGGGGCCAATATATCGTGTACTAAATCTCGAGAACCAAAATATTGTGAAGGTAAGTGAAAATAGAGTACGTATAGAGTTGTTGCTCTTAACTTCACATCGGTATACTTTGAAGATGTGCATTTTTTCAAGCTACATAAGTGTAAAATTAAGGGGGTCATTACGATGTCAGGCGGAATCACTTCTGCCCAAAACCGCATCGGTCATGGGACCGCCCGACACCCGGTCGGCGGTCCCGACTGCCCAATTAGGATGCGACCGAACACTGTTCGGTCGCATTCCTATATTTTACTATGGGAGCATGCATTCCTGTCATAAACCGGCCATAATGCATGCTTCTATAGTAAAATGGGAGGTGCAGTTAATCCCTGCACTCCTTGTGCCTGCCACAAGGTGCAGGGATCAACAGGGGGGCACCATAGGTGCCCCCTCGTCCTTCAACCGGAGGCCATGCATCAAAGGGGGCCCTGCTGGGGGCCCCCTAACACGCTTTCCGACATGGTTTCCATGTCAGACAGACCAGCATGGAAACCATGTCGGAAAGCGTGCATTGTAATCTCAAGGGTGGAAAGAGCCGCCCTTGAGATTACAGGCCGCATTCCGACTGGTGGAAGGGCACTGCGAGCCCATCGGAAGCCGGCCAGAATGACCGTCCGGTTTCCTTTCCGACCGCCTCCATCGTTATAAGGCGGTAGGAAAGGAAACCGAACGGCCCATTACGATATGGCTGTAATGGCTCCGACTGTATGTCGGAGCCTTTACGCGCCACATTGTAATTGGCCCCTAAGTATAGTAAACCTATACTTGAAGTAAACATACTCCAACAGAAAAAAACTCATTCTACATCAACAACTTTGCCATGTCAAATCTTCCATGGAATAGCAAGGTTCTACGAATTATAAAATTAGCCGACTCTATGATCACTAGTCCGGGACCAGACTGGCAGCCACCTCATCTACGATGACTAATGCTACGGAGCATGAACATCATTTTTCTGAAGACTAAGGAAAAGCATTAATTCTTGATGATATTTCCACAGCTTCATGATAGACCACAACTTACGACTATAACTGTGGACAGTGTCCTCAGAGACTCCTCTATATTAATCCAACCAAATGCCCGCTTTTACTAAAAAAAAAAAAATACATAAAATAAATAGAAAAGAGATGAAAACTGACAGTCAAAATACTATTTTACTGCTTTCAAGCAATAATGTGTTCAGGCTGGCACTTCACTTCCAAATCTTACTCATTCTGAGACTAATATTTTTTAGTGAAACAACCTTTTATCATTTTCCCTTTACTTTACCATAGGGAGATTCCACAGTCATGGCAGAGATCTCTCTATAGTAAAAAATAGGGAAAAATGAAAAAGCTTATCAAACTTGGAAAAACCTAATACAAATATTTTTTATTAAATATTAATGTAATATAATTCTATATATTTATTTTACATGCAGAAAAAATAAAAACATGTCATATCATTAACTTAATTTTGAATTAAATCGTAAATGTATTAAATTAAATTAAAAACATAATTCTGACGTTTATATGAAAAAATATATTCCCACCTAAGTAAAAAAATATTTTTATTACACATTAGTATTTATTGAAAGTGTTGTACACAATTAATTTAAAGTCATTTAATCATATTTTGATAAAAAATTTAAATGACATGAATTTCTATATTCAAATAAGTTTAACATATTTTATAATTAAATATTACATATGTACTGTTTTTAGATTTTTTTATCAATATATTATATTTCTTTATCTCTTAACTATTTGACATGATGTAATTTAATTTGCCATTTTTTTCCTATTGGGTTTTATTTTAAGTCCCTACTTCCATTGTGTGGTACTTGACTTACTACTGTTTCTTTTTTAGGAGTAGTAACTTACCCTCATACATTTGGCTCCACCTCTTTTTTCAGGGGGTGGGAAAGTGTAGGTCTATACTTATGAGTAACTTTACACTCAGACTTTGTGAATAGCCATAAGTAGTAAAATTACTCAAAACTAGTAACTCAAAAGCATGAGTAAATCACACATATAAATTACTCACAAGTGAAAATTACCTTTGTGAATACCCCTCTATAGCAGGTGAGCTTTGATAAAAGATCTTCTTCAGACAGTATTTGCGACAGGGGCCATAGTAGGCAGAATTTGATTCAATGACAATTCGAGGCAAGATTTGAAATAATGATCATAAAAGGCAATTTTGACCATATGTGGCCCAATTTGAAGTTCTGAAAATATATCATAGGGTTTTAAATAATGATCATATGAGGCAGAGTTAAGCACTAGCCAAATTAGGCAGGATTAGTTGTAAGGAATATAGAATATATGAAGTAGGATTTGAGACAGCAAGCATGATATGCTGGCAAGATTAGCAATTATCACCATCATGAACGGTACAGTGACATGCACACATGGATGAAGACACATGCACTCTCACTCACATGCACACCTCCAGAGTCATATATTTACACACACATATTTTCCACCCACCCATACATATATTCAGTACAGACCACATAAACAGACTCACGACAAAATCCTCTCACACAGAGATCCCAGAGACACATAGACCCCCGAAGTCACACAGGGCCGTCCCAGCAGACAGACAGCGAGTAGAAAGACCAATTTTACACTTGCAGCTCTCCAGAGAGTCACAAATAATACAAAAGCCCTCTTACGCAGATCCGTTCAAGCACACACAACCGTCCATGCACATAAAACCAAACACAGAAAATGCCACACAAGAATTCCCATACATGCAGAGTCAGTAACTACCAACAGCCACACAAACAGACACACATACTCACAAACATCTCCTGTCAGCACTCTCTCACTGACAAACCTGTCTACTGGTGGCAAAGCCTAACAGTGTTTCTAGATTCCAAAAGTTGACCTGAGGAAGTTTTGGATCTGGTAAGCATGGGTTACAGAGGCGTGAGCACTGGAATGCAGCAGTATCGTACAAGCTAAATAGGGCTGCAGATACTGACAAAATAAATGACTGCTTTTAAAAAAAATAAAGACTTCCGTTTTAATGTAGAGAATGTAAAATTCAGGTTATGAAACTATAGACAGCAGGCAGATATGTAGAAGTCTCCAAAGCATCATGCCCCACACCCAACACACACACAACAGCTCTGTTGGTATGAGAACAAAGAAACACCGATGTCATGCTATCACGGAGACACATACATTTTGGGATTCATAAGGCTAAGGTAGCCCAGGTGTAAAGACTACGCCTCTGCACTATTGCACTCCACATGTTATGTTACGTTAAAGAATATTTATGAAGTGATATTATCACTCTCATGAAGTTTTTTAGCACTGTCAAACACAGAAGCATCAAATCATCAACACAGTCTATATATACACCAGTGGGATCAAGCTACTGAATTGCTAAACACCCAGGTTGGTCATTTTTGCTGAAACATGAAAAGAATGGCTTTGGCCTGGATTTGTCAGGCTTAGAATAATGTCTTCAGCCTCACTCAGGTAGCTCACTAGAGGTCAGGCCAACTCCTTTACCTGCATCACTAGAGCAGGACCTCATCCCAGGGTCTCCCACATTGAGTTTAAGGGTGTGTCTAGTCCTATCTCCTTCAAAGCCTGTTTCAGGACCTCCGGGCATGTTCCAGGGAAGCCATGGTCACAGAGAAGAGTGGGTTTGCTTCACGATACGCTTGAGGCCCTAAGCAAAACTCCCACCCATACAAAGGTGCACAGCCCACCCATGGATCTTGAAGAAAGATCACAGGACATCATAAGGAAATTGAGACAACTCCTGCCCATGCTCTGGGATCCTCAGAACACAATGACAGGCTACACCAAACCCTTCTAGCATGGTTGGGTTGCAGTCAGAAACCATGATGGAGTTGCTTCATATCTTTTTGGTGCTACATTCACTTTGAGCACAGTTCAGTTATTGGCCATGACCAAGCGATGCAGTCACACTTCTGTGCACAGGGTGCCTCAGCCGCGCTCACCGGGCTACCTGATTCAGTCATACGAGGGGTGAGAAATACTGCAGTGGCAGGAAGCTCACCACAGCTCAGGGCACACTGGCCACATTATTGGTGCAATATCTTCAGTTGTAAGTCCACTGCTCTGGGCAGCTCCTCCAACAGGCTGCTGCACCTGGGCTGTATCCACTGGACAGACTCCATCTGGAGCATCTCTCTTTCATCAGGTCAGGCATGCTCTTTTACCAAAGCCGAAACATAGCTTCTTCCAGCTGATGGTTGCATACTTCTTCAGGTGATGTTCTCTCACCTATGGGGCCCGGTTGTCAAGAGCAACAGCCCTAAATCGCAGAGGTTTCATGTTTGGGTGTTACACTCAAAGGTGACTGCAAGCTGTGTGAGGTGAAGATGGGAGTCCTCACTTGGAGAAACTCACAAAATGAGAAAAAAGAGATAGATGAGAGTCCTTCACATCTGACACCATTTTGGGAGCAGCAACTCTGGAGATCAAGGAGGTTAGCCCTTGGCAAAAGCTAATCCTGCACTTCGCAGGAGGCAACTGTCTCCAGAACCCCAACATCCCCCCCCCATCTAATCAAAATAGAGTGGACTAGGGAGGAACAAAAGGCAGGACACAGAAAAAGGTCAATTCTGCACGTTTAGCAGCAGCCCTATTTTCATCCTCCGACACTTCAGAGTTGTTGCCACACACAAGCTTGAGAAATATTAGCATGCTTGCAGCCGCAATCCAAGATGGATTTTACTGATTAACAGCCATGCAGTACAAGCACATGCACACAAGCACATGCTACAAATTCCCTATAACATATACATACACTATCCATGAACACTGGATGTCACAGGGGACCCAGCCATATAGGACCTAGGTAGAACTTAAGAGGCCACGGCTGGTAGGCCACTTGTCCAGTGCGGAACACAGAAAAAAGGCTATTCACCAACTAAAAACACATGATTTCACCACTGCCACGTTCATGTCAGCCCATAAGGGGACAGTAATCCTTCTTGATAAAAAAGGCAAGCATGATGTGACCCTTCAAGTCTCAGAGCCCCATTCAGAGTTTCATGTAGCAATTACGCTAAGTGGTCCTCAGCGTGTGTGATGGTTGCCCAAGCTCAGGCCAGAAGTATCAAAAATGCAGTAGAGACTTGCACTAGGGTAACTAAAGGCAGGGGCACACACTCATGTATCCATGCAGGAAGCTTTCCCATCCCAACAAAGAACATTAATAGTTAGAATCTTCTGTGCAATTAAGAAAACGAAAAGAGTGACACAGGATCCTTAGATAATGCAAACAAGATTTGATGCTCTGGTGCACATGCAGATTAAGTGAAAGCTCTGAGTTAAGGTCAATACTAAAATTCCAAAGCCCGGTTACAGGGACTGATAGAAGACAATATGTAAAGAAGGTATGCAGTTCCTATCAAAACGGAATGTCGGAGGCTCCCAGGGAGGCAGATCAGGGGATCTGCTCCCTTAGGAGCAAGGGCCCTCACACACCCCCAATGGGTGTCATGCTTCATCATCGGGTAGATCCTCGTTCAGCCGACGCTGCAATGGGAATCATAGGGGGGCTCTTTGTCAGAGTTCTTTTGTTTTTGCCGACGTGAAGAGTGAGGTGTGATGGTGTGTGAGAAAAGTTAGTAGATTGATCAAAAAATGTGAAGTAAAAGTAACTAAGAGAACCCAAAATGCTACCTAATAACTGGGTTCTTTTGATAAAGTTGAAAACATATGATCTGGCTAGAGATGGATATAATGATCCAATCCAGCATAAAGTGATACTTTAAAAGAAGGTCAACACGTTTCATGCCCTATTACTGTCATAAAGATCATGGCATTTCATCAGGACCGGTGTCCTAATCTACTCGTGTATGGATCGGAAGCAAGTACACTTGATTAATACCGTACCCTAGATAGATCACACTAGTATGTTGTATACCTTCAGGAGAAAATATTACCAAAAAAGAAAAGGAGGAATAACAAAATAACAGAATATTAAATACTGTATTATCTTGCAGCGCATTGCGAACAGAAGCATGCAAGTAGACGTCACCACCCTTGCGTAGTAGATGTGGGATGTCCATCAAAGTTATGGGAAACCACAAAACAAGCAAGACAGAAATATAATGTATGGTGTAGGCCCTGAGACAGAGCAAAATTCAAGTGAAGACAAGTGCCTAGGGCCTGACCATTGGAACTTACCAAATCATAGGGGAGGGAGAGCCCAAATCGTATTGGCAGAACGGACGCTCACTGGCGTACCAAAGGTCCTAATGGAGGGCATAAGTGGAGGCACACAACTGTAAACGTGACAGAGCAGGAAACATGGGCCGGTAAATATGAAACCGGTCCTCTGAGGAAAGGAGAGAGTACTCACAAATTTTTGCGAGCACGCCTAGTGGCCAACCTACTCCTTGTCCAGCCGGTACAGGAGTGTCTCAGCCGGAGAATGAGCAGGTTTTTATGGGTAGCCCCAATTAATCAAAATGAGGCGGTGCACTAGCGGGATGCTGCACCATCTCAAACTGAAGCTTCCCTGAGCAGGCGCCATCTTGCTATCGGTGCAGTATGCAACTACATGCCAGACTATACTAGTAAAAGAGGAGTGGGCCATCATAAATACGGTCCAATCGGGTAGTCATGGATACAATCCCCTCAGGTAATAACCTGAGACAGCATCTGATTGTAGGAAGCGTGGTGGGGGCCTAGCCAAATAAACACAGGCCAACAGAAATGCCTCATTTACTTGGAATGCGAGGTTACAAGTAAAAGCGTCCCAGGGCAGGCGCCATAGTGTTAGTAGTCCGATGTACAAAGGCAGTCAAGCTCTGCACGTGAGGATAGAGGGGGCCGTGTTAAGTTTTGAGCCCCATAACGATTGTTGCAAAAGCACACGTCTGCTTGTAGGGGGAATGGCAAGAGGGACTGAACACAAAAAACCAAACATCTGCAATTAAAGCACTCTTGGGCAGCAACATGGAGCTTCCCAATTTCGTGTGCATTCCCCCAAACTCTTCGTGAGGCCTGTTTTTCAAGTAATTTATTGCCTCCCTAGTATTTACTCTCTTCTTTCACTGTTTCACTGTTTTCATTGTCATCATAGAACTCCCTCCTATCTGAGTCCTGTATGGCCATCACTCTCTGAGATTAAAGAACCCCGTGCATTCTGAACCACAAGCTGTTGCAAGTCAAACTTTTGCACACCAACCCAACCCCAGAAAACTTGTTGCTAACCTACCCACCACCAACCATGATGGCCACCTGACCGAAAGGACAACCCTCAAAAAAAGACACAGCGGCAATCATGCGGACCATCCACTCAGGGGCCCCAGTAAATCCATGCTCCCACCACTACTACAACCTGGGAACATCACCAATCAGCATCACCCTGACCTACATCATCAACACCTCCATCACGTCCGCCACTTTCCCGGATGAATGGAAACTTGAAGAAATCAACACCCTCGTCAAGAATTCCACAACCAACCCGAAAATACTGAGCAACTTCCAAGCCCATCTCCCTGCTTCACTATCCAGCCAAAGTGATTGAGAAGTCCATCAACAAGCAACTCACAACCAACCTCGAACTTCACCATCTTCTACACAACACTCAATCAGGATTCAGACAGAACCACAGCACCGAAAAAGCACTCATCGCGGCCACTGATGACATTTGAATCATCCTGGACCGAGGGAGAAACAGCGGCCCTCATCCTGCTTGACCTCTCTGCGGCCTTCGACGCTGTCTTCCATAACACCCTCATCAGAAGACTCCACAAGATTGGAATACAAGGATCGCTCTCAAATGGATCTGTTCCTTCCTCATGGAAAGAACCAAAAGGGTCAGGCTGACACCCTTCACATCAGAGACCAAGAAATGTATATGCTGAGTCCCACAGGAATCGTAGCTCAGCCCCACCCATTTCAACATATACATGTCACAACTCGCCAACATCATCTGATCATAAGTCATCACCATCATGTCCTACACCGATTACACTCAACTCATCCTCTCTCTGACGGACAAAATACCCACTCCCAGAACCAACTTTACTAACTGCATGACCATGGTAGCCAACAGGATGCGAACTAACTGTCTACAGCGCAACTCCAAAAAGACAGAAGTACTGGTCTTTGGCAACAAGACCTCCCCATGAGACTCTGCCTGGTGGCTGTCGGAGCAGGGACCAGCACCCACACTCACAGACCATGCCAGAAATATAGGGATCATCCTAGACGATAAGCTCAACTTGACGGCTCAAGTCAACACAGTGTGCACCTCCTGCGTCCACATCCTACTCCTGCAGTGAAAAATGCTCAAATTATTGCATCAGAACACCAGGCGGACCGTCACTCAAGCACTCATCACCTGGACTATGGCAACACTCTCTACACCGGAATCTCCAAAGGATAGGATAGGATAATATTTGTAGAGCGCGCTTATACCCGAAGGTGTCAAGGCGCTGGGCAGACGAAGGAGGAGAGAAACGCACTTGCAGCCATCTAAGATGAAAATAATCATGTTTTTAAAAGTTTTTTAGAGACTGGTAAGGAGTCCACATTGGAAATAAAGGCGGGCAAGGAATTCCAAAGTTTGGTGGATGCTACAAAAAAGGAGCGTCCGCCCCATCTGGACCTGTGAAATCTAGGAGACACCAGTTTTTTCTGTGTGGAGAATCTCAAGGTCCTCCCAGGAGTATACCATTGAAACAGGGTTTTCAAATGTGGCGAACCTTTACTGTGTATGTCCTTATATACCATGCTCAGAACCTTAATGGAGATGCGCTTCCTGATGGGGAGCCAATGCAAGGCACGAATCCCCTTCCTGGCTGACTGATGCTTCGGAATGTTAAGAATCAGCCTTGCCGCTGCGTTCTGTACCACCTGGAGCTTGTTAAGGGACATCGCATTGATGTTAAGGTACAGAGCGTTACAGTAGTCCAGCCGAGAGGTAACTAGTGCAATGATGGTATACCGATGCAGTTCGGACGGAATACAGGACAACACCTTTCTAAGAATTCTTAGAATGTAGAAACAAGTGCTGACTGTGCGGTTGACCTGATCATTGAAGGTTAGACCATCGTCAAAAATGACCCCCAAATTTTTTGCTGTCCTAACCGGGAAAGGAAGGAGACCACACTCTGCAGGCCACCAGGCATTTGACCAGATGGAGTTCTGTGAGCCAAATACCAGCACCTCGGTCTTGTCTGCATTGACCTTCAGTGAGTTGCCCTTCATCCAGCAAATAATGCTGGACATACACTGATTGAACTTCTCTGCGACCGGTTGCAAATCATTCGAGATGGAGACAATGATTTGCGTATCGTCCGCATAGGAGAGCACCTGAAATCCAAACGACCGCACCAGCTCAGCCAGAGGGGTCACAAAAAGGTTAAAAAGAGTGGGGCTCAATGACGATCCCTGGGGGATCCCACAGGGAAGGCCAAAGGCCTTCGCTCTGAAGCCTCCACAGCTAACAATGTGAGTTCTGCCTGACATAAAGGAGTGAAGAAGCTGCAGTGCCTTTCCTGTGACTCCCACTTCCCGCAGACGCTGAACCATGTGCACGGGGAGACGGTGTTAAAAGCCGCCGATAGGTCAAGCATAATCAACACCGCTAATCCACCCTGATCAACCTGCGTGCGAATACAGTCAGTGGCCGCAATAAGGGCAGACTCGGTGCTGTGACCGGTGCGGAACCCGTTCTGAGAGAGATCTAAAATCTCCTGGGATTCAACATATTTCATCAGTTCAATGTTGATGAATTTCTCCAGGATTTTAGCAGGGGCAGGGAGAAGAGAAATTGGTCGAAAAATTTTCAAATCTAGGGGGTCGGCATTAGGTTTTTTGAGAAGTGGTGAGACAATTGCTTCCTTCCAGATGACCGGGTAACTACCACCAAAGAACTCCTACACAGACTCCAAACCATCCAGAACACCCTGCAAGACTCATATCCGACCACCCACGTAGCACCCACATCACACCGCACCTAAGGAAGCTTCAGTGCTCCCCATTCACAAGCACATCCAATTCATACTTTTCACGCACACAGACAAAGCCCTACACAACACAGGACCAGAATAACTGAACAGCCGCATAAACTTTCATCAACCCATCAGACACCTACGCTCTGCCCCACTCTCACATGCACACATTCCCCACATCCACAAAAGCTAAACTGGAGGTCACTCATTCTCCTGCATCGCACCCAAGACATGGAACGACCTCCCTCAACACATAAAAGCCTCCTCCTCACTTCTTGAGTTCCGCAAGAAGCTGAAGACTGGCTCTTCGTGTAAGCACCTTGGGGACCACAAACCTATACACCTGCCCAAGCGCCTGGATACTCTCTCATGTGATTAGTGCATTATACATATCAATATAACTTAACATAAAAAAGTGAGGATTAAGATAAGCGTGGAATTAGTCCATCCACAACTCAAATAAGGAGGATTATCTGAAGATGTACTGATATTTTTGTCAATGAATGTTGCCTTATGACCTGTTAGCATTCGTGTGCTTTGTAGTTCTACTCCGTGAAACTACAAATATTGGGGGATATTCACAAGAACGTGCAATAAACATCGCCAAAATAGGTTAACGCAATTTTCCATATCGCCGTCTATCGCCGGAAAATAACTCAGTGTTAACGTGGCATTCTCAACACGGCGGTAACATGCGATAGTGCCCCGATAACGCGGCAAATGCCCGCGATAACAGTACCGGTACAGCGATAAAAATCCAAACCCAAACGCGAAAAAAGTTGTGATGGGCCCAACCGCGATAAGACAAACAGCAAAAAGCAGCGCCAGGCCTGCAATTCACACACGTCAGGCAGGAAAAACCACCACAAAAGCAGAAAAAAAAAACACAAACAAAAACCAAACTACAGCGAAGCACAATGGAGGCAGCTGGAGCAGGTACAGAGGACGACCAGAACCCCACAAGCCCCCCGGAGAACCAGCCTGGGACCTCGGGGTCAGGGAAGGGCAAGAACAAGAAGAAGAGGAAGACGCGGTTCAGTCCGCATTAAAACAGGATCCTGATCACGGAGGTGATAGAACACCATCAACAACTGTTCGTCACCTTCACTGTGTCATTGGCAACAAAAAATGCAATATGGCAGTCCATCGTGGACAAGGTGAATGCAGTCGGAGTGCTGAGGAGGACAATGGACGAGGTCAAGAGGCGCTGGAATGATGTGAAGCGCAAGACCAAGCAGAAACTCGCAGACAACCAGAAGGCAGCAATGCGGACTGGAGGTGGGAGTCCAGCACCACAGGAGGAGCTGGATGAGATGGAGGAAATGGTGTCCACAGTCATCAGTGGGGAGACGGTGGCAGGAGTTGGGGGACCGGACACTGCTCAACATGACCCGACACAACAGCAACATGGTGAGTAACCACCAGGGACTGGGGGGACGGGGGAGATGGGCACAATAGCACACATGCACAATTAAGTAGAGCACATCTGCGGACAAACCATGGCCAAGAGTCACAACTCCAACCAAGAGCCCAATTTACCCAAGTCTGCAACATCACAGCACTGCATAAGCACAGAATTGAAAGCCACACCGCCTGAAAGGGATAAGGGCCAGCCAAATCAGAGCTGAAGGGGCAACTCACCTACAATGCAGCACACACACATAAGATCCAGAGCACCGCAACATTTACAACAATGTTGAACAAACAGCAACACCAGCACAACAGAACAGAGGACACAACTGCTGCTGCTTGTGTGTGGAAAATGGCCATTCGCATGTGGCACAGCAGGAAACTGTGAGATGATAATGTACTAGTACAACCCCACATCCCTGATGGTGCAGTAATGCATGTATGGCCGTGACCCAGATACGCAGTGAGACACACATTGTCATACAAATCAACACTCATCACAGTTGAATACAAGTGAAGGTGCGTAGACTATATTAGCACATGCGTGTCAGTACGGCCAAAATAAGTGCCACAACATGCAGACAAATGCAGCAGTATGTCAGAACGTGGAACATTGCCATGCGCCGCTGTCCACTCCGGGGGAGTGCCGCACCATTCACAGGTTTGTGTTTACCCGCGTTGTTGTCCGCTCATGTATTTGGAGTCCAGGCAAATGCAGCCATGTCCACTGTCGTCGTGGGAGATGTGACCAGAACCCCAATTCCCAACAAGGAATAGGGCAATGTGTTCCAAACTGTTGTGTCTGCAGGTACGTAGTTACACGTCCATGAAAGCGAGTGCAGCTTCGTAGGCAATCATTTCCAACATGAGGTCGTTGTCGACTTCATCGAACAGGACAGCGAGGCTAACCATTAGCAGGTCCGGACAGATGTGCTGCGTCCACCCCCTTTCACCAATTAGCACTACAGCCCAATAGGGGAGCGGCTCAATGTGGTCACTGCACACGAGGAGTTCTGCAGTCTCCCAGGTCAGGCTGCCAGCATGTATGCCAAGTATCCAGGCATCCCATAGAAGGGTATCACGGTGACACTCATGGTCGTGGACCAACAGGGGACGCACAAACATGTCGAAATACAGTTTCGCTACCGTCCTGTTGGATAGGCAGACATCCATGGACCACTCGAATATGCACGAGCGACAATGCAACACAGGCTGAAAGCAGGTGACGTTGGCAAGGCGGAAGCTTAGCCGTTAACTGATCCGCAGCACTACCAATGGCAGTGCCCCCAGTAAATGCAGCATACGTGCACGGTACAGTTCCACGTGACAGGGGTTGTGCATGTGTCCGGGATGTTCTGCCATTGCGTTAGTGGCTCTGGTTGAAGCGGCACTGTTCTGACCTGTGCCAGTTCTGTGGATGAAATGCCACAGCTCGGATCAATGAGCAGTGTTTGTGTGCAACGGTTGTAGGCCTGGGATGGTGTGGGAGTAAGTGTGAAGGCCATTCCATGCAAGATAACTTCGAGCAAGGACTTATGTGTGTGGGGTGTGTATACGTTGGTCTGTCGTCGGGCTGTGCGTAGTGTGGGAGTCGTCATCAGCTGCTATGGTATCTGTCAGGGGGTGCCGGGCACATGCAATTTCGAGGTCGGAGGTGCAGATGTGCTTCCGCCTGATAGTTCAGACAATGGAGCTTTCATCCCTAATGTTAGTTTGTCATCTGCTTGCATTCAGGAAATGTGTAGAGGCTTGTTGGGGGTGGGGTGGGATGTCTGCGACTTTGGGAATCATGTATGACATGCCTAGCATGTGGCAAATGAGCGGCCTCACTGTGTGTTACGTTGCCTCACAGCTGCTCCTCCCTCCCCGAGCCTTTTTACTTGTGTGCGCTGCGCGGTTGCATCACTTGCACTCCAACGGCACACCATTGTCATGCCTGTCTGCGCATGTCCACAAGCCTGCCAACGACACTGTGATGTTGGCCGTTGAGGGTGGGCGGCCACGTGAGTGTAGGCCTATGGTAAGGACAGGGCGGACACAGGTGTACAGTTCATGGCTGGCTGTACTCGCGCTGCGATTGAGGCTAGGCATTTGGCTCATGCTGCGGCTATACAGATACACACAACACTTGTCATGTATGAGCCAAGACCCCAAGCGGTCTTGCGCTCCTTCATTACTCCGTACGTGTGAGCCCGCCCTCCGGGTGCATGCTACATTGCAACATTGACGATTGTGGGCCGGGTGGCGCCCACACTACAACAGAGACCCACGCATTACGTACTTCCTTGTCCAGGCCAGAACTGAACCACGCCCAGTCCCCCGGGCAAAATCTTCGAACCCCTACGCTGGACTGGCGTGCGCCGGCCCAGCCCTCTCTGCTTGCGCATACAGGGGGGTGGGGACGAAGCTACATGTCCAAGGACTTCCCCACTGCCTGAGGTGACATGGTTGCGTCCGCTGTCCACAGCACAATGTAATGTGGTCGGGCCCGGGCCCATCATGCATACATAATGACCACACGGACACACTTGGTTAGATAGTGGAACTGGCTACGGGCATGTGCGCCCGGACCCTTTTTATTACCAGGGTCACATGTCCAGTGACGCCTGTGCTGGATGGGTGTGGGGTGCGTGTGAGCCAGCCCTCAGGGAGTGGTTGGTGCTGGCAACAACTAGAACAGTGAACATCGGATCACACACAGTAGATTCAATAGTAAAGGGTCCATGACTTGCAGTTCACTGAGGTAGGGGCACCATAGCTGAGCGTGCTCATGTGAAGGATTGATCATGATTGTGTACCTTCGGGATATTCCTGCTGCAGCTGCAGTGGGGTGTGGTACACCTGCCTCATCTTCATCGTCCCAGGTTTTCTCAAAGGCCTGATGTGACATTGTTGCGTCCGCAGTCCACAGCACACGACTCAATCATGAAGGAGCCATGAATTGGGGTGCATAGAGTTGGTGTCACCTGATGCGCTCAGCGTGTGCGCAGCCAAAGATGATGGGGTGTCTTTGCAGGTCAGGATGTGACATGTGAGCCCTGCTGACCGCAGTGTAGGCCGGAGGCAGCGGTCAGCAAGGGCCCACGGCCACGTGGCGTCAACTTTTGTTGCACAGGGTCAGTGGCACCTGGAGCGCTCAGCAGGTGAACAGCCAACGATGATGCGTCGCCCGGACGGGCCACACTGGGAGCAATGTTTTTGCCTACTGAATTCTGCCTCAATATTGCCGCGAGGCATCGACTTGTGTTGTACAGGATTAGTGGCACCTGGAGCACTCAGCAGGTGAACAGCCAACGATGATGCGTCGCCCGGGCGGGCCACACTGGGAGCAATGTTTTTGCCTATTGAATTCTGCCTCACTATTGCCACGAGGCGTCGACTTGTGTTGCACAGGGTTAGTGGCACCTGGAGCGCTCAGCAGGTGAACAGCCAACGATGATGCGTCGCCCGGGCGGGCCACACTGGGAGCAATGTTTTTGCCTACTGAATTCTGCCTCAATATTGCCACGAGGCGTTGACTTGTGTTGCACAGGGTTAGTGGCACCTGGAGCGCTCAGCAGGTGAACAGCCAACGATGATGCTTCGCCCGGGCGGGCCACACTGGGAGCAATGTTTTTGCCTACTGAATTCTGCCTCACTATTGCCACGAGGCGTCGACTTGTGTTGCACAGGGTTAGTGGCACCTGGAGCGCTCAGCAGGTGAACAGCCAACGATGATGCGTCGCCCGGGCGGGCAACACTGGGAGCAATGCTTTTGCCTACTGAATTCTGCCTCAATATTGCCACGAGGTGTCGTCTTGTGTTGCACAGGGTTAGTGGCACCTGGAGTGCTCAGCAGGTGCACAGCCAACGATGATGTGTTGTCCGGGCGGGCAGCACTGGGGGCAATGTCTGTTGACTAGTGGTTTCCTCCATTGACAGAAATGTGGCACGATTTGAATTGTAGGACCTGCTGACCGCAGTGTAGGACGAAGGCAGTATCTGGCACACACATGACTCCGTGTTGCTGTGCCGCTGGCTGCGCTGGGGGCCTGTGTCGTGGAGTCTGGAGGTCACAGCGGCGGACTCGTGGCAGGGTGAGGTGCGCCACCCTGGCAGACGCATTGCCCATCACGGAAGAGAACCACGCCCAGAGCCCAGGCCTTTTTATCCGCACTCCCATGCTGGAGTGGCATACGCCGGCCCAGCCCACTCCGCTTACGCTTACAGGGGGGGACGGCACAGCTACATGTCCAAGGTCTTCCCCACTGCCTGAGGTAACATGTTTGCGTCCACTGTCAACAACACTACAAACGCCAGCAGTATATGTCCACATGGACATGTCTGTGCTCTGCATTCTGAGGGCTGTCCAGCACATCACCGCCACACTTGGCATTGTGTACATTCTTCTTCATGGGTGAGTTGCCTCCTTCACACATACTTGGTTCCCACCTCTCCCCACATTCTGCACTTGTGTGGCTGAGGAGCCATGCCGTTTTCGGAGGGTCCGCTGTCTTGTCCTCCGCTGCCTCGGTGGTAGTCCAGGAGGGGAGGGGATCTGGAGGGGGGGTCCTGGGAGTGGTGGCGGTGGGTGTTGTGGCCCTCTTGGGTCTCCGAGCTGCATGTTCATTGGCTCCATGGCATCTGTGGGTCTTCAGATGTGGCTCTGGGCTGGGCTCCCTTTCATCCTGCAGGTAGTCGTCCTGCTTAACACCAGCAAAAGGCAGGTGTTAAATCCCTGCAGCTAACGCGCCTTATCGCCTGTTCTTGGTTCGCATCGCAGATCTGACTGGCCGTTGAGAATCGCGCGAAGTGGTGTTTTCGTGTGTTTTTGCACGGGAATGCCTAATCTGCATTTCATTATCGTTAGTTGTCGCACTCATCCATGGCGATGTTTTTTGCGGTAGCTATCGCAGGGAAACTGGCGATGTCGGCAGTTTGCACCAGCTTGTGAATGGGGCGATAGATCTATCGCCACTTTTGCGGCGCTAAAGTGCCGATAAATCGGCGATAAGTCCTTGAGAATATGCCCCATTGTGTTTTCTAATTGTCTTTTGGCTGCAATGTTAAGTGGTAAAAAAACAGAAACCTCAAAATCCTCACCTCCAGGTCCTTAATAGAGTCGTAACTTTCCTTTACAAAAGCTAGTAAATGTCAGTGATATATGTCGTGACAAGAAGAAGACAGAATGCTCTTGTCCGATGCTGTCTGATCTGCAGAGATCTTTGCCCCGTTGCTCTTCAGAGAGTTCAAATACCTGGTCCGGGCCTTTGCTCAGCCCCCTTTATGCCATTTGTTTATGTGCCCAGTGAACAGGTCCTTTCGTTTTAAAGCTAAATTGTGCAATTGCTGAAGAGTACAACGAATACTGTCGATTACAAGTTTGGGTGTAAAGCCTACTTTAAATAAAGGTGTAGCCTTATGAGAAATGGCACCATCTTGTACAAACATACACAACCCCAGAAGCATGAGTCACAAAGCTATTTGCGCAGGTACTTTTAGTTTACGTAAGTAAATACCTTTGTTACGGAGTGTTACCTCTCTTTTATTAAGCCCACAAAAGATGGGTATACCACAGTATAAAAATGCGCTTTACAAATACACATTATGTTATTTCATCACCCAAAAATATTTTCGTGTGAATAAATCTACCCCCAGGGCAGGGAGTGGGTGTTCCAGGGCTGGAAGGCTCTGAAGGTTGGTGCACACCAGCAAACGTAACGCTGTGTGAATATTCACAAAGAAGTCCTTGTCCATCTCATATTGCAACTGGTTGGAGATTTACCACTGTCAAGGGCAAAAGTAAATATCTGTCCAGGTTTTGTTTGACACGACAGGTAACAACCATAGGATGGGTGCCGGAGCAGGAGAACAGATTTCTCTACTCGGGAAAATATTTTCCTTGTGGCGAAAAAGAAAAAAAAACATGCAACTACGCCTGTTAAGATGCATTTGTTCGTGTGCAATGACGTGCTATGTACAGTTGTTTTCTTGGAAACCTGGACCTGTGCACCAAATGAAACTGCAGCAATTATGATTTCTGTCAAATATTAATGGATGAAAGCGCCAAACTCACAAAAAGTAGTTGTAAATGTACCCCTGTGGGTTTCCTCCTTACTCTGGAGTAAATTACCGACTACCTTGAAACCTTAATTCGTGCAGGAATCTTACCTGTGGACACACTTGACTTGCATATGTTCATATATCTAACCCTGACAGGACTAAAGGCCTTATCAAGAGTTTAGCAGACAGGGAACTCCATCCAAACTGTGCAGGATTTCCCACCTTCTGTCTTCAAGTGCATTATAAATAATGACACTCTAAATACGGCAGACACAACGCACACCAAATTTTGATAAACTGGCCTATCTCTTTGACAATAACCCCTAAATCGCCAACCTTTTCCAGCGTGCGAATGGCTCGAGAAAAACCTGGTGAACATACACAATCATGTCTTAAATTTTTAAATGTAAGCGCATTCTCACCCTCGAATACCCACTCACTGCTCCTCGGAGATTTTATTCACTTACCTAAAAAAGTATGTGGCAGTGAATATTTTTGAAAGTGTAAAATTACTTTTTATGAATCACTGCCGCGGATTTACACTTACAAAAAGGACTTGCCACAGCAAAATCGACGTGTTCCAGTACTTACCAGGGCCTTTTTCTACAATACATTTCAGCATGTTTAACCAGGTTTGCTGCCATGTGTTGCTTGAAAGAGAGAGTGAAGGACAATGGCTTATCTACGAAGATATAGTGTCACTGCTCCCTTCCCAAGCCCTGGCAGTCTTACTGATAGACCAGCATCATGCATACACCTTTGCACCATAGTGGAAGAGTGTCTGCATGAGTCTACCAGAGGATTGCATCGGAAACCGTATCCTTCCAGTACAAAATGCTACGCTTATGCTTACTTTTAAATGCTCTCCACTTTGTATGCGTACTGTACAATGCAGCACAAAGGCAAAGCCAGAAAAGTTGAGAGGAAAAAAAAGAAGCGGAATTGTTTGGTGCAAAGTCCTATCTACCTATATTAGTCAAAAACCATGGATGGTAGCAAGGGAACGCCCATGTGCCACCCATGGACTGCCCCCTTGTTGCAAAGTTACTCAAAATACTATTTGTCTTACTTATATACACATTTCGAGATATGGAAATTCTGCCAGTGTGCTGCATTTTCCACAATCGCAAAAGTTAGGCTTTTGGTATTCCTCTGAGTTATTTCTGTCACATGAAATACATTACTTTTGATGCCAGGCAGCTATTTTACTGGGGTACTCATGTTGGACTAGAACATTTCTGGCACTATATATTCAAAGCTTTTCATGCAAATAAGTTCAGCTTGCACATGCAAAAAAATCAATTTGAAGGTTAAATTTGGATTGACCCTATTCTGCCCTAGAATTCTGATTGCAAATATTCTACTAGTATGGAGGAGTTCATGCAATTACAAATTTAAGAGTCTGGGTAATCCTGTGTTGTCCTATCTGCAAGGATAGATGAGCTGAAACCGGCTCTTACGTCTGGAAAGGATCACAACTTTTCTCCTATTGATGGCAGATCTAAGTGCGTTTCCAAGACATTGAAAGAGGGTGTGGAGCAATGGCTTCTCCGCTTGGAAAACAACATTCAGGGGCAGATTTACAAGCCCCTTGCGCCACTTTTGCGTCACTTTTCCCATGTTAAAAATGACGCAAAAGTGGCGCAAGGTCCTTGTAGATCTGCCCCTCAGTGTCAAGAAACAAAAAAAGTTAAATATTTGCATACCCATTGAGCGAGGTTTTCATATGCAAATAATCTATAAGGTTTAAATTGCTTTAAATGTAGTGCCACCTCACGAGCTGCACTATTTTTAGCAATATTACAAAGGTTTTGATATTACAATATTAACATAACGTGTATTTGTAAAGTGCATTTACACCCTGTAAGGCATCTTGATACAGATGTTTATTGTTACCCAACCAGTGGTGCTCATTTCATCAACCTCGAGAGGATGAAAGGCTATATTTCACCTGCACATCAAAAACACACTGTAAAGCTAAGTGGACCTAGCAGTATTTATTTGTTAAATATGTCCCATGATGTAAACTGCGCGGAAGATTGGGCATAAACTTGCAGCCAAGGGGCAGGTACTGAAGGCTTGTTCTGCTCACTGGTGGGACCCCTAATAACAGCCTGGGCTCTTGTACGCCTGTCCTGTTTACACTCTGGACACCTAAAATTGGCATGCATTTGTTTGCATGTGCTAAAAGTCACGTCCATTGGCTTGGCCAGTGCTTCTTAGCAAATTGAGTCTGAAAAATGTTTGGGATGGTTTGTGAATGCCAACATAGTTACAACATTGTGGAAGCTTGCCACTTTCCAACATACCTTACGCTGTTCCCTAATGTAATATTGCTACTGTTGGTCCTAAACTGAACCCTAAAACCTATGACTGGAAAGACCACAATGATTGTGGATTTTCCAGACACTAGCCTCATCTGAGGCAGTAAAGGTCGGCAAGCAGAGATTCTAGGAATCCTCTGATAGATTTTTCACACTATGATAGATTTTACACACTTTTTTTTGTATTTAAAAAGTATTGCGCATCAGGCGTTAAGAGGGCATATTTTTTAATGGAATATATTTCACCTGCAAATCAAAAATACACTGTAAATTCCCACTACACATGTCATTCCTTGGAATTCACGTTGCAAAACAAAATGCAATTAATTAAATGCTCAAGTTTGTTCACGAATAAAGGTTACTTGCAAAAAACAGAAGAAACCGTCCAGATAGAACGCAGCTACTGCTCCTTGGTAAGCCTCGATTGAGGCCAAAGTGTATTTCATTAGCAGTCGGCCACAAGGTGGCAGCATAACTCTAGTTCCCAAAGCAAACCAACCCGCAGCTTAACCGTGAAGAAGATGCTGTGCGGGATAAGCTTTATAAATAATTGAGAGATGCTGTTATTTTTTGTCTGTGCTGCTCCTTTGGTAGCTTAGGATACCCGAGTCAACGAAATAAAAATAAGACCAGTCGGTTTTGTGGCATTTGTGATATAATTAAAGCTGAGTATCGAAACATAAAAAATCTCGCCAACGCATTGCCGGATCACACAGAAGGTCTGATTGCTCACCAGTTACAAATGGTTTCTAATGGATTGATGTACGGCATGGGGATATGGGTTTCTAGACAAAGTCTATATATGCGGCTCCAAGAAGCAGGGGCAATTCTGCTGGCTCAGTTAACCTACAGATGGACATGAAGAGGCACCAACGTCAGCTCCAAAGATACCACTGAAATCAACTTGAACATCCCTTACAGTTCAGTAGAGGCTCCAATGAAAGCCTCCAGCTGAAACCATTTGTGAGTGGTCAACTGGAATTTCCAGCAGAATTGTGTTATGCAGAATCCGTGTGCAAAGTAAAAGGGCAGAGACTATTCAAGTTTGGGGAGGAGGCCTGGCTGGACACAGTCATCTCTTTCTCGCCTGAGCTGTGTCTTCTGTCCTTCCATCTCCAGTGATGTAATGCCATGGCACTGTGCAGGACTCGTCTCCTACCTATCATGACTTAAGAGCATAGCACAGGACAGATGCAATTTTAATGTCATTATGGATGTTATGCATTTTCCACAAAATCTACAATCTGCTACAAAATGTGGAAAATGTAACCAACTATCTATCTGTAGCTCAGTCTGATCAAAAGTTACAAAGAAAATTGCTGATGAAATGCATGCAAGCTCTGAGTGTTTGAAAAAGTTACCTTGTAAACTTTCCTCTACAGATTGTTACATTGAGGCGCTGTAGAGCTGAGTATTTCACCCAAACTGTGTTAACAGCCCTAAAAAATGAATTAGCACTAGTGCTTTGGACTACAGCCGGATTCAACAGCTCTAGTAATGAAATATATTTCAAACCGGCCAGATTAGTTCATTACCAGTCATTAAATTAATTTTTCACAGATTATACAGCTTGATATTTACAGAAATGAGGGACATATTTACAGTGCGGATGGCTGTGCTCCATTCCACAGGGCAGCCCTCCATAGTTAGAGTGCGGGTGGCTGTACTCCATTCCACCAGGGCAGCCCTCCATAGTTAGAGTGCGGGTGGCTGTACTCCATTCCACCAGGGCAGCCCTCCATAGTTAGAGTGCGGGTGGCTGTACTCCGTTCCACCAGGGCAGCCCTCCATATTTACAGTGCGGATGGCTGTGCTCCATTCCACCAGGGCAGCCCTCCATAGTTAGAGTGCGGGTGGCTGTACTCCGTTCCACAGGGCAGCCCTCCATAGTTAGAGTGCGGGTGGCTGTACTCCATTCCACAGGGCAGCCCTCGATAGTTAGAGTGCAGGTGGCTGTGCTCCATTCCACCAGGGCATCCCTCCATAGTTAGAGTGCAGGTGGCTGTGCTCCATTCCACCAGGGCAGCCCTCCATAGTTAGAGTGCAGGTGGCTGTGCTCCATTCCACCAGGGCAGCCCTCCATAGTTAGAGTGCAGGTGGCTGTACTCCGTTCCACCAGGGCATCCCTCCATAGTTAGAGTGCAGGTGGCTGTGCTCCATTCCACCAGGGCAGCCCTCCATAGTTAGAATGCAGGTGGCTGTGCTCCATTCCACCAGGGCAGCCCTCCATAGTTAGAGTGCAGGTGGCTGTGCTCCATTCCACCAGGGCATCCCTCCATAGTTAGAGTGCAGGTGGCTGTGCTCCATTCCACCAGGGCAGCCCTCCATAGTTAGAGTGCGGGTGGCTGTACTCCGTTCCCGCAAGGTAGCCCTCCATAGTTTTTTTTTTTCTTCCCGTAGTTTTATATAATACAAACTTGACCCGAAGGTATCGGGTATCAGAGCACTTTACATGAGCACCAGTTGCGTTACACAAGGACACATTCATTTTTTCTAGGCACAGGGATATTAAGTGATTTGCCCAGAATCACAGGATGTTGAGCGTCATTGCCGAGACTCGAACATGTTTCCCTAGATTTGAGATCCACCGCCCTAGCCGTTAGGCTACATCCTGAGTGGCTCTACTCCATTCCACCAGGGCAGCCCTCCATAGTTACAGTGAGGGTGGCTGTACTCCGTTCCACCAGGGCAGCCCTCCATAGTTAGGTGCGGGTGGCTGTACACCGTTCCACCAGGGCAACCCTCCATAGTTACAGTGTGGGTGGCTGTACTCCGTTCCTCCAGCGCAGCCCTCCATAGTTAGAGTGCGGGTGGCTGCTGTCCATTCCTTCAGGGCAGCCCTCCATAGGTAAGAGTGCAGGTGGGTGTACTCCGTTCCACCAGGGCAGCCCTCCATAGGTGAGAGTGCAGGTGGCTGTGCTCCATTCCACCAGGGCAGCCCTTCATAGTTAGAGTGTGGGTGGCTGTACTCTGTTCCTCCAGCGCAGCCCTCCATAGGTAAGAGTGCAGGTGGCTGTACTCCGTTCCACCAGGGCATTCCTCCATAGTTAGAGTGTGGGTGGCTGTACTCTGTTCCTCCAGCCCAGCCCTCCATAGGTAAGAGTGCAGGTGGCTGTACTCTGTTCCACCAGGGCATTCCTCCATAGTTAGAGTGTGGGTGGCTGTACTCTGTTCCTCCAGCGCAGCCCTCCATAGGTAAGAGTGCAGGTGGCTGTACTCCGTTCCACCAGGGCAGCCCTTCATAGTTAGAGTGTGGGTGGCTGTACTCTGTTCCTCCAGCGCAGCCCTCCATAGTTACAGTGCGGGTGGCTGTGCTCCGTTCCACCAGGGCAGACCTCCATAGTTTGGTGCAGGTGGCTGTACTCCGTTCCTCCAGCGCAGCCCTCCATAGGCAGAGTGCGGGTGGCTGTTCTCCAATCCTCCAGGGCAGCCTTCCATAGTCAGAGTGCGGGTGGCTGTACTCCGTTCCTCCAGCACAGCCCTCCATAGTTACAGTGCGGGTGGCTGTACTCCGCTCCACCAAGGCACCCTCCATAGTTACAGTGCGGGTGGCTGTGCTTCGTTCCACCAAAGCAGCACTCTATAGTTAGAGTGCGGGTGGCTGTACTCAGTTCCACCAGGGCAGCCCTCCGTACTTAGAGTGCGGGTGACTGTACTCCATTCCACCGGGCCAGCCCTCAATATTTAAGCCCTTATTTATGAGTGCCTGCACAGCCATTGTGTCACTTTTTTGTGACGTACCGGCGGTGAAAAAAATGCACCACACTGTGCCCTGTTTACAAAGTGACACATCAAGGCAGATGCGTCACTTTGTAAAGCCCAGCACAACATTATACCTGTGTCAGGTATATTGTATGCAGGGTGGGCGTTCCCATGTAAAAAAGCCTCATAGAAGTGGCACAGTGAAATCTATGAGTTTTCACTGCTCCACTCCAATGACTTGATTCCATCACAATCCCTATGCCTCCTTCAAGCAGGCGTAAGGAGTGATGCAGGGCCTTTTGCATGGGACTCGCCAGATGTGTAATGACACATTTATGGAGTTGCAGCAGGTTACCGACACACTCCAGCAATGCCTCAATACTGTGCTTCAAGATACATCAGGATTCCTGACGTATATGAGCAGTACTTACAACATGGAGGGCCGTAGTGTAAATACGGTGTATTCATGGTCTTGCAAGGATGGCGCTATGAAAAATGTTGCATCGCTGTTTTTGCCCAGCGATGCAACACTTTTCATAAATGAGGCCCTTACAGTGCAGGTGGCTGTACTCAGTTCTACCAGGGCAGCCCTCCATAGTCAGATTGTGGGTGGCTGAACTCTGTTCCACCAGGGCAGCCCCCCATAGTCAGATTGTGGGTGGCTGTACTCCATTCCACCAGGCCAGCCCTCCATAGTTAGAATGCGGGTGGCTGTACTCCATTCCACGAGGCCAGCCCTCCATAGTCAGATTGTGGGTGGCTGAACTCTGTTCCACCAGGGCATTCCTCCATAGTTAGAGTGTGGGTGGCTGTACTCTGTTCCTCCAGTGCGGCCCTCCATAGTTACAGTGAGGGTGGCTGTACTCCGTTCCACCAGGGCAGCCCTCCATAGTTAGGTGCGGGTGGCTGTACACCGTTCCACCAGGGCAACCCTCCATAGTTACAGTGTGGGTGGCTGTACTCCGTTCCTCCAGCGCAGCCCTCCATAGTTAGAGTGCGGGTGGCTGCTCTCCATTCCTTCAGGGCAGCCCTCCATAGGTAAGAGTGCAGGTGGCTGTACTCCGTTCCACCAGGGCAGCCTCCATAGGTGAGAGTGCAGGTGGCTGTGCTCCATTCCACCAGGGCAGCCCTTCATAGTTAGAGTGTGGGTGGCTGTACTCTGTTCCTCCAGCGCAGCCCTCCATAGGTAAGAGTGCAGGTGGCTGTACTCCGTTCCACCAGGGCATTCCTCCATAGTTAGAGTGTGGGTGGCTGTACTCTGTTCCTCCAGCGCAGCCCTCCATAGGTAAGAGTGCAGGTGGCTGTACTCCGTTCCACCAGGGCATTCCTCCATTGTTAGAGTGTGGGTGGCTGTACTCTGTTCCTCCAGCGCAGCCCTCCATAGGTAAGAGTGCATGTGGCTGTACTCCGTTCCACCAGGGCATTCCTCCATAGTTAGAGTGTGGGTGGCTGTACTCTGTTCCTCCAGCGCAGCCCTCCATAGGTAAGAGTGCAGGTGGCTGTACTCCGTTCCACCAGGGCATTCCTCCATAGTTAGAGTGTGGGTGGCTGTACTCTGTTCCTCCAGCGCAGCCCTCCATAGTTACAGTGCGGATGGCTGTGCTCCGTTCCACCAGGGCAGACCTCCATAGTTAGATACGGGTGGCTGTACTCCGTTCCACCAGCGCAGCCCTCCATAGTTACAGTGCGGGTGGCTGTACTCCGTTCCACCAGGGCAGACCTCCATAGTTTGGTGCGGGTGGCTGTACTCTGTTCCACCAGGGCAGCCCTCCATAGTCAGAGCGTGGGTGGCTGTACTCCATTCCACCAGGGCAGCACTCCATAGTTACAGTGCAGGTGGCTGTACTCCGTTCCTCCAGCGCAGCCCTCCATAGGCAGAGTGCAGGTGGCTGTTCTCCAATCCTCCAGGGCAGCCTTCCATAGTCAGAGTGCGGGTGGCTGTACTCCGTTCCTCCAGCACAGCCCTCCATAGTTACAGTGCGGGTGGCTGTACTCCGCTCCACCAAGGCGCCCTCCATAGTTACAGTGCGGGTGGCTGTGCTTCGTTCCACCAAAGCAGCACTCTATAGTTAGAGTGCGGGTGGCTGTACTCAGTTCCACCAGGGCAGCCCTCCGTACTTAGAGTGCGGGTGACTACTCCATTCCACCGGGCCAGCCCTCAATATTTAAGCCCTTATTTATGAGTACCTGCACAGCCATTGTGTCACTTTTTTGTGACGTACCGGCGGTGAAAAAAATGCACCACACTGTGCCCTGTTTACAAAGTGACACATCTAGGCAGATGCGTCACTTTGTAAAGCCCTACACAACATTATACCTGTGTCAGGTATATTGTATGCAGGGTGGGCGTTCCCATGTAAAAGCCTCATAGAAGTGGCACAGTGAAATCTATGAGTTTTCACTGCTCCACTCCAATGACTTGATTCCATCACAATCCCTATGCCTCCTTCAAGCAGGCGTAAGGAGTGATGCAGGGCCTTTGCATGGGACTCGCCAGATGTGTAATGACACATTTATGGAGTTGCAGCAGGTTACCGACACACTCCAGCAATGCCTCAATACTGCGCTTCAAGATACATCAGGATTCCTGACGTATATGTGCAGTACTTACAACATGGAGGGCCGTAGTGTAAATACGGTGTATTCATGGTCTTGCAAGGATGGCGCTATGAAAAATGTTGCATCGCTGTTTTTGCCCAGCGATGCAACACTTTTCATAAATGAGGCCCTTACAGTGCAGGTGGCTGTACTCAGTTCTACCAGGGCAGCCCTCCATAGTCAGATTGTGGGTGGCTGAACTCTGTTCCACCAGGGCAGCCCCCATAGTCAGATTGTGGGTGGCTGTACTCCATTCCACCAGGCCAGCCCTCCATAGTTAGAATGCGGGTGGCTGTACTCCATTCCACGAGGCCAGCCCTCCATAGTTAGATTGTGGGTGGCTGAACTCTGTTCCACCAGGGCATTCCTCCATAGTTAGAGTGTGGGTGGCTGTACTCTGTTCCTCCAGTGCGGCCCTCCATAGTTACAGTGAGGGTGGCTGTACTCCGTTCCACCAGGGCAGCCCTCCATAGTTAGGTGCGGGTGGCTGTACACCGTTCCACCAGGGCAACCCTCCATAGTTACAGTGTGGGTGGCTGTACTCCGTTCCTCCAGCGCAGCCCTCCATAGTTAGGAGTGCGGGTGGCTGCTCTCCATTCCTTCAGGGCAGCCCTCCATAGGTAAGAGTGCAGGTGGCTGTACTCCGTTCCACCAGGGCAGCCTCCATAGGTGAGAGTGCAGGTGGCTGTGCTCCATTCCACCAGGGCAGCCCTTCATAGTTAGAGTGTGGGTGGCTGTACTCTGTTCCTCCAGCGCAGCCCTCCATAGGTAAGAGTGCAGGTGGCTGTACTCCGTTCCACCAGGGCATTCCTCCATAGTTAGAGTGTGGGTGGCTGTACTCTGTTCCTCCAGCGCAGCCCTCCATAGGTAAGAGTGCAGGTGGCTGTACTCCGTTCCACCAGGGCATTCCTCCATAGTTAGAGTGTGGGTGGCTGTACTCTGTTCCTCCAGCGCAGCCCTCCATAGGTAAGAGTGCATGTGGCTGTACTCCGTTCCACCAGGGCATTCCTCCATAGTTAGAGTGCGGGTGGCTGTACTCCGTTCCTCCAGCACAGCCCTCCATAGTTACAGTGCGGGTGGCTGTACTCCGCTCCACCAAGGCGCCCTCCATAGTTACAGTGCGGGTGGCTGTGCTTCGTTCCACCAAAGCAGCACTCTATAGTTAGAGTGCGGGTGGCTGTACTCAGTTCCACCAGGGCAGCCCTCCGTACTTAGAGTGCGGGTGACTACTCCATTCCACCGGGCCAGCCCTCAATATTTAAGCCCTTATTTATGAGTACCTGCACAGCCATTGTGTCACTTTTTGTGACGTACCGGCGGTGAAAAAAATGCACCACACTGTGCCCTGTTTACAAAGTGACACATCTAGGCAGATGCGTCACTTTGTAAAGCCCTGCACAACATTATACCTGTGTCAGGTATATTGTATGCAGGGTGGGCGTTCCCATGTAAAAGCCTCATAGAAGTGGCACAGTGAAATCTATGAGTTTTCACTGCTCCACTCCAATGACTTGATTCCATCACAATCCCTATGCCTCCTTCAAGCAGGCGTAAGGAGTGATGCAGGGCCTTTTGCATGGGACTCGCCAGATGTGTAATGACACATTTATGGAGTTGCAGCAGGTTACCGACACACTCCAGCAATGCCTCAATACTGCGCTTCAAGATACATCAGGATTCCTGACGTATATGTGCAGTACTTACAACATGGAGGGCCGTAGTGTAAATACGGTGTATTCATGGTCTTGCAAGGATGGCGCTATGAAAAATGTTGCATCGCTGTTTTTGCCCAGCGATGCAACACTTTTCATAAATGAGGCCCTTACAGTGCAGGTGGCTGTACTCAGTTCTACCAGGGCAGCCCTCCATAGTCAGATTGTGGGTGGCTGAACTCTGTTCCACCAGGGCAGCCCCCCATAGTCAGATTGTGGGTGGCTGTACTCCATTCCACCAGGCCAGCCCTCCATAGTTAGAATGCGGGTGGCTGTACTCCATTCCACGAGGCCAGCCCTCCATAGTTAGATTGTGGGTGGCTGAACTCTGTTCCACCAGGGCATTCCTCCATAGTTAGAGTGTGGGTGGCTGTACTCTGTTCCTCCAGTGCGGCCCTCCATAGTTACAGTGAGGGTGGCTGTACTCCGTTCCACCAGGGCAGCCCTCCATAGTTAGGTGCGGGTGGCTGTACACCGTTCCACCAGGGCAACCCTCCATAGTTACAGTGTGGGTGGCTGTACTCCGTTCCTCCAGCGCAGCCCTCCATAGTTAGAGTGCGGGTGGCTGCTCTCCATTCCTTCAGGGCAGCCCTCCATAGGTAAGAGTGCAGGTGGCTGTACTCCGTTCCACCAGGGCAGCCTCCATAGGTGAGAGTGCAGGTGGCTGTGCTCCATTCCACCAGGGCAGCCCTTCATAGTTAGAGTGTGGGTGGCTGTACTCTGTTCCTCCAGCGCAGCCCTCCATAGGTAAGAGTGCAGGTGGCTGTACTCCGTTCCACCAGGGCATTCCTCCATAGTTAGAGTGTGGGTGGCTGTACTCTGTTCCTCCAGCGCAGCCCTCCATAGGTAAGAGTGCAGGTGGCTGTACTCCATTCCACCAGGGCATTCCTCCATAGTTAGAGTGTGGGTGGCTGTACTCTGTTCCTCCAGCGCAGCCCTCCATAGGTAAGAGTGCATGTGGCTGTACTCCGTTCCACCAGGGCATTCCTCCATAGTTAGAGTGTGGGTGGCTGTACTCTGTTCCTCCAGCGCCGCCCTCCATAGGTAAGAGTGCAGGTGGCTGTACTCCGTTCCACCAGGGCAGCCCTTCATAGTTAGAGTGTGGGTGGCTGTACTCTGTTCCTCCAGCGCAGCCCTCCATAGTTACAGTGCGGATGGCTGTGCTCCGTTCCACCAGGTCAGACCTCCATAGTTAGATACGGGTGGCTGTACTCCGTTCCACCAGCGCAGCCCTCCATAGTTACAGTGCGGGTGGCTGTGCTCCGTTCCACCAGGGCAGACCTCCATAGTTTGGTGCGGGTGGCTGTACTCTGTTCCACCAGGGCAGCCCTCCATAGTCAGAGCGTGGGTGGCTGTACTCCATTCCACCAGGGCAGCACTCCATAGTTACAGTGCAGGTGGCTGTACTCCGTTCCTCCAGCGCAGCCCTCCATAGGCAGAGTGCAGGTGGCTGTTCTCCAATCCTCCAGGGCAGCCTTCCATAGTCAGAGTGTGGGTGGCTGTACTCCGTTCCTCCAGCACAGCCCTCCATAGTTACAGTGCGGGTGGCTGTACTCCGCTCCACCAAGGCGCCCTCCATAGTTACAGTGCGGGTGGCTGTGCTTCGTTCCACCAAAGCAGCACTCTATAGTTAGAGTGCGGGTGGCTGTACTCAGTTCCACCAGGGCAGCCCTCCGTACTTAGAGTGCGGGTGACTACTCCATTCCACCGGGCCAGCCCTCAATATTTAAGCCCTTATTTATGAGTACCTGCACAGCCATTGTGTCACTTTTTTGTGACGTACCGGCGGTGAAAAAAATGCACCACACTGTGCCCTGTTTACAAAGTGACACATCTAGGCAGATGCGTCACTTTGTAAAGCCCTGCACAACATTATACCTGTGTCAGGTATATTGTATGCAGGGTGGGCGTTCCCATGTAAAAAAGCCTCATAGAAGTGGCACAGTGAAATCTATGAGTTTTCACTGCTCCACTCCAATGACTTGATTCCATCACAATCCCTATGCCTCCTTCAAGCAGGCGTAAGGAGTGATGCAGGGCCTTTTGCATGGGACTCGCCAGATGTGTAATGACACATTTATGGAGTTGCAGCAGGTTACCGACACACTCCAGCAATGCCTCAATACTGCGCTTCAAGATACATCAGGATTCCTGACGTATATGTGCAGTACTTACAACATGGAGGGCCGTAGTGTAAATACGGTGCATTCATGGTCTTGCAAGGATGGCGCTATGAAAAATGTTGAATCGCTGTTTTTGCCCAGCGATGCAACACTTTTCATAAATGAGGCCCTTACAGTGCAGGTGGCTGTACTCAGTTCTACCAGGGCAGCCCTCCATAGTCAGATTGTGGGTGGCTGAACTCTGTTCCACCAGGGCAGCCCCCCATAGTCAGATTGTGGGTGGCTTTACTCCGTTCCACCAGGGCAGCACTCCATAGTTGGAGTGCGGGTGGCTGTACTCTGTTCCACCAGGGCAGCCCTCCATAGGTAAGAGTGCAGGTGGCTGTAATCCGTTCCACCAGGGCAGCCCTCTATAGGTAAGAGTGCAGGTGGCTGTACTCCGTTCCACCAGGGCAGCCCTCCATAGTTGGAGTGCGGGTGGCTGTACTCTGTTCCACCAGGGCAGCCCTCCATAGTTGGAGTGCGGGTGGCTGTACTCTGTTCCACCAGGGCAGCCCTCCATAGGTAAGAGTGCAGGTGGCTGTAATCCGTTCCACCAGGGCAGCCCTCCATAGGTAAGAGTGCAGGTGGCTGTACTCCGTTCCACCAGGGCAGACCTCCATAGTTAGAATGCGGGTGGCTGTACTCCATTCCACCAGGCCAGCCCTCCATAGTTGGAGTGCGGGTGGCTGTACTCTGTTCCACCAGGGCAGCCCTCCATAGGTAAGAGTGCAGGTGGCTGTAATCCGTTCCACCAGGGCAGCCCTCCATAGGTAAGAGTGCAGGTGGCTGTACTCCGTTCCACCAGGGCAGACCTCCATAGTTAGAGTGCGGGTGGCTGTACTCAGTTCCACCAGGGCAGCCCTCCGTAGTTAGAGCGCAGGTGGCTGTGCTCCATTCCACCAGGGCAGCCCTCCATAGTTAGAGTGTGGGTGGCTGTACTCTGTTCCTCCAGCGCAGCCCTCTATAGTTACAGTGTGGGTGGCTGTACTCTGTACCTCCAGCGCAGCCCTCCATAGGTAAGAGTGCGGGTGACTGTTCTCTGTCCCACCAGGGCATCCCTCAATAGTTAGAGTGTGGGGGGCTGTGCTCCATTCCACTAGGGCAGCTCTCCATAGTTAGAGTGTGGGTGGCTGTACTCTGTTTCTCCAGCGCAGCCCTCCATAGGTAAGAGTGCGGGTGGCTGTATTCGGTTCCACCAGTGAAGTCCTCCATAGTTACAGTGTGGGTGGCTGTACTCTGTTCTGCCAGGGCAGCACGCCATAGTTACAGTGCGGGTGGCTGTACTCCGTTCCTCTAGGCCAGCACTCCATAGTTACAGTGTGGGTGGCTGTACTCCATTCCACCAGGGCAGCACTCCATAGTTACAGTGTGGGTGGCTGTACTCCATTCCACCAGGGCAGCACTCCATAGTTACAGTGTGGGTGGCTGTACTCCATTCCACCAGGGCAGCACTCCATAGTTACAGTGTGGGTGGCTGTACTCCATTCCACCAGGGCAGACCTCCATAGTCAGAGCGTGGGTGGCTGTACTCCATTCCACCAGGGCAGCACTCCATAGTTACAGTGTGGGTGGCTGTACAACATTCCCCCAGTGCAGTCCTCCATGTTTAGAGATCTCCAGCATGACTGCTCCTCTGTGCACTGTAGCTTTGCTGAGCGGCTGCCTTATTTAATGTGGCTGCTCAGGAAAGGTTTTTTTTGTCAAAAACTAACTTCCAAAGTTGGAGTTTGTTTTTAAAAAACAAAAACTAATGACCACAACACCCTGGTAGTTTTCTCACACCATCTGCGGGTCACTTAATTTTTCCCTGTTCAGTACCGCAAGGCTTTTCCTAGTCAGAAATTCTGCCACGAACAGGGCGGACAATCTGAGGTTTCTGCCAAAAGATACAGGGAAGGTGCCAGTGGTGGAAACACGATGGCTTGCCAGACTCTAAATAAAGACAGAGAGTTTGGCGGACAGGGTACCCTATCCACCAAACTATAAAAAAGGCCCTATGATCTCAAAGTGATTTCAATTAGATCTTTATTATTGATATTCACAATTTCTACTGATGGTTCTACTAGAGAAAGTCATATAAGTGAGCAATTTAACTAATTCACAATTGTCTCATTTTTACCTCACTTAAAAAGGTTGTAGCTAGGCATCAGAATCGCCATCTACGGGAACAGCCTTCTACCTCAGCCACAGTCACTCCCATTAGGTAGAATTACCTCTGTTAGGCAGAGTCCCCTTCATTGTTTCCCAATGGAGATGGTGACCATCAATGAGGTGCAGCATCCCCCATCTGCAGAGTCACCCTTAGGCATAATCTCTTCCCACCAGGTACCAGTGCACACTATGAGACTGTCCCTTTATAAGACAGTCACCCTCAGGTATAACCTCCCCCATCATTCACAAGCGCCCACTTTCAGACTGTCACCACATAAGACAGAGACACCCTCATGTATAAGCTCTTCCTATCAGACACAAGCGTCCGCCATCAGACATTCACACCATAAAGCAGAGTCACCCTTAGCTATAGTTTCCTTCTATCAGGCACAAGTGCCCACTGTACGACAGTCACCACAAAAGGCAGAGTCACCCTCAGGTATAATCTAGTCCCATCAGGCACAAGTGTCCGCTGTTAGGCATAGTTGATCCATAAGGCACAATAGAAAGTCTGAATATGCTCTTTATTAGAGAATTCCAAAGAAAGACCTTTCTTTGTTAGCATGCTACAACCTGTAAATAAACAACTGTACCGTGTATCATGCAGTGATACAAAATCATCCAAATGAGGGAAACAGCAATTACAACGTGGTCTGAACCACACATGCCACTACAACGAAAGCTTAACAACGCATGTATCTTTACCACGCAGTTTTTTACCACGCAGTTTTTTACCACGACCTGACTTTACAATGCATGCCATTACCAAGAAAAATGTAAGTATAAAGGTAAGTGTATTGCATGTGTATATTCACTAAAAGAACAAAAGGTTACAGGGACGTTATGGTTAGACTCAGATTTCACCTGTACAAAACCAGTGAAATTCAGCAGTTATAGTTACCTGAGATAACTATAACTTATGACCCCACAATGCACTGCTTATGACGTCACATATTACATCACTCACGACATGATCAGTGGCATCACTGATGACATCTCAAATGACATCAATGATGACATCATCAAGTGAGTGTAAGTGTTTTCTAAGAGTTCTAAACAAAGATACTAACCTACTACAAAAGTTAGATTAGTATACTAGGTATACTTGAAATTAGTGATACTATTTCTAACATATGTGATCTGAGTAGCTGTGTGACTGTCTGTATCAGTGTGTGAGTGGGTGTCTGAGTGCTTTTATGAGTTTGTGAGTTGGTGTATGAGTGGTGTATGGGTGAGTGAGTGGGTTTCTGAGTAGCTGTGTGGGTGACTGAGTGGTTGTATGAGTATGTGAGTGGTTTTGTAAGTGGTTGTGTGTGAGTGGGTTTGTGTGCAGTTATGTAGATGTGTGAGTGGTTATGGGCGTGTGAGTGGTTGTGTGGGTTTGTAAGTTGGTGTGTAAGTGGTGGTATGGGTGTCTGACTGGGTGTGTGTGTAATTGTATGGATGTGTGAGTGGGTGTGTGAGTTGCTGTGGGGTTGTGAGTGAGTGTGTGAGTGGTAGTATGGGTGTGTGAGTGGGGGAGTGAGTGGTTGTGTGGGTATATGAGTGGGTGTGTGAGTGGTAGTGTGGATGTGTGTGCATGTGTGAGTGGTTATATGGGTTTGCAAGTGGGTGTGCAAGTGGTTTTATGGGTGTATGATTGGGTGCGTAAGTGTATGTGTAGGTGAGTAAGTGGGTGTCTGAGGACCTGTATGGATGAGTGACTGCATGTTTAAGTGTCTGTATGGGTGTATGAGTGGGTGTGTGAGTGGCTGTATGACTGGGTGCATCAGTGCCTGTATGGATGAGTGAGTGGGTGTGTGAGTAGTTGTATGAGCCTGTGAATGGGTATGTGAATGCTTATGTGGACATATGAGTGGGTGTATAAGAGACTGCATGGGGATGTGAGTGGGTGTGTGAGGGGGTGTGGCAATGATCTGGTTAATTGGTGAGTGCTACCTCATTGGGTAAATGTATTGTGCATATACTGCACTACAGCTTCGTAAAGGACCACAGTGTAATATTTCCAGTGACCTTGTGTGTATGTAATTTCTTCAATGTGATTGTTCCTCGAGCATATTCATCCACAAATTTGTGATAGTGTGAATCCTCTTCAAGAGAAGTCGATGAGACTACAAAGAGGTGAATCTCCACCAAACAGGGGTGCTTCCTCTTAACTAAGGAAGTAAGTGCTTCTTTGTTTGGTGGAGATGTCCTCGTATTCCTCTGCATCAATAATACATCACCAAAATCAGCTGCAAATGCGCTCGGGGGCCTTTTGTTAAGCTGTCCATTAACTTGGGAAATGGCGGGAAGACTTTTACGGGGTGTGGCCAAACGGGTGGAGCTTGCAGAGGATTTTGGGCATTTGGATACTCAGGGTAATTGAAAGGGAGTATCATGGACTTTGCTTTCACCAGGCGACGACGAGAAAGAAATCACTCATCACAGTCACCCCAGATCAAATTGCACTTCAATAGTTTTTCTGCCCTCTGTTTTGCCTCTTTCTCCTCGTTGCTGATCTTTATTTTGCCTTTTTCTGCTTGTTTCTCACCTTTATTTTGCTCTTTCTGCTCATTGCTCACCTTTATTTTGCCTCTTTCTGCTCGTTGCTGACTTTTATTCTGCCTCTTTCTGCTTGTTTCTGACCTTTATCCTGCCCCTTTCTGCTCGTTTCCCACCTTTATCGTGTATGTTTCTTCTCTTTTCCCCTGGGGTCGCGGGAGGAGCCTCAAGGCCCCTGTGGTTCCCCATCTCCTGCGGGAGCCGACATTGCTGCTGCACGGAGGGAGCTGCTGGAAAGGCAGGTCCCTCCGTGCAGGAGCAATCTGTTTCATCTCTGTCCCTGCCCACATTTGTGCGGGCAGAGAAAGAGATAAACCCTCCTTTTTCAGCAGGCGGGAGCACTTCAACAGCTTCCACCTACTGGAACCGGAATGTTTGCTTTCGCGTGGCGGGAGTTGTCAGCTCCTATCAAGCAAACGCAAACAGCTATGTCCCGGGTTGTTGGTACCCCGGTACAAAGCAGGAGCCGGCCTTGGGGGTTATTAGGATAAGGGCGTTTTTAGGCTTTTGGGTGGTAAGGTATTTTTTAGGGTTTAGGGTGGGTATGGGTTTTTAAGTGGTAAGGTATTTTTTAGGGTTAAGGGTGAGTATGGGGTTTTGGGTGGCAAGGGAATTTTTAGTGTTTAGGGTGGATATGGGTTTTTGGGTGGCAAGGGGATTTTTAGGGTTTAGGGTGATTATGGGTTTTTGGGTGGCAAGGGAATATTTAGGGTGGGTATGTGTTTGTAGGTGGCAAGGGTAGTTTTAGGGTTTAGGATGGGTGTGGGTTTTTGGGTGGCAATGGGATTTTTATGGTTTAGGATGGGAATGGGCTTTTGGGTGGCAAGGGAATTTGTAGGGTTTAGGGTGGGTAATGGTTTTTGGGTGGCAAGTGAATTTTTAGGGTTTAGGGTGGGTCTGGGTTTTTGGGTGGCAAGGTAATTTTTGGGGTTTAAGGTGGGTATGGGTTTTTGGGAGGCAAGAAAATTTGCAGGGTTTAGTGCGGGTGTAGGTTTTTGGGTGGCAACTAGACAAGTGTGAACGAAGACAAGCAGTATCCCATTTCAAACAGAAGGTTTGCCTTCTGCAGTACAGTATTAGATAGAATACCGGTGTGGGAGAAAGGGGGGAATAGAGTTCAAGAACTGAGGAGACTTGAATCAAAACTCAGCATTGTGTTTGGTACCTTTCACCCGGGTGGGTTGAATCTTGAGGAAGAGCTGGTGGTCCCCCTAGGTTGATCCTCTTGTGATATGCCCCCCTGAGTATGTCTGTCCCAAGATTTGTCCTGGGGTATTTTAATGTGTTTATAATCAGGGTAATACAAATGTTCAGTTTCCCAATCTCTGGTTCCCTAAAATGAATAAGTTTACTACCTGAATTTTACATGTTTTTAATTATATTTTTCTGTTTTTGTTTTCTTTGCACTGTTTAGGCGCTCCTGTAATATTGTCTGAACCTGGGTGGGAAACGTTAAAGAGGAAAATATATCTGGTGAGATTACAGGGCACAGATGGGTTCAGCAAATTGTGAATATGGTTTCTTTCATGTCCAGTATCCATGTCTCAGGGTGAACCCACGCATGAGAAACTTTTATCTCAACTGAGGAGTTGGATTGCCCACTGGGGCTTGATTGTACTAAGTGAGTGGCACTGTGTTGCGAAGGTGGTGTCTGACAATAGGGGTCTAAGTCCCCTAATAAGTAGCTGGTGCCTCGGACCTCCAGTCTGTAGGATTTATGTATGATAAGACAATAGAGTGTATTGTGTATTTCAATGTTTCCCCGTGTCTATTTATGCGATGCACAGTCCCTTTGGACATGACGCACAGACACAGTCCCTGACCTCGGATGGGATACGTTTGAGATGACTTGATAACATGAGGATTTTTTTACCTCCTGTATGCGCAATGAGACATACATAATTTTGGAGAGTTAAGTGTTCAGCCCTGTATAAACAGAACACACAAGTGTGCTTCTGAGAGGATATATAGACATCACCAGTCTGCCATGATTTTAGTACAGTGAACATAAGGGACCTGTATGAATTGCACTCAAAGACGTTTTTCTGTTCCATATATGCGCAATGTGATGTGCATAATTACTTGTGGCTGGGTGTTGAGTTTGTCATGAATAGAACGCACTAAAATGCTTCTGAAAGGATATAATGATAACATCGTGTGCCAAGATTCCATTGGAGTGAACGTAAGGGACCTGTATGAAATGCACTTTAAGATGGCCGAAGTGTTTGCCCTGACCCGGGTTCTGAGTGACATTCCGCTTTTACTGTTTATGAAATTTTGTAATTGAACACATGGTTGCATTTAAACACTAAGGGGGGTATTTACAAAAAAATGTTGGATCGTGGTGTTACTCCAAAATTGCTATATCCGCACTTTAAATGCAGGGATGCGCCATGTTTACCAATATTCGGTGCACCACTGTTTTTCCCCTCTTTTTTTTTTTTTCTTTTTCTTAGAGTTTTATATAGCGTGAACTAGACCCGAGACATCGGGTATCAGAGCGCTTTACATGAGCACCAGTTTCGTTACAGAAGGACACAAGCGCTGGTGCTAAAAAAAGCTGCCTAGCGCCAGCACAGGCACATTTGCACCTTGTTACAAGGGTGCCTGCACTGCAGGGGTGATTGTTTATGTGTAGGAAGGGACACCTTCCCACACATGAACAATCTTTACAGGTTGTTAGACTTGGCATCTTTTGGCGTGTTTCCCCTGACTTTTTGCTTTCTGACCTCCCGGTTTTGACTCTGTTTTTGCTGGTGTAATGATTCTGCGCACTTTCCTCACTGCTGTCCAGTGGGAAAGTGCAAGTGCTCCTGTATAAAATGTGTTACGGATTGGCGTTTCCATGATTGGCCTATTTGGTTTATGTGTCAGTCCCTTGTAAAGTGCACTGCGAGTGCCAGGGCCTATAGACCAAATGCTGTTGGTGGGCTGCTGCACTGGATTGTGCCACCCACGCAAACAGCCCGTAAAGAGTAACTCGGGCCTGCCATTGCAGAGCCTGTGCGCAGCCTGGGGCTGCCATGTCGACTTGGCAAGTGCGCACACTTGCAAGTCCCTAAACCTTCCCTTTTCTACATGTTAGTCACCCCTAAGGTAGGCCCAAGGTACCCCTGTGGGCAGGGTGCGTTGTATGCAAAGGTAGGACATGCCCTGGTGTGTGTGGCATGTCCTGATAGTGAATTACAGCCAAGTTCGTTTTTCACTACTGCAAGGCTACCTGCTCCCCATAGGCCAGAACGGGCAGTTTTGATTATTACAGCTTATAATCCTAACTGACCCCGGGAACATGGTAGAAATTCGAGTTTAGTATGCCTGGACTCAGAATGATAAAATGCATCTTTTAGTGAAGTTGGTTTTAACATTCTGTGTTTGAAAATACCCCTTTTAGAAAGTGGGTATTTTCTTGTCTAACCATCCAAGCCTGCCTCTGCGAGGTTGTGTATTCCTTGTCTGGAGTGTGAGTGACAGGGGCTGGGGGATGCCAGGAGACAGGGTGAGTCAGCACAGGGCTGAATAGCAAGATCTACATGTAGATGGGTGGGAGGAGTTGCACCTGGGCCCTGAATAGGACAGTGCCTTCCCTCCACAATGCTGGCTCCACCTCCTGTGGTGCGTCTGATGTCCCTGGCCTACTCTCTGAAAGAAGGGACGGAGACTTGTCAACAAAGTGCTCCAGAACTGGTTTGGACTAGGCAAAGGCCTCTCTGCCTTCAGAGAACAAAGGAATTTGGGATATAAATATTGGGGCCCTGACCCCATGAATTTAGATCTCGCTGGAATCAAGGAACCTGCCAAGACGAAGAGCTGGAAGAGCTGCCAGGAGGAGTACTGCCCCTTTGCTGTGTTGTTGCTTTGTTGGGTTGGCCTGCAGCTGCTGCTTCTGCCTTGGGCAGTGAAAGGACTGAACTTTCTACAAACTTGTGCTGAGTATCTCCAAGGGCCTGAAACCGAGCTGGCCTCCTGTTAAGAAGTCTCAGGGACTACAAAGACTTCACAAGCCTCTGGGTACCGCTTCTGGAACCCTGTTTCAGTTGCCACAGAGGAAGGAAACTGCAACCGACTCCGTCAACCGAATCCATCCCTGACCGGTGACCTGTTTGCACCGCAGACCGCATCGCCCCGCTTCGCATCGCAACCCTGGTCTCACCGTGGGCGACGTCCGACGCCGCCAACACCGAGCCGCTGCTTGCACCGTGACCTGGGGGCACCGCAGTTCGCATCGCATCGCTTCACTGAACCAGCCGGACCCGACCGACGCGGACGCTGCAACTGGCTCAACAGTCGTGACCGCATCGCATTTGGGGCACCGCTCGCATGTTTGCGACGCACCGCTCCGACTCGCACCGCTGTCCGACGCCAGCTCCCGCACTCCGGCTTGGTCGCCTGCATCGCAACCTGTCAGCACCGCATCGAGCATCGTCTCACCCTGCATCGCACGCCTTGGACTCACCGACTCCGTCTGCACGACGCTCATCGAGCCGCTGCCTGCACCGCATCGAGGGACACCGCACCTTGCATCGCTCCGTCTTGCACCGCAACCGCGACGAACGCCGACCGGCTCGTACACTCCGTACCAGCCACAACGAGAAAGGTACTGTGACCGAGTCTGTTCACGACTCTGCTGGCCCGTAGCGACGCGGTCGGCTGGAACTGTTAGACTCTGTGTATTTCAGCATCGCGGTAGACTCGGACGGAGCTACCGACTCGTATCGAACTTTGCTTTTGTGCTATTCCTGCAAAGAAGAAGTTACCTTACCAAGCATTCATTTTTAAAGTATAGTATTGTGGATTTTTGCCGTAATTGGTCTTGTCTGAAGTATATAAAAATATTGATTATTTTTCTAAACTGGTGTGGTATCCGTTTGTAGTGCTTACACTGTATTACTGTTGGTTATGTGCAAATGCTTTACACACTGCCTCTGAATTAAGCCTGACTGCTCGTGCCAGGCTACCACGAGGGTGAGCAGGGGTTACTTCACGAGTGTAACACCCTTACCCTGACTAGGAAGAAGGGTCCCTACTTGGACAAAGGTGCAAGCCCTTGCCAACTAGAGATCCCATTTCTAAAATTGGTTGTCAGCGGTGAGGATAGGTCTTGTGTTTGCACTTGACTTACAGTGATTGGTGTGCACTACTACCATATCGCAGACCATTACGTACCACATACTGGTTCTTTTTCTTTTGGCCTATTTTTGATCTTGCCAGTTTTCAACTCACTACTTTTGTCATGCCTGACTCAGCTGCATCATCCGTTGCATCTCTGGAAGTTATCTTTGAGGAGGATAGGTTGGAAACCTACGCCGTAAAGGAACTACGAGCAATTTGTAAAAACCTGAAAGTCCAAATTAAAGGCCTCACAAGGAAGGAGGAGCTACAGAAGGCGCTGAGGGCCTGGGTAGCAGCCAGACATTCCAGTGGGCAGCCTGGTAATCTCAGTGAGGAGGTGGAGGAGCCTATTTCCAGGGTGGATGTGCTTTTGGGTGGGGGGGAACCCGCCAGGTCAGGCAGCAGCAGTCTGTCCCCAGAGGAGCTGGACGACAGGCGGGAGGCAAGGCAGTTTGAGCTGCAGAAGCTCAGGCTGGAGAGTGAGTGGGAGGAGAAGAGATTGGCCATGGAGGAGAAGAAGATGCTCTTAGAGCATGAGAGAGAACTGAAGGAGCTAGAACTTAGGAGTAAGTCAGGCACAGATGGTGGCAGCAATTCGTCCAGAAAGGCAGACAGGATTGTGCACATTCCCAAGAATGTAGGCAAGGAGTTCAAGAAGGGGGATGACATACAAAGGTGGTTTCAGGGTTATGAGGCAGCCATACACATGAATGGGGTCCCTGAGGAAAATTGGGGAGCAGGATTGTGGCCACTTTTCCCTGAAGAAGCAAGGGATGCTCTGATAGCTTTGGGTAAGGGGTATCACCTCACCTATGCTGACATGAAGGATGCCCTTCTCACTAAGTATGGTCTTACTCCTGAAAAGTACAGGGATCAGTTCAGGTCCAGTAAGAAGTCTGATGCCAACACTTGGTTGGAATGTGTGGATGTGTTCTGCAGGTCTCTGGATGGCTGGGTAAAGGGCAGTAATGTAACAGATTTTCAGGGGCTCTACAACTTGATTGCATGGGAGCACTTGTCTAGTCTATGTTTTGCAGATCTGCGCCAGCACCTAGTGGATAGTAAGCTAACTGACCCCAGGAAGCTTGCTATGGAAGCGGACCGCTGGGTGAGTACCAGGGTCCACAAGAAAGCGTTTGGGGGAGACTCAGCCAAAGGTAGGCAGGGTCCCCAGCAGAAAGGTGGGGGGACAAGGGTAAAGCACAGGAGTTCTCTAAAGGGCCCCAAACTAGTACCCAGGGTAAAGGTTCCCAGCCCCCGGTGATAAGAAGAAAGGGGTCTCTACAGGGAAGCCTGTTGAGACCGGCCCCCGCAAGTGTTATGCATGTGACCAGGTAGGTCACTTTAAGGGGGACCCCAAGTGCCCAAAGGGGACACAGCCACCCACCGGTGGACAGTCCAAAGTGTTGGCTAGTGTAGCGCTTGGGGAGGAAGGGTGCCCACAGGAGGATGGGGATCCCGCAGAAATGACCCTTGTCTCACTAGGGGACAGTGAGATGGTCCCAGGAAACCAGGTGCCCCCTAACACAAAAAAATATAGCACCTGGGTAACCATCAATGGGAACAGGGTAGAAGCTCTCAGAGACACTGGAGCCAGTGTGACCTCAGTCCGGTGTCACCTGGTCTCTGAGAAGCAGGTAGTCCCAGGGGCATTCCACCAAGTAGTTGCTGTAGACAACTCTGAGCGCCAGTGTATGGTGGCGCAGGTTCCCTTTGAATGGGGGGTCTCAGGTCCCTTGAGGGTGGTTGTGAGCCCTACCAAGCCTGTAGATTGTCTGCTAGGTAACGACCTGGAGCAGTCCTTATGGAAGGATGTTGAGCTCAGGTCTCACTTGGAGATGCTTGGGTTGCCAGAGTGGGCATGCGTGTCTACTCGGTCAATGGCAGCCAGAAAGGGTGATCAAGAGGACTTGGAGCCTGGAACAGTGGCCCAAGTCCCTGCCAAGAGAAAGGGCAGGGGGCGCGGAAACCGGCCCCCGAAGTTCCCACGGACCGGGAGGAGGCAGACCTCGAGGGGGACGCCCCGGTGCCTACAGGGGAGCAGGTAGCCGAACTGGGAGACATCTCTGAGCTGACCCATTGGCAGCAAGAGGGGGGTCCCACCAGGGAGGAGTTCTGCAGAGAGCAGAACGAGTGCCCTACTCTGGAGGGTCTGTGGCGGCAGGCTGCAGACCAGGCAGCTGGTAATCAGTCCGGGTCACATCTGATCTACTGGGAGAGTGGTCTCCTATACAGTGAGCCTAAGGTTGCTGAGCCTGGGTCAGCCTGTGTGCTGGTGGTACCCCAGCGCTTCAGGACCTTCCTACTGGGTCTGGCTCATGACGTGCCTTTGGCAGGACATTTGGGGCAGGACAAGACCTTTGACAGGCTTGTCACCCACTTCTTTTGGCCCCAAATGCGAAGGCAGTCAGATGCACACTGTAGGTCTTGCCAAACTTGCCAGGCAAGTGGTAAGAGTGGGAGGAAGGTCAAAGCTCCTCTCCAACCTTTTCCTGTTGTTGGAACACCCTTTGAAAGGGTAGGGATGGATATTGTGGGGCCACTGGATCCCAAGACAGCCATGGGCAACAGGTACATCCTGGTCTTGGTGGACCATGCCACCCGGTACCCGGAGGCAATCCCTCTCAGGACAACGACAGCGCCAGTGGTGGGCCGGGAGTTAATGGGGATCTTTTCCCGTGTGGGATTCCCCAGAGAGGTGGTTTCTGATAGGGGGACCAATTTCATATCCAAGTATATGACATCCCTGTGGAAGGAGTGTGGTGTAACCTACAAGTTCACCACTCCTTACCACCCACAAGGAAACGGGCTGGTGGAGAGATTCAACCAGACCTTGAAAGGCATGATCAAGGGTCTAACAGAACCCATGAGGCGTAAGTGGGACGTCATCTTGCCATGCCTACTCTTTGCATACAGGGAGGTGCCTCAGAAGTCTCTTGGGTACAGCCCCTTTGAGCTCCTGTATGGCCACCCTGTCAGAGGACCTCTGAGTTTGGTAAAGGAAGGCTGGGAGGCAGCTCCCAGGAAAACTCCCCAGGATGTGTTTAGCTACATGCTGGCCTTTAGAAACCAAACTGCCCGCTTCAGGAAACTCGCTCAGGCGAACCTAGAAGCAAGCCAGGAAGAAATGAAGAGATGGTATGACCAGAATGCCACTCTGGTCGAATTTCAACCTGGGCAAAAAGTGTGGGTCATGGCCCCAGTGGCACCTTGTGCCTTGCAGGACAAGTGGACTGGGCCATATGAGGTGGTGGAGCGCAAAAGTGACGTCACCTACCTGGTGGATTTGCAGGCTCCAAGGAACCCTTTAAGGGTCCTTCACGTGAACCGCCTCAAGCCCCACTTCGAGAGGTCCGAAGTGAGTATGCTCTTGGCGACAGATGATGGGGTGGAAGAGGAGAGTGAGCCTCTCCCTGACCTCCTGTCTACCAAGGAGCATGATGGGTCAGTAGAAGGTGTGATCCTCTCCCCTACTCTGACTCAGGAGCAGCAGGGGACTGTCACCAGTTGTTGGGACAGTTCGCCCCACTGTTCTCTCTGACCCCCGGTGTTACTCACTGGTGTACCCATGACGTGGACACTGGTGACAGCCCTCCTGTGAAGCACAAGATTTACAGGTTGACTGACCGGGTCAGAGCCAGCATCAAGGAGGAGGTCTCTAAGATGTTGGCGTTAGGGGTGATTGAGCCCTCCCACAGTCCTTGGGCCAGCCCAGTGGTCTTGGTCCCAAAGGCTGCTGCGCCCGGTGCCACTCCAGAACTCCGGTTTTGTGTGGACTACCGTGGGCTCAATGCCGTCACCAGGACTGACGCGCACCCCATCCCCCCAGAGCTGATGAGCTCATTGATCGGTTGGGAGCTGCCCGGTTCCTCAGCACGTTTGATTTGACGTCTGGGTACTGGCAGATTGCCTTAACCGATGGGGCCAAGGAGAGATCAGCATTATCAACCCCAGAAGGTCATTACCAATTCCGGATGATGCCCTTTGGGTTGAAGAATGCCCCTGCCACCTTTCAGAGGTTGGTCAATCAGGTGTTGGCTGGGCTGGAGGATTTCAGTGCCGCCTACCTGGATGACATTGCTGTGTTCAGTTCCAGCTGGGAAGAACATTTACAGCACCTTGAGAAAGTGTTGAGGGCCCTGCAAGGTGCAGGCCTCACGATCAAGGCCAGTAAGTGCCAGATCGGGCAGGGTGCTGTGGTGTACTTGGGACACCAGGTAGGAAGCGGCCAGGTGGCGCCCCTACAACCCAAGATTGACACCATTCTGGCTTGGGAGCCCCCAAGACCCAGACAGAGGTGAGAGCCTTCTTAGGTCTCACCGGCTACTATAGGAGATTTGTTAAGGGCTATGGCACCATCGTTGCCCCCTTAACAGAGCTGACTTCTAAGAAGCAGCCCAGGAAAGTGATCTGGACTGAGTCCTGCCAGAAAGCTTTTGATGCCCTGAAGGCAGCCATGTGCACGGCGCCCGTGCTCAAGGCTCCTGACTTCTCCAAGGAATTCGTCGTGCAGACTGACGCTTCAGAGCATGGTGTGGAGCGGTGCTCTCACAACTGAACGAAGAGGGCCTGGATCAGCCTGTAGTCTTCCTTAGCAGGAGACTACTCCCCAGGGAACAGAGGTGGAGTGCCATAGAAAGGGAAGCTTTTGCTGTGGTCTGGGCGCTGAAGAAGTTGAGACCATACCTGTTTGGGACTCACTTCCGGGTTCAGACATACCACAGGCCCCTCAGATGGTTGATGCAAATGAGGGGTGAGAATCCAAAACTGCTGAGGTGGTCCATCTCCCTACAGGGAATGGACTTTACGGTGGAACACCGTCCTGGTACAGAACACGCCAACGCAGATGGTCTGTCCAGGTTCTTCCGCCTTAGTGAAGAGAACTCCAATGGGGTTGGGTAGTTCTCCCTACTTTCAGCTGGAGGGGACATGTGTTAGACTTGGCATCTTTTGGCGTGTTTCCCCTGACTTTTGCTTTCTGACCTCCCGGTTTTGACTCTGTTTTTGCTGGTGTAATGATTCTGCGCACTTTCCTCACTGCTGTCCAGTGGGAAAGTGCAAGTGCTCCTGTATAAAATGTGTTACGGATTGGCGTTTCCATGATTGGCCTATTTGGTTTATGTGTCAGTCCCTTGTAAAGTGCACTGCGAGTGCCAGGGCCTATAGACCAAATGCTGTTGGTGGGCTGCAGCACTGGATTGTGCCACCCACGCAAACAGCCCGTAAAGAGTAACTCGGGCCTGCCATTGCAGAGCCTGTGCGCAGCCTGGGGCTGCCATAGTCGACTTGGCAAGTGCGCACACTTGCAAGTCCCTAAACCTTCCCTTTTCTACATGTTAGTCACCCCTAAGGTAGGCCCAAGGTACCCCTGTGGGCAGGGTGCGTTGTATGCGAAAGGTAGGACATGCCCTGGTGTGTGTGGCATGTCCTGATAGTGAATTACAGCCAAGTTCGTTTTTCACTATTGCAAGGCTACCTGTTCCCCATAGGCTAGAACGGGCAGTTTTGATTATTACAGCTTATAATCCTAACTGACCCCGGGAACATGGTAGAAATTCGAGTTTAGTATGCCTGGACTCAGAATGATAAAATGCATCTTTTAGTGAAGTTGGTTTTAACATTCTGTGTTTGAAAATACCCCTTTTAGAAAGTGGGTATTTTCTTGTCTAACCATCCAAGCCTGCCTCTGCGAGGTTGTGTATTCCTTGTCTGGAGGGTGAGTGACAGGGGCTGGGGATGCCAGGAGACAGGGTGAGTCAGCACAGGGCTGAATAGCAAGATCTACATGTAGATGGGTGGGAGGAGTTGCACCTGGGCCCTGGAATAGGACAGTGCCTTCCTCCACAATGCTGGCTCCACCTCCTGTGGTGCGTCTGATGTCCCTGGCCTACTCTGTGAAAGAAGGGACGGAGACTTGTCAACAAAGTGCTCCAGAACTGGTTTGGACTAGGCAAAGGCCTCTCTGCCTTCAGAGAACAAAGGAATTTGGGATATAAATATTGGGGCCCTCACCCCATGAATTTAGATCTCGCTGGAATCAAGGAACCTGCCAAGACGAAGAGCTGGAAGAGCTGCCAGGAGGAGTACTGCCCCTTTGCTGTGTTGTTGCTTTGTTGGGTTGGCCTGCAGCTGCTGCTTCTGCCTTGGGCAGTGAAAGGACTGAACTTTCTACAAACTTGTGCTGAGTATCTCCAAGGGCCTGAAACCGAGCTGGCCTCCTGTTAAGAAGTCTCAGGGACTACAAAGACTTCACAAGCCTCTGGGTACCGCTTCTGGAACGCTGTTTCAGTTGCCACAGAGGAAGGGAACTGCAACCGACTCCGTCAACCGAATCCATCCCTGACCGGTGACCTGTTTGCACCGCAGACCGCATCGCCCCGCTTCGCATCGCAACCCTGGTCTCACCGTGGGCGACGTCCGACGCCGCCAACACCGAGCCGCTGCTTGCACCATGACCTGGGGGCACCGCAGTTCACATCGCATCGCTTCACTGAACCAGCCGGACCCGACCGACGCGGACGCTGCAACTGGCTCAACAGTCGTGACCGCATCGCATTTGGGGCACCGCTCGCACGTTTGCGACGCACCGCTCCGACTCGCACCGCTGTCCGACGCCAGCTCCCGCACTCCGGCTTGGTCGCCTGCATCGCAACCTGTCAGCACCGCATCGAGCATCGTCTCACCGTGCATCGTACGCCTTAGACTCACCGACTCCGTCTGCACGACGCTCATCGAGCCGCTGCCTGCACCGCATCGAGGGACACCGCACCTTGCATCGCTCCGTCTTGCACCGCAACCGCGACGAACGCCGACCGGCTCGTACACTCCGTACCAGCCACAACGAGAAAGGTACTGTGACCGAGTCTGTTCACGACTCTGCTGGCCCGTAGCGACGCGGTTGGCTGGAACTGTTAGACTCTGTGTATTTCAGCATCGCGGTAGACTCGGACGGAGCTACCGACTCGTACGAACTTTGCTTTTGTGCTATTCCTGCAAAGAAGAAGTTACCTTACCAAGCATTCATTTTTAAAGTATAGTATTGTGGATTTTTGCCGTAATTGGTCTTGTCTGAAGTATATAAAAATATTGATTATTTTTCCAAACTGGTGTGGTGTCCGTTTGTAGTGCTTACACTGTATTACTGTTGGTTATGTGCAAATGCTTTACACACTGCCTCTGAATTAAGCCTGACTGCTCGTGCCAGGCTACCACGAGGGTGAGCAGGGGTTACTTCACGAGTGTAACACCCTTACCCTGACTAGGAAGAAGGGTCCCTACTTGGACAAAGGTGCAAGCCCTTGCCAACTAGAGATCCCATTTCTAACACAGGTGATTTGCTGTTTCTATGTGTGCTGCAGAATGCTGCACACATGGAAAGAGCAAAATACAAGGAGAAATAAAACAATTCTCCTCATATCGCCTGTTTAAGACCAGGTATTTCCTGGTCTTATTTTTGGCACTGGCCCATTTGCTGCTGTAAGGGGCATATTTACAAGGTGGTGTTAAGCCATGTTAAGTGGCTTAATGCCATCTTGTAAATATTGGGAGCACCCAGTATAAGTCAAAACAATACCCTTTCAGGCATAGAGTGACACATAAATTAAGCAAAAAAGAAGCAGAGAACTCTGAGTAGTTCTCAAGTTTAGGTGTTTACTTGTTTTAGTAAGTTACAAACACTCTTTCATCATGAAAAGATACACTCATGAATAAGGATATATCTGTATAATTCTTATTTTAAATTACAAAATTAAAGTCCTCTCCAAGTGCATAAACTATGCATAGTAGTAACTATATGAACAACCAAGATAGTGGCAAAGATAGTGGCAATTTTAGTGGCTAACAAGCTAAATAAAAGGAAAAATTGCAGCATCATAATGATAATTCATCATGTAATTATATTTGTCCTCCAAACCCTCCCAATCTGTCTCTAACAAAACTGCTTTAGTACCAAAAGCATCTAGTAAGAATTATTAGGGGGCCTTGTTTCTCAGCCGCCTAGATTAATGGAACAACAAAGATACAGTTCCTCACAAAGAGAGCTACTGTCCCTCCCCCTACGCCCAGCAATTATGGTGTTCAACGAAAAAGCGATAAGGCTGTCTCAAGGCAACAGCCAGTGTCCTTTTCTTCAAGAAGAAGTTGTTTGCAGCTTCTACACCAAACCTCAATCTCTCAGCACCTGGACGTTCCTCGCGTTATCTCTTGTTTGCATCGGGTTTATATAATTTTGTGGGGTCTTCTACTGAATATTATTAAGATAACAGACAACATGTTATCTCTTATTGAATGTTACGGAAAGCAACAATCAATATGACCTTTCACCCATTTTCTGATTCTGTGACACATTGTTGACTGTACAGATATAAATAGTGGCACGAATCAACTGTAAACAATATTAAGCACCAGTGAACATTTTAGCTGCACATGGCAAGTAATTGCTGAACTATCATATCATACTGAAGCAAACTTAAAATGGCATATTTGTGCAATTCAAATGAAATTAAATGCAACGTGTTTATAATTGTTAAATATGCAATCAAATAAAGTAAATGTAGAAAATGAAATGGAGGATTTAAAGTAGATGAAAATTAAGATTACATCACTAAATTATAGTTTTTACGGGCATACCTTGTGGAGAGTGTTTTTTCTACACTGGGGTCAATCAATTACACTTATGCAGCGGTAGGTAACTGGTTAGTTTTTATATTTTGATTCTGACCTCCCTAACACAGGATTAAAAAAACAAAAAAGTGGGTTTGTTTCCAGGTCAACATGTTTCTTCTGCCCATGTGTTTAGTCAGTCGTGGCCTGAGGCATTCATCACAGCAAAAAAATCTATAGGTCATCAGAGCGCAGTCAGTCAGTCATTAAACTTTATTCAGCGCCGTCACCATAAAAGTAGTGTATCACATTATACAAATATGCATCACATAATACAATACATTAAAAATTCACTATAATTAAAATCCCTGTTCCGACATTTAAAACACATCTATATACTCACAATAATGAAATGGTCAACAGATAAATCCACATCAAAAAACACTTAGGGGCAGATTTACAAGCCCCTTACGCCACTTTTGCGCCGCCGTTGCGTCACTTTTGTGACGCAGCGGCGGCGCAAATCATGCACCATGCTGCGGGGGATTTACAACGTGACGCATCTAGGGAGATGCGTCACGTTGTAAAGCCCTGCGCCACATGAAACCTGCGTCAGGTTTCATGTGGGCGTGCCGGCGCAGGGGGCGTTCCTGCGCAAGGATGCCCCGTGAAGTGACGCAGTGAAATCTACAAGATTTCACGGAGTCACTTTTACGACCCTGCTGCGTCAAATCCTTACGCCTGCTTCAAGCAGGCGTAAGGAGTGACGCAGCATGTTAGGTATAGGGCACCCCTGAGCAGTACTGGAGTTACGTTGCACTTGCGACACGACTCCAGTACTGCGCCACCCTTCCGCCGACAGATGCGTCACGCATCTGTTTATCCTTGCGCCATGATGAGCCGCATTGTAAATGCGGCGCATCTGTGGTGGCGCAAGGGTAAACTTGCGTCACGCATCTTCCCTGGCGCATCCCTGCTGATTTGCAGGGATGCGCCAGGGAACGTAAATCTGCCCCTGTGAGCCTGATTACAAGTTTGGCGGTCCTCCTGCAAAGCGCCACGCCAGCGCTCTGCACCGCCAAACCCGTCGTGAGACTGTCTGCCGGATTCCGACTGGAATGGGTTGGGTGGACGGTGCTGCGGTGGTCCCACGGCGGTGCCTTTCTTTTTTTAAAATATGTTTATTATCAGTTTCATATCCAAGTGCATAATACCAAACATGAGACCGTCATGTTATCCCAATATAAAACCCCGACCCCACCCACCCCGGCTACACAATTAAATAAAATCTGTTTACCAATGGTACAGATCATATTTCATTAACATTCATACAAGGTGAAATTTAAAGAAAAAAGAAAGAAGAGGCCCTTAGGGGCTAGGCTAAAATACATAAATCCCAACTAACGCCTAATTAAAGTGCGTCGTGCATAATATCCCTAACGCCCTGCTTCTATCCATTCCAGTAGCGGTCCCGATCTCCTAAGGCCCTTCCTTTTACTACGGATCCCTTTCATTGAAAAAAATTGCCTTTTCTAAACTACATGTTGCCAATACCCTAGTTAGCCATTGTTGAAACACAGGTGGATTATTATCTAACCTTGCCGAGGCTATACATAAACGAAAAATGGGCATGGCAATAAAAACCTACACTCTCCCTCTTAACAGCCTATCAACATCAGAAACACCCAGAAGAATCACAGCAGGAGTCAGAGACACCTGAATATTTAATTCGGTACTAAAAAATTCTGCGATCTGAGTTTTAATCAATGTTAGTGACTGGCAGGTAGCAAAGATATGTATAATATCAGCCCCCTAAGCTGACATCTGGGGCATCGCAACCCTTTACCATCCCCCCATTTGATAATCCTACTAGGAGTGTAATATAGGTTGAAGTAGGTTTTATATTATTGTACGTGTAATTTCGAGGATAAAAACGTCGTCTGAGCCAAAGAAAAGGATTCCCGGAAACAAGATTCTGGGATGGCCAGTAGTTCTTGCCATCTTAAGGAATGCTTGTCCATGTCATCCTTCATCCGTTTATTAAGAAGGGAGTAGATAACACCGATTGGAGGTTTGCGCCCCACTGTCAGAGCGTCAGCCAGATCGCACCTTTGGAATCCGATCGGGTCGCCTCCCTTGCGTTTTAAAAAATCCCTGACCTGTAAGTAGTTGAAAAAGTCTTTATGACTGATGTCGAATTCACTCCTAATTTCTTGAAATGATTTTATACTCATGGGGGAAAAGAAGAGGCCCACCTTATTTAGGCCAGTTCTAATCCAGCGTAAGGTGTGCAGATCCCCGAAGATATCGGGCAGATATTTATTATCGTTCAAGGGGGTGTAGAAATTTAGCCTTCCCAGTCCCGTTCGTTTACGAATCGTTGACCAGATTTTAAATGAGTTCAATAAAGTCTTAAAGCGGACCCTCAAAGTAGTTCAGCTCAATTTGCCTCCATAAATTCCCCCAGACTCCTTCACCTACCAGTTGTTCAAACGGAGAGGGGAAGTACTCAGCTCCTATTTGCAGGGATGGTTTCTCCTGTAGAAGGGGCCCCATATTCTGCAAGCTGGTAGCCCAATAATACAGTTTCAAATTCGGAAGCCCCCACCCACCTCTGTCTTTGGGAAGGGTTAGATATTTTAGAGCTCTCCTTGGTTTGGCGTATGACCAGACAAACCGGGAGATCATTTCATCTAGTTTTGTAAACCAAAGGTTTCCAATTTCTAAGGGAATAGCACGAAAAAGATAAAGTATTTTTGGAAAAAAAATAATTTTAATAACGTTACAGCAGCCGGCCAGGGATAGGTGTAAGTTATTTAACTTATATAGATCATTTTTTGATTTTTCAATCAAGGGCTCGAAATTATCTTTATTGATAAGATCCAGATCGGGCCCAATGGCAACTCCTAGATATACCGCGCTGTCCTGTAGGGAAATCTGTTTGTTAAGCAATATTACCGTTTTTTCCCTATTCAGTAAATAGCCCGAGATGTGTCTGAACTCTGCTGCCTCTTTCTCTATCTCAACAAGAGCTGTAGTGGGTTCGGGCGTAACTAGGGCGATATCGCCAGCATAGGCAAGTGTTTTTGTGTCCCAGCCGTTAAAAGCCGAGGGGGGGATCCTAGCATTAAACTCGAGTCTGCGTATAAAAGGGACTATGTAAAGGGCAAATAGGAGTGGGGCGCATGGGCACCACTGACTGGTCCCTCTTGAGATCCCAAATGAATCCGATCGTCCCCCTGTGACAAACACCCTGGCCTCTGGTTTAACATATAGAGCCTTAAGAGCATGCCGAAACTCGGGTCCTATATTCACCCTCTCTAGCACATTCCACAGGTAATGGCAGGAGATCCTATCAAAAGCTTTCTCCGCATCCTGCAGAATCAAAGCCATAGGATCTCCCGCCACCTGGGCTGCATCGAACAGTGTAATTACACGTCTAATGAGGTCCATAGTGCTTCTCCCGGGTATGAACCCATGTTGCCGCCCGGAAACTACCTTGCTGATGATTGGGGATAGTCGGGAGGCTAGAATCTTTGAATATATTTTGGAGTCCCCATTAATCAGTGTGATCAGTCTATAGAACCCGAGTTCGGTTACAGATTTATTCTTTTTTGGGAAAACCACAATCTTTGCCTGCGACCAAGAGGGTGGGGGCCTGTTTCCTTCAAAGATCTGCGTAAACAGCCCAGTTAGACAATCCCTCAGTTCCGGCGCGAATACACTATAAAATCCTATGGGTATACCGTCTAGCCCGGATGCCTTCCCTGTCGCCAAAGAGGAGATAGCAATGAGATTCTCTTCCCAAGGAGGACTCGCCTCTAAACCCAGTTGTTCTTTTTTACCAAATCTGGGGGACTGTATTAAATCTAAATAATTAATGATATCATCATCGTCCCCATTGCCAGTTTCTAGGTATAACTCCTGATAGTATCTTTAAATGCGGACCTGATTTCTACTGGATCAGAGATCTTACCCTGTACTGGATCCCGAATTTCCCTGACTTCACTCAGACCACGTTTTTGTCTGGGTCTGATAGCAAGAGTACGGCCAACTTATTTGCCGCATTCATAGGCTTGCTCCCTGTAGACTGTGAATTTGTCAGCTATCTTTGCTGATGTGATATCATTGATAGCTGTTTTTGCTAACATAACCCCCATCTGGGCCTCTTGTATATTTACCCCCAGTTGTGTGGCAGTTATTAATTTCCTCTCTTCTAGGGCAAGTATGGCATATAGCTCCCGCATTTTCTGTTTCTCTTTTTTCACCCTAGTCAATGTGAATTGTAGGGTTTCTCCACGAATCCCCGCTTTCAGAGCATCCCAAGCGATCTCCAATGACGTGCTGCCTATATTCTCTTTGAGGAATAGTGATATCCAACTCCTCATATGATTAAGATATTCATTGTTAACTAATAGTGCACGTTCAAAACTCCAATTATTGTCCTTTTTACGGAGCCCCCCCTTTGAAATCACAAGAACGAGAGGATTATGGTCGGACATGACCCAGGGGTAGATTTCAATATCACACTCTAGGCTTATGGACTGTGAGACAAAAAGATAATCTAGTTGTGCATGCGACTGGTGTGGAGAGGAAAAGAAGGTATATCCCTGTTCAGTTGGTCTCTTCAGTTGCCAGACATCCATCAGGATGTGATCCTTACAGAGGCCTTTGAGAGATTGGAATACCCTTGGTTTCCTTCCATAGTACTTATACTGCTCCTCACATGACCAACTAGTGGGTAGGTTGATGTTTAGGTCTCCACATAAGATAATAGGAGAGGGCCAAGATACCAACTCGATGGTCAGCCAGTCAAACAGGCCTGCATCATCTAGAATTGACCCATACACAGAGCACAAGGTGAAACTGCATTCTGAAATAACCCACGTCCCCAGTCTGTCTGTGCGCGTTTGTGAGAAAAATTGAATAAGGTCCCTTTTGGCCATAATTGCCACCCCACAGGTTCAAGTGCTTTGGAGAGTGCCACCAACCAGGCTGAACCCCAGTGTGTCTAACAGTGATACCTGACCACCCTCAATGTGGGTCTCCTGGAGGCATATTATGTTCGCCGCCAGAACTTGTACTTCCAAGGCTACTTTAGCCCACTTTTTCTTATCATTCAGCCCGCAGATATTTACCGAGGCAATTCTCAACGTACTCATCTCCCCTCAACTCTAGGCTTCTTTTAAGCACTTTGATCCTACCATATTGACACTGGCCACCCGATAGGGACCCCTTCCACTGACATCCATCTCCTCCTCCAATGACACTGTACCCTTTATCCTCCTGTGTAGTCCCCACCCAACCCCACCACCAGTGCTTCCCTCCCATAATCCCCTCCCTTCTCTCCCCCACCAACTGAGCAATCAGGCTAAGCGCCTGAGTGATGGCACCTGTGAAAGCAAGCATCCCCGGTCGCTCCCCTCCCGTTACCCCCCCACAAATAAACTTAGAGATTTTAACCGGGACCCCCCATTGCGGATAATGTACACAAGTTGTCGTCTAGGCTTTAATCTCCAAAGACATTTCCACCCAAGAATTTGGAAGCATGTTACCTAATATATAAGCAAGCAGGGAGGAGCAGATACCTCATGAGAGAAATAACCTATACTCTAGCTGCAGAACCCCCACTAATCTCCTTCAGATATGCCTGGGCCACAATCTCCGACGTAAATCTACGGGAATGCCCTTTGTAGATCACTTTCAGACGAGCAGGGTTCTGAAGGTATACCTCAGCCCCGACCTGCTGAAATGGGGCAAACAATTGCCGCAGCCGCCAATGCCTCTCCACTGTGGCATGAGCAAAATCTGGTCTAACAAAAAACAATATCCCCCAAAGTCCTTTTTCGCGTTGGGGCGGGCTTGCTCAAATATCTCTTGGCGCAGCAAGAAGTTTCCGAAGTAGATGAAGATCGCCCTAGGTCTTTCTATTTCGTTAGGCCGAGGTTTCTTTAGCATTAAGGGAAACCTGTGGGCGCGTTAGATTTCCGCCTCCCAGTCCCACTTTGTTTTTTCCATAAAGGCGCCCTTGAACAAGGATACAATGTAGGCTCTGTTATCCGAGTCTTCAGTTCCCTCGGGTACTCCCAAAACTCTGAGGTTGTTGCATCTCTGCCTATTTTCATGATCCTCAAGCTTCCAGAGGACATCAGCCATAGTAGCTTCACGTGAGGACTCCTGTAGCTTTAAGGCGTTGACTTCTGTTTCCAGGTGTTCAGTCCGTTCCTCAACCATCGTGATTCTACCCGCAATGTCTGAGCAAGTTTTATTGATCTTTTTGATAGTCCCATGCAATTGTTTTGTGGCCAGCCTAGCCCGTCGACTCGAACGCCTGGCTTCTTCCTGGACCTGCTTAATCGTCTGAAGGATTACTGCGAGTGATCCCTCCACAGTTGGAGGTTGTGGGGCATGCCTGATGCTGCCCCCTTAAGATCTTTTGGATTTCCTTCATGTTTCTCTCCTGAGAAAACCAGCAGAGTAGCGGAATAGTCCCAGTGCATATTTCCCTTTTAAGTGTCTTTACTACTGGCATTTGAGACCTCGCCGCCAGCTCCCCTTTTCTTGCTCTTCTTTTTCTTCCCCTGCATACCCTTCCCGGCAACCTTATGTTGGGTTAGGCAGGTTGTGTTGTCTGGAGTATCGCTGGAGGACGAATATGAAGCTAGCTCATCACTCAGGGCAGATGACGAATCCTCTAGGTTAGAAAGATCTGATTCGTCTGTAAGTGAGTAGAATTTCTCCCCAATATCGGGAGACTTAGATAAGCACATTGGGAACGGCTCCTTAATACCCCACAGTGACCCAGTATGGCCTCCGAGGCAGTCGGCGTGGTATCAATTACATGGGTCTCCTGGTGGGCAAATGTCGCAGGTTGGTTGGTATGTTGGGTGTCGGGGTGGACATCCCTCAGCTGTACCTGTATAAGCATATAGCAATCCGGGCCCTCGTCGTTAGGGTTGTCACCCATGGCGCCTTCATGATCCGTGACCGGGGTTGAAGTTACAGCATTTAATGTCTCCTCGTCCGCATTTGGTGTGAGATGAAGGTCGCTACTTTGATTTAATACTTTGTTCTGAGGTATGTTGGTATTATTTGGAACCTCAGCTACATTCTGTTGTGAGGGGGGGGCGTCTGCCCTTATCTCCACCCCCAGACTGGTAGTATGTGCCCCAGACCCCCTGTGCAGGTTCTGCTCTTTTAGATCCATAGAGTGACCTTTGTTACTGCCAGAGAATAGAGAGGAAATTAAAGGTTGAGATTGGGACCCCCTTAGCTCTCCTTGTTAGCAGGTTTTGCCAGGTCAAGTCCTTGTGCCTCCATCCCAATTGCTGGATTTCACATTTCCCTTGTCAGGAGCCCCTTCATAGCTTCCCCCCCCCTCGTCACCTCACCGGCATCCAGCGAGGAGGGAGGTGGTCCACCCGAAGAGCCTGTGGCCGCACCCATTTCTTGGCCCCCCGGCCAGGCATTATTGATTTTTTGGCAGCTGTAGCCCAGGACCGCAGCGGGGGGCGTCGGAGCCACAAAGCCAACAAGGAAGCGTTTAGCACATTCAGCGAGATGCCGGCCGCTGCCTGTATAATCCAATGGAGCCGCGATTCAGCTCCAAACACGCCTCGCCTGCAAAGTTCGTGAAATTGAAAGCCGGACAGCATACTCCGGCGTCCGGCACGGGGGCTGTGTTTTTCTCATTGGAGAGTGTAACGGAAAAGCAATGCAAGCTCGCGTCTCACACTGGCGCGATCTTGCTCGAGAAAAAGGCGATGCCTTTCTAAGGCTCAAAGGAGAGCCTTAGAAAGGCACTGCAGTAGGACAGCCACAGCACTTTCCTGCGCGGGAAGATATGCACTATGTTGTGCATTTCTTCCCATGCAGGAACTTGGGGGTGCAATACCAGGGTGTCCCCCATGTACCTCCCTTCATGCACCTCTAGACCCAGAGACAGCAGGGGCCCTTTAAGTTACCCCTCCGCCACCCTTTGCCATGGAAAGGCTGGCAAAAAGGCAACTTGTAATATGCTTGGCGGTGCCGCAGCGGCACCTCCAGCATGTTACTCTGCCTGACCGCTGCCCCACCGCGGCGGCATCACGGATCCCTGGCAGTTGCAGGGGTTCTGTGGCGGTCCGACCGCCACACTCGTAACGTGGTGCACGGTGCCGCAGTGTGGCGGTGGCAGGACCACCACCAAGGGTTCTCGGAATCAGGCCCTTAGTACACTAAAAAAAAAAAATCACAATAAAACAGAGAACCTTTTTCTAGTGGGTATTCAATAAATCTTGGGGGTTATCACAAAGCTTCCAATTCTAAGGTTGAAACACCATACTTTTTGTTCACTTTAAGGTACATCTCATAAACTTATCGCTGTACTGCAGATATCTGGAGAGCTTAGCTTTTGCAATTAAAACATGCTCGTCTTATGAGTTATAATATTAGCAGGTGAAAGAATGGGTGCTAAAAATCGTAAATGCCACGATCCCTACAGTGTGCAAAATATCGTGAAGTGAATAGTGCTTTGCTGAGAATAATTATCTCAAGGGCAATTTTTGAGGAATGGGAACCACTCACTCTGCTTAGGGAATGCTAAAAGGATATGCAAAGTGCCAAGGCTCAAACGAGCTAAATATAATCTAAATTGTGGATTCTCTGTAAAAGTCAGATAAAATTCCAAGGTATATTTTGGAGCCAATAAGAATAATTCGCTACTGATTGCAAACATTGAACCTTAGAATAGTGTTCTCTGTGCCAATGATCAAGAACGAGAGACCTAAGTTGAGCCTTATCAATACCCTCCCCTGACTCAGGATTGGAGAGAAGCTCCGGGGCTCACATTCTCTCAAAGGCATCCTTGACATAAGAAAGCCAAGTAGCACTAGTCATGCTATCTAGGGCCAGGCAATCTTTTAAAATGAATCTTGAAAAGCTTGCCTCAGGTGTTTGCCAGGTCTTAAACCATAATAGCAAAGGGACGAGGCTTATAGTATTCTCTGAGTAATTCAACCCAACCTCAACATGGCAAATGTGTGTTGCAGTGCCTGAGGAAACAGCGAGCACAGTGCTTAATTTGTAAAATACTAAGTGCCGGGGCTCAAGGTTTTGTTCAGAAGCCGCCACCAGCACTGCAGAATGTTCTGGTGCCAACGACCAAGACCGGGTAGGCTTGAGCGCTCTTCATGCACATTTAACCCACCACAAGACACTCCGTGCCCCTCTCTCTCACTCCTGCACGTTCTTTGTCATCCCTGCTTCCACCCTTTGTCACTGTTCCATCTTTTTCTTTGTCACCCCTTTTGTGTTTTTCTCTCTCTTGTCTTGGGTCAAAGTGTGATAGGAACAATAAGTGCTAGTGCCCTAAAATAAGTGCTGGTGGCCCCACCTGCAGCCACCTGCTCAAAGTAAGCACTGATATTACTTTACGGTTCACATCCAGAGGCATGCCATGGATTCCAGTGGCCCTGGTCAAACAAGGAAAATGGGTTCTTGCAGAGCCAACTGGTGATGGCGGGTGACAGGTGGTCCCAAGTGGGCTGGTATTGTAAATAAGGGCAGGTTCCTCTGCCACTGATTGACCATCCTCGTAACTCTTGATATGACCACAGTGACAAGACGGTTCTATTCAGTCGCTGAAGGGGCATCTTCCATTTCGTTCAATATGCTTTTTTTTTTTTTAATTTTAAATTCTTTTATTAAGTATCGTCAACACATCATATCGTTCTTAACATACGGAGGAGACAGTACACTCCAAACAATTTAGTTTCCGAATTACATAGATTCAAGTCGCAGTGTATCGCATGGGACAGTTAGGGGGTGTGGGGCTATCATCTACATTCATATGTGTAGGCAGGGTACAAATATCGCCACGGTAGGTGTTCCAAGGCCCCCAGACCCTATACCATTTCCTGGGACACCCCCTGGCTATATAGACTGACTTTTCTCTGAACATACACCAGTCTAGGTCTTCTTTCCAGGGTTCTACCCCAGGTGGTTGAAGGGCTCCCCAGTGTCGTGCGATGTTTCTCTTAGCAATCATTACAGCTAGAGTGGCCCAGAGCTTTGTGTAGGAGGTAAGGTCTGTTGGTTCCCATATGTTCAGGATGCACCTACGTGCCTCCGGAAGCAACTCAATTGCGAGCACCTCACTGAGGACGCGGTGAATAGCGCGCCAATAAGTTTGTATTTGGTCACATTCCCATATTATATGTATGAAGGTGCCTTCACTCCCACATTGTCGCCTGCATTCCCCACTTTCTGCTCTACCCATACGCACCAGACACTGCCCCGTTATGTAGATTCTGTGGAGAGCCTGAATTGACACCTCCCTCGGGGAGGAAACTGTTTCCCTCCAATCCTCCTCGTCAAGCTCAAGTCCGTCTCTTATCCATTTCTCTTTAAGTGACTGGAGTGGGTCTTCCATATTATTGATTAGTTTTTTATAAATCAGGAGATGGCCTTTTCGGGCAGGTAACCGTCCAATATCCTATCCTCTAAAGGGGAGGCATCCGGGAGGGAAGTTCCCCCAGTAAGATGGGTCTGGAGGGCATGACGGATCTGGAGATATCTAAAGCGTTCCGTGTCTGCTAGGCTATATTGCTGTTGGAGGGAGGCAAACAAGACTATATCATCTTTGACCCAAAGATCCTTGATCTGGGAGATTCCGATAAGGTCCCACTTGTCAAATCCCGGGTCCGCCACAGGTTTCCCAGTTTTTCGGAATCCCACAAGGGGGTTGCCTGCGTGAGCCTGCGGTCCCAGCCCAAATGCTTGTTTACAATATGCCAAACGTGAACCGAGTGGGAGGTTGGACCTGTTAAGGAATATTTACGGGGTCTAGAGTAGAGTGTTCTATTGTAGTTCCCTCCCGGCAGGAGCCATCTATCCATGGCGTACCCCGGGTCGTCGAGACGGCCATAGGACCCCTGGTTTATGGCTGCTAGATGGGAAGCCCAGTAATATTTTTTGATATCTGGGAGGCTGATGCCACCATTGTACCAATTGAGGGTGAGTTTAGAGAGGGCAATTCTGGGTTTTCCATCCCACAATAGGTCTCTCTGGAGGCTCTCAATTTCTTGAAAATATGATTTGGGAACCGGGTCTAACGAGTTTTGGAGGGCATACAGGAAGCGTGGTAGCGCCATCATTTTAAAGAGGGCGGCTTTGCCCAGCAAAGAGAGCGGCAAAGACTTCCAGTTCTCTATATCTTGTTTCAATCTTTGCATAGGGGGCATGAGGTTCCAGGTGAAGCGGAGTGCAGGATTCAGCAAGATGAATATGCCAAGATATCTAAAACCCTCTGTTGTTATCTGGATCGGGCAGTTCCTCGGTAAGACAGGTAGTTCCCCCGAAGGACATAAATGATGGACTTGGTCCAGTTTATTATGAATCCTGAGTAACTGCCAAACACTGCCAAAATATCCAATGTGCGCACCAAGGAAGCTTTCGGGAAGCCAGGTATAGCAGAATATCGTCCGCATATAGAGAGATCCTATCTTCCCACCCCGGGGAGCAGCGCAGACCGTGAATAACCGGATCCTTGCGAATCCACGCGGCTAGGGGTTCCAGAGCCAGAGCAAACAGGAGCGGGGACAAGGGGCATCCCTGCCGTGTTCCACGGCTTAATTGAAAGACCTCCGATTTTCTATTGTTCACCACTACTTGTGCCATAGGTTTCGAGTACAGTAATCTAACCCAGCTCATAAAATTGGGCCCAAATCCCATTTTTTCGAGTACTGCAAAAGGTTCGGCCATTCCACCATGTCGAACGCCATGGTGGCATCCAAGGAAACCAGAATCGCGGGCTCCTGGATGGTGGCAACTCTTCCCAACACACCGTGCACTCTGCGCAGATTTAAGGCAGTGTTCCGATGTGGCATAAAGCCTGACTGATCGGGATGTATTAAGCTGTCTATCACTTTTACTAAGCGAATTGCCAGAAGTTTTGCCAGGATCTTGGGTTCCGCGTTAAGAAGGGATATCGGCCTATACGAGGCACAGTTAGTTTTGGGTTTGCCCTCTTTGTGAATGACCACAATGTTAGCTATCCTTTGATCAGCCGGGAGTATCCCCCTCTCTCCGCTATCCATAAACATCGAGCGAAGGTATGGGGCTATCTTGTCTGGTCTGAGCTTGTAGAGCTCGATGGGTATGCCATTGGGACCTGAGGCCTTCCCGGATTGCAGAGACCGTATAGCCTGAGCTGTTTCGTCGTCCGACAAGTCAGCTTCAAGATAATCACGATTTTCGTCTGTCAGGGTGGGAAGTGTGATGTCATGGATTAACGCGCGGGAGTCTTCTTCAGCGTACCGTCCGTTCGTGCGGTACACTGTCTGATAATGATCAGCAAATCGGTTAGCAATTTCCTGCGGATCAGTAACAGGGTCAGTATCCCCTTCCCTCAGCTCAGGCACTAGACGACTGGCCCATTCCTTCTTGTCCAGCCACGCTATCAACTTCCCCGCCTTATCTCCATGCTCGTATATTCTACTTTGTGTTTCCCTACCCTGAGCCCTAGCTCTATCTGTTGCCAAGGCCTTAAATTCGTCTTGTTTTAGATGCAGTAAATGCAGTTTCTCAGGGGTTATTGCCCGGTGAAGTTCTTCTTCCAAGCTATGGACCTCGTCCTCTGCCTGCACTAAATCTTTTTGCCTATCTTTCTTCTTGCCGGCTATCAAGGACAGGGCCTGCCCATGGATTACTGATTTGTAGGCCTCCCATAACGTTTGGGCGGAGTCCACCGTTCCCTCATTCTCTTGAAAATAATGGTCAGTGGCCTGGATTAGAGCCTTTCTGGTTTCTGGGTCTCGGAGATACCACGGATTGATGGGAGCTACTTTCCCAATTCTCATTTGGCCTATGACTACATGTACCCAAATCGGTGAGTGATCTGATATTCCCTAGCTAGATGTCGGATTTCACGGATATTGAGTGCCTGGGACGCCGGGACCAGAATATAGTCGATGCGGGATAGGCTGCGGTGGGCCCCGACAAGAAGGTGTATTGGATCCTATCTGGGTTATGTGATCTCCACCCATCCACTAATCCCATAGCCCCAAGAAATTCGGGCAGCCATCTATGTGCAGGTCTAATGTCTCGCGGTGGGTGCCGATCCAACGCTCCCGAGACCACTGCATTGAAGTCCCCCCACCATGAGTAGGCCTTCTGGGAGCGATAATAGGATCGCTCCCAGATCTTTGAATGTGTCTCCCTGGAAGCCCGGGGGTAGGTAGACCAAAACAAATGTTGCAGCTCTACCCTCCCAGAGGCCTGAGATTCCTATGTATCTGCCTCGGTCATCCGACCATGTGGACTGAACAGTGAAGGGGAACGAGTTCCTGACCATTATGCCTACTCCTCGCGAGCCGGTCGTGAAGCCCGCGTGTGCCACCAGTTTGTACCCCCCCCTGTTCATTGCCTTACAGGTGTTCCCCACTAGATGTGTTTCTTGTAATAGGATAACATCCGGGGCTTGTCTCTTTACATACTGATGAACCACACTACGTTTTACTTTATCGCCAAGCCCGTTGACGTTCCAGCTGAGGATCTTAATCCCCGTGTCCCACTGCGTACCCATCTAGAACTATGTTTGTGCACTGCTCCTTTGTTACATTACATTCTGGTGCTGTTGATATGACGAGTGTTACTCTAAACTTAACATCTAACAAAACCATACCCCTCCCCAACCGCCCCCTCCCTGCATCCCTGCACTCTGGGCTTCAAACTGCCCATGATTCAACTTGCAGAGTGCCTGTCGCCCAGAACGTTAACTAAATGTAGAAAAATGGGGTGCGTGATCCTCCGTCCCCCTTCTCCCCCTCAGGCATTACTGTAATATGGTCCCTTATGCGATAACCAGAATTTGCGCAAGTCCATACATCTGAGAGATTCTTGTCTTACATATATGTCCAACGGTACTCTCCGGTGTCCGCCCCACGCTCCCTCCCTGACCAAGCTTACTTTACATGCAGACCCGGTCCATCACCTACTTATGTTGGCCATCGCTCGCCCAATCCAAAGAAAGTGCACCCCATCTGTAGCATGTTCAGCGGTTCAGCGGCTCTCCAACCAGTCCGCTGCTGACTCCGGGTGGTCAAAGAACCAGGCCCTACCATCGGCCTCCACCCGGAGTCTGGCCGGGAACAGCATAGCGTACTTGTACCCCTTGTCTCTCAATGTTTTCTTGATTCCCAGGAAGGATCGACGTTGCCTCTGAACCATTTGGGTGAAGTCCGGAAAAAGGTTATGTCTGCGTTTTCATAGCGGAGCGGGGGTCCCGCTCTGGCATGCTGCAGTATAACGTCCCGGTCTCGAAAGTTGAGGACTCTGGACAGGATTGGGCGAGGAGGGGCCCCGGTTTCGGGCGACCCCGGGAACTCTGTGGGCCCTCTCTATGACAAAGAACTTTCCCAGTCCCTTGGGTTGTAAGTGGTTCAGGATGAGGTCTTCAACGAAAAGATCAGTCGCCTGGCCCTCTGATTTCTCTGGAACTCCCAAAATGCGCACGTTGTTGCGTCGGAGGCGCCCTTCATAGTCGTCCAGCTTAGCTTCCGCGAACTTCCGAAAGGTCTGTAAGTCTTTTACCTCTGTTTGTAGCTGGGAAGTGTCCTTCACTAGGCTTGTGGCAGTGATTTCCACCTGTTTAACTAGTTCGCTATTCTTATTAAGATCCGCTCGTAGCAGGTTGACTTCTATGGTGATGGTGTCCATCTTTTGTTCCAGCGAGGTCTTGATCCCGGCTATGGCCGCCATAACGTCCTTGAGGGTAGGCTCTGGGTCCGCCGTTTCCTGTATCGCAGTGCTTTTTTCAATGGGTGGGGGATCCGGTTGGGACGTCTTGGGGAGGGTGTACCGGTCCAGTCTGTTTTGCTGTATGGGCTTGTTGCCTCTCGTAGACGACATTTCGCCTCCTCCCAGGTGCCCCAAGCACGTCAGTAATGAAGAGGATGTGGCAGGGCCAGATCTCTGTATCCCTCCTCTGTACCCTCACCGGGCGTCCGTCACAATGGCTGCACACTGGACTGTTCTGCTGATGCCGCACTCGGGGGCCCAACACTTCCCAGGAGAGACCACAAGTAGACAGGGGCCCTCGCCACTCAACAATCGCAATTGAGGCGTCTGTACCTGGGCCTTGTGCCTCACGCACCCCGCCGGGCCGTGTCAAGAGTGGCTGGAATGGCAACCAGGAGTGCAGTGGCCAAGCGTTTTACTGAGGGATATGAACTCTGTCTCTTAAATGTCGATGGGGTCTTAATACGATGGAGCCTGGCAGTCCTGGGCTATTTTCAACTCTCTGCCCGTGAGCACTATGTATGGCTGCAGCTCACTGGGGTGAATCCGGCCGCTGGAGCCCCCCGCCGCCGCCGCCCCTAGAAGCGTTAGATTGACGGTGGGCCCGGCGTTTCACAGCGCCGCGTCCTTCCTACTCACGGCACTCTCCGATGCAGAGCGGAGCGGGCTTCCCCGCTCCCTCCGTGCAGTGTCGCAGTTCCCCATCCTCCGGGCCGCACCTCGAGCGGGAATCACCGCTTGCATGCATCCAAGGGCAGGGCGGCGCGGCAGTCCCAGGGCCAGCGGCCCAGCCAGTCCGAGTACGTGGGCACGCACGCCACCCCGGCTCTCACGCGAGGTCCGGCGTGCGCACCCGCAGCAGGCCGCACTCCAGAATGGGCACTATCGAGGCCCCCAGGTGTCTGACAGACTCCGCTGTTGCGGGAGAGGGCACCGGACGTCTTCCGATGACTGAATTCCCTTACAGGGTAACGGATAAGATTGCCGGATATACGGGGGAGAGACGGGCTGCACGGAGCTCCGCTAAGCCCGTCTAAGAGCCATTTCTCTTCGCCGCTCAGCCACGCCCCCAATATGCTTTTTTGTTTTTTATTTTCAGCCTTTCAGCAGTTTGGCACTACTAGGCTACTGCACACAGCACTGTCAGTTAAAAAGACAGTGTAAGACAGCCATGCCGCAACTACCCACACAATTTGAAGGGGCCCCCTCAGGTTTACAGGGCTCACCCCCGCCCCTCCACCCACGCACTATGCGGGCTGCTGGGGTGTCATTTACATCCCTGGTTTCGAATATCAGCGAGGCTTACAACCGTTCTGTAAGCTGCCAGACTGCCAGTCCTGTACAATCGTGTTCACCTTTTGTTTCTCCAGTAGGAGGTAGAGTCGTGTTGCACTCCGTCAGATTGCATATAACAGGCCTTCATTTTAAGTAACATGTTCTTTCTTTCTGACCAGACCAGTCATCAATATTCCCAATCACACAAGATGAAACAGTAATTTTACCCCGCCAACGGCCAGTCACCCAGCTAATTATTTTTATTTCGAACAGTTATCAGGCAATCCGACCGCAAGTGAAGAAATTTATAGTCCCGGCCCTGTGAAATAAGTGCCGGTGCTGAGCACCGGAAAGCACCAGCACAAATTAAGCACTGAGCGAGCAGTCTCAGGAGGAAACTGTTTTCAACCTTTTGGATAATTTAATAATTAGAATTGGACATCATAGCTAAGTTCCTTACCCTAATCTGTTTCACTGAACATCCAGTAAGCAAGAGGACATACAAACTGATGATTGGTGCCACTGTTCGGGTCAGTGAGAGAGTTTAGGTCCAAGGTAAAAGTAAGCCACTTTAAGAATGGGTGTCAGTGTACTCCCATCTACTCCAGTGTTCCCAAGGTGTATATATTTAATTTACCCTTGGTTACAATACCAAGAACAGAACAGCAATCGGACCATATGTGTTTTACACTAAATCCTTTCCATAAAGCTATGCTAACTCACAATTTATTTAAAGGATTTGTGAAATCTGTACAACTAACTATTCTCTATCTACTCACTCACTATTGAAAATAATAATATGGTCAAACTCCACTATTAGCATTTATTCTATACATCCACAATAGTGTGTGTCACACATGGCTTAATATGGGACATGGCTGCCAAATATAATGTCTCACCTCGTAGATCATGCCAATCTACACCTGCTGTGAATGACTATACTTAGAAATGCCACCAAATCATTTTTTTATATTTTCTTTCATATGGGTATAAACTGATTTTTGTTACATCTCTCCAAATATCCATCTCTGTTTTTTTTTTTACAACAGCACTGAGGAAGCTCTGGGCATTATTGATACCAATTAAACGGAATACTGACACAATATTGTGGAAAAAATATCCTTGACCAAAATATCATGTGAAAAATATCGTTTACAATAATATTGTGCTCCTATACTCATAATTGCAATAACAAAAATATCAGAAAAAAATATCGGTCACACTAATATAAAAAATAGACAAAAATGTAAATGTTTTCACATAGAGTTTAAAGTAGTAAATGTTAAACAGTTTAATTTATAAATCTAATATAATTTACATTAAATATATTCGACTAATATTTAATACTATATATAAACATATACTCATATAAACACACAAACATATATATGTGTTTGTATTTATATAAATATATCTATGTACAGTGTAACATGAATAAAAAGATGTATTTTACATTATATTTTTAAAATATTTTACATTTATTAATATGAATATATATATTTGTAATAATACATTTAATATATTAATAAAATTAATATATAATGTGAAATATACGTACATATATAAAACATACATACATAATAAAATCATATAAAATATAAGCAATTGAATAAGAAAAAGTATAACAATTAATGTAGACAATAAATAAAATATTGAAAATTGTAAAATCAAAAATTAAATTTACTAAATAACTATAAACATTAAAATAAATGTCAAAATAAAAACAAATAATATAAAACAATTAAACAATTAATGCTATAAAATATATTCAATCAATATTATGAAAACTATTCGGGTCTAAGAATATTACATATACGATTTCACTATAGTTTATGTAACAGTAGGGAACGTGTTAGACTTCGTAGGGGTTAGATTTACTATTCCTACTCCAGACACAACAATGATAGGGAAAGTGTCGGACTTCAGTGGAGTTAGATTTACTAATCCTACTTCAGTCAGTGCAACAGTAGGGAAAGCTTTGGACTTCGGTGGGGTACTATGCACTATTCCCTTTCTAGAAAGCATTGGATTTCAGAGAGGTGAAATTTACTATTCCCTTTCTAGTATAAGGGCCCGATTATGAGTTTTGGCAGAGTCTCAGCGGGCCCCCGCACCACCGAGACTCGCCACTGCCCCCCCACCAGATTCCGACTTTAAAGTGGTATGGCAGACAGGCGGCGTGGCGGTCCCGTAGCAGTGCCTTTGAAAAATGCACAACAATGGGACCGCACAACAAGGGCCCTGCACTGCATGGACTCAAAAGTCCATGCTGTGAAGGAACTGGTGTGCATGCACACAGGAGGACACATGTTATGCCCCCTGTGTGCATCCACATGAGGTAGAGGCACAGAGGGCCCTTTAGGGCCTACTTTGTTTCCTCTCTGACACACTGTGCATGGAGGAGGAACCTCCATGACACCGCCGGCGGAGTGGAAACTCGTAATATGCTTGGAAGGACCGCATCGGTCCCACCAAGCATATTGCGGCCTCTGACCGCCATGCCACCTCCAGGAAATGGCATTTCCCTGGCAGCGGTTCCAGGGCGGTCTGATTGCCCTGGGACCGCCGCCAGTTTGGTCGGACCGCCGCCAAGGTAGTCGGACCACCAGTGTGGAGGTGGCTGGATCACCACCGTCGCCCCCCTCGCAAATCTGGCTGTCCTCGGACTGCCAGACTGGTAATCGGGCCTTGAGTAACAGTAGGGAAAGCATTAGATTTCAGAGAGGTGAAATTTACTATTCCCACTCTAATCTACACAATAGCAGGGAAAGTGTAGGACTTTGGAGGGATAAAATATACTATTACCATTCCAAACAACGCAACAGTAGGGCAAGCCTTGGATTTCGGAGGGGTAAAATTTACTATTCCCACTCGAAACAGTGCAATAGTAGGGAAAGTGTTGGACTTTGGAGGGGTAAAATTTACTATTCCCATTCCAGTCTGTGCAACAGTAGGGAAAGCGTTGGATTTCAGAGGGGTGAAATTTACTATTTCCACTCCAGTTAGTGCAACAGTAGGGAAAGTGTTGGACTTGAAAGACATTAATTTTACTATTCCTACTGCAGTCTAAGTACTTCCGTCCAAAACATTACGTATATGAGTAACCCCATGAATGGATTTTTTTGTAACTCTTAATCAAAAAAATATTAATTAATTAAAATAATATATATATATATATATTCACTGAAAAAACCATAGGTTTCAGACACGTTATAGTTAGAAATTAGCATTTAAAAACCTTTGAAATTCACTGAAAAACCATAGGTTTCAGGCACGTTATAGTTAGAAATTAGCATTTAAAAAACCTTAGAAATTCACTGAAAAAACCATAAGGTTTTAGGGACAGTTATAGTTAGTTGGACATTGCACTCGTACAAAACCCGTGAAATTCCCCGTTATAGTTAGTTCAGGTAACTATAACTCGCGCCCCGCAATGCACTGCTGATGACGTCACATATTACATCACTCATGACATGGTCAGTGACATCACTGATGACATCACTGATGACATCTCAAATGACATCACTGATGACATCACTGATGACATCATCCAGTGACTGTGTGTTTCTGTAAAGTTTAAATATGTTTAATATATATAGGGAAAGGCGTATTGAAGAATGAGTGGGTGTATAAGTGTCTGAATGGATGATTTAGTACGTGAGTGACTGACTCTACAAGTGAGTGATTAAATGTATCTTACTGAATGCATGGGTTAGTGACTAAACTGTGTGAATGTCTGTATCCGTCTGTCTGTTGGTTTGTAAGCGGCTGCATGGCTTTCTGAATAGCTACATGAGTGTCTACATGGGTTATTGATTGATTGTCTGAGTATCTGTATGGGTGCCTGAGTGTTTGTGTGGGTGGGGTGTGTGTGACTCTGTACATAGATGTGTGAGTGGGTGATTCACTGGGTGCATGGTTTCAAGAGTGCGTCTGTGATGGACTGTATGGGTGGGTGAGTGTGTGTATGGGTGTGTTAGTGATTGAATGTATATCTCAGTGGTACATGTGTGAGTAACTACATATGTGAAAGGCAGTATATATGTCTGTTGGAGTATATAAATGGCTATAAGTGAGAGTGTGTGATTGTGAGAGTGGCTATATGGATGAGTGTGTGCTTGCATCAGTGATTGCATAGGAGCGTAAGAATGTGCTAGTATTTTTATGAGTAAGTGAGCTGGTGTGTATAACTGTATAGGTGAGTAAATTGGAGTGTGATTAATTATTTGCATGACTGACTAGGTGTGTGAGTACCTCTATGGATGAGTTGCGTTGTGTGAGTGTTTATATAGGTGTATGAGTGCATATGATAGTCCTGTACTGAGTGACTGTAAGTATGAGTGACTGTACGGGTGAGTGAGTAGATGTGTGTGTGTAGACCTAAGAATCAGTGAGTGGGTATGTACTTATTGGTATTGGAGTGTGTATGGTTTTGAGAATGGCAGTCTGTAATTTAGAGTGGGTGTATCAAAACTTATATTAGGGTGTGAGAAGATGCATCAAATTATCACATGGATGATGTCATCAGTGATGTCATCAGTGATGTCATTTGAGATGTCATCAGTGATGTCATCAGTGATGTCACTGACCATGTCATGAGTGATGTAATATGTGACGTCATCAGCAGTGCATTGCGGGGCGCGAGTTATAGTTACCTGAACTAACTATAACGGGGAATTTCACGGGTTTTGTACGAGTGCAATGTCCAACTAACTATAACTGTCCCTAAAACCTTATGGTTTTTTCAGTGAATTTCTAAGGTTTTTTAAATGCTAATTTCTAACTATAACGTGCCTGAAACCTATGGTTTTTTCAGTGAATTTCAAAGGTTTTTTAAATGCTAATTTCTAACTATAACGTGTCTGAAACCTATGGTTTTTTCAGTGAATTTCAAAGGTTTTTTAAATGCTAATTCCTAACTATAACATGTCTGAAACCTACGGTTTTTTCAGTGAATTTCAAAGGTTTTGTAAATGACAATTTTTAAATGTATTAATTGTTATATTTATTTTTTTCATACTGATTTACTACATTTTTAGAAACATTTTTTTTTACATATTTTATTTTTTAAATTACATTGTAATTACATTATACATTACAAAAAATACTTTCTCAGAATGAATTACTTTAGTTTAAATACTTTGCACATAGGCAATAGACTTTTAAGTACAGTAGTTACAGTTGTTGCAATGGGCAACACATTTTCAAACACAATGCAACATTCAGCTCAATGTGAATTTCTACTTAAATGCAACTAGTTACTTTATGGATTACTTTTCTAACCACAGGACTGGATCCTAGATTCAGTCCTGGGACATCTCCTGTAAACAGTTGAGTAAAAGCGTTTTGGTTACAGTAGTGATTTTTAAGGAATATTATTGTATTTTAAAAGTTGACACTTTGAAACTTTTTCTCATAGAATCACCAATGTTATCCTATGGAAGGAAATTCACTTAGCAGGTAAAAACTGTTATCGTTACTTTTTCTTACTCAGTGTTGGATCCTGGATCCAGCACTGGTGCATCTCCTGTAAACAGTTGAAAGAATACGTTTAAGTCATACAGGCGATTTTTAAGGAATATTTGTAGTTTGTGAAAATCGACACTTTGAAACTTTTCTGCTGAAAACCAGACAATGGATTCCTATGGAAGAAAATATAAGTTACTGGTAAGTACGGTTAAAATTACTTTTCAGGGTCAGTGCTGGGCTAAAAGATGCAGCACTGAGGTCTCTCCTGATAACAGGTGAGTAAATCGGAATTCGTATTTCGGCTGATTTTAGAGGAATATTTTAAAGTTCCAAAACTCCACACTTAGAAGAATTTCCAAGTGAAACCAGTCAATGTTAGCCTATGGAAGGAAATTCAAGTTACTGGTAAGTACGGTTAAAATTACTTTTCAGGACCAGTACTGGGCTGAAAGATACAGCACTGAGGTCTCTCCTGATAACAGGTGAGTAAATGGGAATTCGTATTTCGGCTGATTTTAGAGGAATATTTGTATGTTTCAAAAATCAACACTTAGAAACTTTTTCAGCAAAAAGCAGGCAATGATATCCTATGGAAGGAAATTCAAGTTACTGGTAAGTACGGTTAAAATTACTTTTCAGGATTAGTACTGGGCTGAAAGATGCAGCACTGAGGTCTCTCCTGATAACAGGTGAGTAAATCAGAATTCGTAGTTCTGCAGATTTTAGAGGAATATTTGCACAATGGTGAAGGGAGGGGGCGGGGCCTGAGGTGACATCTGTGCAAACGCGCCCCGTGGCGCGTTTTAAGTTGGGGATTAAGTCCCCTTGAATCATGAGGGTCCCTAGGGGCCAACTAGCCCACCAGGAACCTCCAGTATGCGCCAGGGGACTGCGTTGCAGAGACGTGTAGAGAGGCCACACCCTTTTACACCTCTCTGCAACGCAGCTCTGTGGCACTTTCTGGATGTACCTGTTGGGCTAGTTGGCCCCAGGGACCCTCAGGATTGAAGGGATTTAATTCCCCATCTTAAAACGCGCCACGGGCCTGTTTGCACACATGTCACCTCAGGCCCCGCCCTCCCTTCACCACCGTGCAAATGCGCCCGTGGCGCGTTTTAAGTCGGGGGATTAACTCCCCTTGAATCCTGAGGGTCCCTGGGGTGCAACTAGCCCACCAGCTACCTCCATTAAGCCCACAGAGCTGCGTTGCAAAGAGGTGTAAAAAGGGGCGTGGCCTCTGTACACCTCTCTGCAAGGCAGCCCCTGGCGCATACTGGAGGTTCCTGGTGGGCTAGTTGGCCTCAGGGACCCCAGTATTCAAGGGGAATTACTTCCTTCTTAAAACGCGCCAGGGGGCGCGTTTGCAGAGTACTGCAGGGAGTGGGGCGGGGCCTCCGGCACAATGCCGTTTTTTTTTTTTATGGGAGGGGGCTGTGTGGCCCCTTCCTCGGCCACTTTTGGCCCCGGGGACCCCATCCCCGGGGCCTGAGCATTTTTTTTGTTTTATTTAAAAAAAAAAAAAAAAGCGGTAAGGGGCCGCGTGGCCCCCTTCCCTGGGCTCTATTGGCCCCGGGGACCCCATCCCCGGGGCATGCCCTCTTTTTAAATAAAAATATGGAGGGGGCTGCGTGGCCCCCTCCTCAGGCCATTTAAGGCCCCGGGGACCCCATCCCCGGGGCCGGCCTTGCCCTTATTTATTTATTTTTTATTTTATTTTTTATTTGGGGAGGGGGCTGCGTGGCCCCTCCCAGGCCACTTATGGCCCCGGGGACCCCATCCCCGGGGCCTGGCCTCTGGTTGGGGACTGTGGGGGTCCCCAATCCCCCACAGTCCCGCCGGCTCCCCGCGTCCTATGGGAGCCGGCATTGCTTTCCACATGGGGAGCAGCTAAGATGCTGCTCCCCATGTGGAAAAGCAATTGGTTTGCATTTTGAAAGAGAGAGCAGGTTTCCTGCTCTCTCTTCAAAATGCAAACTAAGTTTGCTATGACAGGGCGGGAGCCGCGAGGCTCCCGTCCTGTCATAGCAAACAGCAGTGTCCCGGGGTAGGCACCCCGGGACACTGCAGGAGCCGGCCCTGGGGGTGGCGGTCCCCAGGGCCATCAAGGGCTCCAGGAGGGGCCGCGCGGCCCCTCTCCTACATTTTGAAAGCCCCGGGAGGTGGTGGTCCTCGGGGCTTGGGGTCCAAACGGACCCCCATTTTCAATTTCTTAGTGCCCCGGGGAGGTGGTGGTCTCGGGCGTGTGGGGGCTGGAGCCCCCACACAGGTTTAAAAAAAAAAAGCCCCGGGAGGTGGCGGTCCCCGGGGCTTTATCATAAATGGTGCGGGAGGGCTCTGAGCCCTCCTGCAGCCCCATGGACCGCCACCTCCCCGGGGCTTGGGGGCCCTTAGAGGCCCCCATACATAAAATAAACCCTCTCAGCATGCCCCGGGACTTGGCCCACCCGGGGCAAATTAACATCGAAGCGTGGAAGACCGCGCTCGATTTTTTATCGGCAGGATCCGCGCACCCTGAGCGCATCCTGCCGATTTAAAAAAAAAAAAATGCTTTTTTTTGCCCAGGGGGTCCTTGTGGGACCCCCTGAGCAGACCTAGGGGGACAGGGTGTTTCTACCCTGCCCCCTTTGTGCGTTTTGCGCACTTTTCTTTACTGCTTTCTTGTTCCTCGGTTCTACCGAGGAACAAGATGGCTGCCAACACTTCCTGGTTTGGAGTGTTGACAGCCAATTAGCAGACAGCTCGTGATCGGGAGGGTGCGCGGATCCTCCGTGCCCATAGATATATATGTACTTTTACTTTTGATTTTCTCAGCAACTACTGAACGGATTTACACCATTTAACAAAAGGGTTCTTTCTGAACCAAGAACTACCTCTTTGCCAAATTTGGTGTAATTCCGTTCAGCAGTTCGGGCTGTAGCCGTGTCTAAAGTTTCCTATGGAAAAATGAATGGGGAAAACGCGCTTTGGGACCCCCCTTTTTCTCGGCCACCGCTTAACGAATCACCCCGAGACTTTCAGGGTAGGAGCGGACCGGAGCGCCCCACAAAGTTTGAAAATTTCGCGAAGATACGTCAACCGGCAAGAGAGTTATTTCAAATAGAATGTCGCGGATTTCCTATGGAAAATAGGTCCTAACTATAACTATCTACTGGCGACCGCCAGTAGATAATATACACATATATATATATATGCATATATATGTGCATTTAAAAAACTAAAAAAAAAAATGATTTACATTATTATTCAATAAACAAAATCAACTATTAAATAATTATTATTTAATTATTAAATATTAAACTGCCCACCCTGTACCCCTACAAACCTAGTAGCCTGCACCTTAAATATAACTAAAAAAGAACAATTTCACAACTGAAATATTTACTATAAATTAAATATTTAATTAATAATAAATTGTTAATTATTATTTGATTAACTTCCCACCTTAGACCCCCGCTACAAACAAAGCATCCCATAACTAAAATAACATATAATTAAATAGGTATTCCAAAATATACATATTTAAAATTCAATTAAATGATTAATTTACTAATAGTAATTAATAGTTATTTAATCATTACTTCATTCACTTCCCTCACTATACCCCTACCAACCTAGCATCCCACAACTAAAATATGAGCAAATAAATCAATATTCCATAACTTACATAATTACAAATAAATTAGATAATTAATTAACAATTAATAATATATGGTTAATTAAATGTTACTTAATTAACTTCCCACCCTAGACTTCTACAAACCTAGTAGCCCTCAACTGACATATAAGTAAAATAAATAAGCATTCCATAAATTATATAATCAAAAAAAAATGTAATATTTAATTAATAATGAATTGTTAATTAATTTGTACTTAATTAACTTCCAAACCTATACCCCTACAAACCTAACAGTCCACAAGTAACATATAATAAAAATACATCAATATTATATACATTGCATAATAAATCTCTATCATATAATTAAATAAAATTTATTAAGTAATTCTTAATTATTTATTACCTAATTAACTTCCTACCCTGTGGCCCTACAAACCCAACAACCCGCTGCGACACTATGAATTACTATTAAAAAATTACTAAAAACTCTAAATTATTTAAAATTGTAAGCTATAATTTAAAAATAATGAATAACATTTACATCAATAGTACACATTCAATTAATATATTAACTAAAACATATTCAGATAATTAAAAAACTGTATTTTTAACCACTGTATTAGTGAAAATGATATTAAAAACATTGACATTATTTACAACAATATTACATACCACCAAAAACGATATTCTTGTCAACAATATTTCTGCATCACAATATTTGTATGTCGCAATTTTTAATTTCTGACTCCTGATCATTTTAAATCAATATTTTGTCCAAACATCCAACACAGAACATGTGTTGCTTGCAATCTATTTTTAACATGGCAATAAGAATCTACTTATTATGAGTACAAATTTGATTGGATATTTATTGGATACCAATTCCCATATCTATTGGCTACTGTATAAATAAGAGCAATGGAACCTCTATGAAAAATAAGCACTTTAAGATATAAAAGGAAGCTTGATGTGGGAACAGACCAACCTGCATGATGCTAAGGCTTGGCAGGCAACCACCACACTCTTAGGGACCAGCATATTGAAGAGAGAGTTATCAGCTGTGCTGTGAGCCCTGCTTTAAAACCACTTATGTGCGCCAAACCTATGTAATATTGAGGCAAATAGTTTGATCTTCCACAGGACTGGAGTTATTACAGCCTATGAGGGCATACTCATACAGAGTCATTCATTACCTATCTCCACAATATGCATAGCAGCACCATTCCACTAGGTCATTAAGCTGCGGGATAGGCCTTCCCTCCTTAAGCCAGTGGTCAATATGGGGATGAAGATATTATCATCAACCTGTTTCACTATTATGACTACACAAGTACACAGAGAGACCACAGACCCAGAAGAGGTAGAATATAGAGAATCAAAAGGCCTATTTGTGCCTAACTTTCCATAAACACAAGAAAAAAGGCTACCCTCCAGTGCCTCAGTTTCGCCACCACCCAGTACAGACCACATCTTAATAAATAGGTGAATCCCTCTGGCCTGAACCATTGCTCACATCATTCATCATTCAATCAGAGGTCTAAGTAACTCATGTGATATCTGGTGGAAGATGATGCTACGTCCCCTTTGTCACATCTTGTAGCAGTCATTCTGAGGCTTAAGCACCCTACATTATAGCTAGTAAAGGATGCTATGTCCAATTGTTCACTTCATACAGCAAAGCGTGTGAAGTCTAAGCATCCCACTACTTAGCTATTAAAGGATGCCATTATGTTCCTGTAGCGTCCTCCCCAGCCTGGATACCCGCCAATGACTATGCCACACATGGAACTTAGTATTACAAGTATTTATTCATCTGTGTGTAACTGCAAACTCCACATTCTAAGCCAGTCTTCATTGCCTGTCGCTCTAACACTTACGTCACAGTTCTACGGAGTCTATCAGGAGCCAAAAGGGTTCCATCATTTCTAACTCGCAAGACACTACAGTTCCCATAACGTCACTGAGTTCTTATCATAAAGCTGACTGCGGGAGGTCTAAGCACTCCAGGTGACAGCTATTGAAGAATGTTGTTATGTCCTTTGTTCACCATAAAGCAGCTGTGGAAGTCTAAGCATCTCACATTATAATTTACATTATAAATGCATCTACAGCAGCTCCGGTACATACTCTTTATTACACTTTTGTGGAGGACTGGGTTTGCTTTCCAGTGACTAGACATTGATAAAACTGACAATGGACTGTATTTCAAAATTATAGTTTTCGACAATATTTCATGTTTTTCGCTTAAAAAAACCTTAATATTTCCATCTTTATATTGAAAGAATTGACTCACTGACCTCCCTAATGGCTATTTTTTTAGCATTTGGTACTCTGTAAGTCCTGCAAGACTGTTCTACATTAACCTCTACAGTCACTTCAATCAACTCTTACTGTATAGTTAAGCTAACACTGTTTAAAATTATTTAAACAAAAGCAATACAGGTATCTATATGTATTTACTTATGTATATATTTGCAGTTTTCTATAGCGCAAACCAGACCCTAGGGAGATCGAGTTGTCTAGAAATGATAAATTACAAAAGATACAGATGATACAAATATATTAAACAATCTTTTTATTAAAACATGTGTTCGATCCACCATTACAACCAATGATCATAGAATAACATTATTTAAACAGCATTCGAGACTTGAGGTACAGTGTATCATGCACTTGGGAGGCATCTCTAGTAAAGCCCTTGGCTCTTCTTGTATTGTTCATCCATCGTTCCCTCGCTTTTGCCCTTGCCACTTAGCTAGTTCCTGTATTTCCCCCATGAAGTCCAGATTTTGTCCCGTTTCTTGGCGCAGCCTCTGCTCTCATACACTACTTTCTCTGCAAGTTGGCACCTGCCATATCCTGCTTCCAACTGGTAAGCCTCGGTGCCTTCTGAGCTCCCCACAACCTTGCAATGTTTCGCTTAGCCACTCCCGAGGCTAGCATGAGCTAGGTTTTTGGGTGTGTGGGCCATGTGGACTCCCCTGTGACTCTCAGTAGGTGCCATCGTGGGTCAAGCTGTATGCGGAGGCCTAGCACCTCAGACATCACTCTAGCCACTTCTGACCAGTAGCGCTGGATTTTGAGACACTCCCAAATGATATGGAAGAAGGCGCCTACCATCCCGCACCCCCTGGCAAATGGTCTGTGTCTGATCTCCCTAAACTGTGGTGAAGCGTTCTGGGGGTGTATGTTATGTTATGTTATGTTAATAAGCTTCTAAAGCGCACTTCTACCCAAAGGTGTCCTGGCGCTGGCCGATGCCTAACTGTATACTAAAAAAAAAAAAAAAACTATAGCTCAAAAAAGGCTATTTGGGAAAACAGCCAAGTTTTGAGCCCCCTCCTAAAGGATAGGAGCTCAGTGTTATTCCTGAGATGTAATGGCAGATTGTTCCATGCTTTAGCAGCACCAACAGTGAAACTTCTGCCGCCCCAGGTGGCTTTTAACTCGAGGGACGACCACTTGTTTTGCCTCTGCGGATCGCAATGTTCTCCCCGGGACATACCATTGAAGACGTTTCCTCAAATAGTCAGGGCCCCTGCCCATCAGTGATTTAAACACCGTGCAAAGTACTTTAAATTGAGCACGCTGTTTCACTGGTAGCCAGTGAAGCTGCTTGAGTTCCTTCCTAACAGAAACAAATCTGGGCGTGCTAGTAATCAACCTGGCTGCCGCATTTTGCACCAGCTGGAGTCTATTTGATTTGATTTGATTTGATTTGTCGATTTAAATAGGGCTCCTGATTTAGTCGCTATCACTACTTGGACAATCTGTTCCCATGTGGGAGATGTAAAGGAGAAGCCCGTGCCCGATGTGTGACTATCTGGCCCTGGCTTGGGTGTCTTAGGGGAGGGGTGATTCCCACCTATAAAGGTTTAGATGTTTCTTATGAATGTTCGCATACAGACTATTACAATAGTCCAGCCGGGACAAGATGAGCGCTGTAACTGCCGTCCTAAAGCTTTCCTCCGGTAAAAGAATTTTATTTTCCTCAAAACTCTGAGGAGATAAAAGCTTATTGAAACAACTCCACTAACCTGGTCTCCAAAAGTTAGTTTACTGTCCATAATCACCCCTAAGTTCTTAGCTTTCCTAGTGGGGGCCGGGGGATTCCCATTTCTTCAGGCCACCAATCAGGGGTCCAGATGTTGGGGTTATTGCCGAAAATGATGACCTCCGTCTTGCCTGCATTAAGTTTTAGGCAATTTGAGGACATCCAGCCGGCGATAGCTTTCATGCATTTGCGGCAGTTTAGGCCAGTTTCGAGTTCCTTGCCACGCTGTAAGGACAACACAATTTGTGTATCATCCGCATAAGATGTAAGCTGGAGCCCATAAGATCTTATTAGTGCTGCCAGCGGGCCCACATAGATATTAAAAAGCGTGGGACTGAGCGAGGAGCCCTGCGGAACCCCGCAAGGAAAGGAAAACGGCTTAGACCTATGTCTACCCAAGTCCACAGTCTGAATTCTGTCAGCCAGAAAAGATTTCAGGAGGGTCCAGGCTTTACCCTGCACCCCTGCAGCCAATAACCGGTCCATCATAACTTCATGGTGGACCGTATCAAAGGCTGCTGACAAATCTAGCATAATCAGAATTGCTGTGCCACCTTGGTCCATTGCCTCTCGCACCTCCTCCGTAGCTTTGATCAAGGCAAGCTCTGTGCTGTGTTCAGCACGAAAGCCAAATTGTGTGGGATCTAGCACATTATTGAGCTGAATAAACGTGCTGAGTTGTACATTCATAACCCTCTCGATCATTTTAGCCGGTAACGGGAGGCGCGAGATAGGTCTATAGCTGTTAGGATCCAAAGGGTCCAATTTCGGTTTTTTTATAAGCGGAAGTATTGAGGCTAACTTCCAGGACCTAGGAAAGTGGCCAACGTTAAAGATGGTATTAAACAAAGGAGTAAGGATGGGGGCAATGGCCTCAGGGACACTTTTAATCACTGACACTGGACACGGGTCCACGGGCGATCCGGATCGAGATGCCTTTAGGAGATTAACTAAATCTTGCGTCTCGAGCGGTGTGAAGCCCTCTAACAGAGGTACAGAGTTTATGACAATTGGTCCTGGCCTATCTAAGACCTCCACCTCCCCTCTTTGCTGTTGCGAAAAGGAGGAAAAGATGGCTTCCACCTTATTTCTAAAGAAGAGAGCTAGTGATTCACAAAGGACAGAACTGCTAGGTGTTAGGGGTCTATCAGGATTCGTCAATTTAGTAATAGTTTTGAACAATTCTCTTGATGAGAATTTGGCCTCATTGATCTGCTTCGCAAAGTATAGTTTTTTTGTTTCCATAAGTAATGTTTTATAGTTTGCGAGGCTTGCTCTATATGCCTCCTTGTTGTTAATTTTATACCCCTTTCTCCATGCCCGTTCGAGCCTTTTGCAGTCCGTTTTGTGTTTTTGTAGATTGTCCGAAAACCAGGGAGCAGAGGGACGAGCTCGCTTGGGAATGTGTAGTTTAACCGGTGCTAAGATGTTACATGCAGCCTCAATCCATCCCAAATAAGCGGCTGTAGCCTCCTCCACTTCAACTGGGAGAATCAGGGCGGTTGCAACTAAGATCTTCTCTAGTTCAAGGCTATCTACGTTTTTCCAAGACCGTACGGCTATCTTGTCTTTAGGTTTTAGTTTATGTTGGGAGTGAGGAGTCTTTAATAACGTAAAAATAATCGCAGCATGATCCATCCAAGTAAGTGGTAATACCTCAATAATAGAAAGACTAGAATGGTTGGAGAAAATTCCATCTAAGGTATGTCCGGCAACATGCGTAGGACTGGTTACCCTCTGCTCTAGGCCCCCTCCATTCATAATCTCCTTCAACCTCATATTATCCGAGTCCAAAGGATCCTCCAAATGAAAATTGAAGTCCCCCATCATAGTAAAAGAGGAGGCACACAGCCCCTCCTCCAGGAGAGTATCCATGGAATCCAGAAATATACCCCTGGGACCAGGTGGACGGTAGATGAGAATGGTTTTAAAAGTGTCATGGGAAGAGATCCTTACACTAATTGACAGTGCTTCACACGCTAAGTTGGAGGCTGTGCTAAAGGAGGGCTTTAGACTATTGTGGTAAATGACTGCGAGTCCTCCGCCCTTCTTTAAGGGTCTATTAAGGGTGTGGCAAAGAAAATCTGGGGGAGATGCTTTCACAATATCAGGGCCAGAAGAATCGTCAGTCCAGGACTCAGTTATGAATGCCATCTTGATGTTATGTTCCTCAATGAGGAGAGCACATTCCAGACTGTGTTTGACCAGAGACCTAGCGTTAAGAAGGAGACATTTAATGACAGGCAAATCAATTTGCCTGTGATTATTTCTTGTCAAATTAGACAGATGGTTAATAGAGAGAGCCATAATATGTGGAAGATGCGACAGGCACTTTGTGCATGTGGCTGCTTGGTTTTCGGGATGGATACTAGGCGGGAATCTGGGGCAACGCGCCTTCCCCCTCAATGGATCAAGTTTCATCAGTGTATCTCTAGAATAACACAGCATCCCAGGGGCAAAAGGGCCAGGGGGACTAGCCCTGAGCCCGGTCCGAGCGCGGACGGGTGCAGACGGGCGCAGATGGGCGCAGACGGGCGCGTCCGTAGCATCGATGTTAAAATAGTCTTCCGCCTGCCGTCCAGCGTCTGACGTGCCAGGGCGGTGTGTCGTGCCGTGTGTGTCCGCCCGGTCCACTCAATCAGCAACAGCTGTGGTGGACCGGGGTCGGAGCACACGAGCACGATTCAAAAGTGCCTAATGCCAACCACACGAAGCGATACCAAGGGGGATGATGGACGGAGCGCCTGAGCAAATCAAATGCTTGTTTCCGGTCCAGGGAAGACATGGCTTGGCAGTTCGGGCTGGACTATGAACTGCATTTACCATAATGCTAAGGGGCGAACTGTGCTGGGAGGTAAAGCAGTGTGCTCCCACCCCTTCCTGTTTGAAAAGGCTCCCTTGAGCCATTGAGCTGATGAGCTTGTGGAGATGCACCTGTGAGCCTGTGAGAGGTACTGAGACCTGAAAGGATTGTGGCAGCCTGCTCAGCAACCCCAGATTAAATTCGTTTTTATCTCTACTGATGACGGATGATATCCAGAAACACGTGTCTAGAGATGTACAGCACTAACCTGCACCAACTTTGGTGGAACACTCCAGTAAAATCTCAAGTAAACATCTATTACGAACTGCATTTACCATAATGCTAAGGGGCGAACTGTGCTGGGAGGTGAAGCAGTGTGCTCCCACCCCTTCCTGTTTTGAAAAGGCTCCCTTGAGCCATTGAGCTGACGAGCTTGAAGAGATGTACCTGTGCGCCTGTGAGAGGTACTGAAACCTGTAAGGATTGTGGCAGCCTGCTCAGCAACCCCATATAAAATTCGTTTTTATCTCTACTGATGACGGATGAAATCAAGAAACACGTGTCTAGAGATTTACAGCACTAACCTGCACCAACTTTGGTGAAATACTCCAGTAAATATCCAAGTAAGCATATACCATGAACTACATTTACCATAATGCTAAGGGGCGAACTGTGCTGGGAGGTAAAGCAGTGTGCTCCCACCCCTTCCTGTTTGAAAAGGCTCCCTTGAGCCATTGAGCTGACGAGCTTGTGGAGATTCACCTGTGAGCCTGTGAGAGGTACTGAGACCTGAAAGGATTGTGGCAGCCTGCTCAGCAACCCCAGATTAAATTTGTTTTTATCCCTACTGATGACGGATGATATCCAGAAACACGTGTCTAGAGATGTACAGCACTAACCTGCACCAACTTTGGTGGAACACTCCAGTAAAATCTCAAGTAAACATCTATTACGAACTGCATTTACCATAATGCTAAGGTGCGAACTGTGCTGGGAGGTGAAGCAGTGTGCTCCCACCCCTTCCTGTTTTGAAAAGGCTCCCTTGAGCCATTGAGCTGACGAGCTTGTGGAGATGCACCTGTGCGCCTGTGAGAGGTACTGAGACCTGTAAGGATTGTGGCAGCCTGCTCAGCAACCCCATATAAAAATCGTTTTTATCTCTACTGATGACGGATGAAATCCAGAAACACGTGTCTAGAGATTTACAGCACTAACCTGCACCAACTTTGGTGAAATTCTCCAGTAAATATCCAAGTAAGCATATACCATGAACTGCATTTACCATAATGCTAAGGGGCGAACTGTGCTGGGAGGTAAAGCAGTGTGCTCCCACCCCTTCCTGTTTGAAAAGGCTCCCTTGAGCCATTGAGCTGATGAGCTTGTGGAGATGCACCTGTGAGCCTGTGAGAGGTACTGAGACCTGAAAGGATTGTGGCAGCCGGCTCAGCAACCCCAGATTAAATTCGTTTTTATCTCTACTGATGACGGATAATATCCAGAAACACGTGTCTAGAGATGTACAGCAATAACCTGCACCAACTTTGGTGGAACACTCCAGTAAAATCTCAAGTAAACATCTATTACGAACTGCATTTACCATAATGCTAAGGGGCGAACTGTGCTGGGAGGTGAAGCAGTGTGCTCCCACCCCTTCCTGTTTTGAAAAGGCTCCCTTGAGCCATTGAGCTGACGAGCTTGTGGAGATGCACCTGTGCGCCTGTGAGAGGTACTGAGACCTGTAAGGATTGTGGCAGCCTGCTCAGCAACACCATATAAAATTCGTTTTTATCTCTACTGATGGACGGATGAAATCCAGAAACACGTGTCTAGAGATTTACAGCACTAACCTGCACCAACTTTGGTGAAATACTCCAGTAAATATCCAAGTAAGCATATACCATGAACTGCATTTACCATAATGCTAAGGGGCGAACTGTGCTGGGAGGTAAAGCAGTGTGCTCCCACCCCTTCCTGTTTGAAAAGGCTCCCTTGAGCCATTGAGCTGACGAGCTTGTGGAGATGCACCTGTGAGCCTGTGAGAGGTACTGAGAAATGAAAGGATTGTGGCAGCCTGCTCAGCAACCCCAGATTAAATTCGTTTTTATCTCTACTGATGACGGATGATATCCTAAAACACGTGTCTAGAGATGTACAGCACTAACCTGCACCAACTTTGGTGGAACACTCCAGTAAAATCTCAAGTAAACATCTATTACCAACTGCATTTACCATAATGCTAAGGGGCGAACTGTGCTGGGAGGTGAAGCAGTGTGCTCCCACCCCTTCCTGTTTTGAAAAGGCTCCCTTGAGCCATTGAGCTGATGAGCTTGTGGAGATGCACCTGTGCGAGGTACTGAGACCTGTAAGGATTGTGGCAGCCTGCTCAGCAACCCCATATAAAATTCGTTTTTATCTCTACTGATGACGGATGAAATCCAGAAACACGTGTCTAGAGATTTACTGCACTAACCTGCACCAACTTTGGTGAAATACTCCAGTAAATATCCAAGTAAGCATATACCATGAACTGCATTTACCATAATGCTAAGGGGCGAACTGTGCTGGGAGGTAAAGCAGTGTGCTCCCACCCCTTCCTGTTTGAAAAGGCTCCCTTGAGCCATTGAGCTGACGAGCTTGTGGAGATGCACCTGTGAGCCTGTGAGAGGTACTGAGACCTGAAAGGATTGTGGCAGCCTGCTCAGCAACCCCAGATTAAATTCGTTTTTATCTCTACTGATGACAGATGATATCCAGAAACACGTGTCTAGAGATGTACAGCACTAACCTGCACCAACTTTGGTGGAACACTCCAGTAAAATCTCAAGTAAACATCTATTACGAACTGCATTTACCATAATGCTAAGGGGCGTAACTGTGCTGGGAGGTGAAGCAGTGTGCTCCCACCCCTTCCTGTTTTGAAAAGGCTCCCTTGAGCCATTGAGCTGACGAGCTTGTGGAGATGCACCTGTGCGCCTGTGAGAGGTACTGAGACCTGTAAGGATTGTGGAAGCCTGCTCAGGAACCCCATATAAAATTCGTTTTTATCTCTACTGACGGATGAAATCCAGAAACACGTGTCTAGAGATTTACAGCACTAACCTGCACCAACTTTGGTGAAATACTCCAGTAAATATCCAAGTAAGCATATACCATGAACTGCATTTACCATAATGCTAAGGGGCGAACTGTGCTGGGAGGTAAAGCAGTGTGCTCCCACCCTTTCCTGTTTGAAAAGGCTCCCTTGAGCCATTGAGCTGACGAGCTTGTGGAGATGCACCTGTGAGCCTGTGAGAGGTTCTGAGACCTGAAAGGATTGTGGCAGCCTGCTCAGCAACCCCAGATTAAATTCGTTTTTATCTCTACTGATGACGGATGATATCCAGAAACACGTGTCTAGAGATGTACAGCACTAACCTGCACCAACTTTGGTGGAACACTCCAGTAAAATCTCAAGTAAACATCTATTACCAACTGCATTTACCATAATGCTAAGGGGCGAACTGTGCTGGGAGGTGAAGAAGTGTGCTCCCACCCCTTCCTGTTTTGAAAAGGCTCCCTTGAGCCATTGAGCTGACGAGCTTGTGGAGATGCACCTGTGCGCCTGTGAGAGGTACTGAGACCTGTAAGGATTGTGGCAGCCTGCTCAGCAACCCCATATAAAATTCGTTTTTATCTCTACTGATGACGGATGAAATCCAGAAACACGTGTCTAGAGATTTACAGCACTAACCTGCACCAACTTTGGTGAAATACTCCAGTAAATATCCAAGTAAGCATATACCATGAACTGCATTTACCATAATGCTAAGGGGCGAACTGTGCTGGGAGGTAAAGCAGTGTGCTCCCACCCCTTCCTGTTTGAAAAGGCTCCCTTGAGCCATTGAGCTGACGAGCTTGTGGAGATGCACCTGTGAGCCTGTGAGAGGTACTGAGACCTGAAAGGATTGTGGCAGCCTGCTCAGCAACCCCAGATTAAATTCGTTTTTATCTCTACTGATGACGGATGATATCCAGAAACACGTGTCTAGAGATGTACAGCACTAATCTGCACCAACTTTGGTGGAACACTCCAGTAAAATCTCAAGTAAACATCTATTACGAACTGCATTTACCATAATGCTAAGGGGCGAACTGTGCTTGGAGGTGAAGCAGTGTGCTCCCACCCCTTCCTGTTTTGAAAAGGCTCACTTGAGCCATTGAGCTGACGAGCTTGTGGAGATGCACCTGTGCGCCTGTGAGAGGTACTGAGACCTGTAAGGATTGTGGAAGCCTGCTCAGCAACCCCATATAAAATTCGTTTTTATCTCTACTGATGACGGATGAAATCCAGAAACACGTGTCTAGAGATTTACAGCACTAACCTGCACCAACTTTGGTGAAATACTCCAGTAAATATCCAAGTAAGCATATACCATGAACTGCATTTACCATAATGCTAAGGGGCGAACTGTGCTGGGAGGTAAAGCAGTGTGCTCCCACCCCTTTCTGTTTGAAAAGGCTCCCTTGAGCCATTGAGCTGACGAGCTTGTGGAGATGCACCTGTGAGCCTGTGAGAGGTACTGAGACCTGAAAGGATTGTGGCAGCCTGCTCAGCAACCCCAGATTAAATTCGTTTTTATCTCTACTGATGACGGATGATATCCAGAAACACGTGTCTAGAGATGTACAGCACTAACCTGCACCAACTTTGGTGGAACACTCCAGTAAAATCTCAAGTAAACATCTATTACGAACTGCATTTACCATAATGCTAAAGGGCGACTGTGCTGGGAGGTGAAGCAGTGTGCTCCCACCCCTTCCTGTGTTAAAATAGTCTTCCGCCTGCCGTCCAGCGTCTGACGTGCCAGGAGGGTGTGTCGTGCCGTGTGTGTCCGCCCGGTCCACTGAATCAGCAACAGCTGTGGTGGACCGGGGTTGGAGCACACGAGCATGATTCAAAAGTGCCTAATGCCAACCACACGAAGCGATACCAAAGGGGATGATGGACGGAGCGCCTGAGCAAATCAAATGCTTGTTTCCGGTCCAGGGAAGACATGGCTTGGCAGTTCGGGCTGGACTGTTCCCATGAGGCACAGGGTCAGACTGATTTGCATATGGCCATGTCTGAACTGGGGTGGTGGAGTGAGCTAAAGAATGATGATGGATTAAACCCAGATCAGTTGACAGGGGGTGAGTGTTTGATTTGCTCTAACGCTCCGTCCATCATCCCCTTTGGTATCGCTTTGTTCGCCCTAAGTTGGCAGGGTATGCCCAGACGTGGGTCCCTTGCTCACTTTGCCACTGGATTCAAGATAGCCTGGCTGATGAGGGTTTTGAACCCGAAACCGGTCCCAGGATGCTTGTTTCCAGTCCAGGGAAGACATGGCTTGGCAGTTCGGGCTGGACTGTTCCCATGAGGCACAGGGTCAGACTGATTTGCATATGGCCATGTCTGAACTGGGGTGGTGGAGTGAGCTAAAGAATGATGATGGATTAAACCCAGATCAGTTGACTGGGGGTGAGTGTTTGATTTGCTCTAACGCTCCGTCCATCTTCCCCTTTGGTATCGCTTTGTTCGCCCTAAGTTGGCAGGGTATGCCCAGACGTGGGTCCCTTGCTCACTTTGCCACTGGATTCAAGATAGCCTGGCTGATGAGGGTTTTGAACCCGAAACCGGTCCCAGGATGCTTGTTTCCGGTCCAGGGAAGGCATGGCTTGGCAGTTCGGGCTGGACTGTTCCCATGAGGCACAGGGTCATACTGATTTGCATATGGCCATGTCTGAACTGGGGTGGTGGAGTGAGCTAAAGAATGATGATGGATTAAACCCAGATCAGTTGACTGGGGGTGAGTGTTTGATTTGCTCTAACGCTCCGTCCATCATCCCCTTTGGTATCGCTAATGCCAACCACACAGCACAATAACAGCAAAAATGCGGGGAGAACGACAATAGTAAGTTAAAAGCAGTTAAAAGCTAAAAGCAGTTTTTAAAATCTACAGCATAGGCGCCAGCAGAACTCACAGAAGTCCGCTGCGCATCCGTAGCATCAATGTTAAAATAGTCTTCCGCCTGCCGTCCAGCGTCTGACGTGCCAGGGTGGTGTGTTGTGCCGTGTGTGTCCGCCCTCCACTCAATCAGCAACAGCTGTGGTGGACCGGGGTCGGAGCACACGAGCACGATTCAAAAATGCCTAATGCCAACCACACAGCACAATAACAGCAAAAATGCGGGGAGAACCTATGACCTATGTAGGACTCTAAGTTGGATTAGTCTGAATCTTGCTCTGATAGCCACCATTCAGGGGCTCTGAATTGCTTCCTGCCAGTTGCCATCTTCAAGCAACCCCAGGTCCAATTACCAGGCCTCTCTCAGCGGGCCCAAGGGGTCAGGGAGGTTGTTCATTATCTTTCGGTATGTGAGGGAGACCGCTTTGTCATCCAGGGGGGAATATTCGGGCAGCAATTCCCCCTCTGGCACTTGGCGTCTTAGGGCGTGTCTCAGCTGTAGGTAACGAAACTGTTCGCCGGCGGCCATTTGATATTCAGTCTGTAGCTCGGTAAAGGTAATCATATTCCCATTTCTCCAAATGTCCCAGAGGGAGTCTATACCAATGAGGCTCCATCTGCGAAATCCCTGTAGGTGCCCCACATCGCCCAGTAAGTCGTTTTCCCAGAGTGGCGTTTGCTGAGTCAGCCTGGACTGCCATCCCAAAGGTTTTGTGGCCATTTGCCATGCCCGCACTACCGCTTGTGGATGATACAAATATAATGTTGTAACAGTTAGTCAACGTATACAGTAAAGGGTAAATCCAGGCAAACTGGGACATTTAGAGTCTGGTGTGGGAAACCCGCCATAAACAGGTCCTTCACCATTCTGCCAAACTCACTGTCCCTCTTTTAGAGTTAGGGGAACTAGCTCTGCAAGTGGAAATCCTTCCAGCAGCCCATCTACCATATGACCACCAGGTCATAGTGCCATCTCCCCACAGTGACCATGATGCACACAGAGAAAACTCCCTCAGCATCAGAGCCATTGATATTTTATTTTTCGAAACCAAACTCTTGCTTCGTGAATTCGTTTTTCTAAAATTGCTGAGCGGATCAAAACAACATGGCACCCACTCATCAAAGTGCTCTTTCTTCTATGCAACTGTCGAACCAACAGGTGTATTGAATTCAGCGATATCCCTACTAGGAAGGTGGGGAATCTAATAATAGGACCCTGAGAATCATACAAATTTGGAATGTAGCTATGTACACTATAGATAATGTTATCAAGCATTCAGTACATAAACAGGACACTAGTTGAAGGTGTTGAATGGGTGCAACAACCCATAGTTAAAGGGGAGCTACTTACTACATGCTTTGCTGTGTACAGCTTTTTGCTTTTGTTATCTTCAGCCATCTGAAGCTAAGATTACTCTCACCTCTTGCCAGTGACAATTCACATGCGACATTCCTCGGAATATTGGTGAAGCCACTGTAGCAGTGTTTGAGGTTCTGGTGCAGTGGTCCACTTTTGGGAAGAGTCTGGGGGAGTAGACCAACGAGGTCAGAGGCTTCCGTTACATGTTGAGGCGATGCTGTTACTTAATGGAACACAGTAGCATTGCAAATGCCATACACTACTCCCAGGTTGGAAAGCAGTAGCGTGCCTGAGGCCTTACTGTACACATATACACAGTGTGTTTGCATGTGGACATCTCCACAGCAGGGGCAATTCCTAAGGAAGATATTGATACCTGCATGTTGGTGGTGTGGATTCATCTGTCAAGTTCTTGGCTACATTGTTCATCCCTGCATATTCTCCATACTCTGTGGAAGAAAGGTGACATGCACACCTTGGGTCTCTGCCAACACGGAGTTGAGTTCAGCTGTGGGTTCTCCAAGTATGTGTTGACGACAGTACAATTCTGACAGCACATAAGCATGAAAGAACAGCTGTCAGTGGGAGCACAAAGCCAGATAGTGTTGTGTAGTTCCTATTTAACCTATGCAGGATCTGCGCATTTGGATAACATAAACTGTGGGATTGGTGGCGGACTGATTCTGTGCACCTCCACCGGATACGTTAGCCTGTCTGTATCAGCTAGCTCACAGTGCCACTATAATCTCCTCTTACCAAGTAGAGAATAGATTCTGGCAACCTCAGAACATGACAACCCTGATCCCTCAGAATTGTGGAAACAATATATTACCTTTCGTTCAGTCACTCGTGCTTACTTAGTTTGTCTCAGAGAGTTACACAGAATAAACAGGCTGGGCGTTTTCAATAAGTATTTATTGAACAGTTGTTATTCTAGTGTAGAATAGATGAGCTGCAACAACCATTAGACAGTAGAAGAGATATATGATTAGAAGTACTATGAAAGTAAAGGGATGGTAAAGTTCTACCATCTTGCAGAAATCATGAAAATATACAAGTACATAAAACACATGATAAAAAGTGCGTACTCCTACAATTCCTCCCTAACTAGATTTACCTAAATGTACATAGCATCTGTGTAGGTGTTATGCCAAGAATCCCTCTAGGATCTAGTCAACCCCATTACCTGAGAATGAGAGAATATGGGATCCCGTCCTGGTCTCGAGTTGGACACCAATAACCAAAGAGTGTTCCCTATTTGATTCTTCCTCAATTATCAACACAAATAATAGCTCATACTCATTCATACATTTAAAGCATACAACCAATAAGCCTTGTTTTTAGTAAAAATTATATCTCCTCCTTTATTTTACAAAACAGATAATGCAAATCATTGATAAAAACACTTCATGAATACATTTTAATATCCCATTCATTTAAAAACACAATAGTTCTTATTTATAATTAATGTCTCCTCCAAGGGACAATCCTTAGTTTTTATCCAAGTGTAGAAGTTAGTTCAACAACTTTGGAGTACACATCTCACACATTAGTGATTTATATTGATCTAAATGATGTGTAATTTTACATATATTCCCAAAGAAGCATATCATGAGAAAGAATTTTCAAACATACACACAGATTGTCTATCAAAGGAAAAAACAATTAGAAAACGAATATCATTTAAAACAATTGTCATATTATTTTAAACCAAATGTCGACGCGGCGTTTCGGTGGACTGTAGTTATTTGACACCACCTTCTTCAGGACAGGTTTATGCGTAAAATACAATATAGTTGATTCTAAAAAATGCAAAAACACAATGTATATGTAAGCGTTTAACAAAGGAGGGTATAGCTAAAAACAGGCACTAGCATATTAGTGTGAACACATCCATTCTATTCCACTTTCAGACCCTGTGACGAAACAGATTATTCGAGCAGTGTTGCCACTAGTTTTCCAAAAACACTGTTCACTAAAACGCATTCACTCTCCCACTCGTTCTACTTATTGACCAAACTCTGACTTACTTAGAGATGCTCAATACTGAAATTCTTCATGTTTCATAAAGATTCATTTATTATTTGGCGGGGATTTTCCTCCTATTCAGCTGACGGTCTGAAATCTATATATAATTTCTAAAATTAGTGCATAGAGCTCATAAATTAAGGTCATTGTTTTCCAATGGATGCATCAAGGATTTATTAAGCTCACCCTTTAGATCCGGATATTATTGCTTAATCCTTAGATCTGTAAAATCCATTCGTGCCATGGCTTTTTCAATGCAATACGGCGGATGGACATGGGAATTCTTATTTTCGATAACCAGTAGTCCGTTTATGTATATATTCGTTATCGATTCTATTAGATATATATATAATTCATTATTAATATTAATTAATGCTAAATCTGTTGTTTTAGGAAGAAGCATTTTTTAAATCAAATTATTTTTTAAGAAATTTTGACCAGATTTATTACTTTAAAATATTCACCTGGTCACAACTCCCATATAGTTCACTACTCGTTTTTATATGGCTCAATTTATTACCAACTCTAGTGGGTCACGTACATATATTTACTCTCCTTTAATAGTTGGCTTGCTTGAATCCAAACGCTTAAATCAAAAAGGATTCAAAAGCTGAAATAACCTCACTGCCCCATACCACAATCCTTCACATAAAAATTCTCCCAGGGACTTACCGCACGGATAAATACGTGTGATTCGGTCAGCCGTTCCTCTGGTACTGATTTCAAGGACTTCTTTTCAGTCAGTTTATATACGCTCAACACCTAGGGGCCGATTCCGATCTGGGTTGGAAAACTCTCCGTCCGAGCCGGATCCGGAGAGATTTCCAACCGAGCCGGAGTCTTGCAGTCCGACCGAGCGAGTACGATGCGGCCGCATGCTGCCGGACTCGAGTCGGTCGGACTCCCATTGAAGTCAATGGGAGCCGGTCGTACAACGCGTACATGGGCTCCCATTGACTCAATGGGTACGACGCACACAAGTGCGCCCCCTACAGTGTGTACGCGTCGGGGCGACTCGCACCGCACATGCATGTTTAGGGGGGACCCTTGGGTCCCCCCTGTGTGCGACTCGTGCAGCTATAGGTGAAGGGGGGTCTGACACGGACCCCCGAAGTACGGCTCCGACAGTCTTCCTGAGCCGGACGGTACGAGTCGGTCGGGCTGTTCGAAGCGCGCATCGTACTGGCTCGGTCGGGGAACGTCTCCATTGCGTGGTGCGAGCCGTGTTCGTATGAGTCGGTCGGTGCGGTCGGGATCCGGAAACAACGCGCACGCTCGCATCGTACTAGCTCGTTCGGACAGCTGTACGAGTCGGTCGGAGAAAACACGCACGGCTCGTGTTTTTCCCGGCCGAATCCCGTTCGGTGGCGATCCGCCCGAGATCGGAATCGGCCCCCTAATGTTTAATTATTAAATTCCTTGCACCTGTGTCCCCTGGTTGGGTCAAGCACTTCCGGGGTCAACTAATCCTCCTACCTATGGAGAAAACTAGATAAGTTTGGCGGCCATCTTGGAGTGTAAAAAACAAGTAGAGTTCATTATCATCTTGTGAGAATAAGTTAAAAGAATAAATTAAAATCTCGAAATCCGCCCTGGCTTGACTAAAAGTATTATCGATGAGGCCCATTTAATCTTTGGACCACGTTTACAGTATATGGGTGAGTTTGGTGGCCATCTTGGAATGTCAACTACAAGTAGAGCTCAATATCATCTTATAAAAGTAGATTAAGATCACCAAGTCAACGCTGACTTAACTAGATATATTGTCACTAAGGCCCATTTTATATTCGGACCACTCCAATTGTTGTATGTTTATACCTATTAGCACGCTTTTATCGCGCTAATGTTGAAATACTGTCCCTTGTTCGATATACGGGGACTATAGGTATTCCATTATTACCAGCGTTTATTTTTGAGAAATATCAATGCCCTCTTGGAAAGACTGTGTTATTTACTAGAGTTAAATTCCTCTTCTCTGTATAGGCCAATATGTTGTCAGTCACAGTATCTACAAGGCATATCCAGAGTATCTATTATAAACAATAAATTCATTGATTATTACTCAGAAATTCATTCAGGGCCACTACCTTATACTTATCCTCGCTTATAGAGGGAATTACGATTATCTACATATATTCAATGTTAGTTCACTGTTATTGATATTCATCCAAGGAAAACTCTATTTAAGAATTCTTTCCCACTCTTCCCTGTTATTGAGTCCATATATATGGGTTTTGAATTTACTCAAAAAGAATTGTTCCCTACACTTTCATTTTTTGTCCAGGTCCCCACCCCTTGCTGTTCCTATGATTTTTTCCAGTATGAACCACTTAAAGTCATCCACTTTGTGTTTACATAAGAGCCAATGCTCAGTTAGGGGGGCAGTCTTTTTTCCTGTACGTAGTGCTGACCTAAGCTCATTGAGGCGTATCCGTACCTCTCTAGACGTTTCGCCCACATATCCTTTGTTGCACGGGCATATGATCAGATATATTGCGTTTTTAGTTCTACCATTTACCTTAGAGTTACAGGTATGTTTAATGCCATCCAATACAATTTCCTTACCTTTGACTATGGAGCTACAATTTGTACATGTACTGCAGTGGAAATTACCCGCCACTTTTTTATTTCCGTCAATACTCCTCTGTTGGATTTGTTTTGGTTCTCTATATGTATGAACCACACTATTTCTTATGGTTTTATTCCTATGAAAGTAGAAGAGTGGTTTATCTAGTGGTTCTTGCTCATTTCCTGATAGTAGCGACCAGTTTCTATTGATCAGGTTTTTTATTTTGTAACTAATACCTGAAAAGTTCATCATGCATACTATCTTTTCGCTGTTCCTGTTCTTATTCTTATTGTTCTCTTCAAATAGTAGTTCTCTATTATAGTATTTTGCTCTTTTGTATGCCTGCTTAATTATTCCTTTAGGGTAACCTCTGTCACTTAACTTAGTTTTCAAATTTCTAGCATGATTCTCGAAATCCCCTCTATTCGTACAGTTTCTCCTTAGCCGGAGAAACTGGCCAAAAGGTATATTATCCTTCTGGCATCTAGGGTGGTTGCTTTCATAATGAAGGATAGTATTTCTATCTGTAGGTTTGGTGTACAACTCTACTTCCAGATTTTTTTCTTTGGCTATTATTTTAATATCTAGAAAATAACAAAACTCTTGACTGTTGGTTGATGTAAACTTCAAGTTTGGGTCTCCACAGTTTAGCCAGTTAATAAAACTGTCCAGACTTCCTTTGTCTCCTTCCCAAATGAAGAACACATCGTCTATGAAGCGCAACCAATATGATGCATTTTCATAAAAAGGGGCTGCTTCATTGAAGATGTGCTTTTCTTCAAATGCGCCAACATATAAACATGCCAGACTGGGAGCGCATGGGGCTCCCATGCTGGTCCCTTTTATCTGGCAGAATAAATTCCCATTAAAAAGGAAGATATTGTTTTTTAAGATCAATTCAGTGAATTCTATGATTAAAAGTGATCGTGCCGTTAGATCACCATTTTCATACTGCAGAAGGTTCCTGATGGTATCCACTGTATCATTTTGTGGGATGTTGGTGTACAATGCTTCGATGTCTAACGACACCAGCCACTGACATCTTGAATCAAATCCCATTCCTTCAACTTTTCTGATCATGTCTGTAGTATCCTTTATATAGGATTTTTGTTGAGATACCAGGGGTCTTAGAAAACTATCCACATATTTACTTAGTGGCTCAGTGAGAGAGTTGATGCTTGATATTATAGGGTGCATAGGAGGGTCTAATACGTTTTTGTGTACTTTTGGTAGTCCGTATAGGACCGGTAATACTGGGTGCGGGTTATAGAGATATTCATATTCCTCTTGACAGATTACCTCATCTTCCTTCGCTAAATCAATACAGTGTTTTATTCTTATTTGTAAGTCTATCCATTCCTTTTGACTAGATGGTCTGTAGTGTTCTCTTACTACTAAGAGGACCTCCATTCTCCTATTGTAATCACATGTGTCTAGTAGAACAATACTGCCGCCCTTATACCCTGGTTTTATTGTGATATCATCACATTTCTCTAGGTTCTTAAGGGCTATCCTCAGATCTTTTGGTAGGTTATTGTTATAATTAAAGCTATTTTTCTTCTTAAGTAAATCTTCTAAGCCTTTTTCTACAACCCTCTCAAAGGTCTCTACTCTCTTATCAACCATCTGTCGTGAGGGTGTCCAGGTAGATATAGGTTTTGATCCTGAGCAGTTTACTTTTTGTATCGGATCTTTATTAGCAAAAACCTTTTAAGCCTAATTTTTCTGAAGAGGCTCTTTATATCTTTTTCTATTTCAAAGTTATCTGGGGGGGCTGTTGGTGCAAATCCTAATCACTTGTCCAATACTAAAGTTTCTTCTTTAGTTAATGTCCTAGTGGATACATTAATTATGGGTGCTTTTTTGCTCATTATTCGCAGGTTTTCTGACTCCTGGTCCTCATGTACTGATTTCTGTAGGGCGCGTGTCGTTGGAAGTTCCCTCGGGTCCTCCCTCTCAGTTACGGCCCGAATGGATTTTACAGATCTAAGGATTAAGCAATAATATCCAGATCTAAAGGGTGAGCTTAATAAATCCTTGATGAATCCATTGGAAAACAATGACCGTAACTTATAAGATCTATGCACTAATTTTAGAAATTATATATAGATTTCAGACTGTCAGCTGAATAGGAGGAAAATCCCCGCCAAATAATGAATGAATCTTTATCAACATGAAGAATTTCAGTATTGAGCATCTCTAAGTAAGTCAGAGTTTGGTCAATAAGTAGAATGAGTGGGAGAGTGAATGCGTTTTAGTGAACAGTGTTTTTGGAAAAGTAGTGGGGACACTGTTCGAATAATCTGTTTCATCACAGGGTCTGAAAGTGGAATAGAATGGATGTGTTCACACTAATATGCTAGTGCCTGTTTTTAGCTATACCCTCCTTTGTTAAACGCTTACATATACATTGTGTTTTTGCATTTTTTAGAATCAACTATATTGTATTTTACGCATAAACCTGTCCTGAAGAAGGTGGTGTCAACTAACTCCAGTCCACCGAAATGCTGCGTCGACATTTGTTTTTAAATAATATGACAATTGTTTTAAATGATATTAGTTTTCTAATTGTTTTTTCCTTTGATAGACAATCTGTGTGTATGTTTGAAAATACTTTTCTCATGATATGCTTCTTTGGGAATTTATGTAAAATTAAACATCATATAGAACAATATAAATCACTAATGTGTGAGATAAAAACTAAGGATTGTCCCTTGGAGGAGAAATTAATTATAAATAAGAACTATTGTGTTTTTAAATGAATGGGATATTAAAATGTATTCATGAAGTGTTTTTATCAATGATTTGCATTATCTGTTTTGAAAAAATAAAGGAGGAGATATAATTTTTACTAAAAACAAGGCTTATTGGTTGTATGCTTTAAATGTATGAATGAGTATGAGCTATTATTTGTGTTGATAATTGAGGAAGAATTACATAGGGAACACTCTTTGGTTATTGGTGCTACTTGACCCAGTTCCCTTTGTATCTGAAGGGCTCCTCTCTGTTTTGGTTTTGGACTCGAGTTGGACACCCCACGAGGGATGTTATACCACTGCGAGCTGGAGTGTCTGCATTCAGGAACCTCAGCGTCTCTGGTCAGTGTGTCAGCCGGGAAGTCTCGTCTCCTCTGTCTTTCTAAGCAAGATGTGATGTATATACCCATAGGTCTCCCCAGGGGTCCTACCTTGCTGTTTTACTGTGTCGGCCTAGAGGATGAAGTCGGGCCTGAACTTTATACAGAGATATTATACAGGTGATGTTAGTCCTGATGTGCTTCCAAGAAGCCTCATGCATAATGTATGAGATTCGAACTAGGGGGAAACCCGCGTTCTGAATGCAGTGTCGTATCTAGGTAAAAGGTCAGTCCCTAAGAACCGTTATGTATGTAATGTAGGGAAGAATATAGGTGAAAGGTTGCAATGTTACCTGCACCTATATAGGGTACCTATATGGAATATAACACCCACTCCTCTTCCGACTGGACGACATATGTAACTTATTACCGTACTACTAGCCTAACTAGATATTGGTACGCACAAAGTTTTAAAACATTTGTTTTGCTAAAAACGTTTAAAATTTCTAAAATAAATTCTAAAAATACTTAAAACTGTCTAAAAAAACTTTTCAAGCCATAGCTCTAAAGTGTCTGAGTTATAGTCCGAAGCACCATAAGCATTAGAAAGCCATGTATACCCAATAAATGAAAGGTATGTCAATTTTTGTTTTGAGTTCCAAATTTGAGCTTGTTTAAAAAAATATATATATATATTCTTCCAGCACACGACGAGCCAAAGGAGTCAAATGTTTATGTGTCCTGGCTGGTAGACGCAACATTTTCTTGCTTGCTTCCGCAGTAGACGGCCCCTGTAGCACCTCGCAGAGTACGTCAATCGAGCACAGATGCTGTTCCTCACTGTCCGCTGCCGGTGCTGGGGCAGCCTGTGCGCCGTCTAAAGCCTGGGTGTCAGAGGAGGAGCCGGTGCCCATACCAACAGGTGCTATTACTACCTGTGGGGGCTCAAGGAATGCCGCCATCAACATCGGAATACGCTGAGGACACTGCAGAACATGAGCCGTTATCGGGTCCAGTAAAGCATTCACGTGCGGTTGGCTACATGATGGGAGTGTCAAACAAAGGTCTAACATGCATTCTTCTCCGCAAAACAGGCATCGGAGGACAGGTAAGATGCAGTCCATCCAGACTGGTCAAAATGACAAGAACCAAGATGCACTTAGTTCCCTTAGGCGAGGCGTGCCTAGATGTTGTACCATGCTGTCACGGTATTTACGCTCCAGGAGTGCTCTTTCCATCTCCTTGGTGACTGGGACGTCCATTGCGTAGAAAATATAAAACAATCAGGATACCTGCTACTAGAAACAGGATGAGCGGAAATCCTCCAAAGATGCTTCCGAATACGGAGAGTATGAAGTTTGGTATAACTCCAAGTACCATCTGAAAGGTGCTCAGAAGTCCAGAACCTATGGTCTTAAATAGGTGCACTATGCCTGTCGTATCAGACATGTTAAAGATACGATTTACCATTTCTGTGAAATGGAAAGGGCAGTTGATATGAATAAGCGCCTGTATCTCTGCCGAAGACCTTGCGATCTGGAGATCAAAAGTCTCTCGAGCGGAGGTTAAGGGCACAGACTTTTGTAAAAGCATGGCTTTCATTCTGCTTAGAGTATCAAACCGTTTTAAAGAAACATTCAGTGAAGGCCATAACGGCGTCTCCCTGACTGTATGTGGTGGTGGAAACAATACTTGCATACAACAAGTAACCCTGGAGCTCACGGTTACCAGATATGTGATGCCCGGGAGCATTCCGCAGTAGCCTTGACTGTTCAGCATCAAGTGACTCCCATTTGAAAGTAGCCTGAATGCTGGAGTAATCACTGCAGCTGGGGCACCCCATAAATGGCAGGACAGGTTTGCTACAGAACCATTACAAGCCCCGTGCAGCATTATATCCTGGCATATGAGTGATCCACTTAAAGCGTTCTCACAGTTTGTACCGCTTAGAAACACTTCTCGATCCCCACTCCGGCATCGAAATCTGTATGGTAATACCCATGATTCCTTAATGTATTCCTTACCCATCTCTTCATATCTGCCTGCCTGCTTTTGTTCAAAGCAATATTGAAACTGAAAAGTAGTGACCGGTAGAGTTATGTGGCCATGGATTAGCCAGTCTGTGGACGGTAATTCTGCCACTGTAAATGCTAATCTATCCAGTTTTTCGATACGCAGCATTGTATATTTTGCTCCCCTTTGTGCCATTTCTATCTGTTTATCTTTTAGATTGTATGCAGAAAACAGAGACGTACTGTTGATATAACACCAAGGCACATAGCCTGCACGCAAAGATTGCAGCGTCCAGCATAATAGAACGTAATTGAGATTGCCAGTGTTGTAATATGGTCAAATCTTGTACCAGGATGTCTATCTCAGAAGATACAATGTTGCCTAAGGAATATATCCTGGAGGTCAATGTAGTTAACCCATTGTCTACCACTGCTAGAGATTTTTCTAGATTTATATGTTCTATTTCACGTAACCTCTCTGCGGCCTCCTGTTGGGATATCTTCCATATTTCATTATAGACAGCATAATAGAAACGTTTCTGACGCGGCTTCCTGGGACCTAGTAAAAAATCCCTGAGATCCACATCCTGTGACAGTAAGGATAAGTGTTGTTTCACCTTTGCGAGTGTTGAGGTTTTTAGCCAATCAAGGCACAACTTCCCAACACTGTAGGATGTCACTACCCCTGGATGTTCTCTCTGTACATAACATGGATCTGGCCTATGGATAGCGAAACCTTCAGTTTTACCCATGAATCTCGTCTGACAACTATTCGTGTCTGTGGGCCAAATCAACCATTTCTTCCAATTGGGGTCTGATCTGTTGTATTGTATAATGTCATTCAACGTAATCTCTTTCTGTGATGTTATGTTGCCCTCGGTGTGTGATTGATTTGGCAGCCGAGGTGTGTTCAAGTCTTTGTTCTTGGCTAGTCCAAGGCAAGACGTCTGTTGCACTGTCTCGTTCAAAAACATGATTTGTTGAGGGGTAAGGCATGCTCTAAACAAAGCTTCTGTTCCCTGAACTTGCCATTCTCTAGTACCCCAGACTGATTTTAAGTCTATGGTGTCTTTCCATAAGTCGAAACCTTGTTCAGACAATTGGGCAATAAAGGAAACAGAGTAAATCTGTTTGGTGTTTGTTAACATATTTTTCTGTGCTGATGTCGGTGCAACCTTATTAAAATATGAGGCTGGGTCAGACATATTAAACCCTGAAAAATATGGAAACTTCTGTGCAAATGTTTTCGAACTGCCTTTCGGCGGTGTTGGACAATGTTCTCACTGGTGGTATGTGAACACATTTCTAGGATTTGCAGATTTATGCAGAAAGTGATGACCATAGTGTTGATAACAATACATTGTTTCGAAATCTGATGTGCTTTCCAATGCTTCACTATTAGAAAATGCAGCAGATTTTTCCAAATCAGACAACATGTTATTTACAGTCTCAAAATCCCAATCATCGGAAAATGTACTTGAGGTAATGATATCACTCAACAATATTTTAAATAAATGAGCAATTCTCAAAAGTTCGGTCGGACCAAATATATCGAAATCAACCTTGTCCCAAACTATGCCATCAGGTATAGGAACTGCTGTAATGTTCACTGATGACAAGTCTCTTTGTTCTCAATGAGATGATTGGTGTGGTTTTAAATTAAGTTCACCTTCTGGGCTGCAGAGCTTTGTCAAAGGTATTTTCCATTAACAAGCATGCTAAAAACTCTATTACTAAGCCTAACCAGAAAAGAAAGAAAAGTATCCCGGTGATTACCCATAGTTCTACCCAAGGTGACACCAGGTAAGTCTTTTTAAGAAAGTTCAGAAAGTCTTTAACTTGCTGCTTGCGCGATTTTTGGGCTGGCATCGTTTCCGGTTCACTTGGATCCAAAGAAAACGCATCAAAGTTTATGAAGTAGCCAGAAGCAGTTCAATCAATTGTTGGTATTGTATCAGGATTTGTAGAAATCGTAGTCTGCTCTTGTTGAGGCATGTTGATGTAGACATCTGTATTTGGTCGAATTGAAATGTGTCTTTCATTTTGGTTCTAAATTTGAACTTCAGGTTCAAGGGGAACAAGTTTCATAGCATTATTGCATAGTCCATCCTTTCGTGCAGGAGACTCTTCGAAAGTGATGAGTCTTTCCGTTTGCACTTCTTGAATTGTAGCGAGAGGAGGGCGTCTGCTACTTTGGAGTCCACGTGGACTACTACTCAGTATTGGCCACATAGTGTGGTTTGATTAGGTCGATTGAGACAAATCTTTTCTCCATTTTCCCGGCAAGAGGAGGTAGAAGTACAGTTCCTGTTCCTTCAACTGCTAGGACCTGTACAAGCTTTCTGTATGCTGGCCCATATTCTTGTTTGTCCGCTATTTTCTCTCTGACCAGATCCCCGACTTTTGTGATCCAGACAGGTCTTGCCGTGACTGATTTGACTTCCCCAGTGGCGGTCTGCTTCATATGGACATTACTTTGTTGTGTCCTGGATTCATTCAGATCCTGTAAAACAGCCAAACGATCATGGATGTCAAAAGGCTTTTCATCCGCCACTGCGCCTTCACAATGAAGATCAGGTACCCACATTCTTGTCCCAAATAGAACCTCATATGGAGTGAACCCCCCTAGAGAACTTCTTGGCATGCTATTCAATGCTCGCTGCACTCCATACAGATGTTTTACCCAACTCTCACCAGTGCCTAATACTCTAGCTGTTAAAGACTGCTTTAAGTCTCGGTTTTTCCTCTCCACGACCGAATTTCCCTCGGGAGGGTACGAAGAGGAGTATCGCAATGTGTTAGACTTGGCATCTTTTGGCGTGTTTCCCCTGAGTTTTTGCATTCTGACCTCCCGGTTTTTACTCTGTTTTTGCTGGAGTAGTGTTTCTGTGCACTTTTCTCACTGCTGATCAGTGGTAAAGTGCAAGTGCTCCTGTGGTAAATTGTGTTATGGATTGGTGTTTCCAAGATTGGATATTTGATTTACTTGTTAGTCCCTAGTAAAGTGCACTGAGTGTGAATCAAATGCTACTAGCGGGCCTGCAGCACTGATTGTGCCACCCACGTGAGTAGCCCTGAAAAGGTAATTCAGACCCGCCATTGCGGAGTCTGCGCGCAGTTTGTAACTGCCATGTCGACTTGGCCAGTGCACACACTTGCCAGTCCCTCACCTTCCCTTTTCTTACATGTCAGCCACCCCTAAGGTAGGCCCAAGGTACCCCTGTGGGCCGGGGCAGTGTATGTGAAAGGTAGAACATGCCCTGGTGTGCGTGGCATGTCCTGATAGTGAATTACGGCCAATTTCGTTTTTCGCTGTTCCCCATAGGACAGAATGGGGAGTTTGTTTATAACATCTTATAAACATAACTGGCCCGGGAATTAGGTAGGAAAATAAAGTTTAGTATGCCTGAACTCAGAATCTAAAGATGCATCTTTTAGTGAAGGTGATTTTTACATTCTGTGTTTGAAAATACCACTTTTAGAAAGTAGGTATTTTCTTGCTCAGTGATCCCGTGTGCCTCTGCTGGAATGTGGATTGCCTGTCTGGGTTTTGGATGACAGAAGGCTGGGGAGCAGGAGTGGCTCCAGATAGTCTAGGTGGGTCAGGAAAGGGCTGAATAGACCTGGGCTGCAATTGGGGAAGGGGGAGGAGATTTCCTTGCACCTCAGAGGGCCTGGTCTGCCTCTGACCATGCCGTCTCCACCTCCTGCCAGGAAGTCACACCAGAGAAGACAGAACTGGTTCTGGCTGGGTACAGACACTCTCTGCCTAAGAGATCAAAGGATTTTGGGATATAAATATTGGGGCCCAGACCCCTGACTTTTAGAACTCTTTTGGACCAAGAAGACTGCCAAGAAGAAGAGCTGGAGAAGCTGTGAGGAGGAACTACCACTTTGCTGTGTGCTTTGCTGTGTTGGCCTGTAGTGGCTGCTTCTGTCTTGGGCAGTGAAAGGACTGGACTGGACTTTCTGCAATCTACTTTTGTGAGTTTCTCCAAGGGCTTGAGGTAGAGCTTGCCCCCTGTTCAAGAAGTCTCAGGAACAGCAAAGACTTCAAGCTCTTCTGCCTGGGGACTGTGTGTTTTGTGCTGCAACAGAAGAAAAAACAACCTAACGACGTCGACGACGCTGCTGCCGACTCCGTGTCCTGAAGGCACCGCAGAGGGCACCGCGACCCTGGTCTCACCGGCGACACCTGCTGACGCCGCCACCGAGCCGTTGCTCGCACCGCGACCTGTGGGCACCGCACTCCACACCGCCTCGCTTCACGACGACGCCTTGGGCTCCCCGACGATGAGGCACCACACCGAAATCGACGCCGCTGCTTGAACCATGGTTCGAGGGCACCACTCGTAAAGTTACACGACGCACCGCCCTCATCCATCACCGCAGCCTTGGCCGACCGACGCCGGCGCCATCGACTCCAGACGACAGCGCTCCAGCAACGATGACGCCACTGCTTGCACCACGACCTGCCAGCACTGCGACGAGCACCGCATTCACTTCGCACCGCGACCCTGGTCTCACCGACGACGCCATCTGATGCCGCCACCGAGCCGCTGCTCGCACCGTGACCTGAGGGCACTGCACGCCGCACCGCTGCACTTCGCCCCGCAGTACCCGACGCCTGCCGACCCCAGCACTCCTGACTTCAACAGAGAGGAGTTCGATCTGCAACGTGTGTGACTTCGAGGGCCCCGACGACTCCTGCAGCGACCTCCGGAACCGACGCCTGCGGACGCCGTGCTTTCGGAAGCTCAACAAGAGGTCGCCGATGCCCTGCATTTCTAAAAGGTACTGTTTGTGGGTCTTCCCGACACCGTAGCTGGCCTGCGATGCCGCGGTCAGCCAGAACTGTTTGGATTTGTTTGTTCACGACGCCGTGATAGCCCCGGACGGAGCTATCGACTTCAAGGAACTGTTTTTCAAGGTTATTTTGATAACTGAAGATTTCTAAGTACTGTATTGTGGATTTTTATCGTTTTCGTCTTGTCTTAAGTATATAAAAATATTGGATATTTTTCTAAACTGGTGTGGTGTCCTTTTGTAGTGCTTACACTGTATTACTGTTGGTTATGTGCAAATGCTTTACACACTGCCTCTAAGATGAGCCTGACTGCTCGTGCCAAGCTACCAAGGGGGTGAGCAGTGGTTATTTTAGGAGTGTAACTCCCTTATCCTGACTAGAGTGGTAGTTTCTGCCTGGCTTTGGCGCATGCCCTAGGCTACCAAAAATCCCATTTCTAACATTGGTTGTCAGCGGTGAGGATATGACTTGCGTTTGCACTTGACTTACAGTGATTGGTGTGCACTACTACCATATCGCAGACCATTACGTGCCACATACTGGTTCTTTTTCTTTTTGGCCTATTTTTGATCTTGCCAGTTTGAACTCGCTACTTCATCATGCCTGAATCAAGAGCATCATCTGTTGCATCCCTGGAAATTGCCTTTGAGGAGGATAGGTTGGAATCCTACACTGTTAGGGAATTGAAATTAATTTGCAAAAACCTAAAAGTCCAAGTCAGAGGCCTCACGAGGAAGGAGGAGCTAAAAAAGGCGCTGAGGGCCTGGGTAGCAGCCAGACATGCCAGCGAGCAGTCTGGTGATCTCAGTGGAGAGGCGGAGGAGCCTATTCCTAGGGTGGATGTGCTTTTGGGAGGGGGGAACCCTCTGGGCCAGGCAGCAGTGGCCTGTCCCCAGGAGAGCTGGAGGACAGGCGGGAAGCAAGGAGAGTTGCAGTAGAACTGGAGAAGCTTAAGTTAGCCATGGAGGAGAAAAGGATGATGTTAGAGCATGAGTTCAGGATAAAGGAGCTGGATCAGAGGAGTAGAGCCAGCTCAGATGGTGGCAGCAACCCGTCAAGACAGGCAGACAGGATTGTGCACATCCCTAAGAATGTAGGCAAATAATTCAAGAAGGGGGATGACATACAAAGGTGGTTTCAGGGTTACGAGGCAGCGATACACATGAATGGGGTCCCTGAGGAAAATTGGGGAGCAGGATTGCGGCCTCTCTTCCCAGAAGAAGCAAGGGATACTTTAATATCTTTGGGTAAGGGGTATCACCTCACCTATCCAGACATGAAGGACGCCCTTCTCACTAAGTATGGTCTCACTCCTGAAAAGTACAGGGATCAGTTCAGGTCCAGTAAGAAGTCCGATGCCAACACTTGGTTGGAATGTGTAGATATGTTTTGCAGGTTACTGGATGGCTGGGTGAAGGGCAGTAATGTGACAGATTTTCAGGGGCTCTACAATTTGATTGCATGGGAGCACTTGTCTAGTCTATGTTTTGCAGATCTGCGCCAGCACCTAGTTGATAGTAAGCTGACTGATCCCAGGAAGCTTGCTATGGAGGCGGACTGCTGGGTGAGTACCAGGGGCACAGGAAAGCGTATGGGGAGACTCAACCAAAGGTGGGCAGGGTCCCCAGCAGAAAAGTGGGGGGGACAAGGGTAAAACACAGGAGTTCTCTGAAGGGCCCCAAACTAACACCCAGGGTAAAGGTTCCCATCCCCCAGGAGATAAGAAACAAGGGGTCTCATCGGGAAAGCCTGCTGAGACCGGCCCCCGCAAGTGTTTTGCATGTGACCAGGTGGGTCACATGAAGGGGGACCCCAAGTGCCCTAAGGGGGCACATCCACCCACCGGTGGGCAGTCCAAGGTGTTGGCTAGTGTAGCGCTTGGGGAAGAGGAGTACCCACAGGAGGGTGGGGACCCCACAGAAATGACCCTTGTCTCACTAGGGGACAGTGAGTTGGTCCCAGGAAACCCGGTGCCCCCTAACACAAAGAAATACAGCACCTGGGTGACCATCAATGGGAAAAGGGTAGAGGCTCTCAGAGATACTGGAGCCAGTGTGACCTCAGTCCGGTGTCACCTGGTCTCTGAGAAGCAGGTAGTCCCAGGGGCATTCCACCAAGTCATTGCGGTGGACAACTCAGAGCGCCAGTGTATGGTGGCGCAGGTTCCCTTTGAATGGGGGGGGTCTCAGGTCCCTTGAGGGTGGTTGTGAGCCCTTCCATGCCTGTAGATTGTCTGCTAGGTAACGACCTGGAGCAGTCCTTATGGAAGGATGTTGAGCTCAGGTCTCACTTGGAGATGCTTGGGTTGCCAGAGTGGGCATGCGTGTCCACTCGGTCAATGGCGGCCAGAGAGGGTGATCAAGAGGACTTGGAGCCTGAAACAGTGGCCCAAGTCCCTGCCAAGAGAAAGGGCAAGGGGCGCAGGAAACCGGCCCCTGAAGTTCCCACAGACCGGGAGGAGGCGGACCTTGAGGGGGACGCCCCGGTGCTTACAGGGGAGCAGGTAGCTGAACTGGGGGACATCTCTGAGTTGACCCATTGGCAGCAAGAAGGGGGTCCCACTAGGGAGGAATTCTGCAAGGAGCAGAAGGAGTGCCCTTCTCTGGAGGGTCTGCGGCGGCAGGCTTCAGACCAGGCAGCTGGTGATCAGTCCGGATCACATTGGATCTACTGGGAGAATGATCTCCTGTACAGTGAGCCTATGGTCGCTGAGCCTGGGTCAGCCCGTGTGCTGGTGGTACCCCGGCGCTTCAGGACCTTCCTACTGGGTCTGGCTCATGACGTGCCTTTGGCAGGACATTTGTGGCAGGACAAGACCTTTGACAGGCTTGTCACCCACTTCTTCTGGCCCCAAATGCGAAGGCAGTCAGATGGACATTGCAGGTCTTGCCAAACTTGCCAGGCAAGTGGTAAGAGTGGGAGGAAGGTCAAGGCTCCTCTCCAACCTTTTCCAGTGGTTGGAACGCCCTTAGAAAGGGTAGGGATGGACATTGTGGGGCCACTGGATCCCAAGACAGCCATGGGCAACAGGTACATCCTGGTCTTGGTGGACCATGCCACCCGGTACCCGGAGGCAATCCCTCTCAGGACAACGACGGCGCCAGTGGTGGGGCGGGCGTTAATGGGGATCTTTTCCCGAGTGGGGTTCCCCAGAGAGGTGGTTTCTGACAGGGGGACCAATTTCATATCCAAGTATATGACATCCCTGTGGAAGGAGTGTGGTGTAACCTAAAAGTTCACCACCCCTTACCACCCACAAGGTAACGGTCTGGTGGAGAGATTCAACCAGACCTTGAAGGGCATGACTAAGGGTCTAACAGAACCCATGAGGCGTAAGTGGGACGTCCTCTTGCCGTGCCTTCTCTTTGCAAACAGGGAGGTACCACAGAAGTCTCTTGGGTTTAGTCCATTTGAGCTTCTGTATGGTCACCCTGTGAGAGGACCTCTGAGTTTGGTGAAGGAAGGCTGGGAGGCAGCTCCCAGGAAAGCTCCCCAGGATGTGTTTAGTTACATGCTGGCCTTCAGAAACCAAACTGCCCGCTTCAGGAAACTCGCGCAGGCGAACCTAGAAGCCAGCCAGGAAGAAATGAGGAAGTGGTATGACCAGAATGCCACTCTGGTCGAATTTCAACCTTGGCAAAAAGTGTGGGTCATGGCCCCAGTGGAACCTTGTGCCTTGCAGGACAAGTGGACTGGGCCATTTGAGGTGATGGAGCGCAAAAGTGATGTCACCTACCTGGTGGATTTGCGGGCTCCAAGGAACCCTTTGAGGGTCCTCCACGTGAACCGCCTCAAGCCCCACTTCGAGAGGTCCGAAGTGAGCATGCTCTTGGTGACAGATGATGGGGTGGAAGAGGAAAGTGAACCTCTCCCTGACCTCCTGTCTACCAAGGAGCGCAATGGGTCAGTGGAAGGTGTGATCCTCTCCCCTACACTAACTCCAGAGCAGCAGAGCGACTGTCACCAGTTGTTGGAACAGTTTGCCCCACTGTTCTCCCTGACCCCAGGTGTTACTTACTGGTGTACCCATGACGTGGACACCGGTGACAGCCCTCCTGTGAAGCACAAGATTTACAGGTTGACTGACTGGGTCAAGGCCAGCATTAAAGAGGAGGTCTCTAAGATGTTGGCGTTAGGGGTGATCGAGCCTTCCAACAATCCTTGGGACAGCCCAGTGGTCTTGGTCCCAAAGGCTGCTGCACCCGGTGCCACTCCAGAACTGCGGTTTTGTGTGGACTAACGTGGGCTCAATGCCATCACCAGAACTGACGCACACCCTATCCCCAGAGCTGATGAGCTCATTGATCGGTTGGAAGCTGCCAAGTTCCTCAGCACGTTTGATTTAACGCCTGGGTACTGGCAGATTGCCTTAACTGATGGGGCCAAGGAGCGGTCAGCATTTTTAACCCCAGAAGGACATTACCAGTTCCGGGTGATGCCCTTCGGGTTGAAGAATGCCCCTGCCACCTTTCAGAGGTTGGTCAACCAGGTGTTGGCTGGGCTGGAGGATTTCAGTGCCGCCTACCTGGATGACATCGCAGTGTTCAGTTCCAGCTGGGAAGAACACTTGCAGCACTTCGGGGAAGTGTTGAAGGCGCTGCAGAGGGCAGGCCTCATGATCAAGGCCAGTAAGTGCCAGATCGGGCAGGGTTCGGTGGTGTACTTGGGACACCAGGTAGGAAGCGGCCAGGTGGCGCCCCTACAACCCAAGATTGACACCATTCTGGCTTGGGAGCCCCCAAGACCCAGACAGAGGTGAGGGCCTTCTTAGGACTCACCGGGTACTACAGGAGGTTTGTTAAGGGGTATGGCACCATTGTTGCCCACTTAACAGAGCTGACTTCCAGGAAGCAGCCCAAGAAGGTGATCTGGACTGAGTCCTGCCAGAAGGCTTTTGATGCCCTGAAGGCCGCCATGTGCACGGCACCCGTGCTCAAGGCCCCCAACTTCTCCAAGGAATTCGTTGTGCAGACTTACGCTTCAGAGCATGGAGTGGGAGCGGTGCTCTCACAACTGAACGAAGAGGGCCTAGACCAGCCTGTAGTCTTCCTTAGCCGGAGACTACTCCCCAGGGAACAGGGGTGGAGTGCCATAGAAAGGGAAGCTTTCGCTGTGGTCTGGGCGCTGAAGAAGCTGAGACCATACCTGTTTGGGACTCACTTCCGGGTTCAGACAGACCACAGGCCCCTCAGATGGTTGATGCAAATGAGGGGTGAGAATCCAAAACTGCTGAGGTGGTCCATCTCCCTACAGGGAATGGACTTTACGGTGGAACACCGTCCTGGCACAGAACACGCCAATGCAGATGGTCTGTCCAGGTTCTTCCGCCTTAGTGAAGAGAACTCCCAGGAGGGTGGGTAGTTCTCCCTACTTTCAGCTGGAGGGGACATGTGTTAGTCTTGGCATCTTTTGGCGTGTTTCCCCTGAGTTTTTGCTTTCTGACCTCCCAGTTTTGACTCTGTTTTTGCTGGTGTAGTGTTTCTGCGCACTTTTCTCACTGCTGATCAGTGGTAAAGTGCAAGTGCTCCTGTGGTAAATTGTGTTATGGATTGGTGTTTCCATGATTGGATATTTCATTTACTTGTTAGTCCCTAGTAAAGTGCACTGAGTGTGCCAGGGCCTGTGAATCAAATGCTACTAGCGGGCCTGCAGCACTGATTGTGCCACCCACGTGAGTAGCCCTGAAAAGGTAACTCAGACCCGCCATTGCGGAGTCTGCGCGCAGTTTGTAACTGCCATGTAGACTTGGCCAGTGCACACACTTGCCAGTCCCTCACCTTCCCTTTTCTTACATGTCAGCCACCCCTAAGGTAGGTCCAAGGTACCCCTGTGGGCCGGGGGCAGTGTATGTGAAAGGTAGGACAATCCCTGGTGTGTGTGGCATGTCCTGATAGTGAATTATGGCCAATTTCGTTTTTCGCTATTGCAAGGCTACCTGTTCCCCATAGGACAGAATGGGGAGTTTGTTTGTAACATCTTATAAACATAACTGGCCCGGGGAATTAGGTAGGAAAATAAAGTTTAGTATGCCTGAACTCAGAATCTAAAGATGCATCTTTTAGTGAAGGTGATTTTTACATTCTGTGTTTGAAAATACCACTTTTAGAAAGTAGGTATTTTCTTGCTCAGTGATCCCGTGTGCCTCTGCTGGAATGTGGATTGCCTTTCTGGTTTTTGGATGACAGAAGTCTGGGGAGCAGGAGTGGCTCCAGATAGTCTAGGTGGGTCAGGAAAGGGCTGAATAGACTTGGGCTGCAATTGGGAAGGGGGAGGAGATTTAGTTGCACCTCAAAGGGCCTGGTCTGCCTCTTACCATGCCGTCTCCACCTCCTGCCAGGAAGTCACACCAGAGAAGACAGAACTGGTTCTGGCTGGGCACAGACACTCTCTGCCTAAGAGATCAAAGGATCTTGGGATATAAATATTGGGGCCCAGACCCCTGACTTTTAGAACTCTTTTGGACCAAGAAGACTGCCAAGAAGAAGAGCTGGAGAAGCTGTGAGGAGGAACTACCACTTTGCTGTGTGCTTTGCTGTGTTGGCCTGCAGTGGCTGCTTCTGTCTTGACAGTGAAAGGACTGGACTGGACTTTCTGCAATCTACTTTTGTGAGTTTCTCCAAGGGCTTGAGGTAGAGCTTGCCCCCTGTTCAAGAAGTCTCAGGAACAGCAAAGACTTCAAGCTCTTCTGCCCTCAGCACTGGGGACTGTGTGTTTTGTGCTGCAACAGAAGAAAAAGCAACCCGACGACGTTGACGACGCCGCTGCCGACTCCGTGTCCTGAAGGCACCGCAGAGGGCACTGCCGCAACGCCGCACCGCGACCCTGGTCTCACCGATGATGCCTGCTGACGCCGCCACCGAGCCGCTGCTCGCACCTCAACCTGTGGGCACCACACTCAGCACCGCCTCGCTTCACCACGACGCCTTGGCCTCCCCGACGACGCCACTCCACGCTGAAATCAATGCCGCTGCTTGCACCGTGGTTCAAGGGCACCGCTTGTAAAGTTACACGACGCACCGCCCTCATCCCGCACCGCAACCTTGGTCTACCGACGCCGGCGCCATCGACAGCGCTCCAGCAACGAGGCCGCCGCTACTTGCACCGCGACCTGCCAGCACCGCGACGAGCACCGCATTCACTTCGCACCGCGACCCTGGTCTCACCGACGACGCCATCTGATGCCGCCACCGAGCCGCTGCTCGCACCGCGACCTGAGGGCACCGCACGCCGCACCGCTGCACTTCACCCCGCAGCACCCGACGCCTGCCGACGCCAGCGCTCCTGACTTCAACAGAGAGGAGTTCGATCTGCAACGCGTGTGACTTCGAGGGCCCCGACGACTCCTGCACCGACCTCCGGAACCGACGGCTGCGGATGCCGTGCTTTCGGAAGCTCAACAAGAGGTCGCCGACGCCCTGCATTTCTAAAAGGTACTGTTTGCGGGTCTTCCCAACACCGTAGCTGGCCCGCGACGCTGCGGTCAGCCAGAACTGTTTGGATTTGTTTGTTCACGACGCCGTGATCGCCCCGGATGGAGCTATCGACTTCAAGGAACTGTTTTTCAAGGTTATTTTGATAACTGAAGATTTCTAAGTACTGTATTGTGGATTTTTATCGTTTTTGGTCTTGTCTTAAGTATATAAAAATATTGGATATTTCTCTAAACTGGTGTGGTGTCCTTTTGTAGTGCTTACACTGTATTACTGTTGGTTATGTGCAAATGCTTTACACACTGCCTCTAAGATAAGCCTGACTGCTCGTGCCAAGCTACCAAGGGGGTGAGCAGGGGTTATTTTAGGAGTGTAACTCCCTTTTCCTGACTAGAGTGGTGGTTTCTGCTGGCTTTGGCGCATGCCCTAGCCTACCAAAAATCCCATTTCTAACACAATCCTACACCCAATCCTCGCATGGCCTCCTTGTAAGCCCAAGAGCTAAACGCAGGGCCCTGGTCAGAATGTAATGTGCCAATTGCGTATGTCCCTATAAAGACTCGCAAATCTTTTATAACAGTTCGAGGGTCAGCCGAGCATTGGGGCCACACCCATAGGAATCTTGAGCAGGAATCCACTGCAACCATGATATACCTGTAAGCCCCATCTCTTTGTAAGGGGCCGCAGTGGTCCAAGTAAACACGCGCTAGTGGTTTTTCAGATATTAATAATGGTGTCTGTGCTGGACGTGTTACGGTGGAGCCTTTCATCTGCTGGCAGATGTCGCATTTTAAGACATAGGGGCCGATTCTGATGCGGGATGGAAAAGCTTCCCGACCGAATCGGTTGGGAAATGGTGTCCGACCCACTCGGATCGGGAAAGTCCGACCGGCGGAGTAGGATGCATCCGGATGCTTCCAGATACGATTTGGTTGAACTCCCATTGACTTCAATGGGAACATTTGTTCCTAACCGCATCAGAATTGGGCCCTCGGTTGGGAAGACACGTTCCCGATCCGATTTGGAAGGAGCAAATGCCGTTAGGAGGCCTTCCTAACCGCATCAGAATCAGGCCCTCGGTCGGGAAGCTTTTCCAACCCGCATCAGAATCGGGCCCATAGTCTTTAGTCTGCTTAGTTAACCCAGGACACCAATAGTGTTGTTTCAGTAAAGAAACAGTCGCCTTAACTCCTGCATGTGCAGAACCTATCCCTTCGTGTGCTGCTAGAATTAAACCTAACCTACGATCCATGTTTGGAATTACTCTATCCCCCACTCCAGGAATCTGAGAAAATGGGATGGTATTGGCATCTAACTTGTAGGAGTACTTGAGTGGAAACCTTTTTGGTACTGCTCCGCTGTTTTTGCGAGAAGCATTCACAGCCACCATAATCTCACCATCTATTCTCATTTTAGAACAAGTGATTGAAGCTACGGAAGCCGTGCGTACAGCCCCCTTTGCGGCTTCATCAGCCAATGAATTCCCTTCAACGTGAATGCCATCACGCTGATGACTCAGTGTCTGTATCACGTGAGCTCTCGGTAGTTCGGTTTTCAACTCCACTACCTGTTCCCATAGCATTTTATGCTTAATTGTGCCACCTTTTGCATCTTTGAACCCGTTTTGAACCCAGTGCTGCAAATATTCATTATATGACTGTACACAGTAAAATGAATCGCACACAATGAGTGTGGGGAATTCTCGATCCATATTTACTAGTGCCAGTATCAAGGCTTTCTACTCTGCCAGCTGTGCCGTGCAGTCTCCTAGAGATTGCGTTTTTGTGCAACTTGCGTGGAACTTTCCATCCCGCATGCGACCTTTAACGATTGCGCATGCCACGCTATATTGTTGCTTACTTCCTATAGCCGGTTGAGCTGATCCGTCAGTGTAAATTATATATTCATACTGATCTAGAGGCATTATTTCATTTGGTAGAGGATATTCTTGTCCGTATTGCAGAAATGCTTGTGTCTTTAAATTTGGTTCGTACCTGTATTCCACATATGTTGCAGTGAGAGAATTAGCCCATTGTGTCCATCTTGGATGTAAGGCTTTAGCGCTAGGAACGCTTGCCTTTGTCGCAGCCTCTAAGGCTGGAACCGGAGTCACTACTATTATTCGTTTCCCTTGTGCCAGTGCTCTTTCTCTCACTACGCGATACAAAAGGGGATGATGGACGGAACGTTTGAACCAATCAAACACTCACCCCAGTCAACTGATCTGGGTTTAATCCATCATCATTCTTTAGCTCACTCCACCACCCCAGTTCAGACATGGCCATATGCAAATCAGTCTGACCCTGTGCCTCATGGGAACAGTCCAGCCCGAACTGCCAAGCCATGTCTTCCCTGGACCGGAAACAAGCATCCTAGGACCGGTTTCTGGCATTCCAGCCGTCATCAGCCAGGCTTGCTTGAATCCAGTGGCAAAGTGAGCAAGGGACCCACGTCTGGGCATACCCCCGCCAACTTAGGGCGAACAAAGCGATACAAAGGGGATGATGGACGGAACGTTTGAACCAATCAAACACTCACCCCCAGTCAACTGATCTGGGTTTAATCCATCATCATTCTTTAGCTCACTCCACCACCCCAGTTCAGACATGGCCATATGCAAATCAGTCTGACCCTGTGCCTCATGGGAACAGTCCAGCCCGAACTGCCAAGCCATGTCTTCCCTGGACCGGAAACAAGCATCCTAGGACCGGTTTCTGGCATTCCAGCCGTCATCAGCCAGGCTTGCTTGAATCCAGTGGCAAAGTGAGCAAGGGACCCACGTCTGGGCATACCCCCGCCAACTTAGGGCGAACAAAGCGATACAAAGGGGATGATGGACGGAACGTTTGAACCAATCAAACACTCACCCCCAGTCAACTGATCTGGGTTTAATCCATCATCATTCTTTAGCTCACTCCACCACCCCAGTTCAGACATGGCCATATGCAAATCAGTCTGACCCTGTGCCTCATGGGAACAGTCCAGCCCGAACTGCCAAGCCATGTCTTCCCTGGACCGGAAACAAGCATCCTAGGACCGGTTTCTGGCATTCCAGCCGTCATCAGCCAGGCTTGCTTGAATCCAGTGGCAAAGTGAGCAAGGGACCCACGTCGGGCATACCCCCGCCAACTTAGGGCGAACAAGCGATACAAAGGGGATGATGGACGGAACGTTTGAACCAATCAAACACTCACCCCCAGTCAACTGATCTGGGTTTAATCCATCATCATTCTTTAGCTCACTCCACCACCCCAGTTCAGACATGGCCATATGCAAATCAGTCTGACCCTGAACCTCATGGGAACAGTCCAGCCCGAACTGCCAAGCCATGTCTTCCCTGGACCGGAAACAAGCATCCTAGGACCGGTTTCTGGCATTCCAGCCGTCATCAGCCAGGCTTGCTTGAATCCAGTGGCAAAGTGAGCAAGGGACCCACGTCTGGGCATACCCCCGCCAACTTAGAGGCGAACAAAGCGATACAAAGGGGATGATGGACGGAACGTTTGAACCAATCAAACACTCACCCCCAGTCAACTGATCTGGGTTTAATCCATCATCATTCTTTAGCTCACTCCACCACCCCAGTTCAGACATGGCCATATGCAAATCAGTCTGACCCTGTGCCTCATGGGAACAGTCCAGCCCGAACTGCCAAGCCATGTCTTCCCTGGACCGGAAACAAGCATCCTAGGACCGGTTTCTGGCATTCCAGCCGTCATCAGCCAGGCTTGCTTGAATCCAGTGGCAAAGTGAGCAAGGGACCCACGTCTGGGCATACCCCCGCCAACTTAGGGCGAACAAAGCGATACAAAGGGGATGATGGACGGAACGTTTGAACCAATCAAACACTCACCCCCAGTCAACTGATCTGGGTTTAATCCATCATCATTCTTTAGCTCACTCCACCACCCCAGTTCAGACATGGCCATATGCAAATCAGTCTGACCCTGTGCCTCATGGGAACAGTCCAGCCCGAACTGCCAAGCCAACTGGGGTGGTGGAGTGAGCTAAAGAATGATGATGGATTAAACCCAGATCAGTTGACTGGGGTGAGTGTTTGATTGGCTCAAACGTTCCGTCCATCATCCCCTTTGTATCGCTTTGTTCGCCCTAAGTTGGCGGGGTATGCCCAGACGTGGGTCCCTTGCTCACTTTGCCACTGGATTCAAGCAAGCCTGGCTGATGACGGCTGGAATGCCAGAAACCGGTCCTAGGATGCTTGTTTCCGGTCCAGGGAAGACATGGCTTGGCAGTTCGGGCTGGACTGTTCCCATGAGGCACAGGGTCAGACTGATTTGCATATGGCCATGTCTGAACTGGGGTGGTGGAGTGAGCTAAAGAATGATGATGGATTAAACCCAGATCAGTTGACTGGGGTGAGTGTTTGATTGGCTCAAACGTTCCGTCCATCATCCCCTTTGTATCGCTTTGTTCGCCCTAAGTTGGCGGGGGTATGCCCAGACGTGGGTCCCTTGCTCACTTTGCCACTGGATTCAAGCAAGCCTGGCTGATGACGGCTGGAATGCCAGAAACCGGTCCTAGAATGCTTGTTTCCGGTCCAGGGAAGACATGGCTTGGCAGTTCGGGCTGGACTGTTCCCATGAGGCACAGGGTCAGACTGATTTGCATATGGCCATGTCTGAACTGGGGTGGTGGAGTGAGCTAAAGAATGATGATGGATTAAACCCAGATCAGTTGACTGGGGGTGAGTGTTTGATTGGCTCAAACGTTCCGTCCATCATCCCCTTTTGTATCGCTTTGTTCGCCCTAAGTTGGCGGGGGTATGCCCAGACGTGGGTCCCTTGCTCACTTTGCCACTGGATTCAAGCAAGCCTGGCTGATGACGGCTGGAATGCCAGAAACCGGTCCTAGGATGCTTGTTTCCGGTCCAGGGAAGACATGGCTTGGCAGTTCGGGCTGGACTGTTCCCATGAGGCACAGGGTCAGACTGATTTGCATATGGCCATGTCTGAACTGGGGTGGTGGAGTGAGCTAAAGAATGATGATGGATTAAACTCAGATCAGTTGACTGGGGGTGAGTGTTTGATTGGCTCAAACGTTCCGTCCATCATCCCCTTTGTATCGCTTGTTCGCCCTAAGTTGGCGGGGGTATGCCCAGACGTGGGTCCCTTGCTCACTTTGCCACTGGATTCAAGCAAGCCTGGCTGATGACGGCTGGAATGCCAGAAACCGGTCCTAGGATGCTTGTTTCCGGTCCAGGGAAGACATGGCTTGGCAGTTCGGGCTGGACTGTTCCCATGAGGCACAGGGTCAGACTGATTTGCATATGGCCATGTCTGAACTGGGGTGGTGGAGTGAGCTAAAGAATGATGATGGATTAAACCCAGATCAGTTGACTGGGGGTGAGTGTTTGATTGGCTCAAACGTTCCGTCCATCATCCCCTTTGTATCGCTTTGTTCGCCCTAAGTTGGCGGGGGTATGCCCAGACGTGGGTCCCTTGCTCACTTTGCCACTGGATTCAAGCAAGCCTGGCTGATGACGGCTGGAATGCCAGAAACCGGTCCTAGGATGCTTGTTTCCGGTCCAGGGAAGACATGGCTTGGCAGTTCGGGCTGGACTGTTCCCATGAGGCACAGGGTCAGACTGATTTGCATATGGCCATGTCTGAACTGGGGTGGTGGAGTGAGCTAAAGAATGATGATGGATTAAACCCAGATCAGTTGACTGGGGTGAGTGTTTGATTGGCTCAAACGTTCCGTCCATCATCCCCTTTGTATCGCTTTGTTCAGCCCTAAGTTGGCGGGGGTATGCCCAGACGTGGGTCCCTTGCTCACTTTGCCACTGGATTCAAGCAAGCCTGGCTGATGACGGCTGGAATGCCAGAAACCGGTCCTAGGATGCTTGTTTCCGGTCCAGGGAAGACATGGCTTGGCAGTTCGAGCTGGACTGTTCCCATGAGGCACAGGGTCAGACTGATTTGCATATGGCCATGTCTGAACTGGGGTGGTGGAGTGAGCTAAAGAATGATGATGGATTAAACCCAGATCAGTTGACTGGGGGTGAGTGTTTGATTGGCTCAAACGTTCCGTCCATCATCCCCTTTGTATCGCTTTGTTCGCCCTAAGTTGGCGGGGGTATGCCCAGACGTGGGTCCCTTGCTCACTTTGCCACTGGATTCAAGCAAGCCTGGCTGATGACGGCTGGAATGCCAGAAACCGGTCCTAGGATGCTTGTTTCCGGTCCAGGGAAGACATGGCTTGGCAGTTCGGGCTGGACTGTTCCCATGAGGCACAGGGTCAGACTGATTTGCATATGGCCATGTCTGAACTGGGGTGGTGGAGTGAGCTAAAGAATGATGATGGATTAAACCCAGATCAGTTGACTGGGGGTGAGTGTTTGATTGGCTCAAACGTTCCGTCCATCATCCCTTTTGTATCGCTTTGTTCGCCCTAAGTTGGCGGGGGTATGCCCAGACGTGGGTCCCTTGCTCACTTTGCCACTGGATTCAAGCAAGCCTGGCTGATGACGGCTGGAATGCCAGAAACCGGTCCTAGGATGCTTCGGTCCGGGAAGACATGGCTGGCAGTCCGGCTGGACTGTTCCCATGAGGACAGGGTCAGACTGATTTATATGGCATGTCTGAACTGGGTGGTGAGTGAGCTAAGATGATGATGGATTAAACCCGATCAGTTGACTGGGGGTGAGCGTTTGATTGGCTGCTATCAACTGATCGCTGTCGCAGTCATCCCAGCTGGGTCGCTACGTTGCCACTGATTCAAGCAAGCCTGGCTGATGCGGCGCAAGCTGGCCGGTCAGTGCCAACTGGCTTGGCAGGTCAGGCCTGGACTGTTCCATGAGGCACGGATCAGACGATTTGCATATGGCCTGTCTGACTGGTGATGAGTGGCTAAAGAATGATGATGGATTAAACCCAGATCAGTTGACTGGGGTGAGTGTTTGATTGGCTCAAACGTTCCGTCCATCATCCCCTTTGTATCGCTTGTTCGCCCTAAGTTGGCGGGTATGCAGACGGGGTCCCTTGCTCACTTTGCCACTGGATTGCAAGCCTGGCTGATGACGGCTGGAATGCCAGAAACCGGTCCTAGGATGCTTTTCGGTCCAGGAAGACATGGCTTGGCAGTTGGGCTGACTGTTCCCATGAGGCACAGGGTCAGACTGATTGCATATGGCCATGTCTGAACTGGGGTGGTGGAGTGAGCTAAAGAATGATGATGGATTAAACCCAGATCAGTTGACTGGGGTGAGTGTTTGATTGGCTCAAACGTTCCGTCCATCATCCCCTTTGTATCGCTTTGTTCGCCCTAAGTTGGCGGGGGTATGCCCAGACGTGGGTCC